>JAUCMX010000001.1:7629116-8089116 GCA_033459395.1 Hemibagrus guttatus
AATTTACTTTCGGTGTGTTCACACTACACATAATTAAATACACCCAAAGGCAAATAATTAAATAAATAAAGCTTAGTTGTGCCATGTGTAGGGTTCAAAACACTTCATAAAACTGTTTCAGTCATTGGACAGTAATAGGTAATGGCAAAAGTGTTTAGAAATTGCAAAAAATTATAAGCAAGAAACAGTGCTGCCACTAAATAAACTATTAGATAATTACAGAAATAAACAGTTTATTATTCTCTCTTTTTGGCTGTCATGTCAAATATCCATAACATCCAGAGACTGCGAGTTCAAGACCGATGATGATCCTCACAGCCGTCCGTAGCTGGGAACCAGACAGAACAAAATCAGTCCTGTACTCAGGGAGGGAGGGACTTTCTCTGTCGCTCGTCCATCAATCACAGTGACTGCGAATGAATGGGTGTAGAAAGCGGAGGATAGTGCTCTATAAGAATGTATTAGGGTCAAAAGATGCGGTCAGCTGGCTTCATGTGCCTCGGAGGAAGCATGTGATGTCATTTGCCCTCTCTGGTTGGTGGCTGTAGTGTGATAGGGAGAGATGATTGATGGATGAAATGAATTTAGGGAAATAATCAATCAAATCAAGAGAAAGGAAAGTCCAGAAAATTTCTTTAGCTCAGTCCAGCAAACCCAAAGTAAGTCTATAATGAACTCAGAAACTATGCTGACCTATTAGTTCCTCAGGAGCTCTTGGTTGCACAATTCCTCGAGACCATTTGAAGAAACGGCATTATTTACATTTCATTAATTAATTTAAGCAAGAAAGTCCCAGTGAGATACAAGATCTCTTCTTCCAGGGAGTCCTGGAGTTCTTGTGGAACCAGACTGGGACTTCGCTATGCTTTGACCTGATTACTCTGTTCTCAACCATGTTAAAAATAAAAACACATCAGGGTTCAATTCAAATGCACTAAATTCTGCAAAGCCTTTAGGTTTTACATACCCAGGTTATTTTCATCATGTTTCCAATAAACTAATGATCTCAGCTACACCAGCACAATTGCAGCAGAACCTGGCTCAGCAAAAACCAATTACTGTTTCAACATCAACGTCACACATCATATAACAAGCGTCAGTTATGAAGCAAAGGAATTAACGAGAAAATAATGCAAATGTCAAAGGTTAAGCGAGGCAAGAAAGCAGCCTGCATTGCTAATCGGAGAACTTCACTTTGTCAAGGAAAACTAATGAGATACGTTCTTTTTCTAATGTGCGCTTTAAAAAAACACTCAGACATGAAATATTTCACTTTACTGTACAGCACGCTGCCCTGAAGTAATGTTCTGGCAAGATGCTTAAAAACGGATTCTGGCATTTCTGTTTAAGCAGCCTGAAGAGTAAAGAAAAATAAAATCAGATTTTTTTCAAGTGAATTCAAGCCACGTGTCTGTGTGAACTGGATTTCAAGACATTTGACAGTAGCAGCATAGTGGACCTGGGATTCAAACTCAGCACCAGCACCTTAACCACTAAACTCCCCATTATTATTTGGGCTAGCTAATTAATTGCTATTATATTGCTATACTTATTGTTACAGAGTCATGATGGATCCAGAGATTATTCCTGTAAAACCTGATATGAAGCACAGATGAGAAAATCAGGCCGAATGTCTTCTTCCTTTGTGCTTAAACAAATGCGCAGTCGTTTATACGGACCTTCTGAACGAAAGATACCATTAGAGAAGTCAACCTACTAAAACATAAGAAACACAGCTGTCAATTTTTAACCAATATTCGAACTTGACGTAAAAATTGATATTTGAACTGTAATTTGCCCATAAGACTTTTGATGTGCTTTTAATTTTGTTGTTTAGCATCTGATCCAACAGTGGGAACCAAAAAATTTTTGAATGCCCATCAGTAAATTAAGCTAATGATAACTGAAGCTAGCAGCTAGCAGCGAAACTGCCTTGAGCAGACAATTCCGATCCCAAATCATCTAAAAAGGATTGACAAATTGCGCGACTTTTGAAATTCGTTCGAACTTGATTCTTCAAAAAAATGACAGCCCTATTAAGCAGTAAAATTACTAACCACACACACACACACACACACACACACACACACACACACACACAAACGTCTTCGATCATGACCAACTGAGAGCTTCAGTCAGGTCATGCTAGCTAGTTACTTGCCACTGTTCCATGTACATTTTATTTCCTATGACACGTCTCATAAGAGGTTGTTAGAGAGAATGAGATTGCACGAGCAATCCTGCTACGAAGGAAATATGAGGATATGAAAATCTGCAATATCGTAAGTGGAATATTAAAAATAAAAAAAATAAAAGTGATATAGTGCTACCAGTATAGAGTCATCATAGTGTCAATATCAGGGCTGCTGGTATATTTAGCAGTGTCACTGTGTTCCTCTGTCTGCTCCACAGCACTGACATTTCTCACCAATGATCCTCACTCAGCCGTGGAAACAATCTCTGTCTTGCTCTTTATTCAAGACTAGAGCTTATGAGTCTTAATTGTATTACTCTCATCCAAATGAAGTGAGAAACAGGGGTGGGGGGAGCAGGCTGAAAAAAAAATGGAATTTTGATTTAATGAAAAGCAGCATAATCCTCGAGCACTGGAGGAAATGCTTTAAGAGCGAACATTATGCTAGCCCATGCCTGAGAGGATTAAACCCTGTTAGACTGAAAGGACAGAAGGAGAGAGAGAGAGAGAGAGAGAGAGAGAGAGAGAGAGAGAGAGAGAGAGAGAGAGAGAGGGATGAGAAGAAAAGACGGTGAAGAGGTCCGAAAAAGACACTGGAAATCATATAAACTATCTGGTCAATAATATTTCTTTCAGATAAAATATGGGATTTTGGTACTTGTTATTTATGATAATCTTTGCTACATGTTAAATAATAATGGGGCATCATGGGACATTTTACACCGCTAGTGCTAGATGCTGTGAATGAGCCGAGTGTAGTGTCAGTCGAGTGGACAGGAAGTGACTGTGTCTCTGTGCTCGCTGAACTGAAGTGGCTCACACATGACGGTTTCTCTGCAAGTTTTGTGGTTCGCATTTATTTAAATGAACTACACTCGCTCATGGGTTCACTATTAAACATACTGTACTATTAAACACCATGAGATGTTTATCAGGATATTGGTATTGTACAAAGACGCTGTAGCTCCTCCCCTTTTACAGTTTGCAGCCTGCTTAGTATAAAGGGGTCTCAGATGTTGGTATGGGTATGAGTAAACCGGTATACTAATAAATAGGCTAGCAAGATGAATTCCACGTTATTCTGTTACTAAAATAGCCATCATCATCTGTGACTTAACAATACACCAGAGTCTGAACAAATTTGGAGACATTTTGATCGGATGCTATTAATACAGTGGAACTTCGGCATATGAATTCCCTCTCTTACAAATTTTCAACTTAAGAATTGAAATTTTGATAGAAATTTGCATCGGCGTACGAAGCATTTTCAGCATATGAACAGCTTGGTATGTGGGTGCAAATTTCTAGCTTGGTGGCACGACTTCCTGTGAGGACCCTTGACACGGAATGCTTGGCTTTTTCCTTCTTCTTCACATCAAAAGCTGATGTGTTTTAAATACTCTTGGTTCATTAGCACCCTAAACCACATCTCAAACTTCAAACAGTGAAGGCCAGGTGGAGAAAAGCCCTGCGAGACCCTTTGTCTTTATGCAGACATGAAAGGTAATGGCATAGAAGGCTGCTGCTTATTGAATATGTCTGTGAATCTCAAGGTCACATCTAGCCTTAAAGTCTAAGAGAAATTACCTACGGTCGCTTAAAGCAAAGAAGAGAAAAATCCAGAAGGAGGTGAAACAGACAGCAGGAAGGAGAAGTGAGGAAGAAGCGCAAAGAAAGAGATGCATTAGTATAATGGCTTAAACAGTGGATCCAAGGAGCCAAATACAGCTCATAGAAACGAGGCCATAAATAAAAAAGGACGGCTGAGTGAAAAGTGTGAAGAATCACATCTCGGCTGATCGCTGACTGACTCGATAATTGTTCGCGCCGCTGAAAACGCTCTCATTGTGCAGAAGGCCATTGTAGAGCCATTGTGCGCCCTTTGGACACAGGAGACAGCTAGAGGATTGAACCCCAAGATTAATGTCCTTCCTTGTGTCCACTACACACTCCATAAAAACCTCCCCTTCACTTAAGCGCACAGTTTCACACTCTTTCTCTTTGCCATGGTGTTTAGTAAGGTTTCTGTGTCATTATCAAAGTCAGCCTGAATCCCTAAACCAAAAAAAGTTCATTTATAGATACAAAATTATAAACTGGTTATTTTTTTGCAGCATGTCATGTAATTTTTTGAATCATTCACTGCTAATGAATTCAATTACCGAGTAATGATTCAAAACATGAAATCTCTTCTCATAATCTCAGCCAATAAACAATATTAACCACTTATTTCCTTTCAAAAAATGTTTGCTGTTAGTCCTCTATTCAGCTAGAAAATCTAAACTTGCTGCTTCTAAAGTTGCTGCTTTGTAAAGGTTTCTAACACCACAGCCAATTGTGGTTGCCTTTGCACTCTCCTAAGTGACGTTCATTCTGCTCCCCTGACTCAATCATTTAGTGAGTAAAGCTAAACGCACAAGTCACCCCTCTGCCTGTGCCAAGCACTGGTCCGTCTCCTCGATTCCACTCCCAAGATTCTCGTTCCTCCTGGCCTGTTTTGATGCTTCTTGAACTAATGTGGCCGATCTCTCTTCCAAAAAAACAAACAAACAAAAAATCGAATCATTCAAAAGTACTGAGCAGTGATCTTGAAAGGTATTGATGATGACGTTTACTCTGACAGATAAGCAGCTAGCGGCTGGTCTATAAAAAGGCTTATTTCATTAGACTTTAAGCCTGGAAAATGCACTGCAATTTCAGCAACTTCCCATTCCTTTAAACCTTTTACCCGTATACTGGATTTCTGGTGAAATGGAAATCTGGTGAAAATGGTAATCGACTTATCGGACACTTGCAGTATAACCAGTATGAACATAGGAATTATTACTTACAGCAAGTCTGATATAAAATGAGTCAGGAAACGTGTTTTTCCCTCTGTTTTTTTCCACAGAATTTTAGTGGTTGACTTTTCTATGAATATATTGCCCCTAGTAGGCTAGGTAAAAAAAACAGAAATACTTAAATTCTGAGTGTCTCCTTTCATATGAGCCATTAACCACCACTGTGCACTGTGTATATTCCTCGAATATACATATCATATATGATACAGAATTCACACCTTAAAGTCACAATTAGTTTGTGAAGATATCAACAATATACAGTCTCATGTACTTATTTTCTTTCCCTCCATGTTCTCCCCCCTTTTTTTTGATCTGTAGTGCTTTTCACACTTTAAATAGTTCCCCTCGGGTCATGGTAAACTCCGGGTAAACAGAACCCTGGGTTATCCTGTGTCACATTTCACACTGCTCATACTTTCCCCAGGGATAACAGTAAATCCTGGCTCTTCATAATCTGATATTTCACTCTGTGCATTCCTAGCTGGCTTAACCTTTTGTTATTTGTGGTGTCACCATCCATGATTGAATAAATACAGCATACGGCCACTTTAAATAACTGCTTGTCTCACGATTTCGCACTACTGGAAGCAGGCACTTGTTTTATTTGTTGTGTAGTTGAGCAGCTGTTTGCTGATATCCACCTTCTGCTAAGACATTTAACATATTTCAGAACGACACATATTTCTATGTTGTTTGGCGATTTGCCGACTGACACTACTGAACTGTTTTTGTTAAGTGCTGCTGCGTCATGATTGGGTGTCTGTTTCTACATATCTAGTCATAACATCTGTCACATTCATCACATCATATTATTCCACACTGTACAATTCCGGCACTGCAATACGGGGTTAACACTGCAAGAGTCAATAACCAGGGGTTAAGCAAAAAGCCCTAATAAATTGTGCTTTGATAATGTCTTGCATCTCTAAATTGTCCGTAGTGTGTGATTGTGTGAGTGAATGAGAGTGTGTGTGTGTGTGCCCTGCGATGGGTTGGCACTTCGTCCAGGGTGTATCCTGCCTTGATGCCCAATGACGCCTGAGATAGGCACAGGCTCCCCCTGACCCGAGAATAGTTCGGATAAGCGGTAGACAATGAATGAATGAATAATGTCTTGCTTTAACAATGCTTACGCTTTTTACAAAACCTTTATCATCATCTGTAAACACTCTAACACACTTGGAGACAAGAGCTATTTGCCCTCTGCAAACACATTTCTCTTTGTATCGTCAAAATTTTAATCCATTTTCCAAACTCTTGTCTGTTGAGTTTTGTCAAAATTGGTCAAATTCATTAAATTAAGTCAAATGAAATGTATCAATAGACTTTATGTTATCAAACCTAAATACTGTGACGCAAATCCTTGGTATATGTCATATCAATATCATAAAGTATCTATACCTACATACAAAGTATATTTATATATATATATATAGACTATTATTAATCTAGTCATTGCATACTTTATTGATTCCAAACATTTTGTGTATTTTTTATTAAAAACAAAAATGAATGTACTGTTTATTCAATTCTAAGTATCACTGAATACCATTAAGTACCGAGGTAGTTACGAGCCAACAAGGTTCTGATAAAACATTTATAAATAAAACGGATGAAGCTGAACATAAACTGAGCAAAGAGATGAAATCTATATTTTGTATTAAAAAAAAAAAAAAAAAAAAAAAAAAAAAGGAAAGCTGAATACGACACACAAGGAGAGTGGAGTGGGCTTTAATTTACTGCATGACAAAGCAGTTTCTGTAACTCACACAGCTCATGCACTCACAAGGACAAAAGCAGCTTTATTACACACATGGCAAGTCGCTGTTCGTGCGATTAAAGGCAACGATAAAGATGTAGAGGTGCAGACTGCAAGTCAAATGATTTCTAATAAATACGAATATAATACACACTGCAGTAAAGAACGGTTTCATCTGACTCGTGTTAAAAGTTGATGTGTTGTCTTTGGGGTCTTTCTGGAGTCTGTGGGATGGTGAAACTCTCAATAATGTCATTATTTGAGCTTTGATCATGAAATTAACTTTTTTCCCCAAAACCAAACTAAACTTTTACATTTAATAAAAAAGGAATGGAAAAAATAAAAAAAAAACGAGATTCGATCCTGTGCTCGGGTTATCGTCTATGTGTTGTTTTACATGTTCTCCTCATGTCTGTGTAAGCTCTTTCCAGGTTCTCTGGGTGCCTGGATTGGCAACTTAAAGTCTAAACAAATGTGTAAAAGGTGGTTAGCGAATCCCAGTCTAGTTTAGAACTGAATTTTTATGAGAAATTGCTTCTCTGTCATTGATCATGATATTAGCCAGCTAATCTACAAGAGGAAATAAACTTCCATTTTTACAAATGTTTCCTAATCCCTGAATTGTATAACGTGGAAGCTTTACTACTCAGCTGTTAGCCAAACGTCAAAAGACGAAACACTATGTACTCTGATCATCTGTTTGAAAATGCACTGAATCTTGATAACGTTGCCTGATGCTCATTTATAATATTTATTTATTCATTTATTTATTTATTTGTTTTTGTTTATTTATTTATTTTATTCCATTTTAATTTGTGCAGATATATGTCAAATAAAGTACATTGTACTTTTGAGGTTAAATCAGTTTTGCATATTTTACATATTTTTGCACAAATTAAAATGTCATAAACAAACAAACAAATAAATAAACAAATAAATAAATAAATAAATAAATAAATAAATATTAAGGGAAGTCATGTTTAGGAGTGACACCAATGCCATGACATATATGCATAATAATTTTTTCTCTCTCTCTTTTCGTTCTTTTATAGATCTTTATAGTATAATTTTCCTCCTGTTCCTTTAATTTGTTCATTTTTTTCTTTCTGTTTTTCTTTTCTACCTTCACCTTTGGGGTGGAAGAGAGCAAAAAAAAATCACACTGTGTGTGTGTGTGTGTGTGTGTGTGTGTGTGTGTGCACGTGTGTGTGTGTTTTAATAGTTCCTATGTATAATTTCATAGCCTGTTTAATCTAATTCCAGCACTAGACTCTCAGTGATTCTACAACGAACATTAAAAAAATGTTGCTGTTCCTTTATATTCCATAATATTTAGAGGTTTTTTTTAGGGCATTTCACAAGGTGACCTTAAATTTAGTAAAAATCCAAACAGATGGTTTGAGTCAGTGGGATGGAACTTGCTAAATGGTAATATAACGCAGATTAACCCTGTGCTGCAAACAATCCCCAAGCCTCCTAGCTGACACCATGGTGTAACTTTGCAGCTATACTGATATAACAATTTAATAAATAATAAAACTTTGTCTTTACTACGATCATTTTCCTCCTTTCCAAAACCAAAAGCAAAATGTATTACAATAACAAAGCATTATATAAAAGTTATTCCTAAAAGCCATGGCTAAAAATTATTCATTCATTGTCTACCGCTTATCCGATCTATTCTCGGGTCACGGGGAGCCTGTGCCTATCTCAGGCGTCATTGGGCATCACGGCAGGATACACCCTGGACGGAGTGCCAACCCATCACAGGGCACACACACACATTCACTCACGCAATCACACACTACGGACAATTTAGAGATGCCAATCAACCTACAATGCATGTCTTTGGACCGGGGGAGGAAACCGGAGTACCCGGAGGAAACCCCCGAGGCACGGGGAGAACATGCAAACTCCACACACACACACACACGGCGGAGGCGGGAATCGAACCCCCAACCCTGGAGGTGTGAGGAAAATGTGCTAACCACCAAGCTACCGTGCCCCCCGGCTAAAAATTATACTGTGCTTTATTTTTCGTGAACATAACCACCATGTCATTGAGTCATTTAAAAGTTTTTAGCAACTCACCGAAACATAAGAATACTTCAGATATTTTCTTGGCATGTGGTGTTTTTGCTTTAAGAGCAGAAATATAAATAGAATTCCAGAGAACACTTCTCCTTTGTCACAGGGAAAGACACACTCTGTTTTGTCCCTGTGGTAATGATGATGGCTTCAGAGTCAAGCGAGCAGGATACTGAAAGCAGAGATCACACAGAGACCTCTCACTAAACCCCACACACACACACACACACACACACACACACACACAGGATTCAAGCACTTCGGGCAGCGTCTAATGAGAACTGTCGGTGGTAAAGTGAAATAAAGATCTTTAGTTCAGTTCTGTCACCCCTGTGATCTACTGCTGCTGATGGAGAGATAGGCCACATGTAGAGGGAGAGATTAATCTTATATACTGCACATAAGAAAAAGATATCATCTGGCCAATAGTAGCTAGTCATATTTCATGGTTTATTACACTATGAAACATCCTGCAGTTATTTTAAAGTCAAAATTATATCCTGGTGCTGTTGAATGCTTGATTGGGATTGACAGTGTGATAGTGTAATAGTATGACAGCAGGAGTGACAGTAGCTAGGTGTGAATGGTTTCTATAGTAAGAGCTTACAGAGAGAGAGTTTATTTGGCATGTTTGGAAGGAGCCTCCAGTGTCAGAGGGGCATCTGCATCTTTAAATTTTCCACAAGGTTGACAGTGAAAAGAAAGAGGTTTTTTTGACTGCATTGGCCAAAAATGTCTGATTTTGCCGTTTGTTTTTTTTCTAAATCTGTGATTTGCAGGTTTTTTTTTTTTTTTTTTTTTTACTTTTTTTTTCCTGAAAACTACTCGAATTGGTGAAACTCTCAGTGCCGCTCCCAAGCCCAGATAAAATGGGAGGGTTGTGTCAGGAAGGACATCCAGCATAAAAACCTGTGCCAAATCAAAACATGTGCACCAAATGATCCATTTAATCAAATGACCCCAAACAGGGAGCAGCCAAAAGAACAACAACAACTTGAATTGGTGAAAGCACAGGGTTCTTTTGCTACATGGTTCTACTAGCAGTGAAAATTCCAATTCCCAATTCCATTGCCTGTACCGCTTATCCGATCTATCCGATCAGGGTCACGGGGAGCCTGTGCCTACCTCAGGCATCATCGGGCATCAAGGCAGGATTTTTTAGCCTACTAGGATGGAGTGCCAACCCATTGCAGGGCACGCACACTCAATCGGACACTACGGGCAATTTAGAGACTCCAATCAGCCTAGAAGTATTCATGCCTTTGGACTGTGGGAGGAAACCGGAGCACGGGGAGAACATGGAAACAACACACACACAAAACACAGTGAGCGGGAGCAAGACTTGAACCCAGGACGTTGGAGGCGAACGTGCTAACCACCGTGTCACCTAGCAGTGAGGATAAATATAAAATTTTATCTATAATAGCTGTACTCATGTTAGACTCACGTGAATCAGAGAGGGCTTTGGATGAATGCGTGTCATCATACACATTTGTACATGATGGACACACCATATAAAAAAAAAAAAACACAGTTTCTTTAACTCTTTTTACTAGAGGCCAAAAAAATAGTTTGTCCATGTTGAATGTCTTTGTCATGTCACACTCCACAGAGGGGATTAATGCCTCATATTAAAGCAGACACTCAGGGCTTTAAGAATTTGTAGTTTTTCATAAATATTTCTTTTTTAGCCTACTAGGGGCAATATATTGTTATTAAACCCATTTCTACTCTCTGAGATGCCCCAAGTGCTTGTTCATAAGCATCTTAAATTTGCAGTTGTTATTTTCAGCTACTAAAATTCTGTGTCCCAACAGAGGTAAAAACATCTCACACTAAAAACCAACACTCATTTTAAATCAGACTTGTGATACATTAATTTATTGATACTGACTCCAAATGTCTGAGAAGTTTCCAAGACAGATGAGTTTTTGTGGTTAACGTGAATATAGATGGAAACAATAAAACCTAGCTTCCAGGAACTAGCTTGCATTGTGGACGTTCTATAATATTAAACAGATATAAAGTGTGACTGTCATTAATAAAGTAAATACTGTGGCTGCACAAGGACTAATCCTGAAAGCAGTATGTGTGAACTCTAACCCTGGTTCTTATGGCTGGCTGAGGATTTACACAGCTAATTGCGCTTGGAGATTAACAGAGGCCCAGGCTGAGAGGGCCAGATGGGGAAAGACGGTCAGAAAAGAAGGCACAGCATTCAGGAAAATTGCTGGAATGACTACAGGAAGCTGAGAGCACGCTGCTAAACACACTACTACACTACAAGTCTTCAGCCTGACCCGATTTACATAAATGAAAATGAAGTCATTATCACTGCACAATGGGCTGAGTTACACATGCTGTGCAAATCTTTACCACTCCAACGTATGCTTTCAACCCACATTCTCTATCAACTTGAGCTGAAATAGTAAATTCACAAAAGAGCAAAGAACAAAGTCATCCCTCAAAGCATCTTCTATACAATTATAATAATAAAAAATAAATCAACACAGCAGCCCATGGGGTGTTCGTTTGAAGACGTTATTTTCTTTCTTTGAAAAGAAAGGTGTTAATCTTGTATAATTCATGTCATGTGGGTCTGCCCTTCGGAGGCTGCGTTTGATGATTGCTGAGGAGTTAATATTTATTGACAGATTTTGAATGGCTGCTCTCAGAAGATGACGGGAATGAACTCCTGCATGGTTGAGTCGTCTGTGGGGTGCTGGGTGTGCTTACTGATATCTCTATCTCTGTCTTTCACAGTTCTGTTACACCAAGCTTTAAATGTTGGTATACAGCACCGTTCTAAAAAAAATGGCTGTATTATTTGCTCCTGTTGTCCTTTTTGTGCAGAGTGGGGTTATAAAGAGGGTTTAGAAATGGCAGAATTTGCTTACTGAGCTTTTTCAGCAACAGTGTGATGTGACTTGAGAGTTTTGTTGCTATACAAGGACCTTATCTATGTACCTTACAGGTTTAGTTACAGAATAACTTACTGCATGGTTTGAAAATCCCATCAGACTGTGAAGGTGCTGGAGGTTCAGTAGGAAGTTGAGCAGGTGTCTGGGTATGAGGATCAGGGTTTGAGTGCTCACAGAAGTTCAGTTGAATTCACATCTATGGGGATGTGGTAGCTTTAGTGTTTAAGGTGTTGGACTACTGATTAGAAGGTTGTGAGTTCAAATCCCAGGTCATCCAAGCTGCCAATGCTGAGCCCCTGAGCTAGGCCCTTACCCCTCAATTGCTTACTTGTATAAAATGAGATGTAAAGGCATAAATGTAAATTCAGTTTATTTGTATAGTGCTTTTAATAATGGAGATTGTCTCAAAGCAGCTTTACAGAAGTATAGAAAAAAATTTATAAAGTTTAAAGTTAAGTTACTATTTATCCCTAATATTTATCCATAATGAGCAAGCCTGAGTCGATGGTGGCGAGGAAAAACTCCCTGAGATGATAAGAGGAAGAAACCTTGAGAGGAACCAGACTCAGAAGGGAACCTCATCCTCATTTGGCTGACACCGGACAGTAAATAATGTAAATGTAAATGTCCTTTCTACGACAGAACTCCTGAGCAACTAAGCATAGTGTCTGAGCTGCGATGTAAATACTATTGTATTGTACTATCTCTCTCGCACCGTTTACACACATGCACTTTATATACTACGGTGTAGTGTACTTAATTCTGTTGTTTTTTATGCAGCACCATGGCCCTAAAGGGACGTCGTTTCATTTTACTGCGTACTGCACCAGCTTCGATCACAACATAGCGCTTCCTTCTTGCTCACTGTGGTCAAGATTTCAGAAAAAATACTACACTTCTCAACAAAACATACTTTCATTGCTTATACTAAACTTAATTGAAAACTATGTCTGAATGACTAGATTGAATGATGTAGAGTGACAAGATCCATTCATGTAGTATTATATATATAATATCTAATAACATGGTGAAATCTCATGAGGATGTTTGCACTGATGGGAACTACAGTATAACCATAATATTATATTAAGGTGATTAAAGCCTGTATGGTAGAGTAGCGCCGCGTTTACGAATCTGTTGCAAAACGCCGGTGTTGTGGGTTCGGCTCTCAATTTAGGTGTTTGATTTTATTCAGGTTTTTTGAAAGTACACACTCGAATCGTGCTGGATTTAGATGGTTTATCAAGTCACGTGGAACTGATGTGTGTGTCTTAATTAAGTCAAATCAACAAGCTTTTTTTAAAATGATGTCAGTCATCGTTAGAAACATAATAACCATTGTCTCGGTAGTCTTTATGGAATAATTTGAAGATTATGGCTGTTACTTTCTGTGAAATATTACACTTTGATCAGTGTTGGGAGGGCATCAATACTATCCTTTCAGCCTGACAGCCGCGCCTTTGAAGTAAAACATGGCCTTTGGCAAACTTGAAATCTATGATTCATTATTTTAGTCTTTCATCCTTAGAAAGCAGAGCAGATTTCTTTTAAAGAACCTTCATAAATGTGAAATGATCAAACAAAGAAACTCATTCAGGCACAAAATCTGACATACATGATTCATGTACACTAATAAACAACACATATTAAGATCAGTAATATTTCTGTGTCATACATATAGACTTGGGGGGGTACGGTGGCTTGGTGGTTAGCACATTTGCCTCACACCTCCAGGGTTGGAGGTTCGATTCCCGCCTCTGCCGTGTGTGGAGTTTGCATGTTCTCCCCGTGCCTCAGGGGTTTCCTCCGGGTACTCCGGTTTCCTCCCCCAGGCCAAAGACATGCATTGTAGGTTGATTGGCATCTCTAAATTGTCTGTTGTGTGTGTGTGCCCTGCGATAGGTTGGCACTCCGTCCAGGGTGTATCCTGCCTTGATGCCCAATGACACCTGAGGGCACAGGCTCCCTGTGACCCGATAATCGATCGGATAAGCGGCAGACAATAAATGTTTAATGAAGACTTTTAAAAAAAAGTCTGATGTAAAGACACTAAAAAAAGGTTTCCTGATGTCTTTATTAACGTTTACGCAACTTTTTATATAAATGCTCTATTGTTTCATGATGGGTTTTTTTTCTCTCTTTTCCAGTGGGGGATTCTGTAAGTGACAAATAAAACACAAGAGCGAGAGCTGTGTTAGGAAAGGAGTCGATTATGAGATGGTGAGACACGAGAAGATATAATATGGAGTGACTTTGGTATTAAATAGCCTTAATTATAAACTAATTAGTAATTAATCAAGTCATTTACTCCACGTATCATTACAATTTTGAATTTATTGATGAATGTTTTAACTGTTTATAGTTTATTATCCATTTATAGTTTATTTAACGGTAGTTCCTGTTATCACTTATGTTATAGCAGTCAACAAACCTCTCTTTTTTCTCTCTTGAAGGTAATGACAAGAATAAAGTAGATTGTCAGGTTGCAGAGGAACTGTAAAGCTCAATCGCCTCAGTCCTGGAGACTTTTGACACTGGAGACTCCTTCCATAAATGATAAATAAATATCTCCTAACTTCACCAGCTCATGAGAAATATCTCTTTCCTTTCATCCATCCATCCATCCATCCATCTATTCTCTACACCACAGTAGGTCATGGGGAACGAGTCTATCGCACGGCACAATCACACTCACATTCACACACCCATTCACATAATAAGTAACATCACCTTTTAAAAATATCAATTCAGTTGAATTATTTCTATGTATATATGGCTTTTAACAAAGGACATTGTCTCAAAGCAGCTTTACAATAATTTTTTAATATACTTCATCCACCACACATCCACCAAATTCCAGTGAAGAGGTTGTTACAATAAAAAAAATAACAAGCATATAACCTGTGATTCAGCTAAATTCTGTGATTCAGCTACATCGCCAGCTTTAGCGGTATTCTGCTAAAGCTGGCGATGTAGCATGCGTTTGTAACATGTCATTTTCCATCAACAGCTTATACTTCTGCTTTGTAAAATGCCGTCAGTGTTCAATTGGAGACTCTAAAATTCTTTTCTCTAAAATACACTTCTGAAATCCATGCACTAGATGGTAGAGTGCATAGTGCAAGTGCTTAGTGTATAGTACACAACTAAGGTCCTCTAACCAATTAGAATTGAGAATTCAACAGCAATATGGTATAAAAATTCTCAAAAATCTTCAAGAGCCCAAAAACTTACCGTTACAAAAAAAAAAAAAAAATAAAAACTTTCAGCTCTTTGAGTCCAATAACAATCCAATAAACGCTTGAATAAGTACTATATAACTATATACTGTATATATACACACTGTATAACTATATAGAACTATTATGTTAGTATATAACAAAACTAGATAACTAACCAAAACTAACTAGCAACTTATCCTTGATGACTAGCATTATAAAACCTCAACTTAGCTTTCTGGCTGTAAGGTTAGCGAGATCATTTGAACTTTTGGCAAGAATTTTTGCAGAACTTCCTGTTGTACACTTCAATGTAGAACTTCAGGATTCATCCATCCATCCATTATCTACAACTGCTTATCCTACTACTGGGTCACAGGGAACCTGGAGCCTATCCAGGGAGACTACGGGCACAAGGCAGGCTACACCCTGGACAGGATGCCAGTCTATTGCAGGGCCCAATCGCACACATTCACACTCTACGGACAATTTAGAGATGCCAATCAACCTACAATGCATGTCTTTGGACTGGGGGAGAAAACCGGAAACTCCTGAGGCACAGAGAAAACATTCTACACACACACACACACACACACACACACACACACACACACACACACACACACACACACACACACACACACATCCCTGGAGGTGTGAGGCAAACATGCTAACCATGCCCCCCCAACTTCAGGATTCCATAATAGTAAAAGGGCAAATGGGAAAACGGGTGAAGCACAATCCCTCTAACTGTTTTCTTCCTCAAAGCCATGCAAATGTTATGTGAATGTGCACAAGACTTTTTAAAAAAAGGAAAAAGAATAGTTTTCTTTTCGGATTTAAGGATTCCTGTAGTATTCACAAATGGCTTAAAAACAACATACAAGGTCCAAAAGCTCTAATTAAAAGATGAACCATTATCAATCCCAAGGTGACTTCAAGGCCCTTAAATTGTCTGAATGAGTTTAAGTGATGTCTGAAACTTGTAAGTCGTTGTCTTATTACATTAATTCCCTTTTGTGATGCTTTATGTACCTTCAGGTAACATTATGGGAGCTTATTCAACACTGAACTAATCACACCTCAATGCACTTAGCTACATCTGCATCCATTCTGTAGCAAATATCCATTCCGTCACATTTCACTGGTACTCAGCAGCTCTTCCAGCTCAATCGTATCGACCTGCCCTTCTGATTGCAGGATGTGATGTAGGCAGACGGGGTGAGGAACAGGAAGATGGCCAGGGTGGAACAATAATAACACTAAGATCTCATTTCACGACTCGTTGCTATGTTTGCTAAACCCTGGAGCAGCCATGCATCCTCCTGGAGAGGAGTGGGATTTTGAAACATTAGGTAGCTCTTCAGTTTGACATCAGACAAAGGGAAAAAGTTTAGAAATGACAGCCAGGGCTAACGCTAAGGCTAAGGTTGTTCATCTGGTTGTTAATGGCTTATTGATTGAGTGGTGCTTTACTAAGAGCAAAACCGTGGAGAACTAGGTGCTTGGCTAAGATCAGCTTAGCAGACGGCTGCAAACACAGATGTTCTTTCCAATCCATTATGTAGGGAGTCGATCCATACCACTCCATAAATGGCTGAAACCGCTGGTGCACAGCTGCACTCCCGAGTCCAGCTTGGTGACAGTTTGGTATTTCACCTGCTGAAGGTGGGTTTGAGTGAATAAATCACCACTTTGTTGGAGTCCAGGTTGAAATGTGTATGGATTTAATTAAACAGAATATTTCTTTATTTAAAACAGCAACAGGTTGAGCAGACAGTTTGTTTGTGACAAATCCAACTATTATCTGTTATTAGTGTTTGTGTGTCTGTGTGCACATCCATCGTTGTGTCTCTAGGTATGTTTGTGTGTATGTGTGTGTGTGTGTGTGTGTGTGTGTGTGTGTGTGTGTGTGTGTGTGAGAGAGAGAGAGAGAGAGAGAGACTGTGTCTGTGTGTCAGTGTTTCTGTCTCCGTGTATGTGTGAACGTGTCTGAGTTCGTTTGTGTGTGTGTGTGTGTGTGTGTGTGTGTGTGTGTGTGTGTGTGTGTGTGTGTTGACAGTTTGTTTGTGCCAAATCCAGCTATTATCAGTTATTAGTATGTGTGTGTGTGTGTGTGTGTGTGTGTCTTTTGCCTGTGCTAGTTTGTCTGCGTGTGTGTGTCTGTTTTTCCTTTTGTTCATTTTTCTTTGTATCTTTATTTTAGCCTCTGGGTCTGCCTGCCTTTCTGTCTGCCTGCCTGCCAGTCTGTCTGTCTTTCTGTCTGCCAGTCTGTCTCTCTGTTTGCCTGCCAGAATGTCTGTCTATCTGCCTGCCAGTCTGCCTGTCTGTCTCTCTGTCTGTCTGTCTGTTTGTCTGTCTGCCTACCAGTCTGTCTGTCTGTCTGCCTGCCAGTCTGTCTGTCTTTCTGTCTGCCAGTCTGTCTCTCTGTCTGCCTGTCAGTCTGTTTGTCTGTCTGTATCCCATTCTGTCTGTCTGCCTGTTTGTCTGTCTGCCTACCAGCCTGTCTGTCTGTCTGCCTGTCAGTCTGCTTGGCCTTCAGTCAGGTGCAGTCCAGCTGGAGACTCCACACTGTGAGAGAATACACAGAGTATTTTATTAGTAAGAATAGTTTATTAGTCTGTATGCTGAAATTCTGAAGCCACACCCCACACAGGATGAACAAAGACACCATTATTATTATTAACTGCCAAGTAAATGACATCATCAGAACAGCAGACACAAAGTCGTTCATGATGCCATGCTGATTTAACCCGGACCCCTGTATCCGTTTCACAGCATCTCATTCTCTCTCTTAACGGCCAAACACTGGCATCTTCACGTCCTCCTGATCCATCCTTGGCTGCATTTTCCTGAGCATGAATGATTGCCTCGCTCTTCTAAATCACAGCTCATTTATAGAATGCCACTGTGTGGATGCGGTTTGTAATTAATGCATTTGATGTTGTAGGAATGGCAAGTCCAGGTACAGCTTGCACACTAATGCCACGTGTAAAACAGTCACACTCACTGGGTTTCTGGTGAAATGAAGCTGGGCTTCACATCAGAAATCGGAGGATAACACTCTGGTGGACTAAGCATAAACACAAACAATGTCAAATGTTCATTTCCAGTTTCTGTGGATAAAACAGTCTAACTTGCTCATAAATCTACCCTTCCAATATCATCAACTTGTATACTATATATGCATATTCATCATATTTGTATCTTTGGATATAATGGGATATGTAGTCAAGAGCAATCACCTGCAACCCAAATGTGTTTTGAATAAAGAAAAAGTGATGTAAGAATTTGATGCTACAATTAAGAGGCTTCTCAGCTGATCTGAATGAGCTTGGTGGAGAGGGAACGAGCATACAGTACATGTTACAAGAGAATATTTATTTTGCATAATTTTACATTTTATATTTTTGTGTGTGCTGTATCTTGTAACTGACTTAAGCTGCTATAACATAAGAATTTCCCTCATGGTATCAATAAAACTATCTATCTAGCTGTCTGTCTGTCTGATATTTATGTTAATAATTAATTATTATTAATCTACTGACCAGGGGGCATGGTGGCTTGGTGGTTAGCATGTTTGCCTCACACCTCCAGGGTTGGGGGTTTGATTCCCACCTCTGCCATGTGTGTGTAGAGTTTGCATGTTCTCTCTGTGCCTGGGGGATTTCAGTCCAAAGACATGCATTGTAGGTTGATTGGCATGTCTAAATTGTCTGGAGTGTGTATGCCCTGCGATGGGTTGGCACTCCATCCAGGGTGTATCCTGCCTTGATGCCCAATGATGCCTGAGGCACAGGGAGTAGACAATGAATGAACCTACTGACCATTTTATTTACTTGTAATAATAAGGATATGCAAATGAAAAAAAAACACCAATCCATTTAGTCCTGTATATTTATTTTGCAGCTGATTAATCAAGTAAAATGATATAACACTAATCATAAAACAGGTTTATTTTCTTTTCCTCATTACATGCTGCTGTGGCGCATCATCTACAGTGGCGACTGAACAGAATTTGGGTGTTATTCAGCATGAAGGTAAAATGTGACCATGGTGAGGTGGGCTGGATGAAGTGAAACTGCTGATCTCTTGAGAATTTCATGCACGTGGGTCTCTAGAGTTTATACAGCATCGTGCAAACAATGAAAAAGTAAAAGAAAAGAAATAAAAAAAAAAAAGAAAGAAGAAAGAAAGAAAGAAAGAAAGAAAGAAAGAAAGAAAGAAAGAAAGAAAGAAAGAAAGAAAGAAAGAAAGAAAGAAAGAAAGAAAAATGAATTAAATGTAATTCAATTAAATTCAATTAAAATAAAATAAAATAAAATAAAATTAAATAAAATAAGCCACTCTTTTCAACCGTGGTGAGCAGAAAAGCCACTCACAACACACAACAATAAGTTGAATGAGCTAAATTGACAGCCACTCTCAGTCAACAAAAGAAATCTGAGGTTACAGGATTTCCTTTTTCACCCCTAATCTACAACCTAAACAAATGGAAAACACTGTATCTGTGGACATTTTCTGTATTTAGTATCCAGCCCTGAATAAGGTGTATCTGTGATGTACAATGGAGAAACAGACACACTTTTGACCACAAACCAATTCTGTCCCAGAGGCGGGGCTTTAATCCTATTACGTTCACCTTAATACATTCGCTGAACATCTGCAACAAACGTGCAGCAGAGCAAAACGGTGAACGCCGACAGTGATGTGAAGCATGTAAATCCGCATAAGCGTGCCACAGCTATGGAAACCGGAATGAGAGGAAATGAACAGACAAGATGTTATCCAGTATCTCTATCCAATAGCAAATTACTTGTGTACACATTTTGTCTCCTCTCTATGGCTTGGTGAAGGTGTATGTGTGTGTGTGTGTGTGTGTGTATACAAGTGTCTGGGTGAGCTGCCAGGCTAGTGTGAGCTTCCTGGAGGCTGTCATTTGCACAGTGATTACAGCGCAGTGATAGAGGAGGAGGAGGAAGAGGAGGAGGAGGGAGGGGTGGTGGTTCGAGGGGTACACCAATCTGTTCACAACCCGCTGCCAGTGATAAGAGGAAAGAGAAATGAATCTCGCTACAGCTGACATCCATGTTGTACTCGCGCGTCAGTTATGCCAAGAGCATTTCACAATTACAAAACAACACAAAACACGAGAGTATAATGAACCAGATGACCTGAAAAGTCATAAAGCAATCATCTAGCATCTTTTTCACCCTTTCTGACGGGTCTAAGGGCAGCTGCTGGGGCAGATAAAGATATATATTTCTTTCATTTCCAGAAAGAAAAGGATAAGAAACACACATTTTCATCTGGACACAAGAAAACCTTTGTCATAATGTAGTGGAGATTGAAGGGTCAAAATCATTACACCTCAGACTACTGATCTTTTCTCCTCCTAGGATTTATAAACCAGTACAAGAGTGAGCCTGGCTTGCTCGCTCACATGTCTGAGATTAAAGTTAATGATCACTTTAGAGTTAAAGACTTCACAAAAGAATACAAGGTGGTCCTAGTTAACGTCCTTAACACGTGGGCACATTGTAAACCCTTCTGTTTCTAATGAGAGAGCGAACAGATTTAAAAACCAGGAGGATTTAGTATTCTTTCACACAGTGAGCACAAAAACTAAAAGCATTGATGCCCCATCTGGGGTTAATTCTTGTCCTCAAGACAAGTTAGTTCCTGTTATCGCTTACTTATAGCAGCTATAAACCACAGTTTCTCATTAGCATTTCTCTCTCATTACTCACTTTTCTGTTATAAAAAAAAAGACCACTTTACTTCTCTAAATAAACTCAATATATAGATAATTACTGTAGATATGTTTATCTGTCAGTTATGATCCTTTATACATATTCTTGTGCATGTTTTTATTATATTAATGATACAGAATTAGAAATCAATCTCTAAATTGAATGTCATCTGTTATAGATGATAAATCAAACACCTTTTATTTACTAATTAGATTGTAGATTTCAATATAATCTTAATAAAAATATAAATCAACTGGTTCATATATGACTCTTCTTCCATCCCGTGCTGCAGAACAGGACAGCTCTAGCTCTCAGATACTTGTGCTTGAATGAATTAGTCCCTGAGATGCGTCTTTTGTCCTAAAAATTCTCACAACGCTGGACAAGCGCGTTCTCCTCGGCTAACTTGCTGCTTTCTCACCACGGAGATTAAAGTTAATAACACGACACATCTCGGCTGCTTTGGTCTGGGTTTTGTGTGATATAAAGAAGCCATCTGTCACAGCGGGGACGCCGGAGGAAGCACAATGCAGAGCTCCAGGGACATCCGTGTTGGAATGTCCAAATCAAACGGGAGAGCAGCACTGACATGGAAAGGTAAAAGGCGAGGAACTTTTCCAGCAGATGGATATGCACGGATAGATCTGTTTCTTTCACAAGTTTTGGCTCAACACTCTGATTTAAACAGAGAGAGCTGTACTGAAGTTTAAAGAGTTTATTAAGTCTGGCACAAATCCCATGCTTTATATTTATAGCGTTTAACTCTTTGACCCCGGATCATTTTTACAGCTTTTCAGTTTTGGTTTCAAAAACAAGAAGACAAAAGAGATTTTATTCAGCGACACAAGCGACACAAATCACTACAGTACAACAGCGGTGACTCCGTACTGTGATGGAAAGTATGAAGGTCAGCAGAGTAAAGAAAGAAAAATATATAATGTATATAACAGAGACAAACTACCCAAGACTTCTAGCTGTAATTATAGACAAAAGTGGTTCCTTCATGCTTTGACCTCAGGGGGAGGGAGGGATACTCATCTGCACTTATCTTTTTTCTTTTCTTTTTTTTTGTTGTTTAATTAATCTTTGTGTCACAATAATTGTTTGCACTTTCCTTTTTTTCATTACGGAAATCAGAATGTAAAACCCAAACTTTTCAATTGCAGGCAAGAACACTGCAAACAGACAAAAAGAGATAAAACAGCTGCGAATCAGAGAAAAAGCACATTGGCAATTACCAAAGAAAATCTCTAATCGTGCCATGATCCGATTTGTGTTTTCAATTCAGGATCCCATTATGAACAGATTCTTTTATGATTCCTGTGCTGCTATCCTTTGCAACTGAAGACAATCTTACGCTCCCTGAAGACCAACGCAGAGGGAATGAGGAGGAGCTTCTTCCTTCAAGCCATCAGGCTCTCAACCGGGACAACACACAGGACTATAGACTGGACTTTTCTGGACTTTTCTTCACAACACCCAACACCTCAGCCATATTTTCTATATATACAATACACCAATCAGGCATTACATTATGACCAACTGCCTAATATTGTGTTGGTCCCCCTTTGGCTGCCAAAACAGCCCTGACCTGTCGAGGCATGGACTCCACTAGATCCCTGAAGGTGAACCAGCATTAACTTCTTCAGCAATTTGAGCAACAGTAGCTCGTCTGTTGGATTGGATCACACGGGCCAGCCTTCACTCCCCACGTGCATCGATGAGCATTGGCCACCCATGACCCTGTCTCCGGTTCACCACTGTTCCTTCCTTGGACCACTTTTGATAGATACTGACCACTGCAGACCAGGAACACCCCACAAAAGCTGCAGTTTTGGAGATGTTCTGATCCAGTCGTCTATCCATCACAATTTGGCCCTTGTCAAACTCGCTCAAATCCTTACCCTTGCCCATTTTTCCTGCTTCTAACACATCAACTTTGAGGACAAAATGTTCACTTGCTGCCTAATATATCCCACCCACTAACAGGTGCCATGATGAGGATATCATCAGTCTTATTCACTTCACCTCTCACTGCTCATAATGTTATGCCTGATATTTCACTACGTTACACTGTGTATGGTTGTGTATATGACAAATTAAATTTTAATTTAATGAACACTTACTCTATCAAAATTTCTTATTTTGAATGCACTGATCAATTATTATTCAAACAAACCCACCTGTTACTCTAAATGAAAACATTTATTTACTGAATGTCATTTACTATCAATTTACATATAAACAATGTGTCCTAAAGGTTTTAAACATCGGGCCCCAGGCAAATTCCCGAAAGACTTTTATTCACAGACCTCTGTAGCCACTACAACACAACTACTGTATGCTATACCCCATGTAGTGCGCATAATTAGTGAATATGAAGCCATCTGGGATTTGAACATGTGAATTATTCATGCATGATGGTCGGTTAAGGAGGTTCATATGGATGGTTCATTAAATAAAAGCTAAATATTATGCTTAAAACAAACAAAGAAACAAAAACCAGAAACTGTTCACTTGTAATAAACATATATTGACTTGAAATTCGCTTTGCTTTTATGTGACACAATTTAACACCTTCTCTAATAATATTTCAACTCAAACATAGAGAAATTGTATAGCATGTTTTTTTTTTTTTCAGAAGCACCATTTCAGTAATAGACAGAATAACACCAGTGAGTCTCTTCCTGTTAGACACTTGGTCCCATTACATGAAAAACCGCTTGACATCAAACTCCATTACATTCTAAGGTTTGATCATGTGGACGTCCAGCACCAATTAGACCACAGCAGTGACGTAGAATTAAAAAAATGAGCAAAATTTGGTAGAAAACATTTTCCATTTCCGCTCTCTTATCGGCTCACAGGGCATCATCGGGCATCAACGCAGGATACACCCTGAACTGAGTGCCAACCCATTGAAGGGCACATACACACTCATTACAGGCGATTTAGAGACTCCAATCAGCCTAGAAGCATGTCTTTGGATTGTGGGAGGAAACCCACCAAGCATAGGGAGAACATGCAAACTCCACACACACAGTGAGAGGGAGCAAGACTCAACCCCAGGACAATGGAGGTGTGAGGCGAACGTGCTAACCACTAAGCCACCGTGCCGCCGAGTAGAAAATGTGTGCATATCTCAGTGTGAGGTCGATTATGAACTGTCAGAGCCAGAATACACACATAATGTGTGAACACCTTCTAATTTAATCCACATTCAGGCTTCAGGCTTAAATCCTAATTTATGTACAGATATTTGGAGCTTTAAAGAGATAAAAAAGAGAAATTTGGAGCACTATATCCCTGCACCAGAGGATTTCAGGTTCTGTTACTTTTCTATATTGATTTTGAGTTACAGTATGTTTAAGTCTATCACAGAGTCTGAACCCTCTGGCAGAAGCAGCCAGGTTCCTGAGCTGAAATATCATAATGCTTAGCAAAATTTATGATGCCTTCAAAGCTCAGCAGACATAAAATAGTGGCTTTCCATTTTCTGAAATAAACCATTTTACAGAGTATTATTTTCCCCGTCAACATAATGTCAAAATAAATGTGCCCTATAAAAATATACACAGTAGTCTACAGTAGTTTAAGACGCACTGCTGAGCGTGAAGCACAGTTTGATCAGAGAATAAAGTGAGCGAGGCTCCTCCATGGGGCAGTGTATCACCAGGTGCCTACATTAGCACATCAAAACACAGACAACAAAGCTGAGTGAATAAGAGACGGTCTTAAGCCCAGAATAATGTCTTTGAGTCTTAAAAAAAACAGGAGAGGTCAGAACATGGTCTGCGCTAGTCAAAGAAGCTCAGGGTTCTGAATGTCAGGTGATCGAAAGGTGAAGGGTTTCATCTATATGTTGACCCTGAGAGAGAGAGAGAGAGAGAGAGAGAGAGAGAGAGAGAGAGAGAGAGAGAGAGAGAGACAGAGAGAGAGAGAGAGCAGAGAGACAGAGAGACAAAGAGAGAGAGACACAGAAAGAGAGAGAGAGAGAGAGAGAGAGAGAGAGAGACAGACTGCGCTAGTCAAAGAAGCTCAGGGTTCTGAATGTCAGGTGATCGAAAGGTGAAGAGTTTCATCTATATGTTGACCCTGAGAGAGAGAGGGAGAGAGAATGAGAGAGCGAGACAGAGAGGGAGAGGGAGAGAGAGAGAGAGAGAGAGAGAGAGAGAGGAGAGAGAGAGAGAGAGGGAGAGAGAGAGAGAGAGAGAGAGAGAGAGAGAGAGAGAGAGAGGGAGGGAGAAAGAGACACAGACAGAGAGAGAGACAGACAGACAGACAGAGTGAGAGAGGGAGAGATAGAGAAAACAAGAGAGAGAGACAGAGAGAAAGAGAGGGGAGAGAGAGAGAGGCAGACAGACAGAGAGACAGACAGAGAAAGAGAGAGATAGAGAAAGTGAAAGAGAGAGAGAAAGACAGAGAGAGAAAGACAGAGAGAGAACACACACCGTCACTCATTCGCTGAGAAGAAAGAAAGGCTCGGAGTAAAGAGAACTCCCATGTGTGACATTTTTCAAGAAATGTCATAAGAAACAGGAACCTGCTTTGTTTCTCTGACCACACACACCCCACACACACACACCCTCACACACACACAAACCAGTCTATATCAAAGTTACTGTGGAGCATCTGTCAGTTTTCCTGTCAGAAAGTGCTACATGGAAGCACGTTTGTGACTGAGATTATTATAGCCTAAATTCTTAGCGGACCAGAGACACTACAGCTATTTCGCCTAATAGCCTGCAGATTGTCTCTAATATCTCTTTTCCTTCTGCTTTAAAATACACACAAGAAGCCAAGATAATTATGTGGGACGCAAAATGAAGAAAATCTTCCTTAAGAGCCGTTTATTGCTTCAGAAGATGCTAATTGTGATGGTTTAATAGGACAATTAAAAAGTCAGTTGAATAAAATAAACCCAGTAAAGACGAGGGTTGCGTTGTGTTTGAAATGGGTCATTGTGCACAGTTTAGTCAGCCCCATGCTTTTCTTTAAATTGCTACATTGCAGATGTGCCAAAGGAAGTGATTTCTGATCCTTGGAACCTTGGAGACCTAAAGCCCCCGTGAGGAGGAAAACCAATCCGAAGGCAATTAGTACTCACGCTAAAAGGCTTACAGGAAAATTGCGTCAGCACACGGTTCACCAGTGCTTCTTAGAAACCAGACTAACTACAACGTTACAACCACCCATGAAATCTGTTCTGTCAAAGCTGCTTTTGTATTATATTTAAGTCTTTATGGGTCACTTCCATTTACAGCCTTGTAGTGCAGACTCCTGAGCCTGGAAAGATCTCTTTACATCAATATTCTGATACATGACATTGTGTTACTTGTACGTCATGTATAATTTTACAGTTATGTCAATTGTCTGAATTGAAAGAAAGAAAGAAAGAAAGAAAGAAAGAAAGAAGAAAGAAAGAAAGAAAGAAAGAAAGAAAGAAAGAAAGAAAGAAAGAAAGAAAGAAATGACAAACAAATAGAAAGAAAGAAAAAGAAAGAAAGAAATGACAAACAAATAGAAAGAAAGAAAAAAAAGAAAGAAAGAAATGACAAACAAATAGAAAGAAAGAAAGAAAGAAAGAAAGAAAGAAAGAAAGAAAGAAAGAAAGAAAGAAAAAAAGAAAGAAAGAAATAAAAGAATAAATCAAGAAAGAAAAAAGAAAGAAAGAGAGAAAGAAAGAAAGAAAGAAAGAAAGAAAGAAAGAAAGAAAGAAAAAAAAAGAAAAAAAGAAAGAAAAAAAAAAAGAAAAAAAGAAAGAAAAAAGAAAGAAAAAAAAAGAAAGAAAGAAAGAAAGAAAGAAAAAAAGAAAAAAGAAAAAAAGAAAAAAAGAAAGAAAAAAGGGAAAGAAAGAAAGAAAAAAATAAAAAAAAGAAAAACAAAGAAAGAAGAAAGAAAGAAAGAAAGAAAGAAAGAAAGAAAGAAGAAAGAAAAAAAAAGAAAAAAGAAAAAAAGAAAAAGAAAGAAAAAAGGGAAAAAAAAGAAAGAAAAAGAAAAAATGACAAAAGAAAGAAAAGAAAAAAAGGGAAAGAAAGAAAGAAAGAAAGAAAGAAAAGAAAGAAAGAAAGAAAGAAAAAAAGAAAGAAAGAAAGAAAGAAAGAAAGAAAAGAATAAATCAAGAAAGAAAAAAAGAAAAAAGAAGAAAAGAAAGAAAGAAAGAAAGAAAGAAAGAAAGAAAGAAAGAAAGAAAGAAAGAAAGAAAGAAAGAAAGAATAAATTAAGAAAGAAAAAGAAAGAAAGAAAGAAAGAAAGAAAGAAAAGAATAAATCAAGAAAGAAATAAGAAAGAAATGACAAACAAATAGAAAGAAAGAAAGAAAGAAAGAAAGAAAGAAAGAAAGAAAGAAAGAAAGAAAGAAAGAAAGAAAGAAAGAAAAAAAGAAAGAAAGAATAAATCAAGAAAGAAATAAGAAAGAAATGACAAACAAATAGAAAGAAAGAAAGAAAGAAAGAAAGAAAGAAAGAAAGAAAGAAAGAAAGAAAGAAAAAAAGAAAAAAAAAGAAAAAAAAAAAGAAAAATGAAAAAAAAAAGAAAGAAAGAAAAAAAAAGAAAGAAAGAAAGAAAGAAAGAAAGAAAGAAAGAAAGAAAGAAAGAAAGAAAGAAAGAAAGAAAGAAAGAAAGAAAGATAGATAGATTAAAGGTCTTTATGGGTCACTTGGCCTTGTAGTACACACTGTGGAGCTAGGGAAGATTTCTTTACACATGCAGCTCAGAGGTGAAGGGCAGCTAACCAGCTCTCGTCCTTTAATAACCTCTCCAGGAACTGAGACAGGAAGTTGTGTACTGCGGTACTGTGGTACTGGTCACTCCGGGTTATCATCTTATCATTCTATTATTATAGCCAGTCCTAGTTTTACTTTTAGTTTTGTTGGAACCTCAATGGTTTATTCAGTCAGTGTGGGGCATTCTGGGAAATCCCTGTGCATGGATTTTCCTCGACATCCTTATTGTATGGCCAAAGTTTGTGGACAGCTGAATGTCACACCCAAACGTGGTTCTTCCCCAAACTGGTGCCACACAGAATGTCTTGTATGCTGTAGCTTTTCTACTAAGAGGCCCATGATCCTGTGCATAAAGCAAGCTCCATGAAGCTTCGGCTGAAGTCAAAGAACTCGAGTGCCCCGCACAGAACCCTGACTCAATCCCACTGAACACCTTTGGGATGGAACTGGAACACTGACTGCACCCCAGCATCAGTGTCTGATCTCACTAACGCTCTTGTGGCTGAATGATCACAAATCCCCATAACCACGCTCCATCATCTAGGGCAGAGGTGTCCCATCTTATCCGCAAGGGGGCCGGTGTAGGTGCGGGTTTTCATTCCAACCGAGCAGAAGCCACACCTGAGTCTACTGAAAGCCCAAAATGAGTTGATTAAACAGGTGGGATCAGGTGTTTGATTGGAATGAAAACCTTTAGCCACACCAGCCCTTTTTGGACATGACTGGACATCCCTGATCTAGGGGAAAGACTTCTTAGAAGAGTGGAGCACATTATACCAGCAAAGAGGGAATAAATCTGGATTGTTTAACAAACACAGGACTGTGATAGTCAGGTGTCCATATTAACCTGAAACGTTCTACAATAACCAAACCACTTAGCTTTTAGACAATTCCGCTGTTTCATCATCACTACTTCTTTTGTTTTGTATTTTTATGACTACATAAGAAGCAAAAAAAGATGTCTATGACGTCCATGTGGAATAGGAAGAAAAATCTGACAGGAAGCAAAAGTGACAGTGGGAAGATGAATTATTTGCAATGATCTCTCGTCTGCTGCATAAAGAAAAATGAATCACTTTTATGAGCTATTCCTTTTCCACATCCCACATGGTTCCTGGTGTATAGTGAAGGTTTTATAACATCTGTAATGATTGGAGACTTTACCTTTTGTGTGTACAGTTAGAGCAGGAGATGAAGTGTTTCCAATCACTCTCACACATCTCTGTATCTTACACACTGGTTCTATGGGCTTTTAAGCACCTGAAGTGAGAAGTGAAGTGTTTAAACTCGCCAAGGAATTGAAATCTATAAAGCCCACATTGCTATGAAATCTATAAATCCTGCTACTTTCCACACACACTGCTGTGTAAGCGCTCCGATCTCACAGTAAGAGCCTGGACATGCTGTGAGAAGAACATGTCAGTCTGGTGATTAATATGCTGGCTTAAGTGCATTAGAAAGCAGATGATTCAGACATTTTCTCTCTCTCTCTCTCTCTCTCTCTCTCCCTCTCTCTCACTCTCTCTCTAACTCCTCTCTCTCTCTCACACACACACATATCTGATATGATCTGATCCATTAAGCATATTAATGCACAGCATGAGAAAGAAAGAAAGAAAGAAAGAAAGAAAGAAAGAAAGAAAGAAAGAAAGAAAAAAAAAGGGAAAGAAAAAAAAAGAAAAAAAAAAAGAAAGAAAGAAAGAAAAAAAAATAAAAAAAAAAAAAGAAAAAAAATAAAAAAAAAAAAAAAAAAAAAAAAAAAAAAAAAAAAAAAAAAAAAAAAAAAAAAGAAAGAAAGAAAAAAAAAAAAAAAAGAAAGAAAAAAGAAAGAAAAAAAAAAAAAAAAGAAAGAAAGAAAGAAAGAAAGAAAGAAAGAAAGAAAAAGAAAGAAAGAAAAAGAAAGAAAGAAAGAAAGAAAAAAAGAAAGAAGCCATCATGCCCCTAAACTAAAGTTACCTGGCATGCAATTACAAAATAAAAAGAAAAATAAAATAAAATAATATAACATGCGAAAATAAAATAAAAATAAATAAAAATAAATAAATACATAAAAAAATATAAAATAATATAAAATTCAATTCAATTAAATTAGAGGCCTATCCCAATGCCTATACCCCTTGCTAACAAACACAACTGAATGCAATTTCTGAAGTACTAAATATTTGCCATATGCAATAGTATGTGTGTGTGTGTGTGTGTGTGTGTGTGTGTGTGTGTGTGGGGGGGTGTGTGTGTGTGTGTGTATGTTGAATTGCATTACCCCACCAACCCAGTTAATTGGTGGGTGGTATTCTGGTGGCATTAGGCAAGCAGCAGGTGGGTGAAGAGGCTTCCAACTCTATGACAGCTGATGCAGTCCCATGAAATGGCTTTTCCCTCAGAAAAGGACGATGTTGCACCAGCTTCCCGTAGTGTGAACGCAGGGAAACGTGACCACCCTCCTGGTCACACACATGCCATGAATCCGTCCTTTCTCTCTCAGCTCTCACCTTGGAGAAGCATGCTGTGGCAAGGAACTTGAGTTGGCATTGCTATCGCCATGGAGAAGGTGACCCTGAGGTCATGGTGGTGCTGAGAGCGAGGCGTGAACTGGAGATGGAATAAAGCTGGCAGAGCTGCTGGTGCTGTCAACATCGCAAGCTCAGCCAGATCACTCAGGAGAAAAAAAGCACAAGGCTGCCAAGCCGAAGAGTCGTGTGTGCATGGCACTAGAAAGATCAAAATAACTCCAGCACTAAAGGCAGTAGAGAGCTTCAGTCATGATGCACGTGTGAGAAAAAAAAAAAATTATTTTCCTTTGCAAATAAAAAGAGAGAGATATATAGAGAGAGACTGCATCTACTGTATGTGAAAGAATTTGGATTTGCATATGTATGGACCTCAGGTTTCCATGATTTTTTTTTTTTAAATTTAAAGAAGATTTTCTTACCAGGGATCTACAACTTTTATACTACAGTTCCTCCACACAGCTGGAATAAAAAACCCTTTCAGGTGCTACATGGAGCATCAGGGGGTAGTGCTCATGAGACGAGCAGTCAGTTATGTAATATCTGAACTATGTCCACCATCAGTTTGTGTGCAGCATCCAGAAAACCGCCTCAAGCACAGTCACGCAAAATGCGGAGAACACTAAGGTTGCATTCACAAGGAGTTTCTAGCATCCTTCGAAAAGCTCTCTAAACGCATGGTGTTGTAGGTGGAAATGAAGTTTCGGTGAAATACCTCCGCATTTGAGAGCACTTGTAGTCGTAGCATTCGTATTTCTGATGGAAATACTAATCTTGTTCTTGATTTGATTTCTACTTCTTTAAGCCCCACCTCTCAGCATTCTCTTTACACTTTACACATCCGTGTTGGTGTGTGTTATCCTTTAACACTTCATTCTTATTAAAATTCAGCAGCGCGAGCCGAACGTCACGTCTATCGTCGATGCCTGTGCTGGTAACAAAATGGAGCATCATTTTCTACAAGTAAATAGACAACAAATCTACATCAAGAACCTCTCAAACCTCACAAGTGCTTTAGTATTTAAAGTTCTGGGAAAACGCTTGCGACTTTTCTAGCATCAGTGAAAATATAGCAACAATTAGAAGGCTGTGGCTCAGCTCAGACAAATTGATTTGCCAGTGATAGCGAACAGTTCAAAACATTTGCCTAGCACTATATTTATAATATCCTGCATTTTTAATCACAATCACAGCAGGCCTAAATTAGATCTCATTATGCCCTAATCAGACTGGGAGAATTACCAAACCAAAGTACATCTCTATCATTACAGGAACATCTCACTTCCCTGGATGACCTCCAGAAATCTGGAATTATTTCAGCAAGATGAATTGTAAACAAGTGCTTAGGTAAAATATTAGTAATTTATATCAAATGATGTGCTGTGCTGTGTCTGGTGTGTTCCCTGGCCGGTGGGTAATAAAGGAAAACAGCTTAAGAGCTGCTTATATTGCGATGTCAGTCTGATGAAAAAGCAAAACAACAACAAAAACAACATCAACAGAGAATCAGGGGAATTATAAAGAGAAAAAAAAGCTTTAGATTTCATTGAAAGATCTACTATTAGATCTGGGTTTGTTTCTTCAAGATTCTTAATTTCCCAAGCTTGCTTTCTGGTACTCAAAAATCACTGAAACACACGGTTTTGATTGATCTGTGGAAATCTGCTCAATTGTCCTCTGACATGTTGTGAATTTAATGTACGGCACATCGCAATCCCCTTTTGTCCTAAGATTACGTAAAGCGATAACAAGCAACCGCTCTCTACTATTTGGCTTTAAATCAAATGTTACGACAATGCACACCTTTGCACGACAATGTAAGCACTGAGAGAAGAAGAAAAGCATGAAATGAAGTTCTGACCTGCAGGTTGGTCAGTTTAAAACAAGACAGAGCTGCAGACTGGCTGGACATGATGTGCTTCAGGGTGGCTACTGACACTTTAACTGGAGCATGGCTTTTCACTTTATGGCTCTGAAGGATTGTAAATTAGAAAGCCATCTCTCTCTCTCTCTCTCTCTCTCTCTCTCTCTCTCTCTCTCTCTCTCTCTCTCTCTCTCTCCCCCCCCCACAGACACACAAAATTTTTTACATGATTGTAGAACGGGAGCGAGCGCTGGCACAAGCAATTGAAGATTTCTTTTCACAAGCACCACAGGCTATCAAATATCTATAATATGAAAACATGGTCATAACTGGCAGGTTACACACACAGGAAATTGAACTTGTGTGGCTTAACAGTAGAGACACAATTGGCCCTGTGTGGACAGGATATTGGAACATCCATATTGTTGAGGATGCATGGGAGTACACGCAAATGGGCGCTATCTGGGGATGTGGTAGCTTAGTGGTTAAGGCATTGGATTACTGATCGGAAGGTTGTGTGTTCGAATCCCAGGTCCACCAAGCTGCAACTACTGGGCCCCTGAGCAAGGCCCTTAACCCCAAAAATGCTCAGTTGTATAAAAAATGAGTTGTTTCGCTCTGGATAAGGGGTCTGCTAAATCCCGTAAATGTAAATGTAAATCTGGGAGATGTGTATCAGTCTAATAGCCTATGTTATATATAATAAAAATCTCTCTTTGATCTAGGACAAAACTGCAAAGAAATACCTTGCTGGCCAATCGTAATCAAGAATTTAATGGCATGGCGTTAAAATAATAATGAACTCTGAGAGTGTGAGAATTAAACCGGGGGCTAAACTGCTCAATCCCAGAAGCCTCCTACACTACGTTGCACTGCACTACACTAACAGCACTAACACTTCCCTGCTCTAATAGAAGCTGGCCTTCAGCAGTGTGTGCTAATGAGAAGAAATAAACGTGCAGGCACAGGCCAGGACCTTCCACTCTGACACACCAGACACAGAGTGTCAATTATGAATGTGGACAGCTCGAGGCATGTCGCTGGAGGAAAATCCGGTAGCTTGTTCCGTACATATCCGGCGGGACAGATATGCCTGAAGGTGGGTAGATAGTTTATAGTGTCACCTTTCTATTCTTTTCTCTTTTTTTTAATGCCAGAAATATACCAGAGCTGTCAATGCTGTAAGAGCGAGTGTTCATCTGAGACACAGCTTCCGTAGCCTGGCTAGAATAATCAGACTAGCCTTTTGCAGCCTTCAGGGGTTGAAATTAACACTCATTTATTAAATCCCACCTGAATAAAGTTTAGCTGGAGAAAACTGGCATCCAGGTCACAGGGGGTTAGTTATAACCACATAACAAGCTGCTTAGGATAAGTCAAGACTCGGGAGGCTAAAATAGATCAATGGTGTTGTTAGTTGTATGAATTTGGCACATGTGAGGTTAATTAATATGCGATTCTCACACACAGTGTCCTACTAGTAACTAACTGTAACAACATTCACTAAATTAATGGCTAAGAATTATTTATTTGCTTCTTTATAATAGAATATAAGCCTTTGTTTGTCACATATACCTTATAGCACAGTGAAATTCTTTCTTCGCATATCCCTGGGGTCAAAGCACAGGGTCAGCCATGATGTAGCAACCCTGGAGCAGTGGGAATAAGGGCTTTGCTCAAGGGCCAAGCAGTGGCAATGTGGCATGGCAATGTTGGGGCTCGAACCCTGATCTTCAACCCAGAGCCTTAACTGCTTGAGTCACCACTGCCCCTGAGTATGGTATTATGTATAGCACAAACATTTTCTAATTTTATTATAAAAATTAGTTTTAAAGCTGTGAACAATAATAGGAAACATTTAGACATGTTCACATGCACGTTCATGTAGTTATCCAATCAGCTGATAATGTTGCAGCAGCACAATGGGAGGCTCAACAGTGAAGACTCTGTGTTACTGAACAGAAGGTCAAGGTTCAAGCCCCAGCACTGCCAAGCTGCCACCATTGGGCCCTTGAGCGAGGCCCTTAACCCTCTCTGACACATTCCTAATAAGTGAAGAAAAGAATTTCACTGTGCTGTGATGTATATGTGACAAATAAATAAAGGCTTATTCTTATTTGTCAAGTATACAAACAACAGAGTGAAATTCTTTTCTTCAGATATCCCCGCTTGTTAGGAAGTTCGGGTCAGAGTGCAGGGTCAGCTATATTACAGAACCCCTGGAGCAGAGAGGTTTAAGGGTCTTGCTCAAAAGCCCAACAGTGGCAGCTTGATAGTGCTGGGTCTTGAACCTTTGACCTTCTGATCAACAGCCATGAGCCGTAACCTTTTGAACCACCACTACCCGAATAAAGGTGTCTTCTTCCTCTTTTTCCTCTTCTTCTTCTGAAATATATAAAATCATGCAGATTGCTACAGGAGGAATCATGCAGGAAAGGTTCAAACATGAGAATGAGGATAGAATGAGGATATAACAGCTAGGTTATAACAAGGCAGTGGTGGCTCAAGTGGTTAAGGGTCTGTGTTGTGGTTGAGGGTCTGGGTTGTGGTTAAGGGTCTGGGTTGTGGTTGAGGCTCTGGGTTGTGGTTGAGGGTCTGGGTTTGTGGTTAAGGGTCTGGGTTGTGGTTGAGGCTCTGGGTTGTGGTTGAGGCTCTGGGTTGTGGTTGAGGGTCTGGGTTGTGGTTGAGGGTCTGAGTTGTGGTTGAGGGTCTGGGTTGTGGTTGAGGGTCTGGGTTGTGGTTGAGGGTCTGGGTTGTGGTTGAGGGTCTGAGTTGTGGTTGAGGGTCTGGGTTGTGGTTGAGGGTCTGGGTTGTGGTTAAGGGTCTGGGTTGTTGTGCTTATAGGCCTGGGTTGTGGTTGTTATATTCCTGGGTTGAGGTTTCAGGTCTGCGTTGTGGTTAAGGGTTTTGGTTGTGGTTATACGTCTGGGTTGTGGTTATAGGTCTGGGTTGTGGTTAAGGGTTTTGGTTGTGGTTATACGTCTGGGTTGTGGTTATTGGTCTGGGTTGTGGTTAAGGGTTTTGGTAATGGTTATAGGTCTGGGTTGTGGTTATAGGTCTGGGTTGTGGTTAAGGGCTTTGGTTGTGGTTATAGGCCTAGGTTTTGGTTAAGGGCCTTGGTTGTGGTTAAGGGCCTAGTTTGTGGTTGAGGGTCTGGGTTGTGGTTAAGGGCTGGTTGTTAATCAGGTGGTTGTGGTTCAAGCCCCAGCACCACCAAACTGCCACTGTTAGGCAACTGAGCAAATCCCCTCTATGCTCCAGGGGTGCTGTATCATAACTACCCCTGTGTTCTGACCCCAACTTCTGCAGCTGGGATATGCAAAGAAAAGAAGTAAGTAAAATAGAGCCCATATGTTTCAATATAAAATCCCAGAGATACACCCAGTAATAGTAACACTGTCAGCTAAACAAATCCAGTCCAAATAGGGCTTTGTTTAATTCAGATGGCAAATATATGAGACAGGACTGAGGCTGGACAAATATGGCTGGACACATCTCGCAACGAATTCTTCCCGGCACGCATTAAAATGTCAATGCATTCAAATAGCTAGTTTAGCTCTGTGCATAATGGCAGGATTTTCAGCGGAAAACATTGCAGTCTTCATGGGACACACTGATCACACACGGTGAGCCGAGCCTGACGCGAACGGGGCCCAGGCAGCATCAGGAGTTAATAAGAGATCAGAGAACAAAATGAAATTCAAAGAGAGAAGCAGAAAAAAGGTGTGAGATGCGCATCTGGTGCGCAGCAGAAGAATGCAAATAGTGAAATGAGATTCGTCTCTTTTTGATAGTGTGTGCCGTGGAAAAACTCTGCCTGCGCATCACCTGGCACTGCTCTCACCAGCTGCTGCCAAATGCTGGAGCGAGAGAACGAGTGCGCCAGGATACGCAATCGAGAATTTTAAAGCTGCTATTAATATGCAGCGCTGTACAGGGTGAATCAGAAGAGCCCAACATGACAACACTGAATGAAATTGAAAGAAACCTCACCTCTTTTTATATAGATGACACATATACATAAACATATACACACACACACACTGAGACACACACACACACACACACACACACATACATCTCTAGCCTTGAGGCTGTAATACATCAAGGAAAATTTGCATCTGAAGCCGCAGACAGCAAAAAAAGCCACACACATACACACTCATGAGCTTCTGATTTTGTGTGTGTGTGTGTGTGTGTGTGTGCTTCAGTTGCCATCCTGGACTGAAGCCAGCTCATTTAGATTCTTTGCAATTATCAATAATTAAAGCCAGACTGACTAAACCGAGTCCCAGCCGAGAGAACACGCTAATACTCACCCGGCGTCTGTAAGGGACCAGACAAAGAAAGAAAAAAGGCCTATTTGACCCTAATTACTACAAAACTGGGATTATAGCATATTACATTTTGGACATGGGACAGAACTCTTTTGTCAAGACCAGATTAGTGACAAAATAATGAAATGCTATCAAGATCGTGATGTCATTATTTCATGATGCACTTTACTGAGTAATGGTATCTATCAGAAGTATTTAACTACAACTTTTTTTGGTTTGCTTAGTAAAAAGTTAACACATTTTTTTGCTCGTTTCCCAATTCCCACTTCCCAGCTAGTTCTTTCCTATTACGGCAAAGCTTGGGCAATAACAACAAACACACTACACACAGAACCAGAAACCAGAGCAAGATCGAAAATAGGACATGGAAAAACAGAACAAAAGAGTGAGACGGCAAAACTCTGAACATTAGTTTGTCCCAAACTCTGAAGCAAAATGGTTTAAATACAGAAACCAAATAATGTTTGAACTGAAAGCAGGTGAGAGCTTTAGGGAGACATGAGGGAGTAAACTAATGACCATACAGTTGACAGGAACCAGAATAACATCACATGTGTCCAGACTTGGAAGCGTGAACTGTAGAGCTGAGAGCTGCTGTGTGAGCTTGAGCATCTCTGTATGAGATGGAGATTCTAAAGGCTAGCTTCACAGATGCTTCCTGTGACACTTAGACAACTTGTTGCACAGGACTGTGATCCATAAATGTGCTATCCGTCTTCTTCCACACAGACACACCTGATTGGCTAGTGTCACTGTGACCAACATAGGGAGGGAGGAGAGAGAGAGAGAGAGAGAGAGAGAGAGAGAGAGAGAGAGAGAGAGAGAGAGAGAGAGAGAATAACGCTGTCCCTCCCACCCAGACATCCAGTTAGAAGTCCAGGCCACATCTCTCTTTAGAATTGTGACACAATGTGAACAAAAAATCTAATCGTATTGTCCTCGCTCCTTTCCATTAGTATGAATTTTTCAGGATATCTGGTGACCACAGGAAGCACAGCTGTGTGTCCTGTTATGGGAGGGTAAAAAAAGGTGTGAAGAATACACTAATGCTACGCTACACTTCCCAGTGCGATGAGAAGTGTCAGGGAGCCAGATGTTCTCAGTGCAAAGCTCCGCTGCTCGGAATGCGGCACGGAACCGGGTTTAGGATGGATGAGTAGAGATTACAGCTCCTTTTCAATCAGCATGCCACACACACACACACACACACACACACACACCCACACACACACACAACTACACACAGGGAAGGCTGATTAAACCAATTGTATGCATCATTGGAGCGCTCCCTCTCTCACTGAGCGACAGATGGGTTGGAGTGGAAAGGAGGAGTGGAGCAAGAGACGAGACTTCAGGAAAGAGAATGAGAAAGAATGGGCAGTGTACGAGAAGCAGCCGGACACATGAGCCAAAGGACCAGTTCACCGAGCACAGAGCTCTTCAGCTCACAGCCATGGAGACAGGAGTCCAAAACAACGCACACACACACACAAAATCAAATCATGCATCAAACAGATGGAGCTACACATGGTATGGATCAGATCTTTCCAGGTTGGAAACATGGAACACAAACAGGTGTGTGTGGGTGAATGCTACACACACACACACACACACACAATAAGTCTAGTTGTTTTTACTCCAGTTTCCTGAATGAAGTGCCACCCTGAAGTGTGTGTAGTGTTTTTTCAGTCGCTCACGTCCTCCCCGTGTGCCCCCTCTCCTCCTGTCGAAAACACACCAGTTGGCTTGGCTGCTGAAGAAAGAGATGGAGAAAGAGTTGTGTATCTGGGGCACTAGAGGCCATGCATCACAAGTCTGCCACCAACAAAAGAGGGAGCAGATTGTTTCTTCGCTTTCTCTGTTTTCTCTCTTTACCTCCGTTTCTTTCCCTCTGTCGCGTATGGAAATGAGTTGTTTGGTCCAGTTGTTTTTTTTTCCCTCCTCATCACCACACCAAAAAAAAAAAAAAAATACCAGAAATACCATAGCTCTCCCATGCATACTATGATGAACTTGTCATAGATTTCATCACTATAAGACGTGTCTTGTGCGTCCTTATTAAATTTAGACATGATGCTTTCCTCAGAACAGCTTGGCATGTCAATAGATGGATTAGCTCGGCTAAATTGCACCTGTAAATGAGTGTGTGAATGTTTGTGTGCGTTGTCAAGCATTCAAGGTGTCTCCAACTCAGGGTGTGTTTCAGGTTGAGCTCCGGATGCAAAATGACCCTGACCAGGATAAAGCAGTTCCTCAAAATGATTAAGCACAACTCAAAAAAAAAAAAAGTTTTGCTCTTTAACAAATATTATGATTATGTCAATATTTCATTCACTGCTAACAAAGATTTGAAAATATTTATTGATTTGAAAATGGCTGAATTACAAAGGCAGCTGCAGTGTTTATCTTAAGATGTTTTTTTTTTAAAAAAAAGAACGAAAGAAACATCATCCCTTGGTGAAAGAGCTTAATAATAATGAGACTTTGAAGTGGAATTTCAGCAGAGGCAGTGCAACAGATTGTGAGGAAATAACGGATGATGAAGGGAAAAGTGCAGGATGGCCCACACCAGGGTCGCTCTCATCGCTCCTCTATGCCTACATCCTCCCATCCCTCTGGTATACAGCGAGCATCAGCGTGCCCTGGGCACCAAGCTGTTCAAAATAACTCTGCCTAAGAGAATGCACTCACTTTCCACACACACACACACACACACACACACACACACACACACACACCCCTACAGTGTACATGAGCAGCCCATTTCACCTCCTCCCTCAAACACCTTTCATCTCTCTGCACTCTTTCTGCTCACCTGCACTCTTTCAGTCCACACACAGTGACAGATAAAGATGAACAGACATGATGAGAACACAGTGTGTGTGTGTGTGTGTGTGTGTGTGTGTGTGTGTGTGTGTGTGAGTAAGATTACTGTCATGTTCGAATAGACATCTAAATTGAAATCCAATTACTTTCTTATTACCTTCTCTCTTAAGTGAGCTCATTACAACATGGGCCTGCTTCAACCTGTTTTCTCCACCCTCCCTCTCCATCTCTCTCTCTTCCCTCATGGTCTCTCAGGGCTAATTAGTACAACATAAATACCCTGCTACACTATTACAGGACAGGAACACAAACACATGCTCACTGCTCTTATTTTTTACTTGAAGTCATCAGAACAATCAGTGTATCTTACATCGTGTTCTTGTGGAATCCCTGCAATCTGGTTTACGCCAGTATTGTTCATTATACTGCATTATATACTGTGTATTTATAATTTTGTGTATATTTATTTTATGTATTGATTTTGCACTGCATGTCACACATAGAAGCAGGAGAGTAGTGACAGTAAAGCCATCCTGACTTGTTTTCTGACTCTTGACTCGATTTTTTCACCCAACACTGGACTTTTTACTTTGACTTTGACTTGAGAATCAGTTTGAGAATTGGCTTGAGTTGACTCTTGGCTCAACGCTTGAGTCGATTCTTGACAAGATTCTTGATTCCAGCTTTGACTCGACCTTAGAACTCTTACTTAAGACTCGTATTGAAATCAACTTCAGAATCACCTTGGGAGTAGTCTTGCGATGAATCGACTTATGACTTGATTCTTAAAACGACTCGACTCAAATCCTAACATCGACTCCCGACTCGACTCTTGACACGTCACTGGACATTTTACTTGAGACAAGCCTCAAATTGTGATAACCTTGCAAATCAACTTGAGAATTGCCTTGATATGACTCTTGACTTAACTCTTGAAACGATTCTTGACTCGGCTCCCGACTCAACACCTGACTCGACTTGAGACTTTACTTGAGACCTGACACTTAAGTTTTAATTGACGCTCGAGACTCGACTTGATCATTTGAGTAGAGATAAAGAGACTCAAACAGTTCAAGCATTCTGTTACAAACCTTTTCTGGAAGAAAACCATTTCTTGTCAGATTCCTCATAGAATCGTTTAAGGACTTGCCCTGAATGACAAGCTTGAACTCTTTAGAAACTCTTTAGAGTGCTACATGTACCATCTTGTAAATACACTGTGCTATGTTAATTATACACTTACTAAGACTGTCAACAGATTGCTCTGTCAATTCATTTTAATATCCATCCATTTTCTACACCTGCTTATCTACTACTGGGTCACAGGGAACCTGGAGCCAATCCCAGGAGACTACAGGCACAAGGCAGGGCACACCCTGGACAGGATGCCAGTCTATCGCAAGGTCTAATCACACACACATGCTACGGACAATTTAGAGATGCCAATCAACTTACAATGTATGTCTTTGGACTGGGGGAGGAAACCGGAGTACCTGGAGAAAACCCCGAGGCACGGGGAGAACATGCACACTCCACACACACATCGTGGAGGTGGGAATCGAACCCCCAACCCTGGAGGTGTGAGGCAAATGTGCTAACCACTAAGCCACTGTGCCCCCCTTCATTTTAATATTTGTGTATTTAAAAGCAAAACACTACAACACAATAGTTCAGACCTTGTCTTCTATTTTTAGTGACAAACATATGTTTTCCACTTCATGTAGGAAAAGGGGTTCTTAAAGGTTCTAAAAACCTTTGCTCGGTTCTTAAAATTAGCTCTGCTTTCTAATTAAATATTACAAACAAAGTACAACACCTCATGTAAGTGGTTCATAACCAACAGGCACTTTAAGACTCACTCTTTTTCCATGGATGAGTTTCGATGTCTTCTTGGCAGTATGTTTTATGTGTTATGTTGCACCTTATATTGATGTGGCTATAGATTTCGAGAGAACCGAAGAAGTTGAGGAAATGTAAAATTGATCTAAATCTTTGCTCACTAAAACACTGTAATCCAGTCAGCCTTGACCATGTCATTTCGATCAATAAAATGCTCATCTTCTTTCACCACTTTACCTTATTTTATCCACCAAACTGCCTGAGCGTGGTGTACCTGTCTGTGCCTCTGTGCTTCTGCACGTAGCCTGAGTGCAGAGGGAGTGTTTTCGTCGTCACTGGAAAATCTGTGTTTGTGGCTTAGTGATAATTACAATCAGCCCATAGGGTTTCATTAGCAGCTAGCTCAGGCTGCACATGTTGACAGTGGTGTTAGTCCTGGAAGTTGGAGAAATAACAGTGCAGCGGACCATGCCATCGACTCCCTGGCTCCCTCCCTCCAGATGTGTGCTCTCAGTCACGGACCATTGACACCACGACTCCACAGATTCAGAATCAATGGCCTTTTAAAGCTCAGCACTGGTGGCATTAAACTCCATATCTGCCCGGGGTTTACAGTGAACTTGAGCAATAAGTCATTTTAAATCTTTAACCAACAATGGAATATGAAACGGTTTAATACAGTTTATTAATGCAGAAGACAGGAAAATACTTCAAAATATATCATAGGATATTTCTAGAGTGTCAGTTTACCATAACAGCCACGGTTTTGTTTGTTAACAATGTTGCGTAGCTAGTTAAGTTGCAGTGAAGTGCTATATAGCTAGCTAGTCATTTTAAAAAAAAATTTAAAAACATTTTCTTATGCCGTAGCACTGTTAAACTGTAAGCTGTTTCCTATAAGCACATGACTTCCTATAAGCACACTGCCAGCCATAGGGTTTTTACTAATGCGCACATTCGAATATGATATTGAATACACCTTAATAAACTCTAATCTGTAAGGAGATGTTTATTTAATATTAATGGGAGGAGCTTAAAGTCAGGGATTTGAATCAGGCTTTAAATCCACTACAAGAGAATCACGCTACTTTCTTGACTTCATGACAAGCTGCAACTTTTGTTTGTTTGTTTGTTTGATTTGTCTTATTCATGAGAGAAAGAGAGGCTGATGAAGGATCTATGTTATGTTTCTATCCATCTATCATCCATCCATTTATCAAGCTATCCATCAAGCCATCCATCTATCCACTTATCCATCCATCCATCCATCCATCCATCTAGCCATCAAGCCATCCATCTAGCCATCAAGCCATCCATCCATCCATCCACTCATCTATCAATCTATCCATCCATCTATCTATCAAGCCATCCATCATTCCACTTATCCATCCATCCATCCATCCATCCATCCATTCATCCATCCATCCATCCATCCATCCATCCATCCATCCAGCCATCAAGCCATCCATCCATCCATCCATCCATCCAACAAGCTATCCATCCATAATAGCTTGGAAGCCCCTAAAGCACGGGGAGAACATGCAAACTCCGCCCGCACAGGGCACAGAAAGCAAACCCGCAACCCCAGAGATACGAGGCAGAGATGCTAATCACTAAGCATACTTTCAGCATACCTGAATTTATAAAAACATACAAAATGATGTGATATAAGAGGAATAATCATTTACTCATCATAGTTGTGATTGTTTACTTATAACAGCTTCATATTAGATATTCCACATGATAGGATTCAAAAGCATGAAGCTTTATTAGATCACATACTGAATGCTAGTGTTATATGCAAATACGGAGAATCTCTTTTTTTTTTTTAATGGCGAGATTAGTACTTAACAAATTTGACACTAATAACTAATTTTTTTTTATCAGCTCCTACCAAAAGTACAGTCTGTAAATGAATGGACTGCTCTCTCATTCGGGATCTCTGCTCTAAAAGCCACCGTTATCACACTGCAGCACGCTTCAGTCTTTCTCCAGACTTTTATTCACTTCTTTTTTGCTGGTACAAAACCCCGGCAAGAAACCTTTGCATTCCGAGCGCTGCTGACAGTTTAATACTGGAGGAAATGAAGGCATTCGCTGACCCTTTATTACTTTACCTCACCCCTGCCTCACTATTCATTTGGAGCCATTAGCTCCCGCTTCGCTCTCTCTATCACTCCCTATGTCTCCGCAGAATCCGCTGACTAAAGGTGAAATGAGGGATGTGTCACGTCACTTCAAGCCACTTTACTTCTCCTGTCTCGTTGCCCTCAATTTCATTCACACATCAGCTTGACATGAATCTTATAAAAACCATGAAATACATTTTAACCGGCTCTGTTTGGAGTTCGAGCGATCGTTATGCAATTAAAGGAATTCTGGTGCATCTTGATTAAGCTTAACCTTCATTCAAAATCTGATAAACTCCACCGATAAACTCCTGCACTTTTTGCACCCCAAGCTGCGACTCAGCTAGGCAAATTCCTCTCCTCAGAGCGCTCGCTTTCTCCACAGGCTGCTTCCCATCGTGAGCAGGTACCGTGAGAGCCGAGCAGCGACGTACGAGTGGTGCTAAAAATAGCATAGACAATCTATTGATCAAACGAAGGCATCACAGACTCGGCCTGATGAATGGCTCAGGCGGGAGATGTTTCTCTACTCGCCGTAAAAATAGCCGTTATTTCATTTTTCAGGTCTTTTATTTTTGAGGATTTAACAGGCGATGTCAGTTTTCAATATAAACTTCAATGTAATGTTACATAAAGGTAATGTTTTGGTTTTGAAGATCGTCAAAATCTGTACATTATTTAGACATTCTATCAAAAGACTAAACACACACACACGGCTGTCAGTACAAGTATGTTACAGTTAAAAATCTAAATGATGTACAAAACTAAAGTTCTTGAAAATGAAGTACAAAACCAACAAAATATTACTCGTTCAGTCCCAACATACTTTTATTGGAGTCATTCTATAACTCTGGCTGAATCTCAGATGGTGTTCTATTGCGCACACACCGGATATAGTGCACTATAGAGGATCTAGTATGCCATTATATTACACCCTATGTGTGTTGGTGGAGGGCTCGGGTCACCAGTGTAAAATATCATTAAACTATTATTTTAAATAATTTTATTAATGTATTTTTTTAAATATTTAATTTAAATAATTTTTTTTAATAATTCAATAATAATTACATATTTTTTTTTATTACATTTTTTTTAAAAAGTCAGCGTTTTTTACTTTAGGCATTATAAGCACATTGTAGAGTTAATGCTAATGTTTGATCTGTTTAAGGTAAATAAATTGACTTATTAATCCAGTAAATATTACTACAGTAGATAAATTAGTCCAGTAGATATTACATATTCTAATTAAACCAAATTTTAAAAAATCAGCTTTATCACAGATAAAGACTGTTCTTATCCATAATCCAAGTCATGGCTGTTGGACTCTCTCTGTTACTCAAAGCCCTTCTCACACATCAAACGCTTGCTCTCCACCCACTTCCTGTCATCCCACGTGCACTCAAACCCAGCACACACACACACACACACAGGTATTGGGTAAGTGCTTGGGATTGATCTCATTATAAATCACTGACGGTACAGATCTCTGAATGCGTGCTTTCCGCTAAGCTCAGTACAAAGTGGAATCCAATAAGTGGTTTGTAAGCCTGTACATTAATTTGAGCTAATGTAGCGTGCCATGCTTCTTAATATCGCTCAGTCTGGAGGGTCAAAACAGCAATACGGAAGTATGTAATGATTTATATTTAAATCTGCTGTGGAAGACAAAACACTTGGCTTTGAGTCTGAACTGAGCAATTATTGTAACAAAAGCTGTAACTGAATCTGATTCAAATCTAACAGATAATGTGCAGAGGAACACTCTATCCAGTCCTTGTCATTTCTATTGCTTTTACTTTCATGGAGGTGTGAGCGAGTGAGTCAGGTAGCAGAGCTAAAGATGTTGAGGTTCTCTTTGGGAGTGACAAGATTGGACAGGATTAGGAACGAGTACATCAGAGGGACAGCTCATGTTGGAAGTTTGGGGGACAAAGTTAGGGAGGCCAGATTAAGATGGTTTGGACATGTTCAGAGGAGGGAGAGTGAGTATATTGGTAGGAGAATGTTGGACATGGAGCTGCCAGGCAGGAGGCAAAGAGGAAGGCCAAAGAGGAGGTACATGGATGTAATAAATGAGGATATGAAGCTAGTGGGTGCAAGTGTTGAGGATGCAGAAGATAGGGATAGGTGGAGAGAGATGATTCACTGTGGCGAAAGAAGAAAAAGAACAGGTGTGAGCGAGTACTCAGATATAAAGCTCTCAGGATAAAGGACCTCACTGTGCGATGTATTTACTATATTTATTTATGAAATGCTGGTGTTTTTACCTCTGCGCTTTTTTTCCATGTCTTCCAGTTTTTCTAGAGTCAAGGATGAAGATGTACAATTTATATTTAATACATACCAAAGCATGAGTCTAGTCTGGTCATTCTATGATCATGTTTGAACCAAAGCCAAAATGTAATCAGTTCCTCTAGTGGTAAGAGCCATTAAGTTCATATAAAGTTCATATAAATTTAACTTTAAATTTATTTTTGTTAGGCTTCTGCCAGCAAGTGCTTTAGGAAGTGTGTTTTTAATTCTGTCCGTCTGTCTGTCCATCTTTCTGTCTGTCCATTCTTCTATCCACGATTCTTGTTTCTAGAACGAGTGGCTGAGTGTTTGTAGGATTTATATGTGATGATTACTGTTACACGTAGAGGCACTGATTAGATTTTGAATTTGATCCAGCAAGGTCAAATATCTGAAACAGATTTTTTGATTTTTATTTATATTTTGTTTTAAATAATTTAACATAAAAAGGTACATAATTATACACATTTATATATACATTATTATATAAATAATGTGTTTGTGTTATGTTTATATTATTACTATTTGTATTGATTCATTTATTCCTTTAATTATATTAATTTTCTTCTCTTTTTTCTTTAGTTTTTTTTTAATGATTGCACATATATATTTATTTCCACACAAATGTTTCTTCAAAGTAAATGTTGATATCAAACCTATTTCTGCTCTCCGAGTTTCCCCAAGTGCTCATACATAAGCATCTAAAATGTGAAGGTGTCATCTTCATCCACTAAAATTCTATGTAAGGTTATCCAACAGAGGGTTGGATAACCCTCGTCCTGACTCAAAAACACGTCCTGACTCATTTTATATCAGACTTGCGGCGATAAAATACTTCAATATCTGATAAGTTGATTTCTATTCTCCCGGGGCAATGGAACACCAGGGTAGTGGTAGAAAGGGTTAAACTGCTAACTGCTAATGATTCATTTGATGCATGACATTTCTGAACAATCATCTAGATATTCAGTCTCCAGGATTCACTTTAACGTGCCATATGTTTCATCACCAAACATGAAATTCCAGCAAAAAATAAATAAATAAAATCAAGGACAAATTCCAATCAAATAAAATGTTGAAGAAAATCGGCCTGCATTTTTAATCTATTTCACTACACGTATAAAAGCGGTTTCTGCAACAGGCTGAGTGAACTCATTTTCTTAAATTAATATCACAGAAATCGTTCAGAAATAAAGGCTCATGCTGTATGATGCTCACGACTGATCCCAAACACCGCTTGGTCTTCTGTCAGCTCTCTTTCACACTCTGCCCTGCCTGATCATCTCTTTCCTGCGCTACAGATTAAAGTCGCATGCTACAGCGAGCACTGCGGCGGCGTTCTCTGACTATCCAGCAGCCGTGAGTGACTCGAGGTTAGCTCTTTGAATCATTTCTACAATGAACCCGACCCAGGGGAAAAAGTAGAGAAAACGGATGTGATAATAAAAATCCCGAGCGTCTGACAGAAATGTGTTTTGCAATCTTTAATATTTATGAACAGCAGAAGAAGCAGGAGGGAAAATAATTAGAGTAAGTGTGATGAATTTTAATTAGAGCCCAATTTCTCGCTCATTTGCTAAATCTACATGCTTGCTCATAAAAGAACATAACTGTGGATGCGTACGAGTTCTCAAGGCCAAGCTTGACAAGTGCTTAAGACTAAAACATGGTCTTGTTTTGAGCCCTATGGCGTGTCTGTGAATCTGTATTGATTTCACTGATAGGGACTGATAGGGAAAATAAAATAAATATAAAGAGCAAAAATGAGGTTTCTAAATGTAAGTGAGGGAAAAAGCGTGGAGAAATGGATGTCTTCATATAACATTCTACATATGCTGTATCTCCATCATTGAGCATTTGAAGGCTACAGCATGGAGGAGTCGGTGTTGAATCTATATTGAACTCAGATGTTGCTCAAGAGCTCCTGGTTACACAACTCCAACTGACTGTATATGACTGGAGCAAGGACATTATTTATAATCACACTCTCTGCTGTTTTATGGTAATTCACACTCTCTGGTGTCACCCAAATGAGCACGAGGTTCCCTTTTGAGACAAGTTTCTCTCAAGGTTTCTTCCTCTTACCCTCTAAAGGAGATTTTTCTTGCCATAGTTGCCCCAGGCTTGCTCATTAGCGGTAAACACATTCATTCATTCATTCTTTGTCTATCGCTTATCCGATCTATATCTCAGGCGTCATTGGGCATCAAGGCAGGATACACCCTGGACGGAGTGCCAACCCATCACAGTGCACACACACTCTCACAATCACACACTACAGACAATTTAGAGATGCTAATCAACCTACAATGCATGCCTTTGGACCCGGGGAGGAAACCGGAGTACCCGGAGGAAACCCCGAGACACAGGGAGAACATGCAAACTCCACACACACATGGCGGAGGCAGGAATCAAACCCCCAACCCTGGAGGTGTGAGGCAAACATGCTAACCACCAAGCCACCGTGCCCTCCCGGGGTAAATACAAATAAATTTAAAAATAAGTCTAATATTAATCTTGAACTTTTTGTCTAATATTAAACTTTTTTTTTTTTGGACTATATTTATATGTTCTGTAAAGCTGCTTTGGGACAATGTCCATTGTTAAAAGCGCTATACAAATGAAATAAAATTGAATTGAATTTTCGTGGTGAATCTGAGGGCTACAAAGCTACTACTACAAAACTATACATTTTCATTTCATCGTATTTATGATTCAAACGAATTTAATTCTGCATTCATTCAGTCATCTTCAGTAATCCTGGTTAGGGTCGTGGTGGATCTATCCTGAGCACACTGGACGAAATCGTGTTTTTGAGGTGTGGGAGGAAATCAGAAAACCTGGAGGAAATCCAGCTGGAGATGAGAAGAACATGAGGTCAACTATTGGTCAACTTCGGTCTTTACAGCAGTACATTTCTGGGAGGGACGCAGTACATTTCCATCCATTAGTCACTAAGGTAGACACTGAAGTGTGCATGTACACAGAGTTTTTACCGCATCCACCAGACACAGAGGGGGAAAGCTGTCTCTTTTTGTTAAGAAGTAGACAATAGAAATGTTTCTTTTCTCTTTTTCTGCTCTAGCAAAAGGATATCAGAGCAAATAATTAGAAAGTGTGCATGTACATCTTAACTAAGGAGGTTTTCAAACTGCGGTCTGATCCAAGTTGCTGGATAATTCAGACTCACTTGATTCTGTCGATCCGTTTATCCAATCATTACCAAGAACACAGCCATATCGACTCAAGATATTTCTTGCATTATTATTATTTTGCTGCTGTTATGCGCAGTAAGGTTTCTCACCCTCTTCGCAGGTCACTTTACTTCCTGAACAAGTGCAGACCAGAGTTCGACGGGAGTCACGACCCAGTTCCAGTGAAACCGAACTCACACCACTTTCTACAGGAAGTCTCAGGTTCGGTACCATGATGCGCTTCCTGGTCCACATAACAGCTTTTAAATGAACGATTTTTAATCATTATGATGCTCTGTTTCAGACTAAGCCGCCAGTGTGAAAGCATCCTGTGAGATCACCTTCAACTCAGGGAATATAAAGACAGCTTATGAGCAAATGTTTGCTGAAGTTTGTTGTACAGACAGATTTTCAGAAACAGATTGTGTTTGTTTCTCCTGGGAGAATTTTGAGATATACCAGTTGATCACCTTTATTTCCCTTTTATTATTAGAACTAGGAATAATCAAGTGGATACCCACACATTCACATTCTGAACCACACACACACACACACACACACACAAACACAAACATGTTTGCTTCGTTTCATTGCCTGACAGCTCCTAGGAAACCTTTGTGTCTTTGTTTATACACCTCACTAGCCATTTCAGTGAGACTGGGGATGGAGGAGACTGGGGTGAAGGAACTCCAGACTCCAGACACAATAATGTGGAAATCATACTGGATGAATAAAGACAGAGAGGGATGGAGTGGATGGAGTGATAAGTCAGTTCTCTAGTGACCTTTCAGCATCACTGTACTCTTCGACTGCTACAGATATAACACGCTAGATCATCTGTCAGTAATAATTAGTAATTAATAATCAATAATAATTGTTAATATACCCAATTATTATTATTATTGTTATTTAATGAGTATATATATATATATATATATATATATATATATATATATATATATATATATATATATATATATATATATATATATATATTCAAATCTGCAGTGCCCATCCCTATATGTGAGACACAGAGCTCAAGCTGAGCGTGATTGTCTCCTGTCTTTCTCACAAACACTCTTCCCCAACACACACACACACACACACACACACACATACCCTGCCAGCTTGTACCGTGTATCACGACAGGCATTTCCATGTGTAGTTATTAACAGACGTGCCAGACAGCCCTCAACATGACCCCAGTCACTCCAGCAGGACCACAACCTCACCGAGCTCAGCAGGAAATCCGCTCAGTAATACACTCCGTAATTTGCTCGGTGGGCCGTGGAGCAATGCGCAACATAAAACTCACATATGACCCGTCTCTCAAGCAGTGTTTGCCCATTACAGAGCTCATTTCGTGTCATTTTAAACCAAGTAGGACAGTAAACTGTAATAAGCTGGCGTGCAACAACACAAACGCTGTCGTGTTTTCCCCTAAAATGGCGCCTTTTTGGAATATTTATTACACTGACACAGAATAAGGCATTTAGTGTAAGTCACACACTCACTATACAAGAAATTGATTGCAAGTGTAATGTTCAGTGTTGAAGGAAATCACATTTAACCAGCAAGGTTTAAGTTCTCATTAGATTAGACGCTCACTGTGGCTTCTTAAATAGTGTGACTTCACTTTACAGGAAGATAGTGTATGCAAGATTCAAAAGTAAATAAAAACACTTCCACATTTTTTCCCGCTAAAATAAATTCATGTTTACTTTAAGATGAGGTACTATGGGCAGAAAATTAAATTTTGCCCAAACATAATTTTTCGTCATTTATTTTAATGATTTTTTTTATTATTAATTAGCTAGCTTAGCATGCAGTTTTCCGATTCGTATCCTTAGGCTAAGAAAAAATAAGCTCATGTATAGAGTCCTCAGAGAATCCTTTGTTTTTTGCTTTTTTTCTTCAAAGGAAAACGACAAATTTGACAAAAACACCAATCTACTCATCCGTCTAAGAGAGTTTTAGCCAAGGACAAATTTTTTTGAATGTAAGTGTCTCCAAAAGTGTGACATTTCTCCATAACAAGTACACAGTGGTTTTGAAAATGAGGCTAAGTAAACCAATGACCGCTACACTTTACTGCTCCTCCACTGGCAGCCACTTAACTCCATCTTAGGACTTAGGACTTACTCGAGCCATGCTCCTCAGCTAGTTAGGCAGCATGTTTCCTAGTGTGAAGCACAGCAAGAATGAAGATGAAGAAGATGATGAAGAGTAGAAGAGGAAGAGTGAGGGAAAGCAGGGAGTGAGAGAGAAAAAAAAGCAGAGCGACAGAAAGTGCTAGAGCTGAATCATTGCAAGGCTTTAAGATATTCTTCATTGTTCTGGCTGCTGTCCCAAAATCTGCCTCAGTGTTATGCCCCACACTCACACTCACTCACACACACACACACACACACACACACACAAAGACACCCCCACCCACATGGTGAAGCCTAGTGAGAAAATCAAAGGCTGCTAAATGGTGCTTACGGATTGTGTGCAGGATTTTGTGCCAGTAACAAAGACATCAGAGATGGATGAACAAGCCGGCTTATACGATGCAAATGCACTCGTAGCACACACACACACACACCAAAACCAACCCCACCCACACACACACCCCAAACCCACCCACCCAGTCACACACACACACAAATACACACCACCCACACAACTTCACCACCAAACCCATATATACACACACATACACAACTCCAACACCACATACACACACACCACCCATATACCCATACCAATACACACACCCCACCCCCCCACACACACACACTATCCACATACACTACCCATACATACACATGCACACACACACAAACACCACCCATATACCCATACCAATACACATACCCCATCCACCATCCACATACACTACCCATACATGCACACACACATACACCACCCATATACCCATGCCAATACACACACCCCACCCCACCCCACCCCACCCCACCCCACCCCCACAGACAGCATCCACATACACTACCCATACATACACACACCCCAAACCCCCCCACACACACCCCAAACCCACCCAACCACACACACACAAACACACACACCACCCACACAACTTCACCACCCCAGCCATACATACACACATACACAACTCCACCACCACATACATACACACACCACATACATACACACACCAACAGGTGCTGCATAATGCATTAGTTCTCAGTGCAGCCAGGCACCTCTGGAACCTCTGGATTAATTTCACAAACAAAATCCAACTAAACACATTATTTACACCAAGACACATACAACAAAACGTTTGATTCCCATACTTTCCAAGCAGAGAACACATTCTTAGATTATTGAAATTCCAACAAGGGGTGGATTAATCCTTTTAAATTCATGCTACTAACTCTAAAAATAAATAAATAAATAAATAAATAAACTTTTGGGAGGTTGTGATTTACGCTCTTGTACCACAATCTAAAAAAGGACAAAAAAAACCCAGACTTAGACACTGCATTGAGAAGCATCAGTGTAAAATCTCGCTTACACAAATCAATAAAATAAATAACAACAAGCGTAATAAAAATAACAAGCAAAATAAAAAATTTAAAAAATCAAGAATTAATAAGTTATATCAGTCAACCGATCAATCAACAAACGTGAAATAAATTCAAGAAAAAAAATAATTACAAAATAAATAACAAGCATAAAATAATGATAACAAGCAAAATAAATAACAAAAAAAAAAACTATGAGAAATATTCAACCGATCAATCAACAAAGGTGAAATAAAAAAAAATCAAGAATGAAAATATTTACTAGTTTATTTCATCATCGATTTGTTAGTCCATGTTATGAAGCACTCTGTAGCACGTAGTGAATCGATAGGAATCAATAAATATTTTAAAACTATATTATAGACTCATTATCACTGTTAAACATTACATCCTTTCATAAAAGTCAACATTTCTACACCATTTAAAATTAGTTAAAAAATCTTAAAAATAAACAGCATTAATATTGTATTGTAGTAAATGATCTGTTATTTAATTCAGCCTTGTTAAGAGTTATGTATGTAGCATCATTGTGTTAAAAAAATTATTTAGTATTTATTATATTATATTAAAAATATTATAAAAAATATATTTTAAAATATTTTATAAAAAATAGCCGAATAATTAGCAAAATCATCCTTAATTATAACAGCGACTAAATACAGCCATAAACATGTACAGGTTAAGATAAAGTTAAAAACACCCCCACCACACACACACAATGAAATACACACACACACACTAAATCTGTTGTACATTGCACTGGGAACTCGGGCCTCACACTAATCTTGCGTGGTGACGGGTCTATTGAAATAGTGTCGGCGTGCTTGCAAACAGGAGAGATGCCTTCACAAACAAGACAATAAAGAACGGAGGCAGTGGAGGAGAGGAAGCAGGGGGCCTTCAGAACAGAGAGAGAGAGAGAGAGAGAGAGAGAGAGAGAGAGAGAGAGAGAGAGAGAGAGAGAGAGAGAGAGAGAGAAGAAGAGGAACTTTTAAGAATAGCCTTAAAGTGTTTGGATTAGTGAGCAAGTGAAAAGGAAGGAGATGCGCTGAGGAAACAGCAGGCCTCAATCAAACCGTCTTCCGAATCTCATCTCAGAGCAGCTGGAGTCCAGCGTTCAGCTTTTCCTCCTTCCTCATCTTATTAGTGAAAATAGCATCGCTGTAGTTCAGTTCAGAAACGTAAGGAATGTTTTCTTCATGTTTTTTTTTCGATCCACAAAGATCAGCGCTGACTCTTTCTTCCTTTTCTCCTGGCCCCCTGCTTCCGCCATCCTTTGTGAGCGTCCTGACACTACCTCAATAGCTTCACCTCCGCACAGGACTAGCTGGCAAGAGTGTGTATCTCTGTGTGTGTGTCTGTGTGTGTCTGTGTGTGTGTGTGTGTGTGTGTGTGTGTGTGTGTGTGTGTGTGTGTGTGTATATACACTAGTACAATGCAAATAATGATGTTACTTCCAATCCATTATAACTGTATGGATAATATTATTTTATTTAACATATGTACATCCCTTAACCCTTTTAACCAGCACACTGGTGTTTCATTGCACCGCCAGGATAGAAATGGACTGATATTTTCAATCAGTGTAAACAAATGAATAATTGATATAAAATCAGTCAGGACTCTGTTGGCTTTCAGTGTGAGACATGTGTTTTTCCCTCTGTTGGATAACCTTACACAGAATTTTAGTGCTTGAAGATAACGCCTTCACATTTTAAACGCTTATGAACAAGCACTTGGGGCATCTCAGAGAGCAGAAGTGGGTTTGATATCACCATTTACTTTGGAAAAACATTTATGTGGAAAAGAAACTGTTTTTGTTTCTTTGGAACTCTTCACTGAATATATTGCCCCTAGTAGGCTAGGTAGAAACAGCAATACCTAAGAAAAACTACAAATTCCTAAAGCCCTGAGTGTCTACCTTCATATGAATCCGTTAAGTACCACTGTGTAGTGTCACATGACAAAAAAAAATCCATTTTTTGGCATCTGGTATAAAGAGTTAATCCACTTCTTCAGAATAAAACATATTTCTAGATTAAAGCTTTATAGTTTAAATGGATGGAAAGAAGGCACATTTGCTGCCATGACCTTTACAGTCATCAGATCACAACCCAATGAAGACCAGTGGGATTTGCATTGTCCACTGCATTTGACAGACACCCTTATCCAGAGCGACTTACATTTCTATCTCATTTTATACAACTGAGGGTTAAGGTCCTTGCTCAAGGGCCCAGCAGTGGCAGCTAGGGGGACCTGCGACTTGAGCACACAACCTTCCGATTAGTAGACCAACACCACATTCCCTGTATGACCAAACTCACACATTGTGCAAGCATTCTTTGGTTGTGTTTTGATTTTGGAGCTCTTGTGACCAAAGACAGTTGATGACAAATTACGACCACTGAGGATATGTCGACATAAGGCTACCCAAAACTTGCAACACAGAGTGATTGCTCCTGTTTGAGCAGGCAGTTTGAGCAGGGTGCAGTGGTAGCTCAAGTGGTTGGGCCCCCGAGCAAGGCCCTCAACCCACACTGCTCTAGGGGTGTTGTATCATGGCTGACTCTGTGCTCTGACCTCAACCTCCAAAGTTGGGACATGTGAAGAAAGAATGTCACTGTGCTGTAATGTATATATGTGCATGATAATGTATAATCATTTAAAATAGTGACTTGCTAATGTTAATGAACAAAGCAGTAAGAGTCGACATACTTGGCTGCTTGTACAGTAAGAAGCAAAGCTGCCATACATGCTAATAAACAGAAAACATATTACCTCATGCACATTGAGGACGTGAGCAAAATGGAGTCATTTTTCACGTTGGGAATGTGGTAGCTTTAGTGGTTAAGGTGTTGGACTACTGATCAGAAGGATGTGAGTTTTCATCTCAGGTCCACCAAGCTGCCACTGCTGGGCCCCTGAGCAAGGCCCTTAATTCTCAGTTGTATAAAATGAGCTAGACTGTAAGTTGCTCTGGATAAGGGTGTCTACCAAATGCCGTAAATGTAAATTTTTCTTTAATCGCAGGATCTTTATCGTATAATCTAACATGGAGCACACATGTTAGTGCGCATAAAGTTTATTGGGAAAAATCTCAAAACGATGAAAGGGTTAAGAGATATTGTGTACAGTGGAGTCTTTGCTATAAAGCTGCTCATATTAGCTTGACACCTTAACTTTTACACTTTATGCGAGTTTGTTTTTTCCATTAATTTGTCACATGTCTGTACATCTGTGTGTCATTCATCTAAAATCCAATTTGAACTGCTGATATATTCCCGAAAGGTTACGTAAGTACATCACTTTTCTCTCCGAAACAATGTGAATTGTGTCTCTGCTTTGAATCTCCTCCATGAACCACAACCGTGGAGTCGTTCAGCGTCCCGAAGCGCAAAGCCAGGGCTTCCACTTAAAGCAAACTAATACGATCTGCAATAAGGCAGAGTGTGATTTTCCCACCGGTCACAGAGGACTTGAGCTAAGCCCTGCTGAAAGGACGGTGAGAACTAATGAGAGGAGCGTTATAGAGTCTTCAGTCATTCAGTGACTTCACAATAATAACACCCTTCACACTCACACACACACTCACACACACATGCACGACGATGTCTGTAAGGTAAGTATTAGCCATGAATAAAACATCGAGTACCGTGAGGCGGAAATTGCAGACATTCCACAAAGCGGCAGACAAGCCTGAGAAATGGATTATGGGAACAAAAAAAGGAGAAGAAGAAGAAGAAGAAGAAAAAAAGAAGAATCGGTATAAGCTATGTTGTTAATCTGAGGAGGGATTATGTGTTGATACTGCACTAGGGCACGGGAGCAGATCAAACAGCGCTGGGATTAACTTCGGCAGAGCCGTGCTGTCGTGTGTGTTTCTGACAGGTGTACAGGTCTATATGAGCGCGCACACAAATGCACACACACACAGCCTTGAAAACATCTTTATTGGTGGTGTGATCTCTGAGACTGAGCAATGAAACCCTGACTACCTTGATAAGAGAAAAGGAGATTGTTGGTGCGAGAGAAAGGAAAGAGAAATGAAAGAAAAATGGATTTTTTTATATATGTCAGGAGCATATGGGCAGGGATTTTGCTGAAGCCTTTGTGTTTGTGTGTGTGTGTGTGTGTGTGTGTGTGTGTGTGTGTGTTGTGGGAAGTCGTGCTAACCTCGGTCTTCCACATGGCATGATTTTTCGATCATGGTTGCATCAATTACTTTCAGTCGTTGCCTGAATATTTGACAGTTTTGACCTTTTGATCCATACAAAACTGTTTTTTTTTAAAAAACACACACACACACACACACACACACACACACACACACACACACACACACACACACACACACACAGAATACATAAATGCAAATTAGAATAAATCACCATAACATGAGAGTCAAATAAAAATCAATAGCCAGCCAGGGATCCAGCCACATGCTCCCAAAAATTGCTGAATTTATTTTGGGGCGTGTCTGTGCATCACACCACTGAAAGAGTGTGTGTGTGTGTGTGTGTGTGTGTGTGTGTGTGTGTGTGTGTGTATCTGAGAAGAGGAGGCGAGTACAAGCATGACACTTCCTAATGATAAATGTGTCTCCACTCCAAAGACAACATTTGATTACAGCTGCTGTTCAGGGAATGTTGAGCTCACAGAGTCGAACACGTGTGTGGTGTGTGTACTGAATACACACTGAATTTATCACTAACACACTCCTAAACCACAGCTGATATGATTCCAGATGAGGGCAATACTGAAGAAATGCACTTGGGGTTGTGCTGTCACTGGAAAAGGCAATGTCGGTGCGGTTACTGTAAGCCACCTGAAGTTTGTACTTTGCACTTCTTTATTTATTTTAGAGTTCAATTAAAGTCTATTTAAAGCTAGCTCCTGTTATCGCTTGCATTACAGCAGCTATAAACATCCTTCCCACACCAACCGTTCTGTCCTGAAGACTTCCCCATGCCGGAAATCTTAAACTCATAGCTTTACTGTTGACTGATGCGGTGACCAAGCACTGACACTGGAGACTCCTTCCTCTCTGCTAGCTATAACTACAGAAATAAAAACATTAGAACGAGTGCATTAATATAAACCTTGATCTGAGTGTGTTTTTTTATGTGAATGAGTGTGACCATGCATGAGCACATCAGTATAGAATGTGTAGGATTCATCCATGTTAATGGTGGCTTTTGCACAAAAATGTAGCACTTGTTTTATACACTCTTTAATAAACAAGACCCTTGAACGTGAGTGCCTGTGTTCGCATTGTGCTAAACACATCAAGATCCTTATATGTTCCACTATCATAAATATCCTTAACGTTACTGAAGACTCAGGTATAGAAGGGAAGGCTAAATGTGTTTTTTTACAACCTTCATAATTACATTTCCAGTTTGTTGTAGCAGAGGCTTTAAAGGAACACTTAAGTCTTTTGTTGAAGAAAAAGTGACGGTGTGCGATCCAGAAAACATTACTATGAGGGTAATGATTCACATTTCTGACATACTTATCCAGAGAGACTTACAATTTAGCTCATTTTGTACAACTGAGGGTTAAGGGCCTTGCTCAGGGGCACAGCAATGGCAACTTTGTGGACCCGGGACTCAAACTCACGACCGCCTCGATCAGTAGTCCAACACCTTAACCGCTAAGCCAGCGGATCCTGGTTTAGACCAGAAATGCTATAGAGCTCCTGATCACGAGAATAATGACTAACAGCTTCAATAACATTTTACAAAGCAAACTATGCGCATCTAACCCAGCTCTAAACCAGCACTTACTGGCATTCTTCAGCAAGATAAGATTGAGCTAAAACAAAACATTAAGTAACCACACACCATTTTCCCTCCTGATTGTGTGTGTGTGGTCAAACACAAAACTCCTACAAGCCAGACTGGATTATTAGAGGTGCTGAACTTAAAACACTGGCTCACTATAACAGCTCCAAATGACAGGAAGGTTTTGCTGATTGAGCAGCAGGCTAAAAGTTGATGCCAAAACACATGACGTCATAACTTTAACTACGATCAACACCTTGCTTTTTACTTCATTCCTTCATGTCTTTGTTTTGCCTGTTCACAATTCACTTGTAGTGATCATTTGAAGGTTCTGAACATCTAGCAGCCATAAGTGGGCCAGAAGATTTCCTTATAGCATCTGACAAATGAACATTTAAATCTATAATTAAGACTCTTATGTTACTTAGCATGGTGAAAGCAAGGTTTGAACTCAGGGGTAGTTTCTGTTCGAGATGCTGTGCATTGCTACAAGTGACTAAAGGTTCAACCAACTGAGTGATGATTATCTTTAATTCCAAAAGGCTGGGATCTGCTGAGTGGCACAACAGAAAAGCATCCATCCTATTCTTTGGAGATCATGAGCTGAAATCCCAGCAATGCTAAATCCATCAATAGCCATGAGTCCAAGAGAACAAACCTGGCTGTGATTTCCGCATGGAACGGACGACATATGGACAGAATAGTCTCTCTCTTTCTCTTTCTCCCCTTTCAATCAAAGCATCACAAGCCGATGACGTGTGTCTGTGAGCTCGTGCATATTGAACTCCCCATGATGTAGCATGAGCAACAGTTTAAAAAAGATGAAGCTTGACGTGTCCTACATGTCAGAATAACAAAGAGCGAAAAATTGTTAAATAAATAGATTTAAGAGCTGTTGTTATAGTTAGTATTAAGAAGCTAGCAACCTAGCCTAGCACTTCTCTAGATGCTAGTTTTGTTCCATTTCAGTTATATTAAAAAGTGAAAGCAAGAAAATGGACAAACTGACTAAATTCAATTCCATTTGTAATCTAATCATTATAGCCAGACTCCTGGGACTCCTGAGACAAACCTTTCATCTTTAATCTTCCAGGAAGTCACATTTCTTTCATATTTTGTGTTTTTAGCAGCACTGGAAACTCTGAGAGTGATGAGTGGATCATCAGTTGATTTCGTTCTCTCAGTGCAGTGTTAGTCGCTCTCTGTTCAAGGGCTTATAGCTACAGGTAGATTTTAAAGAGTCACTGGAGACAGTACTGGCATACCCCAGCCAACTAGGAGCTGAATAATGACACGTCTTGCCTTCATTCATATTCGCTCACACTGTATTACATTAAGTTTCCAAAACCAGAAGTGGAAAAGAGCAAAAATGAGGTTTCTAAATGTAATTGGGGGGGAAAAGCCTGGAGAAATGGATGTCTTCATATAACATTCTACATATGCTGTATCTCCATCATTGAGCATTTGAAGGCTACAGCATGGAGGAGTCGGTGTTGAATCTATATTGAACTCAGATGTTGCTCAAGAGCTCCTGGTTACACAACTCCAACTGACTGTATATGACTGGAGCAAGGACATTATTTATAATCACACTCTCTGCTGTTTTATGGTAATTCACACTCTCTGGTGTCACCCAAATGAGCACGAGGTTCCCTTTTGAGACAGGTTTCTTCCTCGTACCGTATAAGGGAGATTTTCCTTGCCACAGTTGCCCCAGGCTCGCTCATTAGTCTAATCTTGAACCTTTTTGTAGACAATGTCCATTTTTAAAAGCACTATAAAAATAAAATCGAATTGAATTTAATTGAAACCTATGCCTGGAACCAAAGCATAGACTTGGAGCTGTAAAAAAAAATCACCTGAATGAAACACCTTAGTCAAAATTTGTGGATTTTTAATAAGGATGAAGTAATCAGTAAATGTTTTTGGTTTAAAGCTGAAAATCTTCATCATGCAGTGATGGTTAAAGTGAGTGGTTAAGGCTCTGGGCTGCCACTGTTGGGCCCTTGAGTAAGGCCCTTAACCCTTTTTGCTCCAGGGGCACTGTATCATAGCTGCACCTGTGCTCTGAACCAAACTTCCAATGTGAAATGTGAAGAAAAGAATTTCACTGTGCTGTGGTGATAATAAAGTCTTCTTCATCTTTCACACTTGCTCATGCATCTGATAGACAGAGACTCGATATTAAAGAGGTCAGACTGATATTGTGGGTAATATGTTGCCAAATCAGACTTGGATACGATTGCTTTTTCTGATCAAACACCTACACACACACACACACACACACACACACACACACACACACGCACACACACACAAACACACGATGACAACTTCATTACGTGACTACAGTCCAAAACACTGCATCTGCTTACATTTACAGTTCCCAAAGGATATAAACCATACACACACACACACACATATTCTCAGATTGCCATGTTTTATTCAGAGTAATGAAAGAAAACACCAGACAAAGACGCAAGGGTATAGGAGATACGTGTTGCGCCACCGACATAGAACATTAAAGCGGTGGTTTATAAGTTTTGGAGCCCTCTCCTGCTTGTGAAAGGAATTGCATCAGCAACAAAAACATTTCCTATCCTTCTCTGATGAAAATGCTACAAGATAAGTGTAATAAAATTGCAGATTTTAAAGGTACAAATGAAATGAGGTTATTGTTATTGCTCTGGAAATACTTTTACACGCTGCAAATGACACCTTCAATCATTATCATTCAAAAACAAATAAGCTTACTTCATATGTGTATGAGTGTGTGTGTGTGTGTGTGCGTGTGTGTGTAATACAAGCACGGTGCACTCACAACGTAATAGCTACATGATGATACATGACACAAACAGCGGAGGCTCGTGATGGCTCTGACCCTGCGTGTTAAAATAAAAATGAGGTTTCTAACAGCCCCTAGTTTTCTGCAGCACACTGGCTCTGTGATACACAAGCCTCCTGTCATTAATTTTTAATGAATTCAAAAAAACTTTCTCCTGCATAAAGGAAACTGATTAGGTGTCTGGCCTTTGACCTTGCAGGACGTGTCCTATTTGACTGCTCTTTTGAGATGGAGAGGATGTGTGGGGGGAAGTGTCTCCGTTTTATTTATGCTGAGAGAATGTCTGAAGAAAGCAGGAACTCTGCCGTGATGCCTCAGTGTCAGCTCTGATTCAGTCTTTCAATGCTCGTACTTTTCATCCCTAATAATAATAATAATAATAATAATAATAATAATAATAATTAATAAATAATAATATACACCTGCCATATATAATATAATATAATATAATATAATATAAAGCATGACATAGAAGGACATACTGTTTGAGAAAAACAATAAAAGAAAAATTATATAGAGAGAAAATAAATAAATATAAATATGAAAATATTAATGACTTGAAAATGATGATGACTTCATGTCTGATCACATTGCACTACCACAAAGTTGACAATTTTTTAATAACATTAAGACATTTATTCCTCTGATGCCACAGCAATTTGCTTATCATCATGGTTTTTGTTTGTTTGTTTAATTTATTTTTATTTAATTTAATTTAATTTAATAGAGGCACAGCTACACAATGGTTAGCACATTTGTCTTGCCATGGTTGGGGGTTTGATTGTGTGTGTAGAATTTGCATGTTCTCCCTGTGAATCGAGGGTTTCCTCTGGTCACAGGCTGGCAGGCATCTCTAAATTGTCCGTTGTCTCTCTGTCTGTCTGTCTGTCTGTGTCTGGTGTGTGTTGTGTGTGTGTGTGTGTGTGTGTGTGTGTGTGTGTGTGTGTGTGTGTGTGTGTGTGTGTGTGTGTGTGTGTGTGTGTGTGTGTGTGTGTGTGTGTGTGTGTGTGTGTGTGTGTGTGTGTGTGTGTGTGAGAGATTGTGGCCTGTCCAGGGTGTCCCATATCTTGTCCCTTGGAACAGACTTGAGGTTCCCCACAACCCTGTGCAGGATAGGTGCTACAGAAAATGGATAGATGGACACACCATACTGTTTTTGGTTTCTAGTTACATTTTGTGTAGCGTCCACAAGAAACAACTTCCTGTTATGGCTTATATTACTGCAGCTACAGACAATCAGTTCCCTCAGCATCCTCTCTCTTTTTTCCTCTGCTGAAGTTAATAAGGCAAACGATGCGGCTTGTCATGTTACCTTGAATCGCACAAAATCTCCCTCTCTTCTGGGGATGTGGTAGCTCAGTGGTTAAGGTGTTGGACTACTGATCAGAAGGATGTGAGTTTAAATCCCAATTCCTCCAAGCTACCACTGCTGGGCCCATTAACAAAGCCATTAACTCTCAATTGCTCGGTTGTATGAAATGAGATAAATTGTAAGTCTGGATAAAGGTGTCTGTCAAATGCCAGAAATGGAGAGGTAGTGGAGACTACTTCGTGAAATCCTAAAAATAAACACCTCTTCACAGAAAAATGATGCCATATCAAGAACAATACAGGTTTTAAATGTGTTTATGTGGAGACCTGTGAATTAACCTGAAAACGTACCAATAGTAAATAATACCAACAAATAATATATATAATATAATTACCAGCAAATAACGTACCAACCAATAATAAAGTAACAATAAAATATTACAGCAGGCACATTAAAGTAAACCTGTGATGTGAATTACAGCTGCATCGACTCTCAGAGCTGCTAATATTGAAAATCTTTCGACCAATCCGAAAGAAGATTTCATCTGAATCATTCTCACATTATTGACTGTGAAATACTGCCGCTGTGATTACAGCAGGTTCAGGTTCTTGATATGGGTGAGCAATATTGCAAGAAATAACGAAGTTATTTTCATGGTAAACAATATGAGTCCTTCTAATAAATGCCCAACAACAGAGTTGTGCCAATTTTTATGCTACCCATGGTAAAACGAGTTAGGACGTGTAAAGGGCGAGAAACCGAGAAGCTTGATATTTACTGATAAGCCTCAGCTGTGAGGATGGGAATGTTCACATATAAAAGAGAAGCAAGCAAAGTGAAAAGAAAAGCCTTCTTATAATGAGGAACAATTTAGCACCAAAAGAACGGACGCCTGATGATATCAATACCAAACTACTCAGAAAAATGTTCTTAATATATCACAATATCATAACTTCATATCTTCACAATTCTACATACTTTCTGTTTGTGTTTAAAAAATAATATCACTTGGCATTAATGTGAGGAACGATCTAATAATTCCGGCCCAACGGACGTGGTCTAGCCTGATTAGCACATTGTGCAGCTCTGTTTTAAAAGTCTGTGACAGCCTTCTGTTCAAGAGGCTACACACCATGAAGTCACATTACCAAAAAAAACAAAAAGAAAGGATGTCTTCAGACGATGCCTTCAGATACAAGGCTGCGTAAACAGAGTGTGGCAAAAGAGTGCAATAGAGAAAGGATGGCAGAAAGAAAGAGGGACTGTCTGTGTGTGTGTGTGTGTGTGTGTGTGTGTGTGTGTGTGTGTGTGTGTGTGTGTGTGTGTGTGTGTGGTGTGTGTGTGTGTGTGCGTGTGTGTGTGAGCGCGGGTGTGAAACGGTTGCTACAGCCGTCTCTATGGGCAACCAGAGAACAACCCTCCACCTCCCTGAGCACAAAGCGCTAAACACGATCCGTGAGGAATTATTTTAATTCCACATGTCTGCCTGAATCCACGGGAAACCGGGAACAGAACCTACTCACGTCCTGTCTGCTGAAGATACGGTAGTAAGAAAGACAAGCTGACACACAGAGTGCATAGCCAGTGCCAGAACTGAGCCAGGTATTGAGCTGGAAGAGCAACCAGGCTGGGAATGCTACCTGGCCGGAATACCCACACACAGACTCCTGCGTTCCTCTGGGCTGGGCTTCAGTTGTGTGTTGCTTTAGAGATCACAAAGGGAGGGTGGTGTGTGTGTGTGTGTGTGTGTGTGTGTGTGTGTGTGTGTGTGTGTGTGTGTGTGTGGTGGGGGAAGTCCAGGAGGAATGCTGGCGGCTGAAATGATGCAAGTCACAGCGCCAGTGGACAATCAAGCTGCAAGCAGTCATAATTAATACCCACTGTGCTGCCTGCGCCCTTTAACTTCCGCCTGCATGTTACGGGAATTGAGTGTTTTAAGGGAATTGAGGCTGCAAGTGCAAACTCTTTCCTCAGTTTTACTAACAATATTATACAGTACAAGAAGTAGCCCCCTGCTGTCTGCAGCATGAATTGCAATCATTAATGCCTCGTCTTTGTATGCATCGTCACTTGTCTTTTATTATGAAAGCTATGCAGAGCTCATTTCTGGACCAGAAAAATGTAAACAAATGGCTGAAACGAAGAAACTTGCCTAGTCCATCACATTGTCGATCGTGGTATACTACAAACGATATGCTTTTTAGGTATTCAGAAACAGTCTGAAACATCACACACTGCACCTTTAACACGCATTACAAAAATGTCAGCTCTGAGTCTCTTCTACAGAAAAAAATTAAAATCTGAAGGTATCTAGACAAGTAATAGTGCTTAGAAATGCTGACTGTGTCCTTCTAGCACATGTCCTCTAGCCTTCCAGCAGAAAATGATGCCGCTTCTACATCTGAGCAGCACTTCCTGGAAAACTCAGCAAACCTGGAGCTGTGACTTCTGGTATAATCTCACATGGTTCGAACTGGACTATGACTTTAACCCAGGCTTTAAAGTTTAAACATTGTGCATATATCAGTCTGTTGTTGGTCTTCGGTGCCACTAGACAACTTCATTATCCATCCATCCTTCAATTTCTAAGCTTATACTACACTAAAATAAACAGTCCAATTGACATTCAGCGTCTGTGCGTGACTAATACAGACATTACGGTCTTCAAACTTGATTAAGAACTTCACCCAGAGTGACAAACCAAAAAAAAAACTCCTAATGGTGATCTATGAGCACTTTTCTCATCTTCTCCAAATACGCAACTTATATAAAGTGCAGAGAAGACTGGAGGTAAGCTGAGTCTCAGAACAGGTCAGAAATCTGCTTTAAAAAAAAACCCAGAAGAATAAAACTTCCTTCAATTCCTACAGCGTACACCTGGTTGCCAGATTGTAATTATTTACCCCTCATTTCAGTCTATTCAGTGTATCTCTCCCACACACTATTATATACAGCACAGGATCCTAATTCTTCTACAGCCAAAACCCAGTTAACTGTGGGAAAAAAAGACATTTATAGATTCCCTTAGTAGAGATTTATATTATGAAAATTAACTACGATATTAATTTTAAATATCAAGTTCATTAGGTCCATGCTGAGGTTCATGCTGACTTTAATTTATGAGTCCTTGTTTTTTGCTATTTGGATTAAACTCTTTTAATGCATGTGACCAGTTAAACAATCTAGTTTTTTGGGATTCTCTAAAAGCTTAACACATTTATTATTAAACATTAAACAGATAATATATCCCTCAAAACAAAAATGTTTAATTTATTTTAACTTAATCACTCATGAGTGATAAATGGGTTAAAATTGAATTGCGCTGTTGCCATTTTAATTGCTAGAAGCTTGTACAGAAACACAGATGGTACACATTCCGTCTGGACCGACTAATGTCTTGATGCATCATAAGTTTTATCAGTATTAACAAGGACCAGAAAAACATGCGCTCACTCTGAAAAATGCTACAGATGTGTCCCTTTAAAACAATAATAACTATAATAACTTTGATAACTGTAACTGTAACTAACATTAAAAAAAGCCCTCATAAAGTGCACATTGTCCAGTCTGAACAGAGGATTACTTTCACAGACAGAAATTCTGGTCGGAGTTCATGGGCAGGTGACTGAAGCGGGCAAGATGTCTCAATACAGCATTACTCAGAGACATCTCCACATTAGCAAGAACTTCTAAAATCTTTCAAATTAGCAGCACTAACTATTACCAAAAGGACTTTATTAGTTCATTGAAAAAATCAGAACTAAAGTATTTAAGGAACACTGGCTTAAAATCATTCTCTATGATTATTATTATCATTATTTATTTCTTCTTATTACATGAATTGTTTTTCAATCAAGCATTTCATTTCTGTTCTTATTTTATAATTGTCATTTGCACAGTTTTCTCTTTTACCCTTCAATGATCTTCAGATTTATATTGATTGTTCTTATGTAAAGCACTTTGTATTGTCTTTACATATGAAATGCCCTGCCTTGCATTAACCAGTTAACAGATCATTGACAATATTAAATAATTAAAAAAAAAAACAACAACAACAATTTTTTCCATCCACACTCAACCACTTAAGCATCAAGTTCAGATTTTGTCATGTTGTTTCTCCTTTTGTCTTTGTTTTTCCTTTTAATTACTTTTATTTTATCAGTGATCGCGAAATTAGTGGTTATTAGTTATTAGGTTTTTTTTCTACAACGCTGAGATGACTCCATTGTAGATTTGTAGTTTACTGAAATCTGAAATTGTTCTAAAAAAAAAAAAACCTTTGGACCTTATCAGAACTATGGATACACAGTAAATAAGTTGTACGACTAGGGTGTAATTGTACAGACTGAACCTAGAGGGGGGAAAACAAGTCAATCGGGCAACCCGTAGTCGGTGAAGTCTCTCACTCACGGCAGTGTTCCTCGTCGCTGTTGTCAGTGCAGTCGTCGTCGTCGTCGCATCGCCACGGTGTGGGAATACACCTGCCGTTTCTACACCGGAACTGACCCGTTTCACAAGCTGTCTCACTCCCTATAATAAAAAAAAAACCCAGTTATCTCAGTAATATATAAGAAGGTTACCATTCCCACAGTTTTATTTACCTGTCCGTGTTGACCAAATAATTCTGAGGTCAGAAATGAAACATAAACACAAAACACACTGTATTAACATTACACGTGTCTTTGCTGGACTTTATTTGAAGTGTTAATACGCGGACAGTCAGGGAACCTAATACGTGCGTTTATTACAGGAAGCGAGCCAGGACGCACCACGTCGGCTTTATTTATTTACTTTATTCATTTATACGCCAACATTTGTGCATGCAGCTAAGAGAACATGACTATCTCTTTTAGTCACCGGTAATAAAAGCAATAAGCGAGAAAGAGCTGTGTTGCTTCTGTGCTTTATTCTATTTGTGCGCTCTCTCTCTCTCTCTCTCTCTCTCTCTCTCTCTCTCTCTTTATTCAGCGTTATGACAGTCCGTTCTCGACACCCACCTTTAGTATAGAAAGTCTCCATGAGAAAAACGTGTAAAAGCAGTAGTTTTCCTAGTCCTGTCCGCATTCTTCACGCTGGAGGCTCTGCGCTCATATGAATCGGAAAAACACAGACCTGCGCTCAGCTCGCAGTTTCCCAGTTCCTCCTCCACTGTGCTTCACCTCGCCGGACTCGCCGCCGCTACACTACCCATTTGAATGGGTGACGTCACGATGGGTGGGCGGAGTCACGGCAGTCCAAGCGTGTCACTATGACTATATTAGAAGCGTTCATGGTATGATCAATTCAATTCAATTTTATTTGTATAGCGCTTTTAACAAAGAGCATTGTCTCAAAGCAGCTTTACAGAACATAAGAAACAACAAACAGACAAACAGTCCTAGATGTTAGACAAAATTTTCTCTAGTGAGCAAGCCTGAGGTGACTGAGGTGACTGTGGCAAGGAAAAACCCCCTTAGATGGTATTAGGAAGAAACCTTGAGAGGAACCAGACTCAAAAGGGAACCCATCCTCATTTGGGTGACACCGGAGAGTGTGATGTGAACAATGTCCTTTCTGCATTAGTTGTGTGATGCAGATACAGCATGTGTAGAAAGTTATGTGTAAATTAATTAGGAGGTTGTTGTCATCCACATAGGGTTGGCACAATCAATCAAGTTGTCATCCACATAGAATCACAGTGTAAAATTATTACGGTTTCACAGTATTCAGTTCAATTTAGTTGTATAGCGCTTTTAACAATGGGCTTTGTCTCAAAGCAGCTTTACAGAAGTATAGAGACATTATAAAAAAAAATTTAAATAAAAGTTTAAAATTAAGTTACTATTTTATCCCTAATATTTTTCCCTAATGAGCAAGCCTGAGGTGACTGTGGGAAGGAAAAACTCCCTGGGATGATATGAGGAAGAAACCTTGAGAGGAACCAGACTCAAAAGGAAACCCATCCTCATTTGGGTGAGAAGGGCATACCACTGTATTAATTGACCTTTTAAAATGACATAATTCTATTTACATTTATGGAATTTGGCAGATGCCCTAATCCAAAGCCACTTACATTTTGATATCATTTTATACAACTGAGCAATGGACAGTTAAGGGCCTTGCTCAAGGGCCCAGCAGTGGTAGCTTAGTAGACCTGGGATTTGAACTCACAACCTTCCAAAGAGTAGCCCAACACCTTAACCACTAAGCTACCACATAGCATGGCAGTATGCAGTGCCACTTAGCTAAAAATGGATAATGTGTAGTTCTGGTCATCAAAGCCATCCCCTTCTGTGTGTTTTATAGCTGTTGTATTTGAAAAGTGAACATGATAGGAACGATAGCAGTGTTTACAACAGTAGAGGTGGTTGCTTACACTGAAAAAATACTCTTTGAATTGACGTAATTTAAATGCATGCATCGGTTCCACGTGATTGAACCGAGATACATTAACACGATTTGTTTTCATAAATCCAATATGATTTGATCGTGTAATTTCAAAGCCTGGAAAAAATCGAAGCCTGCCCTCTCACCCAAGCTGAGAATCAAACCGGGGTCACTGGCATTGTCTCACTGTAGGTTATTAGAAACCTGTTTAAATTAAATTTAGTATAATCAATTAAATCATGTTTTGTTAGAAGCTCTTTTAATATTTTTAGGTAAACTATACCATATATATTTATATCCATGAATAACATGGTCTGCACCTCAAAAGAAAGGCTATTTAACAAAATGCCTGACTGAGACATAATTGAGACTGAGACCTGAACACTAATTGAAAGCAGGAAACAATTCTGCCCCTTTTATTATTCTAGATACAGATAAAGCCCCTGTACCTTCAGATCAAAGCAGGAATAGAAGATCATAATAGACCAAAGCTTCACTCAGGCTCAATTCTGGGATTTATAAGTATTTTTTTTAATTGGCACCAATGTAATGTAGACAGCAAGGCATTAGTCCAAACTAGAACTAACAACAGCATGAATTAGCTTTTCTTTATAATACACCAAAATAATATTGCTTATTCATGTTTCTGATAATAAGTGCCTTTGGGACTCAAGGACACTGTACACTTCCAAAAAAGAAAATAAAAAAAAAATCATACATTGTTTGCCATTGTAGTAAGTAAAAATATAAAAATGAATATAAAAACAGACAACAAGGTCAAGTAGGGTTTTTTTTTTGCTTGTTTGTTTTCTGTTGAAAATAAGGTAATAGTAATATGATCTACTTTAGCTTTAAATGAGACTGGCATCAATAAACACACCAAGGTCTTTTATTGCTAACATGTTTATGAATATTTCTACCCAGTGGTAGCGTATACAGTATAGAGGCAAAAAAAAACAACAACAGTGGGCCTAAGACCGACACTTGTGAAACTTTGCTTTTGTATACACAGATGAGTCACAATTAACATTTACAAATTGATAGCAATCTGTCAGATAAAACAGAAACCAGTAAAGAGTCATTCTTTCAACTCCAAATTTACATTTACACTTACATCTATGGCATTTGGCAGACGCCCATATCCAGAGTGACGCACAAAAGTGCTAGAAAGCCTCTATCAACGAATACAGCAATACTGGTTTGCTAGGTCACAGACTAAATATACTGTAAATATAAAACTTAGACTCAGTTGAGAGAAAATATGGCACTTCTTCTAAACAAACAAGAAAAAAAATAAGTGCTAGTTTAAGTATTTGAAGAAGAGGTAGGTCTTCACCCATTGTTTGAAGAAACTCAGTGACAGCTGTTGTGACATTGGTGAGAAGTTTATTCCACCAGCTAGGTGCCAGAATAGAGAAGAGTCTCGATGTATATCTACCTTGTACCCTAAAAGATGCTGGGACCTGTCAAGCAAATAAAAGTTTCTAATCCATCTAGAAGAATATTGATATAAGGTATAAAAAAAAAAGGTTAAGTAATACAAGCAGCAGACCAGCAGTAGATCATTTACTACTGTATCAGGCACTGTTTCTCTTTCAGTAATGTAGTGAGGCATAAACATGGACAATATCTAGATTTAACATGGTTGTATACAGTACAAGAGCTTACTTGAAAATAAGAAGCCTAGAAGCCTAGAAAGATTTTATCAGCTGCTGAGACATTATGCCTGGAAGTTCTTACATTTATTGTGTTTGCATTGATTGGGCAACAACAGATGGAGTTTCAGTACACTTCCTGGTTCTTGGATATCTATGACAGAACAGGCCACACCCATTCTCTCTCTTTGTCTTACTTTGCATCTAGCCCAGTGGCCACCACAGCTATATTTCAGAACTCATTTATACTAAATATATAACTAAACAATTATTAAATATATATTTAATTAAATATATTGTCTCACTGGATTTTGGTGCAACATTTAAACAATAATTATGACATAATCATGTATGGTGTCTCATACAACAAAATTTTCATTTTCCATCTTTGATTCAGATTTACAAACTGGACTACCTCTTGGATGTTCACACACACACACACACACACACACACACACACACACACACACACACGTACCAACTTCCAATTACATTACACAGTCACTTTAATAGAAATACATGTACATCTGCTTATTCATGCAGTTTAGCCAATCAGCCAATCAGGTAGCAGCAGCACAATGCATTCACATCGAACATCAGAATGAGGAAAAAATGTAGTCTCAGTGAATTTGACCGTTGCATAGCCAGACAGGATGATTTGAAAAAAATGGAAAAATGGTCTCTTTTCTGTGTCTGCTGTAACCTCATATTCTTGTTTTTGGCTGAGAAGAACCTGGTCTACTCTTATTAAATGTGTTGTACATTCTGAGATGCTTTTCTGCTTACCATGCTCGTAAAGCATGGTTACGTATTTGACTTACCATATCCTTACAGCAAGCTCGAGCCGTTTTCACAGTTTTCGTCTCTAGAGTTTAAACAGGACGGTGTGAAAAACACAAGATCATGCAGTGAGCTGACCGAAATGCCCTGTTGTTGAGAAAGCTCGGAGGACAATGGCTAGATTAGTTCGAGCTGACAGCTACAGTAACTCCTGTAAACCAAGAACATGAATCTGATGCTGCACTGGGCACAGATTCGCCCAAACTACAAAATTGGATATAGACCAGAATCTGTGTTTTTTTTGGTTCAGATTCAAATTAAATAAAGAAATATGAAAACTACATGAAACAATTCCTTAGTCTTTTGACTTTCTTGTTTCAAGCCATAAATTCTGTTCAGTTATAGTATATTTCAGTAACATTAATATATTTATAACTTTTTAAGTATATTTAGGCCTTTTGTATATCAATGTTGTTCTTGCATTTTTGTAAAATGTGCTTAAACATGTAACAAAAGGTGAACTATGGTGGCTGGAAGTCATCAGTGGTTCTTTAAGAACTAATACTAGTTAGAATAATAAGCTAGATAGACAACAGAGTTAGCATTTCTTAGCTAGGTAATACATTTCAAAATAGAGATGATGGTGGATGTCCTGTATATTTAGGAAACCATCCACACCACAGCAGCATTAATGCTAGGAGTAACACTAGGTGAATACATGAGGGTGGTAAAGAAAAAGTATGATGACTATATATAGCTGCTTTTTATCCCTGAAGATGATTCACCATGTGATCTCCCTAGAGAACCAGCTGGCAGTGCAGGAAACCTTGGTCTACTTCTCAACAACTACCTATTGTTATCACCTACTGCTCTTATTGCTACCTTGACTTCTTTAGGATTTGACCATTTCTCTCCAAGGAGGCTACTCAGGTTGTTGTCACCTCAATATTGTTGTACTGCAGCTCACTTCTGCCAGGTTTTCCCCAGTGTCCCAAAAGAACCCTGTAACTGATCCAGAATCCAGCTCCACTTTTCAATCTCTCCAAGTTCTCCAAAATCAGCCCAATGCTGCATTTCTTCCACTGGCTTTCTGTGGATCATCGTGTCAGATTTAAACACTGATGCTTGCCTATAAAGCCAAAAACAGACGCCCAGACCTTCTAGAAAACACCGGCTTGCACATTTCCTTCAAATTACAAACACAGCTTGATGTGTCCTCATCCATCAAGACACAAGGTAGAAATGTGTTGCAACTGTTCTCTGTCCTGGGAATGAATTTTCTCTGGTTGTCTGAACAATCACCAGCTGTCTTCAAACAAAGGCTGACCTAAGACCTATCCCTTCAATAAACACTTAAGTAAGCATTAAATCTAAAATCACACATATGTTCTCTGTTTGCTTTGCAACACTAACCCTAGTTCAGGCTTGAGATAAATTACTTATACTATATATTATATTGTAGCAGACAAGATTTGATCCATGATAATGTTACAAACCTTTCCACTTAGCCAATCAGCCTGGACAGTGAGAAGGCATCTGCCTATTACTCAACACCCGCTGTAACCTCTGTGAATTAATGCTGTCACTCAAGCAGGATGATGACTGTCATATTTCATATCAGTGGCTCAGTGAACTGAAGGTTAGCTAAATGAAGGGGGAAAGCCCATGAGAGAGGTTTCCTCAGAGGAAATTAGACAAAATCCATAAATAGTAATGTGTGTACAGTGACTCATACAACCTGTAAATAAGCATAACCATATTCTTATTCCTATAAAATGTAAATTGTATGTAAAATGATTTTTCTAACACCCATTCTATTACCTTTACTTTAACATTGTTACCTGTATACTAGTGCTCCATTCCACCACCAGTATTACCGGACATTTTCAATCAGTATAAACAAATGAATTTGATATAAAATGAATCAGGACACTCTTGGACTTTGGTGAGACATGTATTTTTCCCTCTGTTCGGCTTTTCCGTGGTTGAAGATAACATCTTCAATTCTTTCTATGAATATATTGCCCCTAATATGGTAAGTAAAAACAGCAGTACTTAAGAAAAACTACAAATTCATAAAGCACTGAGTGTCTACTTTCATATAAGCCATTAAACACCACTGTGGAGTGTGACATGACAAACACAATCAATGCTGAACATGGACACAACAAAATAAGCACAAATTCCATTGTTTGCCTTCTGGGAAAAAGAGGGAAAAATGGAGGTTATAATCATCACAAAGTTCATGCCAGGATTGATGGAAATGATGTGTTTAAAATGTACATTTTCATGCATTTCTCATAACATAAACAATAAATGCTATAATTTTAATCAAAACTGAACAGACTGGATATGTAGTACTGCTGGGAATTCAATGAAAAAAAATATGACTCAGAACAAAATAAAGATTAAAAAAAAAAATGCATTGACAAATTTACAAATGACACAAGGGCAAGTCTGGTTACAATAATGAGTATAATGCCAAAATGTGATTTCTTCATGCAGTGATTCCAGTCTAGTAATCATCTATAAAGGACAATATGATGCAGCAATACATCACCTTGCAAGGCACAGGTGGAAAAAAAACCTTACTGAATGTCGCAGTCTCTTTTGGGAATCCACGGCTGTGATGTCCTTACACTGCTTCCGGTAAAGACATACATTACTTTTCAGGAAAGGAGGGATTTAAATAATTGTTGTTAAACTCTATGCTCACAAAGATAATGTGCAGAGCTGTGTATACAGTGTTTAAATTCCTGAGCATCCTTAATATACAATCTCGCCAAAATGTGTATGTATGCGGACATCTGACCATCACATCGATATGTGGTTCGTTCCTAAACTGTGGCCACAAATTTGGAAGCACACAATTTATATAGAATGTATATGTATGCTGAGGCCCAAACCTGTCCCAGCATGACAATGCCCCTGTGCACAAAGCAAGCCCCGTGAAGACATTGTTTGCGAAGGATGGAGTTTAAGACCTCGAGCGTTCTGCACAATCCCTGACTCTGACTCAACCCTACGGACGCTTTCCCCGGACCACCTCATCCAGATCAGTGCCTGACCTCACTAATGCTCTGGTGGCTGTATGAACACAAATCCCCACATCCACGCTCCAAAATCTAGTAAAAAGTCTTTCCAGGTGAATGGACCTGATTATGACAGCCAAGGGGTGAAAATCTGGAATGCACACATGGGTTTGATGGTCAAACTTTCGCCCATACATATAGTGTAGATGTAAGAAATAAGCAGTTTAGTTGAGGCTGTACTTTCTAACCTCATACCATGCCATTAGCTTTGTTCGTTGAGTGTAAATTAGGTGAAATATTCAGCCGCCTTCACCAATTTTCTCATTCCTTTTGTCCTTTGTGAACCTTTCTCCCTGCTGACCAAACCACCATGCATGGAAACATCTAATGATCATTACCCAGTTGAGTTATTGATGTGGAGATTTGAGGCACTTTTTGAGAATGATGATAGTGTCTCTAATGAGACTAATCCATCTAAGCAATTAAGAAGAACAATAACAGCATGTACAGCAGGCTTTGTACCCGGTGAGGACAAAGGCCACCTTAAATGAATTGTAACACAATAATCTCTCAAGATTACTGCCCTGAACACCTTATAATACATTTCCAAAATGCAAGCCAAAGTGGAGCTTTGTGGTGCTGGATATCTTTTGTAGTTGAGGTAGACCTGCACTTAATATGTATTTTTATAGTTTAAAATTTTTTATACATGTACAGTTATATAATGTATAATGTGTACATGTACAGAAATTTTAAGCAGTGTAATTTTTTGATTATCACTGAAGCTGTAAAAATGTACATGACTGAATGTTATCATTAGGGGCGTAAATGGAGTTTAAACCATTCATATCAAGTACAAACAAATTAGCCTTTTTCATTTACATTTTTTCCTATTTTTTTTCTATTTTCCGCCAAATTTAGTCTTACCATTTCCCACCCACTTGCCAGCTCTCCCCTCTCAGCTACTAAAAAAGAGGATTTTGAAGGCTACCATATGCTTCCTCTGAGACATGTGAAGTCAAACAACATCATGTTTTCCAAATGCTGCTCATGCTGCATCATAGAGCAGTGTAACACATTTGGAGGAGTGTTAGCCTCCTTTCTCCACAAGCTCACCCATGATTGGCCAGCGTTACTGTGATTGACAGATAAGAGAGTTTATCATCCCTTGGTTCTCTTGGCGTCCATTGAATTGCTGGCTAAACTCAATTTCTCATTGTTTGTCTGTTTCCAAAAATGAGTATGAGTATGTTATGCAGCAAAACCAAGCTGACTAGCATGAACACACACACACACACTTGAGACACAGCTAGTTTTGGTCTCAGGTGTTTAGACATAAAATGCAAATGGAGGTGAGTAGTGAGGTGATACACTTCAGAGGAATGAAATTTGTAGCATCTGCAGCTAGCGTGTATCGGTGATGAGCTCATGCTCCGTTATCAGTAGTCTTGAGCACATTCATGGTTTGTCAGATCTGCAAGTGAAAGGAAGCAAGAGGGCAGGTGAACATTAGTATAGTGTCTCCATCATTTCAGCTCCTTTGTCTCACCATGAATATACCTGTGAAAAGAGCTTTGTCCTCCAGATGTCACTGGACACATCTGGAACTACAAGATGCTGGATGCTGTTGTACGGAGCTCTGTGTGGGCTGTGTGGTCGCTAGCCATGGTGCTGATCCTACACCTGTTGTACTTCAGGTGTTGCTTTTTGTTACTTCTTTACCATTATTAATACTGTATCTGTGCCCAGTCATACAGTATGACTGTAACACTGTCTGTAAATTTTAGTACACTTTAATCTGCCATTATTCATGAAATCGTGTCTGAACTAATACTGGCTGAAGTGGAACCTTTTGATTTTTGTTTCTTATCTGCAGCATCAAATGTAATTTCACCCTCCAGTTTTCCTGCAGTCCAAATTAAATTCTGAAAGATCCTGTTGTCTCAGCCAGATGCTGCTGTTCTGTTTGTTTTTCCCTCCTTTGGGTATAAAGATTCAACCAGGCTCACTCGCTAGTTAACACATCTGGTTCAACAGCAATAGTGAGAGGACGTTCTGATCTAAATACAGTAAAGGGGAATTAATTTTGGGTTTAACACTTTTTGCTGAAGCATTGGGGATTTTTACCTAAGGGATTAACATGCTTGTATAGAAGTCAGATGCCATGAAGTGATCCTTTCTCTCTCTCTCTCTCTCTCTCTCTCTCTCTCTCTCTCTCTCTCTCACCCCCACACACACCACACACACACACACACACACACACACACACACACACACACACACACACACACACACACCCCATTTAACTCTTCTCTGCATTCTTCAGGTACCTTCCCCATCATCACAATAATACATCCTAATAATCAGCTCATCTAAATGCAAATCACAAGGAGGAGAAGATTTCCTCAGCATATTGAATATAATTTTACATTCATACACCTGACTGTGATTCCACAGGGTTTAACTGTTTAGTGCACGTAACTCAAATACTAATATTGGGCTATGAGCCGGTAAATTGTTACCTAAATATTTTAGAAGCTGAGAGTGAAAAGAGAGTGAAAAGGAGGGGAATAACTCTACCATAATTCAAGCTATTATTCAGAGTTGTTATTTCTATGTATTGAGATGTTAAGGAAGAAGTGAACATTCAGGCTTGATATTCAGGGATCAGGCATAAGTCGGAATTTAAACTGTATTTAGACAGGAAATGGACAAAGGGTGATTGAACTCAAGCCTGTTTTCTTGCTCAGTATCAGCTCAAGAGAGGAGAAGTGTTAGGCAGATTACAAATGTAAGCATAATATTTTATGTTTAAAAATATATGGAATATCATTTGATGGTAATTTTAAATGCATAAACATCTCACTATTAATGAATGAATTCATTAATTTGACTATACTATTTAAATTATGAACAACATTTGGTGGGCTGCTCAGTGGCTTAGTGGTTAGCAAATTCGCTGCACACTTCCAGAGTCCTGGGTTGAAGTCTCACTCCCACTCACTGTATGAGTGGAGTTTGCATGTTTTCAAGATTTGTGCTTGGTCAGCTTATCCTTCAAACCTTATCCTTCAAACCTTCAGAATGTTTTCTTCACATGTAAAAACATCATATTAATTAAACCTATTAGCATTACTGTAGTACTTCAACAACTCAAAATCCAGAATTGAAACTCATAGAATAACGAATATCCTGCCCACACATTAAAATTTCTTGACCTCAGTTTAGTATATTGCGTTCAAATTAAATTGTGCGCACAATTTCAAATAGCAAAATATTTTTCGTTTCCTTTCTAGTCTCATGATGCAATGCTCAACAGTAGTTTTTTCCTGCCTAAGCTTCCCACTTTGTGTTGTGCTGGATCATGTACTATTTTATTAAGCACCTAAATAAATACTAGAATAAATAAATAAATAAGTATTAAAGCCATACTATTAAATGAATCCAAATGTCCAGCGATTAAAGTTGTCATTACAATAAAACCATTCATGCAGCAATTTATTTGCAATACTCAACATCTATTAAATGATTATTTAAATTTTTTGCCACCAAATAATCATATTATATAATATGGATATAAAATCCTGTTAAACACCCTTTTTATAATGGCAGGATTTTGTGACGTAAAAAAAAAATGTATAAATTTTTCGACCGTCACTGGAAACTTATATTATTTAAAAAATGTGCATTTTATAAACATTTGGAAAACAATTCTAAACATTTTGGGGAAAATAAATAACCTGCATAAGTGTGCAGACCCCTAAACTAATACTTAGTTGTTGAAGCACCTTCTGATTGTATTACACCACTCCATCTTTTTAAGCAAGAGTCGATCAGCATCGCAATATTTTCCCACTCTTTCTTTCAAAAACATTCCAACTCCATCAAATCTCCTGCACACAGCCCGCTCCAGGTCACTCCACAGATTTCTACTTGGATTCAGGTTCTTTTGGTTAAGTCAATCTGTTGTTGATTTGGATGTACGCTTTGGGTCGTTGTTGTGCTGAAAGGTGAAATTGCTTTTAATCTTCAGCTTACTAGCAGACACCTGAAGGTTTTGCCCTAAAATTTACTGATATTTGTAGCTATTCATGTTTTCCTCCACATTCAAAAAAGCCCCAGTTCTAGCTGAGGAAAAGGTACCCTAAGCATGATGCTCATCATCATGCTGCACCATGTTGAGGTTTTCTTTAGGTGATGTACTTTTTTTATTACCCCAAACATACCTTTTGGAATTATAGAATTATCACAACTTATGGAATTGGTCTCATCAGACCATAGCATATTTTGCCACGTGGTTTGGGCTGATTTAGTTGAGCTTGGATGTTTTTATAAAGTGCATCCCGAAAGTATTCACAGCACTTCACTTTTTCCACATTTTGTTATGTTACAGTCTTATTCCAAAATGAATTAAATTCATTTATTTTCCTCAAAATTCTACAAACAATACCCCATAATGATAACATGAAAAGAAGTTTGTTTGAAATCTTTGCAAATTTATTAAAAATAAAAAACAAACAAACAAACAAAAAAAAAAAAAATCACATGTACATGAGTATGCACAGCCTTTGCTCAACACTCTGTTGAAGCACCTTTGGCACCAATTACAGCCTCAAGTCTTTTTGAGTATGATGCTACAAGCTTGGCACGCCTATTTTTGGGCAGTTTCTCCCATTCTTCTTTGCAGGACCTCTCAAGCTCCATCAGGTTGGATGGGGAGCGTCGGTGCACAGCCATTTTCAGATCTCTCCAGAGACGTTCACTTGGGTTCAAGACTGGGCTCTGGCTGGGTTACTCAAGGACAGTCACAGAGTTGTCCTGTAGCCACTCCATGAAAAACATCATGCCACCATGCTTCACTGTAGGGATTGGCCAGGTGATGAGCGGTGGCTGGTTTCCTCCAGATATGACGCTTGCCATTCAGGCCAAAGAGTTCAATCTTTGTTTCCTCAGACCAGAGAATTTTGTTTCTCATGGTCCGAGAGTCCTTCAGGTGCCTTTTAGCAAACTCCAGGTGGGAAGTCATGTGCCTTTTACTGAGGAGTGGCTTCTGTCTGGCCACTCTACCATACAGGCCTGATTGGTGGAGTGCTGCAGAGATGGTTATTCTTCTGGAAGGTTCTCCTCTCTCCACAGAGAAATGCTGGAGCTCTTTCAGAGTGACCATCGAGTTCTTGGTCACCTCCCTGACTAAGGCCCTTCTCCCCCTATTGCTCAGTTTGGCTAGGCGGCCCGCTCTAGGAAGAGTCCTCATGGTTCCAAACTGCTTCCATTTATGGATGATGAAGGCCACTGTGCTTATTGGGACCTTCAATGCTGCAGAAATTTTTCTGTACCCGTCCCCAGATCTGTGCCTCGATACAATCCTGTCTCGGAGGTTTAAACACAATTTCTTGGACTTCATGGCTTGGTTTGTGCTCTGACATGCACTGATAACTCTGGGACCTAATATAGACACTTGTGTGCCTTTCCAAATTATGTCCAATCAACTGAATTGACCACAGGTGGACTCCAATCAAGTTGTAGAAACATCTCAAGGATGATCAGTGGAAACAAGATGCACCTGAGCTCAATTTTGAGTGTCATGGCAAAGGCTGTGAATACTTAGGTGCATGTGCACATATTTTTAATAAATTTGCAAAGATTTTAAACAAACTTCTTTCACATTGTCACTATGGGGTATTGTTTGTAGAATTTTGAGGAAAATTATGAATTTAATCCATTTTGGAATAAGACTGAAACATAACAAAATGTGGAAAAAGTGAAGCGCTGTGAATACTTTCCGGATGCACTGTATGAGAAAGTGCTTCAGTCTAGCCGTCCTACATCACAGCGGAGGTATTTGAAGAATATGAGAGATTGTTGTTACATGTAGAGAGTAATCCGTACTGGTCAGGTGTTCTTGTAGCTTCTTTAATATTGCTGTAATCTTTTGGCAGCCTCCTCTGTAAGTTTTTTCTTTTATAAATTTTGGAGGCACCTGTTTTTGGTGATGTCACTGTGGTGTTCTATATAATCAGGAACTTACATGAATAATGGTTCACCTGGTAATTATGGTGAAACCAAAGTAGATAGGAATATTCATTCATTGTCTACTGCTTATCCGAACTATTCTCGGGTCACGGGGAGCCTGTGCCTATCTCAGGCGTCATTGGGCATCAAGGCAGGATATAGGATACAGGTTGGCACTCCGTCACAGGGCACACACACACACTCTCATTCACACACTACAGATAATTTAGAGATGCCAATTAACCTAGAATGCATGTCTTTGGACTGGGGGAGGAAACCGTAGTACCTGGAGGAAACCCCTGAGGCACGGGGAGAACATGCAAACTCCACACACACGGCAGAGGCAGGAATCGAACCCCCAAACCTGGAGGTGTGAGGCAAAAGTGCTAACCACCAAGCCACCGTGCCCCCTAGATAAGAATATTGCAGATAGAATTTCAAGATATTGACATCTTCACCATCATTTGATGAAGAAAATGTGGTTGACATTTGGTTAACTTTCAGTATCAGTATAATCCTGAGTGTCTCTCAGAGAGCTGAAATGGGTCTGATATCACCATTTACTTTGAAGATCCAAACCATTTTTGTTTTTTGGAGATTTTTTTGAATATATTGCCCATAGTAGGCTAGATAAAAACGGATATACTTATGAGAATAAATTCTTCAAGCTCTGAGTGTCTCCTTTCATATGAACCATTAAGCATCACTGTGAAGTGTGACATTCGATGTAAAATATGTAAAATATTGACACAACAAAGCAGGTGCAAATGCCATTTTGTGGCCTCTGGTTAAAAGAGATAAAAGAAAGGTAATTCTGGGAATTCCACAGGAAAGCATTCCTGGTTTGGTGAGCAGACACAGAAGCATGGTTACACATCACTTCTGGGTGTCCCGCTAGAAAACACTAATCAGTTGAGTGGTTTGAATTACAGTAAGGATCAGTTGGAGTTTAATCTGCGGTTGTGTGAAAACAAGGAGGATCCTGTGGACACATACCTCTGTTGTTGTGCACACTGTCATGAACACACAATTATTTCAAATGATCCTTACCCTTTGTACTCAGAGGCAAACAATACCAACCGCTGAGCTCCTTCAGTGAGGATTTATAAAGCAGTGATGCATTTGAACCAAAATAAGGCATTGTGCCTTTTTAGAAATTGCTCTGGTGGAGGCTAATAAGGCCAGTGTGGTCTGTCTGACCCTGACTGCTCACTGAGCCACAATAAATCATTTTACAGTGCGAAGAAATGAAGCAATTTCCTACAGCATTGGAGAGCAAGGGAGAAAGAGGGGAAAGATCCTGACTCAGCATCATCTAGAATAGTGTGCAAAGTGAATAACTTGCAGGAGAACTGAATGATGTGGAAAGACAGAGTTGTTACAGAAGTGAAAATTAATATTATTATCAGTGAATAAGGGGGAAAAAAATGAAGCGGGCAAAAAGACAGGGATGAAAATGTAACACCAGATTGAAGAGAAGACGGAGATTATCAGACACCTTAGAAACAGAGAAGAGAGATTTGTGAGAGATTATTCTGTAATCCTGCTTCAGTCCCATGACAAGATGACCAGCACATGACACAGAGTGAGGATCATGGCACAGAAAAAGAGGCCATGAGAGACTTGCTATCAGGGTCACTCCATGGATATGGAAGTATACAACTGATAAATAATGAGCATGAAATAAAAGAAAGTAATCACACATAACAACAACAACAGTAATTTTGATTAACTTTCTTTCCCAGAGACAAAAATATGGAATTTACGTTTATCTGTTTAGTTGTGTCCAGGTTCAACATTGAATTTCACATCACACTCCATAGTGGTGTTTAACGGCTCATATAAAAGGTAACATTTTTACCTAGCCTTCTTTATGTAGTGCCACACTTCATAACATTACTGTAAAATTACATCCAAATTCTAACAGCAACATACTGTTTTTCCAAAATACGGTAACATATTGTAAAATCTTGTGCTTTTCTGTAGTGAAAATCAAGATTGATCACTAACAGCAGACTTTTTGCAGTATAGACCAATGCCACAATCACCTTTAACAATCACCATCCATCCTCCATTCCTGAAAGCAATATAAAGGTAATTAACCTCAAAATTTAGCGAGATATTAAGTAATATCCCACAAGAGGGAATGCTGTTATATCAGTACCGTGAGATCTGGTCACAGATAATCAGGCGATATATGTGTTTTGAGTTCTGGTAGAAAGTGGAGTTTGGTCACATTATACCATTAATACCAAAGCAACTGTTAAGCTACTGAACAGCTTATCAAAGCTAGAAGCAAGCTACTCCCCAGCACTAACACTAATTAAGCATCTGGCAAGTTTGCATTTTCAGATATTAATTTAAAAATTATAATTTTTTCCTAAACACATTAATCGACTGCTATTTGTTGTACATTGCTGCCTTTACATAAATGTTTCCTTCCTTATGAATTTCACTTGCACCATTCTCTTTTGTTGTTTTAGTTGCTATGCATTTTTAAGACAGCAGAGCTGATCATTTTAGCTCTCAGTTGTTGATCACAAAAACTGGCATGTTTACAGTATGTCTGCAGTTCAGTGTACTTTTAACCTTTAAGTGGTTTACAGTACCCTAGTTAGAATGTTTTTTTTTCATTTCATTGTCTACCGCTTATCCGATCTATCCTCGGGTCACGGGGGGCCTGTGCCAATCTCAGGTGCCATTGGGCATCAAGGCAGGATACACCCTGGATGGAGTGCCAACCCATCATAGGGCACACGCATTCACACACTACAGGCGATTTAGAGACTCCAGTCAGCCTAGAAGCATGTCTTTGGACTGTGGGAGGAAACCGGAGCACTCGGAGGAAACCCACCAGGCACGGGGAGAACTCCGCACACAGTGAGAGGGAGCGAGACTCGAACCCAGGAGGTGTGAGGCGAACATGCTAACCACTAGTGCCGCCTAGTTAGAAAATGTTTTTTTTAATTATTTGCCCAGTAGGACACTCAAACTCCGCCCATTTCTCATCACAACACTTTACACCTTGAAAGCCAACAGTTTCCTGATGTGTTTTTTCTATCAGACATGCAGCGATAATATTTGCTTATACTTATTGAGAACCTCCCAAAATTTGACTGAAGTACCAGTGTACTGGTAAAAAGGGTTTAGAAAAATCCCTTTGAACTATATTAAAGCACAAGATTCTGTATTTTCTATTAATTATTTCATAACTGCATTCTAACAGGAAAATGCAGGGACCTGGAAAAAATACATTCCCTTTCAACCAGGAAATACAGTATTGATTAAATAAACATGAATAGGATGGAATCGTGGCTTTGGAGGAGAAATTGAAAAGATTAAGCAAACATTGTGCAATCAAAGTGCAAATTACACAAAGGGATAAACAGCAGAACTCTAAGATTTGTCAGGTTTGAATGAAGGAGCTGGCTAACAGCAAGCACATCTTTTCCATTTTAAGCTTTTGGAAGAAACACAGCGTGATTGTGGATCACGAATGATGCTGACTGTGTGTTTTGAATGTGTATTGTGTGTTACAATATGTGTGCACAATTGCCTATGATGAGACTGTGTGTTATAAAGCCAGATCTGAAATGTTACAGAAGAGCAATACGAAGAACTCTTAAAAATAAAGGTTCTCATGGTGTGTTGCCAGAGTGGGTTGTTCTATGAAGAACGCTTGGAACATTTCCATTGCACAAAAAAGGTTCTTTCGACAATAAAAATGTTTTTTTATGACACTAAGGGGAAAAAAAAAAAGTTCTTTTAAGAACCATTTACTTAAAGGTTCTTTGTGGAACTAAAAAAGGTTGTTCTATGGCATCACTGAGAAAACCCTTTTTGGCTTTTCAAGGCACTTTTAGCTTTAATACAGAGAAAGTAAGCAGAGTGTAGGAGTTTAAGGGATTAAAAATGTATTTTAAGCCTCGGGTCTGTTTTTATGAGCTATAGAGTTTATAAAAAATTGTATGTTTCATATTGTATTTTCAGGACATAACAGTAATTAAACGCTTCCTAATTTCTAACAATGTATAACCCTGCTGCTGTCTATAAAAAGACACCCTGCTGTCTTCAAGCAACAATGAAGACTCTGCAGGTGGGTGTGAAGTCATGTGCAGAAGGTTTTAAAACAAACAAATCCAGAATACAGAAGACAAAGAGGTAGAACACAAAGAAACTAGACAAGGAACAGGAACAATGTTTGGTCTAATACATTGCCTAGACATACAGTAGAGACACAAAAGGTTATATAATAACAAAACAATCAAAAGTGGAACAAAAAACGTGTGAACGTGATTGAGACACAATTGGAAGATAAATCAATGACAAGACAGCGGGTGAAGACATAACAGGATGTAAAAAAAAAAAATGACAAAACACGTCTTTTGACCAAAAGCAGTTCAGTATTTGTGTGTGTCTGATTGTAGATGTAAGAAAGTGAGTGGGTCCGCTCAATCACTCGGTCATGTTTACTACAGGATCTGCAAATCACCTCACAACATTCGAGCATGCCGCTATACAAGATACATGGATTCTCCACAGCAGTCGTGGCTGGTAGCACACATTACCCGAGTGTAGTATTTTTAAATATATTCTTTACAATCTTACTACAGAGTATGCGAGCCAAGCTAAGCCAGAAAATCTCCACCCCGTTCCTTTCTACCTGATTCCCCAGCCGTCCCTAAGCTTTGTTAATCATGTGCAGCAGAATGAAAAACAGTAATCAGAGTGAAGCTCAGTTTTGTCCTTGTCTTCTGCTTAAGTTCACAGAATGGCAGGAATCTATCAGTGAAGAATATCTCGTATGTAAAAACATTCTCTTCCTTTTAACGATCATTTTGAAAAGCTTTGGATAACATTTACAGTCATTGCAAATGTGCTGCAAGATATTTCCCGTTGAGATTCCAGGAGATCAGCAGCTGCAGATGTCGTATTTGTGCTTAGTTTATATCTGAGGCAGCAAGAAGACTCGAGAAGAATACAGCTATCTGAATTTTCTGCAGTTATCTGTTGATGTATTGTGGTCACATTGTGACTGTACTCTGCTGTATTCTGCTACTACTGTATACTGTATTAACACTGTATTCTATTTCTACTATTAATTTGGAAGTTAGTATAATGAATAGATAGCACATTTTAATATACACTACCACATGCAATAATAGCACAAACAGCTAATGTGTACTCTTGTTTTATTTATTTATTTATTATTGTATTTATTATTATTATTATTATTATTATTATTATTATTATTATTATTATTATTATTATTATTATTATTATTATTATTATTATTATTGATGTTGCTGTTGGGAGACACGGTGGCTTGGTGGTTAGCACGTTTGCCTCACACCTCCAGGGTTGGGGGTTTGATTCCTGCCTCTGCCGTGTGTGTGGAGTTTGCATGTTCTCCCCGTGCCTAGGGGGTTTCCTCTGGGTACTCCGGTTTCCTCCCCCGGTCCAAAGACATGCATTGTAGGTTGATTGGCATCTCTAAATTGTCTGTAGTGTGTGAGTGAATGAGAGTGTGTGTGTGCCCTGCCCTGCGATGGGTTGGCACTCCATCCAGTGTGTATCCTGCCTTGATGCCTAACCCTAGGCACAGGCTCCCCGAGAGTAGATTGAATAAGCAGTAGACAATGAATGTTGTTGTAGTTATTCATCTAAAACCAAACCTATAGTTATGCAGGCTTGTTTTCTATATAATGGCTGTTTGATTTAAACTACATTCATATTGATGAAATAATAGAAAAAAATCAAAATACCGCCATCGTTTTAAATGTGCATGCCTCCCACAAACGAGAGTCTGAGATTCTGAATCTGAATCTGGAGCGACCTTGACCATAGTGGAAATTTGTCTTGCAACACGGCTCCAATTGTTATATACAGAACGGGGATGGAGACACGGATAAACTTTAGGTGGTTTATTGAGCAATCAAGGCAGAGAGAAGACTGTAAATACAGAGAGTGTGAAGGTGGATGGCAGAGCGTGGGGAGCGAGGATGCAGGAGGGAGTCTGTGGCTTGAGCTGTGGTTGCGTGAGCAAGGATGCCGGCAGGAATCTGTGGCTGGAATCTTGATGGTGTAAGCAAGGAAGCAGGCAGGCTTGGCGTGATCGAAACCCCGGGGTAGATGCTGAGAGCAGCGTGGGAACAGATGGACAGAGATCTCTGGGGAAATGGAGGTAAAGGTTATCAATAGAGTCTAGAACGAGAAGCATAACATGGAGGTATGTGCTAATGATACCGGACGAAGGCTGAGTGTGCTGTGGCTGGGTGCGTGCAGAGCCTGGTGTGTCTGTGACATTAACCCCCCCTCCATGGTCCGCTCCCGAGGACCGTGGACCCTGACGTCGTGGTGGTCGACCTCTGCCACGAGGAGCTGGCCGGTCGGGGTGGCTGGCATGGAAGTCTTCGAGGAGGCCAGGATCGAGGACGTCGTTTCTGGGGACCCATGAACGCTCCTCGGGACCGTATCCCTCCCAGTCGACCAAGTACTCCAGGCAACCACCACGGCACCGGAGTCCAATATGTCCCTCACTAGGTAGGCTGTTCCATCATCCACAATCAGCGGAAGGGGGGGTTCCTCCGCTTCGCCAGGCTCTGTGGGGGGAAGAACAGAAGGGTGGTGTGGCTTTAATAAAGAAACATGAAAAACTGGGTGTATTTTATACTCAGGGGGAAGTTGCAGGCGGTAGGTGACGGGGTTGATTTGGCAATGGTGACAGTGGTGAAGGGACCAATGAACCAGGGGCTCAGCTTCCTACAGGGTAGGCACAGCTTGATGTCTTGGGTTGACAGCCAGACCTTCTGTCTTGGCTGGTACTCTGATGCTTGGGATCGCCGAAGGTCCGCTGTCGTCCTGCGCCTGCGTAGGGCCCGTTGGAGCTGTAGGTGTGTCAAACCCCAGACCCTCTCGCTCTCCCGGAACCAGTAATCCACTGCCGGAACATCCGAGGGCTCCCCATCCCAGGGGAACAGTGGGCGCTGGTAGCCGAGCACGCACTGAAAAGGAGTGAGGCCTGTGGTGGATTGCCGTAGCGAGTTCTGGGCGTACTCGGCCCAACCCAAAAACTGGCTCCAGGACTCTTGGTGTCTGTGGCAGAAGGTACGCAGGAAGCGGCCAACCTCTTGGATTTTTCTCTCGGTTTGCCCATTGGTTTGAGGGTGATAGCCCAGAGAGACTTACGGTCACACCTAGATGCTTGAAGAAAGCTCTCCAGACCCTGGAGGTGAACTGTGGTCCCTGGTCTGACACGATGTCCTCGGGGAGCCCGTAGTATTGGAATACGTGATTGAATAGGTACTCAGCTGTATCCAGGGCTGTGGGCTGTCTGGGCAGGGGAACTAGTTGGCATGACTTGGAGAACCTATCCACTATTACGAGGACGCACGTATACCCCCCAGAGACTGGGAGGTCGGTTATAAAATCCACCCCTAGGTGTGACCACGGGCGGTTCAGAATGGGCAGGGGTAGCAGCTTTCCAGACAGAAGGTGTCATGGGTTCTTTGACATGGCGCACTCCCTGCACCCCCGAACATACCTTTTGATATCCGCTGCCATGTGGGGCCACCAGAAACGTTGTTTAAGGAGCAAGAGGGTTCTGTTGATTCCAGGGTGGCCAGTGCCCAGAGACGTGTGCATGGAATGAATGAGGGTGGTGGTACAAACTGCAGCCCCGGAGGGCAACCGGGAGGGGCGCTGGCAGGAGCGTTTGGCTCGGGGAGCGTTTCCTCAGACCAAGAGATGGGGCTAGCGAAGAGCTTTTCGGGGAGAATGGGTTCAGGATCCTCGTTGGTTGCCTCTAAACTATGGATGCGGGACAAGGCATCCGCTTTGACATTCTTCAATCCTGGACGATATGATATGGAAAAGTGGAATCTTGTGAAGAATAGGGCCCAGCGGGCTTGACGGGGGTTTAGACTCTTCGCGGCCCGGAGGTACTCTAGATTCTTGTGGTCGGTAAGGACGGTAAAGGGGTGTTTCGCTCCCTCGAGCCAGTGTCTCCACTCTTCCAGGGCGAGCTTGATGGCGAGCAGCTCCCGGTTGCCAATGTCATAATTCACCTCCGCCGGGTTGAGCTTACGCAAAAAGAAAGCACATGGATGAAGTTTCTTTGGGTTCCCAAAGAAACTCATGAATGCAGTCTTCCACTCGTCCCCCTCTCGTATTCGGATGAGATTGTAGGCGCTGCGGAGGTCCAGCTTTGTGAACACAGTGGCACTGTGGAGGTGCTCCAGCGCCAAGGGGACAAGAGGAAGGGGGTATCTGAACTTGACCGTGATTTTGTTCAGTGCTCGATAGTCAATACAGGGTCGCAAGCCGCCGTCCTTCTTGGCCACGAAGAAAAAGCTCGAAGCAGCAGGGGACGTGGATGGGCGGATGTAGCCCTGGGCCAGAGCTTCTGTGATGTACTCCTCCATGGCCTTCTCTTCCGGGAGGGAGAGAGAGTAGATCCTCCCTCGGGGCACTGGCTCACCGGGGATGAGGTCGATGGCACAATCCCATGGCCGGTGTGGAGGCAGCTTGGAGGTTTTCTTGGGGCAGAAGAGATCACTGAAGCGAGAATAGCATGCAGGGATGGTGATGGAGCGGTTTTCGAGGGGGCTCTCCACAGACGTAGCATGAACTTGGACTTCGTGGATACGTGAGAGCCTTGGGCTTGGTCGTTCTGGGAAGCAGCCCTTGAAACAGTGCACCCCCCACCTCAGGACTTCTCCTGTCTTCCAAGAAAGGATGGGGTCGTGCTGCTCCAGCCAGGGGTGGCCAAGGACCACGTCAGCCGTTGAGTTCTCCAGAACCATCAGGTAGATCTCCTCCATGTGCAGGAACCTGATCTGGAGACGGAGGGGTCCCGCTAGGCGACGCACCTGCTGAAGGAATCTCCCGGTCACCGCGTGGATCTGGTAAACCTTCGGCGTGGTGGTGGTGCGGAGGTGGAGCTGGCGGCAGAGGGTTCCAGAGATGAAGTTTCCCGCTGACCCAGAGTCGAGGAGTGCAGCCGCTGAAACACAAAGATCAGGGGTAGCAAGACTGACAAAAATCGAGAGTGGTTTCATTTTGTTTAGTTCAGGCAGAAGAACACTCACCATTGGTCATGCCGGGCAAAGGGGGCATTCCGCCACGAAATATTGAGCTACCACAGTAGAAACAACGGCTCTGGGTCAGCTGCCTCTGCCGCTCCCGCTGTCGCTCCGTGGATGAGACGCCCGAGTGCCCCAGGTGCATGGCGTTACTGACTGGTTCTGGGTGGCTGACGGGCTCTGGCTGGCGGATGGTGGTGGAGACTGCTGGCTGGTCCTGGTGCTCTTCAAAACACAGCTGCATATGCCTCGCAAATCGGATGGAGAGCTGGATGAATTTCTACAGCCCGATGGAATCCTCGTATGCAGCGAGATACAGCTGCATGCGTGGGTCCAGACCCTGACGATATGTGGTGATCAGGGCCTGCTCGTTCCAACCACTGGCCGTGGCGAGGGTTCGGAACTGTAGGGCATAATCAGAGACAGACACAGCACCTTGCCTTAAACGACATAGTCTCTCACTTAGCGATGAGTCCCACTCTGGTTTCCCAAACACCTCCTTGAAGTGCTCGGTAAAGCTGGACAGCGAGGACACGATGGGGTTGTTCTGGGTCCAGAGGGGTTCGGCCCAGCGAAGGGCCTTCCCGTCGAGGTGAGAGATGATAAACGCGACCTTGGCATGATCGTCAGGGTACAGTTGCGGCTGCATCTCCAGGGCCAGCGAACACTGCAGTAGAAACCCGTTGCAGTCTTCCGCTGAGCCAGAGTAGGGCGCCGGGGCGGCCATGGGACTAGCGATCACGGGCGGCGAGGGAGATGCCGTGGTGGAGGCAGAAGAGCTCACCGGGGCTGTGGATGTGGGCACGCTGGCGAGCACCTCGACCAGCTCGCGGAGGGGATCCGGGGAGCTCATGCCTTGATGCTCAGACGGTTGTGGTCCGGTATTCTGTTATATACAGAACGGGGACGGAGACACGGATAAACTTTAGGTGGTTTATTGAGCAATCGAGGCAGAGAGAAGACTGTAAATACAGAGAGTGTGAAGGCGGATGGCAGAGCGTGGGGAGCGAGGATGCAGGAGGGAGTCTGTGGCTTGAGCTGTGGTTGCGTGAGCGAGGATGCCGGCAGAAATCTGTGGCTGGAAGCTTGATGGCATGAGCGAGGAAGCAGGCAGGCTTGGCGTGATCGAAACCCCAGGGTAGATGCTGAGAGCTGCGTGGGAACAGACAGACAGAGATCTCTGGGGAAACGGGTATGTGCTAACGATACCGGACGAAGGCTGAGTGTGCTGTGGCTGGGTGCGTGCAGAGCCTGGCGTGTCTGTGACACCAATAAACAAGCCACCAAAAATGAATTAAAAAAAAAATTAAAAAAGATTAAATTAAAAATAAAATTAAATTAAAATACATTTATTTATTTTTTTTATTTATTATTTATAATCAATTAAATAATAATAATAATAATAATAATAATAATAATAATAATAATAATAATAATAATAATAATAATAATATGAGTGTGAAGCGGCTGGGATGAGGGTCAGACTAAGTAAAACACAAAAGAAAATACAACAGTTGGATTAAGAAAATGCTCAAAGCAATAGTGTAGCGGCAACAATCCTTTAATCCTCTGACTAATGGACAGGATACAGGTCACTTATGGTCATTAATGGTCAGATTTAGCATCAATAGCATCTGCCAATAAGGACAGCATTAACAACATAGTGCAAGTAGAAAAAGACTTGTGTCAATGTTGTCACATGATCACCACCCCAGTAAGCTGTAAGAGCAGTGGATAATTAGCTATAAGGTGAAACAAGAGCTTATAACGACACCACGTCTTGTACAACACACCCAGTAGGCTGGCTCTGGCTTTGTGCTGAATGCAGGACTTTTCTGTATTTTATTCACCCTAAAAAGTTTCTTGTCACGCACACCTCACATCATCAGTCTTATCATCTGATAAATGCCACATCATAGCAAATGATTTATCTTAGCCTCTGCTGTAGTGCACTTTCTGAATGCAAATTAAAATGGCCACATGTTTTGGCATGTGTTAACATTCAGATGATTTGTGTCAGCAGGCTGTGGGGTTAAACCTGTTTCTGCCTGAGCTTTTTGGTTTTATATATATAATCTTTGTTCCATGTGTTCTTATTGCCATGGTTACCATTATAATATGAATAACACAAATTCACACCTACTTCAAAATGGATTATGGTGGATTAAGGATTAGAGTTGGCATCTTCAGGCCAAAAGTTATGTCATTTTATACAGTATGTTGGATACAGTAAGTTTTTTCTGTCACAAACCTCCCAAGAGAATAGAATAGAATAACTTTATTAATCCCTGAAGAGAAATGCTGCACAGAGTGCACAATGGCCCACAGCGCTAAAGCGCTCTATTTCACTTATGCTTCAGTTTTACCTTGTTCCTAGTTTGCCATGTGCTTTTGTTTTGATTCATGTCATGATTCATAATTAAGTTAAACTGTTTTCGTTTATGATTTATGCATCTATGTAAACCCATGTATGCTGTCCTCCTTGTCCCTCTGTTTGTTTAAATTAAGACTTTTTCAGCTTTCTGTGTAATGAAACCTGTGGTTTGTCTCAGATAACTTGAATTTTCACTTCACTTTCTGAACCTGTCTTAGCCTAGCCCTTGCTGCCCCATTTTTACAACGTTTGGACCACATCCTGTTCTGACCTGACTCAGTCTTAGTGTTTTTTGTTCTTTTTTAGATTTGTTTGATTTGTATTAAAGTCCACCTGCACCTGCATCCTCTCATCCTGCCTCTGTATCCTCTGTTCTTCAGCTCTGATAGGCTCACTCAATGTAATTTTATCCATAAAAAGTAGTCCTCGAAATAATTTCCTCTGATAATCATATGCCGTATTATATTTACGTATCTATTTATTTATAAGCCTCAAATGGCTTTCAATTTTTGTAAATCCTGCACAACTTTCAGATTATTGCTGTAAATCTGTATCTGCATCTGAGGTCTGAATACTGATGTGAATGATTTGGATATTAAATCCTCACTAAGTACATCTAACAACCCTGAATCTAGCTCCTGGTTACTACAACAACCTTCTGCATGGAGCAGAAATGTATTCAGTGAACGCAGAGTCTGGTGTAATATTGAACTCATGAGTTTGAAAAATTCCTGTTCTGGGGCTTTCCCATAGATGGAAAAAATCCATATTTATAGCCCAACTTGTAAAACATTGATTATTACAGAGAAGTAGCAATCTAGCCATGGAGTCACAGTCCAGTGACTTCTGTGCCGGTCCCAAGCCCGGATAAATAGAGAGAGTTGCATCAGGAAGGGCATCCGGCGTAAAACATTGCCAAATTTAACCATGCGAATCGTCAGTACGAATTTCCCGGTCGAGGCCCGGGTTAACAACGACCGCCATCGGCGCCGTTGACCTACAGGGTGCCGGTGGAAATTGGGCTACTGTTGGTCGAAGAAGTAGAGGAGGAAGGAGAGTGCGCAGACAGAGAGAGAAGAGGAAAGGTAAGAGTGTAGGACTGAGAATAGGAACTCTGAATGTTGGTACTATGACAGGGAAAGGTAGAGAGCTGGCTGATATGATGGAGAGAAGGAAGGTGGATATACTGTGTGTACAGGAGACCAGGTGGAAGGGTAGCAAGGCTCGTAGTATAGGAGCAGGATTCAAGCTGTTTTATTATGGTGTGGATAGTAAGAGAAATGGGGTAGGTGTGGTCCTGAAGGAGGAGTTTATGAGGAATGTTCTGGAGGCGAAGAGAGTGTCAGACAGGGTGATGAGTCTGAAGTTAGAGATTGAAGGGGTGATGTTGAATGTTGGTTACTGGTTATGCCCCACAGGTAGGTTGTGAATTAGAGGAGAAAGAGAAATTCCGGAGTGAATTAGATGAGGTGATGGAGAGTATTCCCACGGGTGAGAGAGTTGTGATAGTTGTGAGAGTTCATAAGAGGGAGGATCATAGAGTGACTTACAAGAGTGGAGGTAGGAGAACACAGGTAGACTACATCCTATGTAGAAGAGGCAATCTGAAAGAGATTAGTGACTGTAAAGTGGTAGTGGGAGAGAGTGTAGCCAGACAGCATAGGATGGTGGTGTGTAGGATGACTTTGATGGTCTGTAAGAAGAAAAAGAAGCCAAAGATAGAGATAGAGAAGAAAACCAAGTGGTGGAACTCTGTCTGTAGGTCAGACAGAGGAGTTCAAAGTGGAGGTGGGACTGCATCAGGGATCGGCTCTGAGCCCCTTCCTGTTTGCTATGGTGATGGACCAGTTGTCAGAGGAGGTCAGACAGGAGTCTCCTTGGACAATGTCTTACTACGACTGACTTTCATTCCTCTTCTCTCCAGCGCAAACCTCCACCTCTCCAGGCTTTCCTCCACCTGCTCCCTGCTCTCACTACAGATCACAATGTCATCTGCAAACATCTGAGTACATGTGTGTGAATGAAAGGGAGGGAAGTGGAACAGTAAGGTTACAGGGTGAAGAGGTGAAGAAGGTACAGGAGTTTAAATACTTGGGGTCAACAGTCCAGAGTAATGGAGAGTGTGGGAAAGAGGTAAAGAAGCGAGTGCAGGCAGGTTGGAATGGGTGGAGAAAGGTGTCGGGAGTTCTGTGTGATAGGAAAATATCATTGAGAATCAATGACAGTGGTGAGACCGGCCATGCTGTATGGTTTAGAGACAGTGTCACTGAGGAAGAGACAGGAGTCAGAGCTAGAGGTAGCAGAGCTGAAGATGTTGAGGTTCTCTTTGGGAGTGACAAGATTGGACAGGATTAGGAACGAGTACATCAGAGGGACAGCTCATGTTGGAAGTTTGGGGGACAAAGTTAGGGAGGCCAGATTAAGATGATTTGGACATGTTCAGAGGAGGGAGAGTGAGTATATTGGTAGGAGAATGTTGGACATGGAGCTGCCAGGCAAGAGGCAAAGAGGAAGGCCAAAGAGGCGGTATATGGATGGAATTAATGAGGATATGAAGCTAGTGGGTGCAAGTGTTGAGGATGCAGAAGATAGGGATAGGTGGAGAGAGATGATTCGCTGTAGCGACCCCTGAAGGGAAAAGCCGAAAGAAGAAGAAGAAGATTACAGAGTAGTAGCACTACAGTACTTTAAAGTAGTACTACAGAAGACAACAAAATCTTCAGATTCTAATTAAATTAAAATGACCATTGAATTGGAATCACACAGCTGAAGTTGGGCTTTAATTATAGTAAAAATATCTCAAACAGAAACAGACATGAGGCACTGGGACAGTGAACTGTCTGGTTCTAATGAGTGTCATTACTGTACAGATACGTTGCTATGCAACTACAGGTTACAGTGTCATGACATTGCTGTAGATTTTCACAGCAATGAAAAAATCATAATTCACAGTGTATAGAAGGAAGGGTTTGAATGCATTCCAATGGAGTGTATGCTTCATGTCAGTCAAAGAACTGGACTGAAAGGCTTACTATGACTGGAAGTGTATTCTATTGTGTCTTATACATTTAAAGAGTGCATACATATCATCCATTCATTCATCTTGCTTAAGTACTTTATTATAAAGTGTCAGAGTCTTGGGAAATACTGAGTCTCTCAGGAATACCGTGGTTGAGGAAGTGACAAACCGTCACAGAATAGAATAGCATTATCAAGCGCGCGCACACACACACACACACACACACACACAATATTACTACTACTACTGCAACTACTACTACTAATACTACTACTACTACTACTACTACTACTACTACTACTACTAATAATAATAATAATAATAATAATAATAATCATCATCATCATCATCATCATCATCATTATTATTATTATTATTAATCTAGCCATGGGGGTCACAGTCCAGTGACTTCTGTGCCGGTCCCAAACCCGGATAAATAGAGAGGATTGCGTCAGGAAGGGCATCCGGTGTAAAACATTGCCAAATTTGATCATGCAAATCGTCAGTTGGAATTTCATACCGGATCGGTCGAGGCCCGGGTTAACACCAACTGCCATCGGTGCCGTTGACCTACAGGGTGCCGGTGGAAATTGGGCTACTGTTGGTCGAAGTAGAGGAGGGAGGAGAGTGCGTAGACAGAGAGAGAAGAGGAAAGGTAAGAGTGTAGGACTGAGAATAGGAACTCTGAATGTTAGTACTATGACAGGGAAAGGTAGAGAGCTGGCTGATATGATGGAGAGAAGGAAGGTGGATATACTGTGTGTACAGGAGACCAGGTGGAAAGGTAGCAAGGCTTGTAGTATAGGAGCAGGATTCAAGCTGTTTTATTATGGTGTGGATAGTAAGAGAAATGGGGTAGGTGTGGTCCTGAAGGAGGAGTTTGTGAGGAATGTTCTGGAGGTGAAGAGAGTGTCAGACAGGGTGATGAGTCTGAAGTTAGAGATTGAAGGGGTGATGTTGAATGTTGTTACTGGTTATGCCCCACAGGTAGGTTGTGAGTTAGAGGAGAAAGAGAGATTCCAGAATGAATTAGATGAGGTGATGGAGAGTATTCCCACGGGTGAGAGAGTGGTGATAGGAGCAGATTTTAATGGACATGTTGGTGAGGGGAACACAGGTGATGAGGAGGTGATGTGGAAGTTTGGAGTTAAGGAAAGGAACCTAGAAGGACAGATGGTAGTGGACTTTGCTAAGAGGATAAACATGGCTGTGGTTAACACTTATTTTCAGAAGAGGGAGGAGCATAGAGTGACTAGAGTGACAAGAGTGGAGGTAGGAGCACACAGGTAGACTACATCCTATGTAGAAGAGGCAATCTGAAAGAGATTAGTGACTGTAAAGTGGTAGTGGGAGAGAGTGTAGCCAGACAGCATAGGATGGTGGTGTGTAGGATGACTTTGATGGTCTGTAAGAAGAAAAAGAAGCCAAAGATAGAGATAGAGAAGAAAACCAAGTGGTGGAACTCTGTCTGTAGGTCAGACAGAGGAGTTCAAAGTGGAGGTGGGACTGCATCAGGGATCGGCTCTGAGCCCCTTCCTGTTTGCTATGGTGATGGACCAGTTGTCAGAGGAGGTCAGACAGGAGTCTCCTTGGACAATGTCTTACTACGACTGACTTTCATTCCTCTTCTCTCCAGCGCAAACCTCCACCTCTCCAGGCTTTCCTCCACCTGCTCCCTGCTCTCACTACAGATCACAATGTCATCTGCAAACATCTGAGTACATGTGTGTGAATGAAAGGGAGGGAAGTGGAACAGTAAGGTTACAGGGTGAAGAGGTGAAGAAGGTACAGGAGTTTAAATACTTGGGGTCAACAGTCCAGAGTAATGGAGAGTGTGGGAAAGAGGTAAAGAAGCGAGTGCAGGCAGGTTGGAATGGGTGGAGAAAGGTGTCGGGAGTTCTGTGTGATAGGAAAATATCATTGAGAATCAATGACAGTGTTGAGACCGGCCATGCTGTATGGTTTAGAGACAGTGTCACTGAGGAAGAGACAGGAGTCAGAGCTAGAGGTAGCAGAGCTGAAGATGTTGAGGTTCTCTTTGGGAGTGACAAGGTTGGACAGGATTAGGAACGAGTACATCAGAGGGACAGCTCATGTTGGACGATTGGGGGACAAAGTTAGAGAGGCCAGATTAAGATGGTTTGGACATGTTCAGAGGAGTCAGAGGAGGGAGAGTGAGTATATTGGTAGGAGAATGTTGGACATGGAGCTGCCAGGCAAGAGGCAAAGAGGAAGGCCAAAGAGGCGGTATATGGATGGAATTAATGAGGATATGAAGCTAGTGGGTGCAAGTGTTGAGGATGCAGAAGATAGGGATAGGTGGAGAGAGATGATTCGCTGTAGCGACCCCTGAAGGGAAAAGCCGAAAGAAGAAGAAGAAGATTACAGAGTAGTAGCACTACAGTACTTTAAAGTAGTACTACAGAAGACAACAAAATCTTCAGATTCTAATTAAATTAAAATGACCATTGAATTGGAATCACACAGCTGAAGTTGGGCTTTAATTATAGTAAAAATATCTCAAACAGAAACAGACATGAGGCACTGGGACAGTGAACTGTCTGGTTCTAATGAGTGTCATTACTGTACAGATACGTTGCTATGCAACTACAGGTTACAGTGTCATGACATTGCTGTAGATTTTCACAGCAATGAAAAAATCATAATTCACAGTGTATAGAAGGAAGGGTTTGAATGCATTCCAATGGAGTGTATGCTTCATGTCAGTCAAGGAACTGGACTGAAAGGCTTACTATGACTGGAAGTGTATTCTATTGTGTCTTATACATTTAAAGAGTGCATACATATCATCCATTCATTCATCTTGCTTAAGTACTTTATTATAAAGTGTCAGAGTCTTGGGAAATACTGAGTCTCTCAGGAATACCGTGGTTGAGGAAGTGACAAACCGTCACAGAATAGAATAGCATTATCAAGCGCGCGCACACACACACACACACACACACACACAATATTACTACTACTACTGCAACTACTACTACTAATACTACTACTACTACTACTACTACTACTACTAATAATAATAATAATAATAATAATAATAATAATAATCATCATCTTCAGGATAGTATCCAGAGGAAGAGGTTAGCCAAGAAGTGGGACATGGACAGGACTGAAGAGAATACACAGGAATACGAGGATTTACAGCGCAGACTGAAGAGGGAGGTGTCTAAAACCAAGCAGAAGGCATATGACAAGTTGTACACTAGGTTAGACACTAGAGAAGGAGAGAAGGACTTGTACAGGTTAGCTAGGAAGAGGGATCGAGATGGGAAGGATGCAGCAAGTTAGAGTTATTAAGGATAGAGATGGAAGGGTGCTCACAAGTGAGGAGAGTGTACAGAGGAGATGGAAGGAGTACTTTGAGGAGCTGATGAATGAGGAAAATGAGAGGGAAAAAAGAGTAGAAGGGGTGAACTCTGTGGAACAGAAAGTAGATAAGATTAGAAAGGATGAAGTCAGGAAGGCTTTGAAGAGGATGAAAAGTGGAAAGGCAGTTGGTCCTGACGACATCCCGGTGGAGGTCTGGAAGTGTCTAGGAGAGGCAGCAGTGGAATTTTTAACTAGTTTGTTCAACAGAGTTTTAGAGAGTGAGAGGATGCCTGAGGAATGGAGAAGAAGTGTGTTAGTGCCGATCTTTAAGAATAAGGGTGATGTGCAGAGTTGAAGAAACTATATGGGGATAAAGTTGATGAGCCATACAATGAAGCTATGAGAAAGAGTAGTGGAAGCTAGGTTAAGGAAGGTAGTGGAAATTTGTGAGCAGCAGTATGGCTTCATGCCCAGAAAGAGCACAACAGATGCAATTTTTGCTCTGAGGATTTTGATGGAGAAGTATAGGGATGGTCAGAGGGAGTTGCACTCTGTGTTTGTAGACTTGGAGAAAGCGTATGACAGGGTGCCAAGAGAAGAGCTGAGGTACTGTATGAGGAAGTCAGGAGTAGCAGAGACGTATGTCAGGATGGTGCAGGACATGTATGAGAGGAGCAGGACAGTGGTGAGGTGTGCTGTAGGTCAGACAGAGGAGTTCAAAGTGGAGGTTGGACTGCATTAGTGATCGGCTTTCACACATTGATCGGTAGCAAGTGCCGGCAGGTTGGAATGGGTAGAGAAAGGTGTCGGGAATTCTGTGTGATAGGAAAATATCAAGGGGAAGGTGTACAGGACAGTGTTGAGACCGGCCATGCTGTATGGTTTAGAGACAGTGTCACTGAGGAAGAGACAGGAGTCAGAGCTAGAGGTAGCAGAGCTGAAGATGTTGAGGTTCTCTTTGGGAGTGACAAGGTTGGACAGGATTAGGAACGAGTACATCAGAGGGACAGCTCATGTTGGACGATTGGGGGACAAAGTTAGAGAGGCCAGATTAAGATGGTTTGGACATGTTCAGAGGAGGGAGAGTGAGTATATTGGTAGGAGAATGTTGGACATGGAGCTGCCAGGCAGGAAGCAAAGAGCAAGGCCAAAGAGGAGGTATATCGATGTAATTAATGAGGATATGAAGCTAGTGGGTGCAAGTGTTGAGGATGCAGAAGATAGGGATAGGTGGAGAGAGATGATTCGCTGTAGCGACCCCTGAAGGGAAAAGCCGAAAGAAGAAGAAGATTATTATTATTATTATTATTATTATTATTATTATTATTATTATTATTATTTTACATATATATATATATATATATAGCACCTTTCCACAGCTCAAGGACACTTATTATCCAAGCTGAGAGACACAGTAAAAGACACTAATAAACAACAATAAAAAAACAACACACAATAAAATGAAATGCCAAACAGAAACAAAGCAGATCAATACAGGCAGACAAAGACAAAACAAAATTAGCAAACAAAAGAGAAAAGGTATACTTATTTCAACTGATAGGGGAAGAGCCAAAGTTCTGAAGAAATAAATGTGTTTTAAGCTGTGATTTAAGGTAGAGGTCAAGATAGAGGTGATATGGAGTTTCCAAAGTTTGCTGTTTATATAGTTCTACATCAACTAGTCATTTATCTGTGAAAAATCTTCATAATGATGTGGTTTTTACACATAGAACCTGCTACAGTTTTATTTTTGCACATCACAAGCAAAACCTTGGGGTCAAACTCATAGTGAGCGTTAAACGCATCATAGGTGCAGTCTGATTTCACAGACTCCATAGTGACAAGGTTTGCTCAGTGGTAGATCAATGAGCTCAGAGAAATACATGGAACTTCCCATTATATGGAGATGACACTTACTTACTCAGAGTAACAGGATGAGACGCTAGGGAACTCACGCTGTAGAAAAATGAAATCAGGGCTCAGGAGTACTACACTTGGACCACAAGAAACGAGTCCCATATGGCTGAAATGATTCCCTCTCCCCAATCATGAGCAGTAAGCCAAGACAAGACAAGACAAGGCAAGACAAGGCAAGACAAGGCAAGACAAGACAAGACAAGCAAAAGGCTCCATTAGCATGGTAAACACTGGTACAGGACTATAATTCATTCATTTGTAATAGATGTATCCTGGACAGGCTCACAGTTTCACTGCATGTAATATGATGTACAAAAAAAAAAGCCACCATAAGAGCTAGGAATATACATTAAAACCTCAAACAGGTGACGTGAATAGAATAGATTATCTTGATAAAGTGGCAACTTGTCACGGGGTGGGTGAACAGTCGAAGGAAAAATGAGTAAGTGAAAGGATCTGAGTGACTTTAACAAGTGTCAAATTATTAAACTTTGATGACTGGGTCAGAGTATCTGGTCTTGTGGGGTGTTCCCAGTATTCAGTGGTTAGCACCTACCAAAAGTGCTCCAAGGAAGAACAACCGGTGAACCAGTGACAGGATCATGAGCCCCAAAGGCTGGGTGTTATGTGTGCAGGAAGCGAAGGCTAGCCCGTCTGGTACGATCCCACAGAAAAGCTACTGTAGCACGTATTGCTGAAAAAGTTCATACTGGCTCTGATAGTAAGGTGTCATAACACATCAGATCACAATAATACTGACCACATATTGCTCATCTGTTCAAAACAGGGCATGCAAATAACAAACTGGTCTTTTCTCACTGTTGCTTTGTTGCTCTTGTTATTTCATCTTATCACTATGCCACAAGTCCTCTCACAACAGATGGTTTCTCAGTTCTGCCACATCCACACTGAATCACAGGGCAGACGCCTACAAAAACTGTCCTAATCTATTGCACGAAACAAACAGCTCTAGCCTCCTGCCGTGCCAACACCTTCCACCTTTCAATGAAAAATAAAGCAACCATTAAAGAATTACATAATATTGCAAGCTTGGTCAACAGATATTTTTATTTTTTGCAAGAGTAGTAAAGTCTACTGAAGGGAAGAAAATGACAGGAAATAATAAACCTGCCAGAATAAACCTGACAACAACAAAAAAAACCATCAACTCACTGTTGCAATTGCATGTTGAGGATGAGAAGTCAAGAGTCATTCAGCAAAATGAATTTGTCTGCAGGAAAATGTGCTCCTGAAGCACATTAATCTCTCTCATTAGCATGCATAATAGTACTTTCAAACATGCTTCATGTTATTCTTTTAGATTCAGGGGACTGTTAGACAATTAGAGCTACTCCCTGTGCATAAATTATCCCTATTTGTAAGCATTTATTTGCTATTAAAGAAGGCCTAACTCTATAACTAAATATTGGTGGTGCAAATGATAGATAAAGACATATTTTTGCCTCATATACAAACTGTACAAACCCATAAACAGGATCTTATCATTTTAGATTCATACATGAGTAAATTCTAAAAGTGTATTAAAGTGCTGAGAAACAGATTTCAGAAATAAATATATGAAATAAAATATACTCAAAAGAACCTTTGTTATCCGCTCTATTATCTCTATTATCTATTATCCCTGTGCAGCTCTTGAACTCATTCACCCTTCATACCCAAGTCAAACTGTGATGACAAAAAAAACCTTAAAAAACTTAACCCTGAATAAAAGCTCTACCTGCAGAGATTAAGAAGATTTACCAGTATAAATAAATAGAAAGTTTATTGTGTGCTGGAGAAAGCATGGTGCTGATGAAATGGTGAGAAAGCACTCAGCTCAAACAAAGACGATTAGAACCACAGCTAGAGGCAATAAGGCAAAACAAAGTAAATGTGCACAGGGGGAACATTACACATCGTAGGTCGTGCTAAGACTGGCTCAATTTCTCAAATCTGCTCCTATACCATGGAATGAAGCTGGTCCAAGAATGAGATGAGAGAGAAGATTTCGTAACACAGTTTATGAAGCACGTATACATATGAGACCAAATATGGTTCACGAAAAGATAAGTAAGGTAAGCACTGATTTTCGATGTCCAAATATGTATTTCATGTCCCAGGTGCTTTCTGCCTCTGTGAAATGTTTATTTTATTGCGATTGCTGCTGACCAATGCTTCTGCTGAAAAAGCAGGAAAGCATCATTTTAAGATGTTTCCCATATCGATGTGTCTTGTATATAGCAATGGGTTCAAAATTGCTAAAGCTAAACCGCAGACATTGGTTTGTCTTCTATCAGACTCTCTCTCTCTCTCTCTCTCTCTCTCTCTCTCTCTCTCTCTCTCTCTCTCTCTCTCTCTCTCTCTCTCTGTTTCTGCTTTAGTGTTCCTTGATAATGGCATTAGTACAGGTGATGCCTGCAGGCACAATAAACTGATTAAAAACGCTGGCTTTGTTTCAGGAGCAAAAATACATTCTTTGTAGGAGGCATCAGAATGAAGAACACTCAGTAAGCTCGGGGCCTTCTAAGTGGCATTCTCTGTATGCCATCTTTGCTGAATAGAGGAGAATCTACAAAAACAGAATGAAACGATTCGATGGAGTGATTCGGATCAATGATGTAAATCAGGGATGTTTGCAGGTAGCCTGGATCCACCATGAGCTCAACCAGGGTAAAGTGATTATCAAAGAAAAATTAAATAAATTTGCAGAATACGATTTTACCTAAATTCTGTGTTTTAATTATACACCGTTTAGCCATAACATTATAAGCAGTAACAGGTGAAGTGACTGAGTATCTCGTCATCATGGCACCTGTTAGTGGGTGGGATATATTAGGCAGCAAGTGAACATTTTGTCCTCATAGCTGATGTGTTAGAAGCAGGAAAAATGGGCAAGCGTAAGGATTTGAGCAAGCTTGACAAGGGCCAAATTGGGATGGCTGGACAACTGCATCAGAGCATTTCCAAAACTGCAACTGCAAACTGTGTTCCTGGTCAGTGGTCAGTATCTATCAAAAGTGGTCCAAGGAAGGAACAGTGGTGAACCAGCAGCAGGGTCATGGATGGCCAAGGCTCACTGACACACATGGAGAGTGAAGGCTGGCCCGTGTTTCTCAAATTGCTGAAGAAGTTAATGCTGGTTCTGATAGAAAGGTATCAGAATACAAAGTGCATCACAGTTTGTTGCGTATGGGGCTGCAGAGCCGCAGACCAGTCAGGGTGCCCATGCTGACCCCTGTGCATTTCTGAAAGCGCCAACAATGGGCACGTGAGCATCAGAACTGGACCACGGAGCAATGGAAGATGATGGCCTGGTCTGAAGAATCATGTTTTCTTTTACATCACGTGGATGGCCGGGTGCGTGTGCGTCGCTTACCAGGGGAACACCCGGCACCAGGATGCACTATGGGAAGGAGACAAGCTGGCGGCGGTAGTGTCAAGCTTTGGGCAATGTTCTGCTGGGAAACCTTGGGTCCTGCCATCCATGTGGATGTTACTTTGACACGTACCACCTACCTAAGCAATGTTGCAGACCATTACACCCTTTCATGGAAACCGTATTCCCTGATGGCTGTGGCCTCTTTCAGCAGGATAATGCACCGTGTCACAAATCAAAAATAATACAGGAACGGTTTGATGAGCACAAAGACAAGTTTAAGATGTTGACTTGGCCTCCAAATTCTGCAGATCTCAATCCAGTCGAGCATCTGTGGGATGTGCTGGACAAACATGTCCGATCCATGTGGGCCCCACCTCACAACTTACAGAACTTAAAGGATCTGCTGCTAACATCTTGGTGCGAGATACCACTGCACACCTTCAGAGTTCTAGTGGAGTCTCGACTCCACGTCTAATGCCTCGTCTAATGCCTCGACGGGTCAGGGCTGTTTTGGTAGCAAAAGGGGGACCAACACAATATTAGGCAGGTGGTCATAATGTTATGGCTGATCAGTGTATTATGCTTTTCCTCTGAATTGTGATCTACTGTCTGTAGCTTTTCTGTCTATATGATATTCTAATAGCACATGTGTTATTAATCAATTAAAATGAATTGTGACTTACATATTTGGAGAGTTATTATCTAACTATGGATCCTTTATTATCAACTAAAGATTAATTACCGATTAAACCAACAGTAACATCAATGTCCCAGAGAACTAATACAGTACATACAGGAATTAACTGAATTAACAAGAACTATTTATCGTAAGTAATTATGGCAGCAGGTCATGTTTTTTTTAGCTATTTTTCACATTAATTGTTCATTCATTGTTGGTAGCAATCAGTCTGCTTTAAGAATTTCAGAAACTTCAGATCTGGCACTTAAATGCAGAACAGAATAAATAAAAATAATACAGTGATCATCAGTTCTGTTGGTGGAAGGGTATTGTTGATAAAAAAGGCCAGAGGCTGAAGAAGCTGACAGAAAGACCACAGTAGTAAAGCACTCTTTACAAATATGGTGTGCAGAAAAGCTTCTTAGAATACACAGTATGTCCAGCCTCTGGCTATCTCAGGCTACAGCATCATCAAAACTAGACAGGAGAAGATTGGAAAAATATTGCCTGGTATTTTTCTAAACTTCAACTGAATTGAAAGCACAATTTCCTGTCCTATGCTGTCCTGGCACACAGGATTATTGCACCTAAAACTACACCTTTTCCCCAATCAATACAACCGCAATATAAGCTAGAGCTGATCTCTATGTTTTTGTAGACATGTAAGATGTTTGATTTGTTCACCTGTGGACCTTTGGTGTTTATGTCTATGAAAAAAAAACCTCAGAAAAATAGAATAGAGATATATAAAATGCAATAATGTACTTAACCATGACGTGATAATGCCACAGTCGCCTCAGGCTTGCTCATTAGGGATAAATACAAATGACTTAAAATATAAGTCTAATATTAATCTTGAACGTCTTGTCTAATATTAAATTTGATCTTGTAAAGCTGCTGTCAGTTGTTAAAAGTGCTATACAAATAAAACCTAATCATCTCTCTCTCTCTCTCTCTCTCTCTCTCTCTCTCTCTCTCTCTCTCTCTCTCTCTCTCTGGACTACAATTACCACAAACAGTTCAGCATGCAATTCTCCATCAATAAACAATTGATAACTTCCTGGTCTTGCACTTTTTTAGTCTGGTTCCTCTCAAGGTTTTCACTTCTTATTAATAACACTTTTTTTTTTTTTTTTTTTACACCTCATTCTTTGTTAGATTCACAACCAGTGGCTTTAGGCATATGGTAAACACACAAATGCTGCCAAGTAATTGAGAAAGAAGATCTTGACTCAGTGGAAGCTATAAAGAAAAAAGAAGAAATAAAGTGCTTTCTAAGCTCACACATTAGCTTTTAGTGGAACAAGGAATAATAGATAAAGAATAATAGATAAAGGCATTCAAATGATGGCCAGTAAAGGATTCAACATGTTATATGACATGTTGCATCCTTTACTGTATAAAGAATATAACAATGTTATATTTAGAACTGCTGTATGTCTCAGGTTAATGTCCTGCTGTAAGGCTAAGCTCTCTACACTGAATGTACATTTTCACTACCTTGGTGTGGCATGTGGCTCCGCGGATAACATTGCTGCCTCAAAGCTCCAGGATCCTGGTTCAGTCTTAATCTCAGGTGCAGAGTTTCACACATTTTCCCAAATGTCTCCCCATGTGTCCAACCTGACTACCAAAGACATGCCAGTAAGTGGATTAGCGACTCTAAATTGAATATGTGTGAACAATGTGCTTTGTAAAGGAACTGTGTCCCAACCAGGGTGCATTCGTGCCTTGTGCCCAGTGTTCCCATAATCTGAAAATGAGTGATTATTAAATTAACTTTCTCCTTACACAAAACATAGTTAATCAACCAAGACATGCCGTTTGTGCAATGCTGAAGCTGGTAACTATAAGCATTATTTACGTATTAACATCAAATAAAATAGAAATTCTTTTGCAAGAGAGTGCTTAAAGAGAAATAAATATACACCGATCAGCCATAACATTATGACCACCTGCCTAATATTGTGTTGGTCCTCCTTTTGCTGCCAAAACAGACCTGACCCGTCATGCACTGTGTATTCTGACACCTTTCTGTCAGAACCAGCATTAACTTCTTCAGCAATTTGAGCAACAGTAGCTCGTCTGTTGGATCGGACCACACGGGCCAGCCTTCACTCCCCACGTGCATCAATGAGCCTCGGCCGCCCATGACCCTGTCTCCAGTTCACCATTGTTCCTTCCTTGGTCCACTTTTGATAGATACTGACCACTGCAGACCGGGAACACCCCACAAGAGCTGCACTTTTGGAGATGCTCTGTATATTAATATTGCATATTAGGATAGTGATTTATATTAGATGCATGACTCTGTAATATCCTAACATCAAATGAAAATCCAAACATGATCTAGCTTGTTAACTACTTCTGGGGTAAATTTATTTGAGACAGTCAGTCCAGAATGAGTTTTCCTGCTCCATTGATATTTTTCAGTCTAATAATAGTTGGGAGCTTCTTCGGTTCTTGTGTCAAGAGACAGAAACAAGCGACTCAATGTCCTCAGCACTCGATTACACGAATAAATATCACCACCACACATGGATGGCCAGAAATCAATAGAGCTGACTGATAAGCCATTATTTATGGTCTTTTGAAAAAGCTAGATAGGATATAGAGTATATAAAACGGGATGCAGTTATTGTTGTGTAGTTATTGTAATGTTACTACATTATTATTACATTATTTTTTAAATCAAGCACTTATTTCATTAAAAAAAAACCAATCATTTAATTTCTGAAATTGTTATTCATACATGCTGTATGGCAGCACTGCCTCATTCATTGTGGACTGCAATATTTTTTGTTATAGATTTGGTAACGATTACATCAAGCACTTTAAACCATATTATACAGTATAGTCATATGATTATTATTCCTGTTACTATTACTACTAGTACGTTTGTGTATTTTATACAGATGGGAGACAAATGATTGAAAAAAATGTCATAAATTGTCTTAGTAAGCAAAACACACCAAAACAGATCCAGTGTGCCTTAAACTACGCTCAACCCTGCAAGTCTCTAGTTGATGTACTATAAAGTCATCATTAGGAATTCCCAGTCCCATTTGGAATTATCTAATATGTTGATACCTGGTGTGTGTATGTGTGTGTGTGTGTGTGTGTGTGTGTGTGTGTGTGTGTGAAGGCCATGGCATATTATTAATTATTATTAATATTCACATCATTTCCATCCTTTTCAAACCATTCAGTGAGCTCTCATGCCATGCAAACGGGGGTGGAGCTATCCTGGATGAGACCACACCAATCAGGATAAAATATTTCATCGTAGGATTTGCAGTGATTTGCCCTTAAGGAGAAAAGTGGACAGAAAATGTGCTGTTGAAAAATAAATGCCCCCACACTAAAGATGAACACTTTTTCCTATCACTAGAGTCTAGATTATTTTAACATGTTGTATTTCAACATATTTAGAAACCCTGAAGCAATGTGCTCTCCTAGATCTAATACTAAAACCCCACTAGCATAAACTCTTTTAAATGAAGGTAGTAAACTGTAAATTTCCCTGCCACTAGGGTGGTACACTCAAGGGTACATCTTTTATAGTGTATATCTATCACTTGAAATTGTGATACCTTTAAACATAATTTAAAGTACATAATTGGTCCTTATGGACCATTAAGGTACAGCACATGCAGCTTCTCAGGTGAACGTTACAAAAGATGTAGTCGTAAATGTGCCACCCCAGCGATATGGAATAATGATGTATCTATCTTTACCTATTTGGGTTCAAGTATCATCCTGTGAAATGCTGATGCACACACCGATCCTGAAGCCACGTATTGTTTGTATCTGCTTTAATATTTATTTAGGATATTTGGTTACACCCCGAATATTAATACATTTTATCTGCCTTCTGAGTGCACCTGCTTTTAAGAAGCACTCATCCAAAAAATCATTAGGACACAAGAGCTTATCAGTTAATAACCTGAATATAAGCTCATTTCCTGATTTAATAGCCGTTCTGGATATTTGTGTTTTTCTAAGGCACTAATGGTGATTAAACAGTAATAAAACAGGTATTGAAAAACTTTAGACTGACAGTGTAATAAGTTAAAGTTCCTAATGAGCATAAGATAAATCCACTAGTGGCTGTAATTCGTTTACAAAAAGTGATGGCGTGATCAGACGTATTCCCCTGCTGAAAGACAAACCAGACAGAACTGCAGCGCTGTTATAATCCACTCTGTAATATCCGTGGTGGAAAAGACTCCCTGTATGATTATGGGGAGTGGCTTAAAGTCTCAAACCACACCAAACCAAACCTGACAACAAGATGAAAAGAAAATCAAATGGAAGAAATGAAATTCTTCATATTGCTATAATATGAGACACAGTACTGATAGAATAAAGCAAGCAGCCATTCTGAATGCTAATTTGTATTTCCATTGGCTTTGGCTTAAATATATTCTTGGAATTCATGATTCAATTTGACAACATTACTCTGTAATCTACGCCTAGATTATATATAGAGGATATTTTGCAGTTTCATAACGTTTCGTCAAAATTCAGTTTAAAGTTGACCTAGTGTTTCCTGCTATCATATACAATATAGCAAAAAATGTAAATGGAGGCGAACATTTCAGGATCCACATTAGATAATTTGCTGCTCATGCTGTTATTTTTGCTATTCAAATGTGTGGATAAAGAATAGATCATTTGATGGAAAATGTCTGACTGGAATGTAAGTGAGTCATTGTCTGTTTTTGTGTATTTTTACATATATTCCAATATTTAGGATCTAGTCAGTATAACACACCCTCCTTTCCCCCTTTAAAATCTTCATGATATGCACGTCCGTGCTTCAAAGATGCTGGTTGTTAGCATGCAGTTGTCATGCCTGACGTTCCTTCATCCATAAACATGCAATGCTGATTGTAGCAGCGAGGTTAGAGGAGTACGCAGAAGACGTACGAGGAATTCGGACATCTCTGGAGACTGTTTGACCAGCATCATTGTCAGAGCGAGCCAGGCTGTTATCTGTGCGCTCAGAGAGAAAAGCAACATGAATGCAAAGAGACAGATGGAGCAAATGATTGCCCAGTGTAAATAAACACCAAGGTCATGTGGTAAGAGCCTCTGGTGCAGGATTATGGGGGAATAGGTTAAAATATATACAGCTATACAGCTGTTATTTTTTCCAGACATATTATTTTTCTTGAATTTGCATTGCAAATCTGAGGAACCCCTAACACACCTCCACCCTGACATTTTAAACCTTGACGCACACAATAATTGCATACTTCCATAGATGCTACAGGTGTTTCAGAGTTACCGTGTTATTGTGTTATTGACGTATTTCCTGTCAAACATCTCAGACAGATGGGCATCAACCTATACCCATTTTCCATGACCATGTCTCATGTTATGGTCAGTCAAGGTTGTTCCCAGCGTAGACGGTGTGTAATGGGCATCAGCCTTTGTGTCTTTCATTTGTAAAAGGTTTATAAATAAGAAACTCAAGGAAACTAACAAACAGGAGGACAGGAAGACAGACAGGGTTAATGGTGTGGCCTGACAGTAATAGATGAGTAAAAAAGACCTCTAAAATTCACTCTGCTATCTATCAGAGGTACGCCATTTATCATCCATCTGACAGGCAGCACTAAAAGATACAGTAAACTTTTTTCTTTGTATGTCATTTCACAGCTTGATGTTTTCAAACACAAACATGTTGTCCTCTTTGACCTAAAATCCTGGACCAACTGATAAACTTTCCCCTAAATATTTTCTTAATGCTTTATTTAATAGCACTGTTCTCCCTTTATATAAACCCTTTGGACTACTGACATAAACCAACATAAACACCTGTATTACATCATGTGTCAGGTCTCAGAAAGACTACTTTTGATAAAACCCAAGTCAAGTATGGATACAGATATAGATATTTTTGGCTTAATGTGTGCTATGGCACATCACTTAATAAAGGCTAAAGTTTTCTGGTTTATTCCTTTTTCAGACTCTGTTGATCACCATCATACCAGCAGCAGATCAACCACGCCTCCACAACTGTTCGAGAACTAAGGACAATGTACAACTAAACCTATCCTTTGCTACTACTCCTTCCACCTACATCTGTTAAAGGCTAAGGACCTATCATTTGCTACTACTCTCTGAGTCAGTTTACACTAAGCCACTAGATATTTGCTGCAACATGCGCTACAGTGCACCATCTCTTTAGAAGGAAATAATATATCATTTTATATTATGTACAATATACACAGCTCAAAAATACATTCAGATAACCAATGCATTACACTTACATGGAATCATGTTTTTTTTATAACTTAAATTCCTTAATTGTTTTATGTTTAGATGCCCTTGTTGCCCTGTTAAACTCCCTTACCTTGCCTTACCTGACCTTGATCCTTGTGTACTGTATTTGACTGCACAAACTTAATGAAAATACACTATATATTGTATACACTGATTAGCCATAACATTAAAACCACCTGCCTAATATTGTGCACATGTGCTGCAAAAACAGCTCTGACCTGTCAAGTCATGGACTCTACAGGACCTCTGAAGGTGTGCTGTATCTGTATCTAGCTCCAAGAGGTTAGCAGCAGATCCTTTAAACCCTGTAGGGTGCAAAGAGTTGGAGCCTCAATGAATCAGACTTGTTTGTCTAGCACATCCCACAGATTCTCAATCAGATTGCGATTTGGGGAATTTGAACTCTTTGTCATATTCCTCAAACCGTTCCTGAACAATTTTTGCAGTGTAGCAGGGAGCATTATCCTGTTGAAAGAAGGTATTAAGACGTACTGTTGCAATAAAGGGGTGTATGTATTCTGCAACAAAGTTTAGGTAGGTGGAAGTGGTAGCTAGAGTCCACATGAATGTGAGGACTCGAAATTTTACAGAGCATGACATGCCTCCACCAGCTCGGTCTTTTGTAAGATAAAACCAGATGGACTAACCCTCACTCCCCACTTGCATCAACGAGCCTTGGACTCTCATGACCCTGGCACTGGTTAACCGGTTGTCCTTCCTAGGAGCACTTTTTTGTAGGCTCTAACCACTGCATACAGGGAATAACCCCAAGACTTGCTGTTTTGGAGATGCTCTGACCCAGATGTCACTCAGATCCTCTTGCTAGTTTCCAGCACATCAACTTTGAGAACTGACAGTTCACTTGCTGGCTAATATAGTCAAAATTAGTCATGCATAATGGTATAGTTTATTGAAGTCATTTTCATCAGCTCCAGGGATGCCAGCAGGAGCTAATTCGCAAGGCTGGATCTATAATTGAACACAATCTGGAGACGTTTGAGTCAGTGAGGAACAGGAGGTCACTGCTGTCCATCATAGATAATCCGTCTCACCCACTCTACAACACACTACAGAGTCACCGGTGTTCATTCTCCAAAAGACTCATTCAGGTTCATGTCACAGAGAACGTAACAGGAGATCATTCATACCATTCACAATAACATTGTACAGTAGTTCACCTGTGTGTGTGACAGGTGATAACACTCTCACATCCCTGAGCAAACTACTCTACCTGTGATTTTATAATGATCCTGAAGACCTTGATTAGCGTGTTCAGGTGTGTTTGATTAAGGTTAGAGTTAAACTCTGCAGGAAAGTGGATCTCGTGGGCCAGATTTGAGGATCCCTGCTCTAGACTCTCAAGGTACTTTATATTTATTATCTACTGCCCGCTTGCACATGTGCACTATAATTTAAATACTGATCTAAATGTGATTAAATCCACAACTGTCTTTCATATCTGCACTGCTACATTTAATTTAAGTTATTGTGTGTATATATATATATATATATACACAATATATTTTCTCATATATATATATATATATAGGGGGGGGCACGGTGGCTTAGTGGTTAGCACGTTTGCCTCACACCTCCAGGGTTGGGGGTTCGATTCCTGCCTCCGCCATGTGTGTGTGGAGTTTGCATGTTCTCCCCGTGCCTCGGGGGTTTCCTCCGGGTACTCCGGTTTCCTCCCCCGTTCCAAAGACATGCATTTTGGTTGATTAGCATCTCTAAAGTGTGTGTGTGTGTGTGCCCTGCCTTGGGTTGGCGCTCCATCCAGCGTAACCCGACAATAGTTCGGATAAGCGGTACACAATGAATGAATGTGTGTGTGTGTATATATATATATATATATACATTTTATATTTTTCAGTGTGTTGTATCTTGAAACTATCTATCTATTTAACATTCATTCATTCATTCATTCATTGTCTGCCGCTTATCCGAACTATACTCTGGTCACAGGGAGCCTGTGCCTATCTCAGGCATCATAGGGCATCAAGGCAGGATACACCCTGGACAGAGTGCCAACCCATCGCAGGGCACACACACTCTCATTCACTCACGCAATCACGCAATCACGCAATCACGCAATCACACAATCACACACTACGGACAATTTAGAGATGCCAATCAACCTACCATGCATGTCTTTGGACTGGGGGAGGAAACCGGAGTACCCAGAGGAAACCCCCGAGGCACAGGGAGAACATGCAAACTCCACACACACATGGCGGAGGCGGGAATCGAACCCCCAACCCTGGAGGTGTGAGGCAAACGTGCTAACCGCTAACCACTAAGCCACCGTGCCCCACTATCTATTTAACAGTGAGGCATATTATAAGGGTAGCACATGGAAACAATACAAAATGATTAAGGGACATTATAATAGGTGAAGAATGTGAGGCATTGGTGGCTCAGTGGTAGGTTGCTCGCCTATCATGCGGAAGGCCCGGGTTCGAACCCCAGCCACTGGTTGCAGTGCCGGTCCCAAGCCCGGAAAAATGGGAGGGTTGCGGCAGGAAGGGCATCCGGATGTAAAACCTGTGCCAAGTTGTTGTGCGGACCAGTTGGTACGCTGTGGCGACCCCGAACAGGGAGCAGCCGAAAGCTATAATAGGTGAAGAATGTAAGTGTGAGACCAACACCAGTTCCTAGGACTTTATTTGGAAGGGTTTACAAAGCCATAAATAACTTTAATTCTTAAAGTTACAAAAAGAAACATGTCAAATAAATCACTGTTTTGTTTGGGTGACACTGTAGTCTGTAATAGGTTCCATCTTGCAGACATTGACATAAGCAGAGCACTCCAGTTTTATTGGCAGAAAACGTCGAGCATGGAGTGTGCGACTTCAGTGCGAGTGAAAAAAAACAGCCGTGCAGGTGCTGATAGTTTTGTGTTTAAAAAAATCTCACTGTCGCTTTTGTTTGATTGTGCCTCTGAATTTCTTTGACTTCATCATCTGTCATGTGTATGGGGTCATCATGCTCGATCGCTCAGGTGCCTCCCTGCTCCAGTTAGACCTACAGTCCTAGTTTTGGGTCTCTTTTCCATTATTGCTCAGGCTCTCTTTCAAAATTACATTTGCCTCACTGTTCCTGACCAGACTCATATCTTACCAGTGTTTTTAATGTACCTCACTTCAGCCCTGCTGTCTCTTTTCTAACTCATCATCTCTCAATGTGTCTATTTATCACCAGCCACTCGGCCGCTTCTATCCCCACAACGATCGATCACTGGAGTCATTATTCTTCCAGAAGCCTAAAGAGATTGAATTGTAATCTCTACTAGATGATGCGTTGCGTTGCTGAAATATCATTCATTTAGCATTAACAATGGTTAGATAAAATAAAAATAAATAAAACCAAATAAAGGGGGGCACGGTGGCTTAGTGGTTAGCACGTTTGCCTCACACCTCCAGGGTTGGGGGTTAGATTCCCGCCTCTGCCGTGTGTGTGGAGTTTGCATGTTCTCCCTGTGCCTCGGGGGTTTTCTCCGGGTTTTCCGGTTTCCTCCCCCAGTCCAAAGACATGCATGGTAGGTTGATTGGCATCTCTAAAATTGTCTGTAGTGTGTGTGATTGCGTGAGTGAATGAGAGTGTGTGTGTGTGCCCTGCGATGGGTTGGCACTCCGTCCAGGGTGTATCCTGCCTTGATGCCCAATGATGCCTGAGATAGGCACAGGCTCCCCGTGACCCGAGTGTAGTTCGGATAAGTGGCAGACAATGAATGAATGAATGAAAACCAAATAAAATAATAGGCACTTTTTAGACAAGGACTTCATGACAGCCACTTCGATCTCAGTCTGCAGTTTATGTCCCAATGTGACAAAGAGCTGCTCTTGTATAGGTTTTTTTTGAGGCTTGAGTTCACTCCATGTGCTTTTGTTTTGTTTTCTTTGTTCTGTGTCTCACATTAGCTAGTTGTTTCTATCCTGTTATATCTGTTGCTTTTTGCTTGCTATGCAATTGGCTTTTGTGCTATTTCTCAGTCCCTCCAGGATTTTCAGGAGGTTTTTTATGATTGTTTTTATGATTGTTATGGCCAAAAATGCATTCTTTAAAATTTGCGATACAACTTCTAGATACAACTTCTTTATGATTTGTTTAGAGATTTTGTTTTTGTTTTGTTTTTTTGTTTAAAAAAAAATTGCAAGTGAAGACACATATTTAATTATTTCTATGATACCCGTACTCACCACAAGAGGGCTTTGGCCGAATGCGCATTGTTATGATGTCACACAAAGCATCTCGACACAAATATACAGAAGATGTGTGGCAATTTTGAAAACTTGCAACCTCCTCCGAATATCAGTTTTGTGATTGCAAAATTGTAAAATCCTGAAGGGTCGGATTGGCTTCATACATTCAGAGTCTTGTTTATTGTGTCTGCATTCCCTGGTTTTGACCCTCATCTCTTTTATGCTTTGATTATGAATTATTCTTGTTATTATTGTTTGATCGCGGATTCTTAGATGAACCGAAATAAAACATATACTGAGGTATATATTTAACACTCAAAAACTTACAGACTTACACAGCAACATAGCTACATTTTTTCAGTAGCTTACTGGCTACCTGACTTGAAAAATACATTAACATAGTAGAAAGTAACACCCTACTACAGCAATGAGGTGATGCTGGGATTCCAACACAAGACCTTCTGATCTGTATCTCAAAGACTTAAACACTGAGCCACTACAATGTGTTTAAGAAGCTCACACGGATTAAATGCGATTTTTTTGGAGGGGTTAATTCCGCGATAGAAATGGTTGAATCAATGTGAGTTAAGACTTTGAGGTACAAATTCTTTTTTTATTTGAGTTTTGAGTTACAGGTTCTTTAGAGTGTACACAAACATGTATCAAGCTGTACTAAAAACTTCAGCAGTGTAAGAATATTTGGTTTTTGTAGGCATCACAACACATTTATTTTATAAGGTTGACAACCCTTCACCCGTAGCGGCATGAGTATCAGTTATCCCCACACTTTCTAGTTAATCCTAGCACATGTCAGTTCCTTTTGACATTGTAGCACAAACAAAGTCCAGGTGATTCTTACCATCCCGGACAGTGAAATAGATGTGAAATAGATCTCTAGCGTATGTATGTGGTTCTATGAGCCCGGAGGACCACCAGATAATTTAAAACCGGTGCCAGCCAGATGAGAACTGTGCGAGTAGGTTCTAAGAAAAGATGACTGGCATGCTTTGTATTAGTATTTCTTCCAAATGCTCAGATGTTGCCATATAATGTCATGTAGCATTTCATTTTAGAAAACAAACTCACATCCATCAATATGACTAGAGAATTGGAAAGAATTTTTGCATCGTAAGCTATTTCGTCACATCATTATTTATGAGCAGGTGTATTTGTGTTATAATTGAGTGAGTACAGTTGTCGGTTAATGTGTCTCTAATGAACTCTTTGAGTGAATTTCTTGCCCACACATACACACACACACACAGAAAGGGAGAGAGAGACAGAAAAACAGACAGGGAGAGACAGAAAAACAGACAGGGAGAGAGAGAGAGAGAGAGATAGAGAGAGAGAGAGAGAGAGAGAGAGAGAGAGAGAGAGAGAGAGAGAGAAGAAGAGACAGTGAGAGGAAGGGGAGAGAGAGAGAGAGAGAGAGAGACGAGAGAGAGAGAGGCAGAGAGAGACTTTGACTTTTACAAAACTTTATTTACACAAGTCGCATATCATACACAGAGTGACTTAACGAGTAAATAAATAAATAAATAAATAAATAAATAAATAAATAAATAAATAAGAATGTATTCAAATACTTTCAATAAATGAGTTTAAACAGAAGTGATTAGTTTAGCTCTGCTGCAAAGTTGAGTTCTCCTTCTGCAACAGAGCACACAGCATTCTCACAGCACCACACACATTTAAACACGTCCAAATCATTCATACTCTTGTAAAAATTAAAATCCATCTCCCCTTCACTCCGGCACTCCAGGATGGGGCCTGCACACGCGTCGAGGTCAGGAGCAATGTTCAGCCGGGGAAAGGGTTTGTCCTCTGCATGACCAGTCTCTGTACGTTGATAGTCCATCAGCTGAACACGCCCCTCTGATGTAAGTGCAGATCTCCAGCAGTGTAGGACCGCAGTCCCATACGCGCTGCCAGGTCCTCTGCCCTTGATAAATCTGACCCTGCAACGTTCACGAGCCCGTCACAATGCCCGAGGAGACGAGTGTTCTGTACAGTGCAGGGACGGTCACACCGGAGATGTCCAGTCGCCCGCCGTATACCAGAGGCTCCTCCAGCAGCCAGTGTACTGTTCAATAGCCTTTGTTTTGTTTTTTAAAAACATTCCAGATCTTAAAAAGTCCACGGTAAAACATTGGTAATCCAGAAATGTCCAGCATTTTGGTGTCCATTAAAAACAAAGCTCTGTCCAGCCCCAGTCCTTTAACTGTGCATAATAATCCACAGGCTGCTGCTCTCCATACTAAGTCTCTGGGTCCAGTGAGGAGTCTCTGGATGGACTGGAGTCGGAAGGCTGCAGCTCTGCTAGATAGCTGGACCAGCCCCTGCCCTCCTTCCTCTTTCGGCAGGTGGAGAACACTCTGTGGAATCCAGTGTAGACCGTCCCAGAAGAAGTCCACCAACTGGGCCTGGATGTTCGCTAGCAGGTTCAGCAGTGGATCTACGCATGCCAGCTTGTGCCAGAGGGACGACGCAGCGAGGTTGATGATGACCAGCGTTCGCCCCCTGTAAGACATCTTGAGGACCAGCCGCTTCCACCTGCTCAGTCTGCCCTTCACGTGCTCTACAGAACCTTCCCAGTTTTTGTTTAAAAACTAATTGGTCCCCAGGTAGATACCCAAGTATTTAAAACCACCTCTTTTCCACGCTAAGCCTCCTGGTAGTGAAGGTGGCCCACCTCCCCACTCCCCAACTAAAATGGCTTCACTCTTTGTCCAGTTAACCTTGGCAGAGGATAAAATCTGAAAGTAATTTAAAATAGCAGTTAAAACATTCACATCTTCTTGTGTGTTTATCATGACTACCAGATCATCTGCATAAGCTGATAAATATATTGAGGCATTAGCATGTGGAATATTAAAATCAGATAGATGACTCCTTAACTTGTTTAAAAAAGGTTCAATTGCCAGAGAGTACAACATGCCTGAGAGGGAACAGCCCTGCCTGATCCCTCTGTACACTCTAAAAGGGGCACATAAACCACCATTAACCTTCAGTACACTCTCAATTTCACTGTACAACACCCTGATCATGGCTAGAAAACCTGGGTTGAACCCAAAGGCTTCCAGCACCTTCCACAAATATTCATGCTCAACCCGGTCAAAAGCCATTTCCTGATCTAGGAAAATCAGACCAGTCTTCAAGCCCAATAGCCTGGAGACGTCCAAAATGTCACAAATCAAATACATGTTATCGAATATGGACCTATCAGGCACACAGTACGTCTGGTCCTGGTGATGAGCCGCTCCATTACCTTAGTCAGTCTCGAGGCTAATGCTTTTGAGAGCAGCTTGCATTCAGTGCACAGTAGTGAGACGGGGCGCCAGTTCTTCAGGTGTGTCAGGTCTGCCTTTTTTGGCAGTAGGGTCAGGACGGCCCTCCTGCAGCTCAATGGGAGATCACCTCTCCGATTACTGTCCCGTAGGACATCCAGCATGTCCTGCCCTATGACAGCCCAGAAAGCCTTGTAAAACTCAGCCGGGAGACCGTCTATACCTGATGCCCGTCCATTCTCCATCCTCTGGAGAGCCTCATGAAGCTCCTCCAGCAACAGCTCCCTGTCCAACTCTCTGGCCGCTCGCTCAGAGAGCTTTGGCAGGCCCACGAGGAAGCTGTCCTCCATCACTTGTGCCCCGACCACTCACTGCTGTACAACTTCGAGTAAAAGCTTACTGTCTGCTTGTGAATTTCAGTGGGCTCGGATAAGAGTTCCCCTGATTCTGTTCGCACAGCATGTATGAATCTTTTCTGTCCATTCTTTTGCTCTGAACTGAAAAAGAACTTAGAAGGAGCGTCCATCTCGGCTGCGCTTTTAAAGCGTGAGCGGACCAGCGCCCCCTGTGCTATAATGTCTAACAGGTCATTCATTTTGGCTTTTTTACTTTTGAGGGCTTCAAAATGCCCTCGATTTCTGGTGGCCTCCAAACGCTGGAGTTCCACTATTTTTATCTGCAGAGCTTTCAGAGATCTAACAATGTCTCTTGTGACGTTGAGAGTGTACTGTTGACAAAAAACTTTGACTTGTGTTTTAGTCACATCCCACCACAGCTGAAGTGATCTAAAAGCTGCCTTCTCTGATTTAAAACAATTCCATAAATAAATAAAAGACTCTCTAAAATTAGCGTCTTCTAAAAATGTAGTGTTAAAATGCCAGTAGGCGCTCCTAGGTTTAACGTTCTCTTTAGTGATAGTACACTGTACCACGCTATGGTCAGAGATACCTACTGGAACAATAAAACACTTAGTAAAAAGTGTTAGCTGGTGTTTAAAACCATAAAAGCGATCTAGTCTTGCCAGGGAGAGTGAGTTGTCTACGGCATGGGCCCACGTGTACTGTCTCTTGTTCTTATTAAAAGTTCTCCATATGTCACTTAACTTGTGGGCCTCCATCACCTCCCACAGACGCTTACGGGAAGCCACGTGAGGTTCTGCGTGGTTCCGATCCAAATCATCCGTAGTACAGTTAAAATCTCCACCCAGAATTAAAATATCTGCAGTGTCGCAGTCAGCAATAACATTGCTCAATGTGTCTAAAAAAAACCATCCTCTCCACTGCACTGGTGGGAGTGTACACACATAAAAACTAAAACCTCATTCTCATAAAAAGCTTTCACTTTTAAAAGCCTCCCAGTTAAAATCTCTTCAACTGAATAAGAACAAGGGATAAAATTGCGAGCAAAGAGCAAGGCAACTCCACCACTGAGTGATTTGTTATGGTTTAAAATCACCAACCCATCCCACTCCTTCACCCAATCAGCAGCATTGCTGATATCACTGTGGGTTTCCTGCAGCATAACATCAATGTGCTTCTGCTTTAAAATTCCATAGAGTTTAGCTCTCTTATTCTGCTCTCCTGCTCCATTAATATTTAAACTCACAATATTAATTCCAATCATTAAAATAGATAAAATAAATAAAACCACTCTAACATAAACACCACACATTACTCATCGTCAGAGTTTTCCCTATTCACTCTAGTTATCAGTTTCTTCAGACGGAAAATTTCTACATCGACAAAAGCTCCTTCTCTTCTGAAGAACTTAACATCATGAATGAACTGTTTGCGGTCAGGGAAAAACTCTTCTAATGCGACATTCTTCTGCCATTTGGTGTTCCTTAAAAACTCTAATGTCCTCTGCACTATAAACGACATTAATCTGTTCCTCATGAGAATCGAAAGTTAAAACCGAGTCTGAGATGCAGTCATCACTGTCCGATTCTCATTCGTCCACCTTCGTCTCTTTTTTAGCCTGCTTTTTCCCTTGTCCCTTACCTTGTTTTTTCCTTTTATTTGGTACTTTAAAAACGGGCTCATCCACCATGTCCACGTCTCCCCCGTCCCCCTGCATTGGTGTAGTGCCCGGTGTTTCCATGCGGTTGCCCTGCACCTCCGTGCCTGCCTCTGTCAGCGCAGGCGGCTCCAGCACTGCTCCAGAACCCATTGAGCTTTTCTCAGTAGACCACGGCTTCTTCCGGTCCGGCCGAGCCGAGCGTGGCCCTGCCGCAGCCGATTCGGCCGTGCGTGGCTTTTCCGGGGCTGGCGTAGCTCCAGTGGGCTTCTGGGCTGCAGGCTGGGCTTGGGGCTCACTCTCCGTCAGGTCTGGTGCAGCGGCAGCACCGGGGCCCTTGGCAGCCGGCCGGACCGCGGCCACAGGGAGAATGACGCCGGTCGCTCCGGCCGCGTCCCGTCCTGGTCGCTCAGAAACTCCGGGGTCACTCTGCCTCTCAGGGCAGGCCCGAGCACGATGTCCTGTTTGACCACATTTAAAACACTTAATGTCCGTATCAGAAGAAACAAAGATGTTGTAATCGAAGCCATCAACAGTGAATTTAAAAACAACATTTAGCTCACTGACACCTTCTTTAAACACCATAAACACCATTCTTCTAAAAGAAACCAAGTGTTTCACCAGTGTGGACTTACAGCCAAGGGGGATTTTCTTAATGGGGGAGACCATTCGCCCGTACCGAGACAGCTCTTTACCGATAGCCTCGTCAGAAATAAAAGGAGGGACATTAGACAACATAACTTTCTTATCTGGGGAACTGAGGGGAGAAACCAATATCGTCTCATTATTGACCACCATTCCATTCTGGGTCAGTTTTCTCACTTTATCCACATCATTCAGGAACACCACAATAGCACTGTTCATTCTTGAGACAATGTTCTCATGCCCCACCACGTTACCGACTGCAACACAACAATCTTCTACACTCGCCGCACACACTATACACACACTATACACACACCGTGCCGGCGAGTCAACCTCTTGCACAGCGTCGGGCTCGGATCCGCCATGACCATGCTTCACACACACACACACACACACACACACACACACACACAATATAGATAATCCAAAATATTACACGGAAAAATTGCACTTTAGTGCCGAAAAAATTGGCAACACGCCAACCGCTCTACACGCCACATTCGCTTCTCCGCCGCGCATGCGCAGAGAGAGAGAGAGAGAGGAAGCAGAGGGAGAGAGAGAGAGAGAGAGAGAGAGAGACAGAGAAAGAATCACAAACTGAAAGGATTACAAATGGCACCCAGAAGCAGGAGTACTGAATGCAGAAAGCGTGCTCGTTCTTCACTTTAGCTGACATAACCTTGTTTGTGCATTGACCTGCTCTATTCTATTTAATACACACATGCAAATTCTCTGTACACAAATCATTTTCTCCCCATTTCTGCCCTTGACAACATTACAACAAGGTACTCGGATTTCATCTTCAAACTCCACTGGACTGATCATACACAGCACTTTCTAGAATATATGAATATTTCAGATTACCCTGCTATGTATTTGAAAGGATTTGAATCAAAAATAATAACAAATCTTTAGTCAAAGCTAACACAAGCTCCTTATAGTTATACAGTATTTCACCTTCACCTCCTCACAGCCTGGCCACTGTCCTGTTACGGGAAGGATGACCTGACTAGCGTCCACCCTCACATCTGTTGTGCATTTTTATCAGGACCATATTACCATTTCAAAGAGGGAATGTAGGATCTCACATAGGGCTTTATCTTGGAACAGGGACAGGTTTTAAATGTAGCTCATGCAAAGCCTGAAAGTGGACATATAGTCAGATGAAGCATATTTTCTTTTATGATTAAAAAAGAATGGACAGTATGAGAGCTGGTCTAACCAATAGCCCCACTTGCTTCCTGAAGTTACAAACAAGCAACACACAGTATCTTGAGTATGATTATAAGAAATGACTATTAAACATAATAAATAAATAGATATTTACAGAAAGGATCTTAGTGCTACATGGATTAAAACAGATCTTTCTTTATTGTTTTTAGTCCCTAGCTTGCTAATGTACGGTATAGTATACGGTATAGAATAGTAGCACAGTAGTGCAGTTCCAGGGTCCACAACTTAGTCCTGATCTCAGGTTCCTGTATTGTTTCTACTGAGTTTCACATGGACCCCGGTGTGGGTTTCCTCTAGGTTCTCCGGTTTCCTTCAACCTTGATCTGGTTCCATCAAGTGCTTACTAAATTTGAATGAATGAATAAATGAATGCAATTGAGAAATTAAGGAGTTATTCCAATAACCCTTCATATTTACACTTTTTTTCCCCACAATATAGCTTCATATATTTTTCAAAAATATTTTTTTATTTATTTATGAAAATATTAATGCCCAGTAAATGAAAGAAATTTAGGAAAGGCTGGCTGACCTGTACTCTGATCCCAACTTTCGAAAGACATTTCGGAATATAAGAAGAAAGAATTTCACTGTATTGTAAAGTATAGGTCACAAAATTAAATGCTTCTTCTTCTTCTACTTCTTCTTTTTCTTCTTCTACTAAAACAATCACACTTAAATCTCTCTATCTTTCTCAGTGGCTGCTATTTTCAATCCTGAGTAAAAAATCAACAAAAAAACCTGGCTATATTTAGGTTAACATAATTACATTTGTCCAACAATTAATCCCCTAAATCTTCCTTCATAAGGAGAGATACAGAATCCACATGACATTTGTTAATGAGAATAAATAGTAATGATAATAATAATAAAAAATCTAGATAAATAAATAATCAGAATCAGCTTCATTGCCAAGTACTGTGGGTTTTACATGTACAAGAAATTTGCCTTGGTGTATTGGTGCATAATAGTAAACAATGTTAAAAACTCTGAGAATAAACATAAGAATATAAAGAAAAATCAAAGAATTTTAAGCAATAAGAAATATTTACTTTATAATAGTGAAGTACAATATTGTATATAAAGATAGATGAATAAATAATGTTAAGAATAAATAATAATAAATAATGCTATTATTTATTATTAGAAATAATAATAATAAACAATAGTATAATATTTTTATTATTTATTTATTATTATTATTATTATTATTATTATTATTATTATTATTATTATTATTATTATTATACATAATAATAAATAATGGTAATGTTAATGAATCTACTTTGTCACCATTTTGGTGTTTCTCTCTCTCTCTCTGTCTCTCTCACTCACTCACTCACTCACACACAAACACACACACACACACACACACACACACACACACGCACACCAAAAAACAGACAGACAAAGGGGCAGGCAGGCACACCCCAGGTTTGATAAGTATGGCACATCAAACTGACAGTCACAAAGGACAATATGACATTTATCTACCCTCAGACATTTCTGACACATTCATCCTGGCCTCCAGAAAAAACTGCCCTCACATTTGCTACACTTCCTGTATGTCAGTGTTTTTCCCTGAATTTTAAGTTCCATCATCATCCTCTTGTGCAACTGTGTGACAGTTCGACTGTCGTAACTCATTCATTTGAAAGGAACTTTCGCAGAGTTTAGAGCAAGTCTGAAGGAAACAAACGGGAAAGTCAGTGTGAAAAACAATCCTCAAATAGAGTTCAGTTCAAAGAATATTTTCTGAATATAATCCAATTCGACGAGGTGGGAAACATTGCCATCTCACAGCTCCAGGCTTCCTGGTTTGATCTTGAGCTTGGGTTATTGCCTGTGTGGAGTTTCACATGTTCTCCTTGTGTCGGTGTGGGTTTCATTTGGGTTCTCCAGTTACATCCCATCTCTAAAAAACACACCTGTAGGTAAATTGTCTATTATAAATTGCCCCTTGGTGTGTGGATGTCCAGTCTAGTCCACAAGCTCTGGATTCACAGCAGGATAAAGGACTTACTGAACATGAATAAATGAATGAACTAAAAAAAAAACCCACAAGGTTGTTATTGTTATTAAGTTTTTGAAAGGTAATTATTATAAAAGATCTACTCATCTAGAGAAAATTAATCATATTCATTTTTTCCCACCTCAACAATTTCCTCAATCCAGTCTGAATTCAAAGGCATGGCACAGAAGTCAAACAGTACGGTCCGGTTTCTGCTTCTTTGTGTGAGGCAGATTTGCATTTAAATAAACTTCATCTCTAAAGCACTGGTGAACAAGATATTTTCTCGATATGTGTTTGAATTGATCAGTCAAAAAAGTAAACTCAAGATAAGGACAAGACTGAATGAAGGCAGAATTTGAATGTCATTTTGATGAGTTGGTGAGCAAACATACTTTGGAGCGATGTGTCTGAGGGCTTTGACAGGTTATTATCCTAATGTCTGTTTTAATCATATTCAGTGAGCAGAGCAGATACACACAAGTAGATTCACAGAATAGTAAGGAACTAAAGTGCACCTGAGAATTTCAACATACAAAGACTATAGAATTAGCTCTGGTACAGCCTACTAGAGCAAAAATAAAAAAAAAAGACCAAAAAATTTGTTCCTGTTTGATTTGTTGTTTCAATGTTCAGCATGTCTTTGTCCTGTCCCACTCCACAGTGGTGGAAAATGGATGAATGTCTCCAAGGGACAATATGTTCATAGAAAAGTTCCAAAAAACCAAAAACAGTTAGATTTTTTTTCCATATAAATGTTTTTATCTTCAAAGTAAATGCTGAAATTAAACCTATTTCTGCTCTCTGAGATGCCCCAGGTGCTTGTTCAGAAGCATCTAAAATGTGAAGGTGTTATCTTCAACCACTAAAATTCTGTGTAAGGTTATCCAACAGAGGGAAAAACACACGTCTCACACTGAAAGCCAACCAAATGAGTCCTGACTCATTTTATATCAGACTTACAGTGATAAAATAATTCATTTGTTTATACTGATTGAAAATGTCTGATAAAATGGTTAAAATAGTGACTTTTTATGTCATGAGGGAGCAGGAGAGACTATCATTTGTCTGTAAATTTCCAGCTCATTCATTCATTCATTCATTCATTCATTCATTCTTTTATCTGTACTAGATTATAGTGGTGATTTTCATATACATGCAACTTTACATTTACTTAATATTTTTTACTAGATTCTGTATATCATGCAAGTACAGGTTAATAAACTCACCAGTGTTATTTATATGAATCTACATTATGATCCTCATTACACCAAAGCAGAAAAACAACATGTTATTATTTATCACCAAGACACTGTTAGGTAAACTGTCTATTCAAATCTCCAGCCTTTTATTTAATCATACTAGCAATTATAGTACAACATCTACAGATTTCTTCCAAATGTTCCCAGAGTTCATTCAAAGCTTGGTAAACTTGCTTTCCCTTTTTATAATGCTGAGGCATGGAATGAGTTACAAAATACCATTACCTTAGAAAGACTTCCTTCTTTGAATACTTTTAAAGGTCTTTTACAAACTACCGTAAAGTAAACATGTCGTCGTTTTATATAATTGTTGATCTGAGGTGAAATGTTTTATGGATATTGCTGGTATGTGTTTTTTCACCTGTGTTGTTTTATTGTATTATTCATTCATTCATTCATTGATTGTCTACCGCTTGTCCGATCTATTCTCAGGTCGCAGGGAGCCTGTGCCTATCTCAGGCGTCATCGGGCATCAAGGCAGGATACACCCTGGACGGAGTGCCAACCCATCGCAGGGCACACACACACACTCTCATTCTCTCACGTAATCACACACTACGGACAATTTAGAGATGCCAATCAACCTACAATGCATGACTTTGGACTGGGAGAGGAAACTGGAGTACCCGGAGGAAACCCCCGAGGCACGGGGAGAACATGCAAACTCCACAAGTACATGGCGGAGGCAGGAATCGAACCCCCAGCCCTGGAGGTGTGAGGCAAACGTGCTAACCACTAAGCCACCGTGCCCATATTATTATTATTATTATTATTATTATTATTATTATTATTATTATTATTATTATTATTATTATTATTATTATTATTATTATTATTATTATTATTATTATTATTATTATTATTATTATTATTATTATTATTATACAATGCAATATATTATTGTATTGAATATGTGGTTAGATGAGAAACTGCTTGCACTGCTGCCTTGACCAAGGCTCCCTTGAAGAATAGATCTTGTATATCACTAGGACTTTTCTAGCTAAAATAATCACCATACTTCATACCTGGTCAGAAGCCTCCTGGTGGTCCAGTGGCAGGATCCTGTGCGCTCTTTGCCGTGGCCCAGGTTTGATTCCCGGGCAGGGAGCTAACCCAGCCACTGAAGAGTTAACTTTCAGTGTCAGTCCCAAAACTTCATACCTGGCCAGAAAGAATAACCAACTAAATATTTGGTACAAATCACTTTATAATGAAAATAATGACAAATTGCCCAGATCACAGGTAAAATTCTGAGCTGTAATGCTCTGTACCATCAAATGGAAAAGCTCCAATAGCTGTCTAATTCAGTCAAATGCATCCCTCTCTAATCCTTCTAAGCATGAAGAGAAACATGGGACAAAGATCTGGTTTTCCATTGGACGTCCTTGGTTTATTTGTTAAAAATTGAAGATGAGCATCAGATATCACACCTACAGCTAAAAATGTATCAGGACTTATTCTGTAGAGGACAAATGCTCCTTATTTCTCAGCATGTTAGCACCCCTGCCATCACCAGCCTCACAACTGGGTCCCTCCTCTGCACTGACCATCTGTCCTACTGGCAGACACAAATGAGTATGTGTCAAGGGGTAAAGCAGAGGACTTAAACAGAGGAAAGGAGAACGCAAAGATATGCTATTAGCACAGATGCTGTCATAAAATCGAAATATGGTCCAAGAGAGGCTTGTACTTTATAACAGTGCTCTGTAAGGGGTCTTGAATTACTGCTACATGTTACAACCTCTTAGAAGTAGATACTCCAGAGATGGAGATCTCTTACCCTTGACCACAAAAGCACAGCATAGACACACTGTATTGATCATCCAAGTACTTTTGTGAGGAAAGAAAGAGACATACATTCTTAAAAACACTGAATGGGAGAGAGAAAAAAGAGAAAGACAAGCATGAAAATGCTAAAGATCCAGGGTTATGTTTTAAATGGATTCAAATAGAGGAAGCAAAAATAAGAGAAATATTTTATATCAATGATGGGCTGGTGTGAGGGCTGGGATGACCCCAAAGATGTTCATTTTCCGACAACAGCATGCTGTAATGTGTTATTACTCTTACACCCCAGCATTGGCCAATAATTAGAGTCATTTACATTTTGTTGAATGTTGTAATGATGTGGAACATCCATAAAATAAGTCATCTTTGTTCCATTATCATTTACAGTATGTTATAGCAGCTACAAACCGCTCTTCTCTCACCTCTCTTTCACGAGATTGAATTATTCACTGTACTGTCCACTTTTCTACCAGTCCAGGAGTCTAAAGTTAATCGATGAACTCAAATCTGATCAATTTATAACAGTGGCTCTGACAGTGGTGATGTCATGGTTATGCCAAAATTGGTGCTGAACTACATTACCCATCAGCCCTGGCAAGTCACACGAACATGTCAATTTAAGGGGAAAAATTTGACCGTGTTTTGATGTTACTGTGAAACAAAAAAAGTCTTAGAAAACCTGTGCTGACTCTGGAGACTCCTTCCATAAAGGTTATAAACATCTCCTCACAGAGAGCTGCACCATATCAGTGATTACATGCTGTTGTTGTAGTTAAATAACATTGCTTTAATCTGTTTATTATAATGATTAGATTATGCGGCTGCTGTACAATTGCAGACAATTTATTATAAAAAGAAACATAAAACAAGGCAAAAACATACTAGAAGCGAGTCTGCGGCACACTACAACAACAAAAGCTTGACAAAGAAACACACAAAACAGTGAAATACATGTGTTAATGGAGAGTAACATGAACCAGGTGTGAGTGATCAGTAACATATAACATGTTCATATGACTTGCTGGGGCTGATGGGTAACGTAGTTCAGCGCCAATTTTGGCATAGCCATGACATCACCACTATCAAAGCTGCTGTTATAAACGAATCAACACCTTCTGACCAATTGGATTTGAGATCATTTGTTAACTTTAGACTGCTGCACTGGTAGAAAAGTGGATATTACAGTGAATAATTAATCAACTCCTATCTCCAGCTTCCAAGATAAATAAATAATAATTCAGATTCACATACTGTGAGGAATAGCTTCCCTTAAACAAATCTAGCATATTAGCACATCACGATAGATTACCTGTCACTGTGCTCAATGAGCAAGAGTCAATCACTAAGTCACTGCTAAATGTGATATGCCTGGGGACATTTATTATCAGCCGTGTTTACCTGCAATACAATTACTGCACCTGCTTAACTGTGGCTAAGCTAATTACACCTAACTATTCCACATAGATAGATAGATAGACAGACAGACAGACAGACAGACAGACAGACAGATAGATACATAGATAGATAGATAGATAGATAGATAGATAGACAGACAGACAGACAGACAGACAGACAGACAGACAGAGATAGATAGATAGATAGATAGACAGACAGACAGACAGACAGACAGACAGACAGACAGACAGACAGACAGATAGATAGATAGATAGATAGATAGATAGATAGATAGATAGATAGATCTGTATTCAGATTTGAATCAAAAGTGTGTGGTGTACATTATTATTATTATTATTATTATTATTATTATTATTATTATTATTATTATTATTATTATTATTTCTTTTTTTTTTTTTAAATATAAACAGAAATAAATCTGTTTGAAAAAAAAATTCATTAAAAAAAAATAACAACAAATTGCCATAACATAACTTTATTAAACTCTTGACTTTCTATTGTTCCTTTTCTTTATCATGTGTGATCATAATATTCTAAGTCAGATGCCTTGTTGAAATTTCTTGGAAGCTTTCTATCTAATGTGACAGAGTAAGCTAGCTATCTTCTAAAACAATCATGCTAAAACTGCTGTATCAGTACTATCAAAGCACTATATTTGACATCATAAGCCACCTAATAGTATTTTATCAAGATGTTGAGCTTGCTAGACTCCAGAAAGAGTATAAAGGTTTGATGGACATGTTATCAGAACCCATTATGAATCTTTTTTCCGCAACGATTGGTACACATTTATCAAACTGAATACAAATTGATTTAATAGAAATTTGGTATTCATGAAAATACAAAGATTTTGCAAAAATGTTTGTATCCTACTCATGTTACTCTGTGTGTATGTGTGTGTGTGTGTGTGTGTGTGTGTGTGTGTGTGTGTAGCCTCTATGAATTTACTTCAAGTCATAGATTATATCACTGTAAATACATAAATACATAAATACATATCACTGTATTTTATCAATCACTGTATCATTTTTATATGCTGTATTTTTTAAATATTCTGTCTATTTATCATTTACTGGTCAACCCACTTTACGTAAATTTCCATTTTGCACAGATAATTCCATTGTACCTTATTTTATTTTATCTCTTGGATTTTATTTTTTCTTATTTTATTTTATTACTTTTGTACTTTTCTGTGCTTTTTTTATTTTTATTTTTTATTTTTTTTTACCCTGTAGCAGCCCAGTTGAAAAGAATTCGCTCTCACACTGATGTCTGTGTTTGGATTCCCTTTGATTTTTTTTTCTTGTGTCAAAGAACATCCATTAAACCCATCGTATCACATCCACCACCATAACACATCCACTGTAAAAGATACGGAATAAATAACAATAACAATTTAGCAATAAGTTACATCTATATACATAAACAAAATTAGAAAAAACATCTTTCATGAACACTTACAGTCACTTATACAACAAGTTAGAGCAAGTGAACATGAAGACCATAAAGTGCAAACACATTAAAATACATAACTGACCTTTTCATGACTCACCCATTTTTTTTTTTACCCTACTCTGTTTAATTCATTTTTTGTAAAAGCATTTTCTTCTACATATCATACTGTCTATGATTGTGTAGATGACCAATAAAATTTCTCAATAATAATAATGATGATGATGATGATGATGATGATAATAATAATAATAATAATAATAATAATAATAATGATAATGATAGTAATAATAATAGTAATAATAATAATAATAATAATAATAATAATAATAATAATAATAATAAATAATAATAATAATAATAATAAATAATAATAATAATAATAATAATAAATAATAATAATAATAATAATAAAAGTCTCGATTCACTCCAGTGTTGTGTCCAGCTGGAATGTAGTTTGATGTAATCTATATGCAGTTGTACATTTAATTCATCCATTTAGATAGAAACCTGCTGCATTTTTAAAAAATGGCACAGTTTTTTCGTCTAATTCATAGTGAAATGATTCTCTTTCCGTCTGGGATTTGATAGCCATGCTGCTCAAATTTAAGTGGACCTAAGGGGTGTTTGAGAAATTGCACAGCTCAAAATGGTCTTGAAAAACAATAGGAAGCGATGGGAAGAACTCAGGGTCCTGTCATGACTGCAGAGTTCTCTGAGCAATTAAACCACACCAGGATCCACTTGGAAACTAGGAAGTGGGCTGAGCGTTTGTCTGAGGAGGTTATTTTTGGTCTGAACCCAAGTGTGAATTGGTGAGAAAGTGCCCTAAGACCTTTTGTGTTTGTGAATGTTCTGTGTCTGTGTGTACTTGTCCACTTCTGTCGGATTTGAATGGAGGTGAATAGAGGTGATAGAGGCAGGCCACTGGGCACATTGTCCTGCTTTAATTCCTTGACATTTGAGGAGGATAAATGTGAGGGGTGGAGACACAGCTGGCAGCTACTACTGTTTGAGAGCATTCATGAGAGAGCATGGGTGAAGGCCAACTGCAGTAGATTTACAAATGGCCTAAAAATGCCATGTTTTCACTACAGTTCATTTCTTCTTGGTAAAAGGTTATGCAAATAAGTATGATACGAAGCTTAAATTGAGTCATGCTGAGCTGCCTTCAATAGCGCCCTGAAAACATAATTCTTAAGATTCCGAAAAAACTAACAAACTACACATCACAGCGCCGACCAGTCACATGTCACATATCATGAGGCTCAAATAAACCAGACGCATTTTAATGATCACACATGATCAGACAATACACCTTTAAATATCTTGGACAATTTTCAGTTCTTTGTTAAGCCATACCAGTGATTAATCAATCATCGCTGAGCAAAAAGAAAAACTAATCACAGGCTTCACTGAAACAGAATGCTGTTCTCTTGCATATACCCTCATTGTAAATGTAAAGGTTAGGAGTGAAAATATTATTCATTTCATACCCTAAAGATCAGGAGAAATATACTAGTTGGATTAAACAATATGGAAGACCAGTCTGTCAAGAATAGCACGCAACTCAAACATCTGCTAAATCTGGCTAATGAGGCTTTTCTTTATTAGTGTTCAATTAATCAATTAATTCAGTACCATGCGTAGTTAAACACAGGCTGAAACTAAATTACTAATTTCTGTGAAACGCAAAACGGCAAGCGGTTAATGACTGTTTGCTGGCTGCCACTGGAAATATTCCACAAGAACCAGTGGGACATTCAAATTAATTGTTAATCTTATAATGCATATAATTGTACATTTCCCTTCATGCTGAGCAGGAGTAATGCTGTACTGTAATTTATGTCAGCTATATGAATCACTAGTTAATGAAATGTTAAGTAAATGTTATTCTGAATTTTATACTAGGATGTATAAGGTTGGCATATCATTTTTTATTATTTTAAGACATTATGATGTTAAATGTATATTAGGGGTTGCACATTGCAGTATTGTTTTTTTTTTTTTTTTTTTAAATACAAAACAGTTTATGGTTTCTTTCTTCTGTTTTTGTCATTATAAATTCATAATTTAGATATAAACTGGTGTTGATAGACACAGGGAGCATAAACAAGGGGGGTGGGGATTAGTGAAGGGTCAATTAAGTGTGCCTACAAATGCCACTCCAATCAACAATTGTCTCTAAATCCAATTTGCTGTCTCTAACTGCCTTAGGGAAAGACTTGAAAATAAAAAACACATCAGAGCCAGCGTCTGCAAATGAGTTTGCTCATTCATGCTTCACAAAAGCTGGATTCATTCTGCGAAGTTAATACTATTCAGTGCTGGTTTGATAGATTGTAAGATAGACAATGAGGATGCCGCTTCCATAGTGGAATCACAATTCCTTCTTATACGATAGTATGAGATGTATAGAGAGATACAATACAAGGACACCACATATAGTCCAATGAGACATATGGTCCACTGGATTGGGCCGAACTGACAATCATTTTTTCCCACGAGACATTAAGGTGAGCGTGGTACCATGCTTCAGGAAGACAGAATGTGGGCGCTCTTATCAGAGCTGTCAGTCATAATTAGGAGCACTTCTCCACCTTCACCCGCCCCTCATTTATTTTCCCTTCCTCCTGCATCATCTTCTCCTCCAGCAAGCCCTGCTCATCTCCCTGACAAGGGAATAATAGAGTGTAAGGAGCTGCATGACAGAGTGTTATTACAGCTAGCTCTCATTTACCAACAGGTCCCACCGAGCATGAGATGAGCCCATGAGACATCGACGGTCACTCGGCTGTGTATAAGCGATATGGTCGCTTCAGAGCGTGTCACATGACCTCAAAGGCAGCATCTTAATTGGTCAGGTAATGGCACCGTCTTGCATAAATGTCTCCTGGACTTATGCTACAGGTCCAGTGACTGGCATTTTTTCCAAGTAGTAATTAACCCCAGTGACCTTGTGTGTGCTAAACTGTGCTTTTGACTGGCCGTCACATTCATTATGTTCAAAATGGCAGCGTAATGTATCCCACTGCCTGGAGTGGAAGACTGCTGTGCACTGACTCATTGAGCTTGAATTAAAAAGGAATCATAAATGAGGATGGACGTCAGTATTGTAGAGTCTAATCACAGTAGGCAGCTTCTTTCACCACAGAAGCACCTGAGGCTCTCAGAGATCTTTAACACCACATTATGCTGAAGAAGGTTCAGCTTACTAAACTCTACCAGACTAACAGCAGACATAAAGTAACTACAGGCATTATGGCCCTATATAGTATTAACAGAACCTCACATGAGTACACATTATTTTACATCTATCCCACAGCACTGTAGCATTCCCAAATTTGGGGGTGGGGATGTTGTAACTCAGTGGTAAGGTGCTGGACTACTGAGTGGAAGGTTGTGAGTTTGAATCCTAGGTCCACCAAGCTGCCAATGCTGGGCCCCTGAGCAAGGCCCTTAACCCTCAATTGCTTAGTTGTATAAAATGAGTTGAAAAAATATGGATACTCTGGCTAAGGTTGTATGCTGGAAATGTCAAATTTGATTGGTTAGGAGATGGTTAATTTTCTATAACAACAGCCAGGTTTATAGTAATGCATCCAATCCAATCAGTCAGTATCTTCTCTATAATAACACCTCAGTCACAGGGACTAGTATAGTGGTTGTACTAAATCATTACAGGTTAATAATACACTGATTAAAAGTCACAATTTGGACCCCTCCCCCCAAAAAAATAAAAAATAATAATAAATAAATAAATTGATTATATAGTGAAGTGTTCTATAAGAAGATATCTATTTAACATTTATGGAAGGAGCTTCCAGTATTAGTGCTTTGTAATTACCTTCAGTAGTTTTACCATCATGGAAAGGTCTTCTGGACTGTATGCTTTTGTAGCAAGTCAATTAAAAAGTGAGGCTGGTGAGGGAAAAATTGTTGACAGCTGCTATAATGTGTCATGGACATCTAGAACATTTCCCTGCCAGATCATCCTCCGGTGGTCTGGCAGGGAAATGTCCTAGATGTCCATGGCTGGTTGTCACTTCCTTTATGTTTGCTCCTGCCATGTACTCTCTGTTTATGTTTTGTTTCTCCATGTGTGCTTCATCTCATCTTATCCATTGTTCTGATTTCCTGCCTTTTTTGTACTTATCTGTTACCCATAATCCATTGATTACATGCCGTATATATATATATATATAAAATTTCATCCTGCATTTGGGCCTGGGACTTTGTGCAGTGGTTACAACCCTGAGACATCCCACTATAGACCTGAGTTCCATCCCTGCTGGCTCTAGTGGTCACACTGACGATATTGTTTAAGGAAAACGGAACACTCCAAGCAATGAATGCAACTATAAACTGCAAATTCCTGGGGTGTAGGAGGAATAAAGTATGTTGGAAAATTGAGAAATAATCTACTCTGGGGTGGTAATGGAAACACCTCCTGCCCCCAGTGTCATTCTTTTGGATTCTATGCTTTTGTAGTGTGTTGTGTCATTATCTCATTATCACTATAACCAATTTTCAGTTCTTCCTTTGATTAAACACTGTATTTAATGGTTTAATTGGGTTTCACTGGGTGAAGTCTCAGCAATTGTATCATTTGTCAGCCTTGTTTGTTGTTCATGTTTATGGTTTTCTGAACAATGTTGTGTACCTGGATTATGGTTATACCCTTGGATGATGATGATGATGATGATGATGATGATGATGATAATGATGATAATGCCCACCTGTAGTTTGACAGAGCGATATAAAGATTTCATTATTTTGGGGGCAAATGAAATAAACTGTTTCTTTAAATAATCTAGCTCTGAAAGTGCAGAGAGGACTGGAAAATGATTGGAGTTTTGTGGTAAGTTGAGAAAGTCGTTCAGTGTTCTACAGTAGAAACTGTCCTGCTTTAGTCACTGTCTATCTCTGTCACTGAGTTTTGACACTTAATTTTGATCATCGCTTCTTTTTCCCGAGGGGAAAATCTATCCTTGGCATGTACTGGTATGATTTTTGACAGTGTCACTCTCAGTAAGTTTTTTCTTCTGCTCTGGGTGCCTACATTTCTGGCAGCAATTGACTTTATTTTAATTTCACTGTCTGCTGGATGCCTTATGTAAGAGCAGTATTCTCTACGCCTTATACATAACCCAAAAATATGGCAAGTATCATAAGTTTATTGAGGAACTGTTTTACATTGAAGACAATTTGCATATAATATGCAAATAAATTTTCTAGAACATTCGATTACAGCTACACAGCATACCACGATCCTGATCAGTAAAAAAACAATTGTTGAAGATGATTTTTTTTCTAAAATATTCTATTACAAATATACAGTACACTGTATGAATAGCTTTTATTTGACATTTTATTAAAAAAAAAATGTAACAAAAGCATAAAAGAAAGAACAGAGAACCAGAGCAACAAACAAAGAGTTGGCCACTAACTCAAAATATGAAAGGATGTCAGGAACATAAAGCAAGTGAGGACTAAGAGAAAATAAAGTCTTGAAGGGAAAGAAAGAAGCGAGTGTACAGAGGGTGAAGCAGATGAAGCTTGACAGTGAAGGTGAGAGTAAAAGGCAGAGCTGGAGGGAAAAAAAAACGCTTTGTGCAATGTCCTCTTATATATAGGTCTAAAGTTGTCATCATCCATTACTATAACCTCTTCTCAGATTAAGAGATGTTTTTGACTGCTATAAATATTGCACACAAATATTGAACCTGTCATGCATTAAGTGTGAAAGCTTTAATGCCAATCAATATGGCAGCAATTGTGACATTGAATTAAGAGATATCTTCACTCAAGATGTAATAAGTCACAATTTAAAACCTCTGAACATGCAGAGATGCTACTCATCTTATCCTTGTATCCTCATAGAGGTCTGTAAGTTTTGGAGGATTTGGATGCCGAAGGGTTTTAGCCATCAAAGACATGAAAAAAGTCTTTCTGGCACAGTACTCCAGAGCACATCTGGTTGATCCTCATGCAGTTGCACAGGTGCCAACGTGTCGAGAAAACATAATGGACACATGAAACACTCAGGTGTCTCCCGGGGAAAAAGAGAATCAAATCAGAGGAGTCAAGAGGGTGGAGCCATTAAACAGATCAGGAGGGAAAATTAGTTTCTCAGTGGGACAAAACTCTACTCTGCTTTATTTCATGGTGAAAGCTCAGATCTGGGGTTTATTGATTATGCAGCTGAGGGAGATGTGAGTTAAACAATTTCACTGGTCTGTCAATCAACGGTGTGATTTACTTCATTCACTGACTTCTACTTTTATAACTAAATCTACTTATGGAAAAACAACATTATTGCCATATTTTAAAGAATTTTTGTATAGCTTTCTGGGATTATAGAGGATGTGGATGCAAGAGATCTTTGTTTTATTAAGTAAATTGCAGACAGCTAAACAAAAATAGTGAAAACAAGAACCAAAACTCAAACTAGGCAAAAACAGAGTGTAGGTGATACTATGGTACATACACCAACCAGGCATAACATTATGACCACCTGCCTAATAAGGTCCCCCTTTTGCTGCCAAAACAGCCCTGACCCATCCTGCACTGTGTATTCTGACACCTTTCTATCAGAACCAGTATTAACTTTTTCAGCAATTTGAGCAACAGTAGCTCGTCTGTTGGATCGGATCACACAGACCAGCCTTTGCTCCCCACGTGTATCAATGAGCCTTGGCCGTCCATGACACTGTTGCTGGGAACTAGGAACACCCCACAAGAGCTGCAGTTTTGGAGATGCTCTGATCCAGTGGTCTAGCTATCACAGTGGTGAGATATTTCAGGCAGTAAGTGAACATTTTATCTTCAAAGTTGATGTGTTAGAAACAAGAAAAATGGGCAAGCGTAAGGATTTGAGCGAGTTTGACGAAGGGCCAAATTGTGGTGGCTAGACCACTGGATCAAAGCATCTCCAAAACTGAAGCACTTGTGGGGTGTTCCCGGTCTGCAGTGGTCAGTATCTATCAAAAGTAGACCAAGGAAGGAACAGTGGTGAACCGGAGACAGGGTCATGGTCAAGGCTCATTGATGCACGAGGGGAGTGAAGGCTGGCCCGTGTGATCTAACAGACGAGCTACTGTTGCTCAAATTGCTGAAGAAGTTAATGCTGGTTCTGATAGAAAGGTGTCAGAATACACAGTGCATGACGGGTCAGGGCTGTTTTGGCAGCAAAAGGGGGACCAACACAATATTAGGCAGATGGTCATAATGTTATGCCTGATCTGTGTATGTGAACACAGCCGAGTGTGTATAAAAGAAATATAAGTGGAATGCCTCTTGACCAATAGTATTAGTGGACCAGAACTAATTATATATAATAGTTAGTTAGTATGCAATGCTTATGTCGGTACACATTACATAAAGATAAATATTTCCTATCTTAGATTCTATAATATAATGGTTCTATAAAAACAGAAATGTTAAGAAATGTAATCCATAATCCAAAATACTTGTAAAGATATCTATCTATCTATCTATCTATCTATCTATCTATCTATCACCATACCAATCTAACAATTAAAAATGTTCAATAATATGTAAATGCACATGCCAAATACTTCCATAGATACTAATTAGGATAATGCCAAAGCTGGAATTATTCATTACTTTATAGACCCGGTTCTATTTAGGTGAACACACTCGAGTTCATTTGATTCATGAGTAGATTTAATGGAGAAAACACTGAAGCATGAAAACATTTACTATAATGTCCTCAGTTATAAGTTACAAGTCACTGAGCCACTCCATGAACCAGACCGTTGTACGTCAAATATGCAGATGAGATGAAGAAAGCAAAAAAAAAACAAAAAACAGTGAGAGGCGGCCATTAATTAGCACTAGCCATTAATTGTTCAGTGTAAGTGGGGCCCTGTGTTTATATTTAGCACTCATCAGGGTAAAAATGCATAAATATGAATTAATCTGCTAATTGTCTGCCTTGCTGTCTTTAAACATTTATTAAATTATATCAAAAAGCTCTCAAGAAACATAATTAATGTTCTCGGGACTTCACTGCATTGTTGTCAGTATACGGCATTGTAATTATGTTTATCTGTTTTGTTTATGCAGCTGGTTTGAATAAAACTAGTTTAACGCTGCTTTAATTCTGTAGCCCTCATGCTGCTTCATTTAAGTAGCCATGCTTGTTTTCGACACTGTAAGAATTCTCTCTCTCTCTCTCTCTCTCTCTCTCTCTCTCTCTCTGCTCTCACTCTGCTCTCTCTCTCTCTCTCTCTCTCTCTCTCTCTCTCTCTGCTCTCACTCTGCTCTCGCTCTCTCTCTCTCTCTCTCTCTCTCTCTGTCTCTGTCTCTCTCTCTCTCTCTCTCTCTCTGCTCTCTCGCTCTCTCTCTCTCTCTCTCTGCTCTCTCGCTCTCTCTCTCTCTCTCTGCTCTCTCACTCTCTCTGTCTCTGTTTCTCTCTCTCTCTCTCTCTCTCTCTGCTCTCTCGCTCTCTCTCTCTGCTCTCTCACTCTCTCTGTCTCTGTTTCTTTCTCTCTGCTCTCTCTCTCTCTCTCTCTCTCTCTCTCTCTCTGCTCTCTCTCTCTCTCTCTCTCTCTCTCACACACGCACACACACACACACACACACACACACAGTTCACACAAAAAGATGTTAGATTAAATCTAGGGTGATTCTTTTTTCTTCTTTTTTTCTTTCTTGCTTTCTTTTTTTTTTTAATCCAGTACAGTCTTTTGTTTGAATCCTTGAATCTGATTGGTCAGCATGTGTTGATTAATTTTAAATTTATCGACAGCTCTAACAGTAGACTAATAAAATCACAATACTCTCATACGAATTTGTTGTATGTTGTTATGTAGGGGTTGTACAGGTAATCCAATTCTACTAATTTGTTTGTTTGTTTGTTTGTTTATTTATTTATTTATTTGCTGCTATTGAGCAATGAAAAAACTCATTAATATGATGTTTTCTACACTAGAAAACAATGTAAACCTGTGTCAGTGCTTTGTAATGAACAGTACACTTTTCAACCGTGTGGGAATCTTCTGGACCGAGGGCTTTGCTCTTTGCGGTTACTTTGTGGTTAATTTGTGGGTATATTGTGTAAATTTAACTTCAACAGAGAGAGAAAGAAAATGGAGGCTGGTGAGTCTATTGTTATTTATAACTGCTATAATGTAAGTTTTAACAAGATCTAATTTGTCTCAGACATTCACAACATTAAATGTACATATAATTGAACAAAATATACAAATTGCTGTTCATTACTCAATAAAAAAAATATTGTTGACCGGTGCTGTGGCATAAGAGAAATAAAGCACTACATCATCACTGTTGCATGATTGACGCAGCTCTGATGCAAACGAGAAAATCATTAGCAGTTCATTTCCTCCCTCAGTGAAGGAATGCCAGAGAGGAAACAAAGAAAAAAACCAAACTGTTCTCTTCTATGACACATGAGGGCAGTGCAGTCTATGCATTATTTAACAGATCTCATTAACCTGCACTGAATATGACAGAAATTAGGAGTCCTGCGGATACACAAAGCATTGCAGATTCTTACCTTTTATCTCTTTCTCTTTCATTCCATCACACACACAAACACATGCACTGTTCCAGCGTGAAGTTATGAAGGAGAATACGTGAATGACACAGCTGCTGAAGACTCAGAGATGCAGACTTGTTTCAATGGCTTCATTATCCAGCCATCCATCCATCCATTTTCTATACCTGCTTATCTTACTACTGGGCCACAGGGAACCTGGAGCCAATCCCAGGAGACTACGGGCACAAGGCAGGGTACACCCTGGACAGGATGGCAGTCTATCGAAGGGTCCAATCACACACACACACACACACATCACACACACACACACACACACACACACACACACACACACACACACACACACACACACACACACACACACACATCACACACACGGTAGGGACAATTTAGAGATGCCAATCAACCTACAATGCATGTCTTTGGACTTGGGGAAGAAACCAGAGTACCCGGAGGAAACCCCCGAGGTACAGGGAGAACATGCAAACTCCACACACTCAAAGTGGAGGCGGGAATCGAACCCTGGAGGTGTGAGGCAAACGTGCTAACCACCAAGCCACCGTGCACCGTGCACAGGTTAATCATGTCTGAACCACAACTCGGCCACTTTTCAAATTCCTTTCCTTCTGCCAAACTTTTGAGATGGCTTCAGTGAGAGATCTGTTATTCTCATACATTTCATACTGAACCAATGTGTCGTTTCTTGCTGATATATGATCTAAATTGTTGTAGATATTTACAACATATTTAGACCCTTCATTAAACAGGAAATGCATTCTGTAAAAAGCAACTATAAGGCAAATCCCAAAATACATAAAGTCAAACATCAAATCAAATAGCATGGTCTTACTCTGTTGGTCTAAATCAGAATAGATTTTCCTGACACTTATATTTCCATGTTGTTATTTTACAGCGATCTCCCTTTCAGTGCAAAGCCACAGACAGAAGAGTAACCTAGAATGGTGTCAGACATGCAAATAGGTAACAATTTGCATGATGCAAATTTACAAAGGTTAAAGTAAGGGTTAGGGGCAGAGTTAGCAGTTGTGTCTGTTTTTGTATGACTTCAAATGATAATGAAATCAAACAAAATACACTGGCCAAAATTACTTAGACACCTGACCATCACAACCACATGGTGGTTCTTCCAGAAAGCAGTTTCCACAAAGTTGTAAGCACACAACTGGATGTATTCTGTAGCATTAAGATATCCAATTCCCTGCAGCCAAGGGGTTCAAACCTGTTCCAGCATGTCAATAGCACTGTACACAATCCGAGGTCCATGAAGACATGAGATGGTGACTGGTCTGCACAGAGCTCTCATCTTAGCACTTATGTGATCAACTGGAACATCCTGTCCACCAGACCTTCTCATCTCTTCTGACATCAGTTCCCAAATGCACTAAAGCTCTTGTGCCTGAATGAGTACAAATTTCGACAGTCACTTTAAAAAGCCTTCCCAGAATACTGGAGGTTGTTATAACAGTAAAGGGGGGCTAATTCAAATCATAATCAAAGTCCATATTAATGCCAATGGTTTTAGTGTAGTGGTGTGGGATGTTGAACAAGCATGCACACACTCACACTCAAATATGCATATACAGTATTTGTGTGTGTGTTGGTCTTGTGTCCATACACATTTGGCCTCCATTGTACCCTGTTTTCCTACATCATAATATCAGTTTGAAAACAAAGGTGAATGTAAATTTGACCCAATGTCATCAATATTTTGTACATTTGTACATTGATCGATCTGCCCATATGGCACAAATTTTGTTTTTGAGACACACACCCCTATTCACATGCTATGGGCAATTTATAGATGCCAATCAGTCTACAATGCATGTCTTTTGTCTGAGGGACAAAAGCAGAGTACTTCAAATAATGTATCTGTATTAAAAGATTGCACAAGTTTTATATAATTCTAATGCAGATGCAGGCTTAAAGTACACGGGTCTGGTCATGTGACCAGTTACACCATATCCATATGTTAATATCAAGACAGCCTGTAATTGAATATATAATTTGACTAAATAGTAAAAAGAAAAAAAAATCTAAATGGTTATTAAAGCTGAGATTAATGCTAACACATGGACATCCGTTATGTCTGTACTGCCTTGGACCTACTGTTTTACCAACTGTGCTCATACACTGTGTGTTCAATTAGGCCTTTAAAGTGAAATACCACTACACTAATCATGTTTCATGTTACTAGCCTACAGCTCACAAAACATAACTTGCCCTCGAATGGTGCACACATTCACTGCTAATTAGAATTTTTAGTTGGATGACCTGGTGTCAGTGTAATAAAGCGTCACATTCTTATACCAATAACACTCGACCTACCCTCACCTTTCCTCTAGCAGACACTCATGAAACTAAGTACCAGAGACACAAATCTGTGTATATCCTTGAATATGCTTCCCCATTTCAATCTGTCTGTAGAACTCCCAAATCATGTAATCTGACAATGTGGCTTGTGGTCATGTCATGGCATCTGACAATGTGGCTTTTTTTTTTGTCCAGGCACCTACATGTTGAATCAGGTTTCCCAACCAGCTGAGTCACTGGCTCTCTTAAAACGAAGACTAAACACCTGCTTTTTAGTTTCAACTTATTTTGTTAACATATTTTCACAGTTTTATTACATTACCCACAATGTCAGTGACCTTAGCGTTACTCTATATATACATTCAGCTCAAGTGGATAAAGCGCTGAGTTGTTGATTGGAAGATCAGGGTTCAAGCCCCAGCACTGCCAAACTGCCACCATTGGGCCCTTGAGTGAGGTGCAACAGCCCCCAACACACACAAACACACACACTCTAGTTGGTGCACTCTGACATCAAGGATGGGACATGCGAAGAAAGAATTTCACTGTGCAGTAATGCATATGTGACAAATAAAGGCAACTTTAGTTTGTCCAGCTCACTCACCTCCGCATCTGACCACTCTATTTAAACAGAGCACCTTCAATTTTATTGTGCTGGTCATTTTGTAGAGTGCTACAATAAAGCCTCATATAACTGCATTGCATTCTGGAACTTTCTGGAGTCCTCACAAATATCTCCGCTTACTTCTAAGTTAGATTTCTCATTAATATGATTTTGAATGTTGCTGGAAAATAGTAAGTGAGAAAAGTAGCTATTGTTCGTTTGTTTTTAGGAGCTAACAACAAAACCTGACTGTTATCCCTTATGTGAGAGATTGTTAGGTTTTTTCACTAGCAATGCCCTCTTGTGAATAAAAAAGTTTAGACTTGTTTCTGTGCAAACTCTTCTCAAACAGGGTTTAACTGAATATTATTGTATACTTAGACCCTTATCTGTTTGTACTAGCTTGAGAATATGCTGTTGGAGATTACAAAGCACTTACGTAAGTCCCTCTGGATAAGGAAGTCTGTCGTATGTTGTTAGATGTAAATTTAAATGTAAATGTAGCTTTGGTAAATGCTATCATAGTAAACAAAATGGAAATGCAAGGGCATGACATTCAGAATTGTCTATTTTCTCTTACCTGAGTAAACAAAACAAAGGTAGAAAAAGAAATGGCTGAGAAGAATCTTACAAAAAATCAGGTCCTCAGCTTTCCAAAGGTGAACACGGTGTGAATACAACACAGTGTGGGCTTTGAACTGAGCCGACATGCTGTTAATTTCTCTTTGAAGCTTGCTCGAGATTCAGCTCACATACTGGCTAAAAGTTAAAGTCTGAGCACTTTCCGAACACCAGAAAGCAAAGTTTTACTCAACAGTAATTAAATACCATAGCTTCATAGGATTTTATTCTCAGTAGAAGAGTCCCATCACTATAAACTTGTGAAAGTATTCTTAAAAAGATTTCTTAAAAAGTGTATTTCTGAAAGAAGCATTTTACAAAAATCAGACTGCAGCAGATAATGAAGGAAGACTGACATCTAAATTCATATGACAAAATGAGATGGAGATTTTTCCATTCATAGCTGTTTAACTAAACAAACACACCCAATACTAGTCAGCATATGACATTTTAAACACAAAAGCAAATTGACGAATAGCTTCAGAAATTTAGGTCTAATTGAGGTAACACCATACTGACAGGTGAAATGAACAACACTGATTATCTCATTATAGTGGTACCTGTGAATCGGGTGAGAGATATTTTGCAGCAAGTGAACCATTATTTCTATAAGTTGTAGGAAGGTAGCGAGCGTAAGGATCTGAGTGACTCTGACTTCGGCCGAATTGTGAACCTCTCAAAAACAGCAGGTCTTGTGTGGTGTTCCTTGTATGCAGTGGTTAGTACTTACAAAAGCAGCCCAAGAAAAAATAACCAGTGAACCAGTTACAGGTTCATAAGCACTTAAGGGTTACTGATGCGCATGAAGGCTAGCCCATCTGGTCCAATCCTACAGAAGAGCTCCTGTAGTACAAACTGCTGGAAATTTTAATGCTGGTTATAATAAAAAGGTGTCATGTCTTGAGCTGTTTCCTTGGCACAAGGAAGATCTCCACGATATACAATATTTATATACATACAGTGGGGCAAAAAAGTATTTAGTCAGCCACCAATTGTGCAAGTTCTCCCACTTAAAAAGATGAGAGAGGCCTGTAATTTTCATCATAGGTACACTTCAACTATGAGAGACAGAATAAGAAAAAAAAAATCCAGAAAATCACATTGTCTGATTTTTAAAGAATTTATTTGCAAGTTATGGTGGAAAATAAGTATTTGGTCACCTACAAAAGTTCATCTCAATACTTTGTTATATACCCTTTGTTGGCAATGACAGAGGTCAAACGTTTTCTGTAAGTCGCCACAAGGTTTTTACACACTGTTGCTGGTAGTTTGGCCCATTCCTCCATGCAGATCTCCTCTAGAGCAGTGATGTTTTGGGGCTGTCGCTGGGCAACACGGATTTTCAACTCCCTCCAAAGATTTTCCATGGGGTTGAGATCTGGAGACTGGCTAGGCCACTCCAGGACCTTGAAATGCTTCTTACGAAGCCACTCCTTCGTTGCCCGGGTGGTGTGTTTGGGATCATTGTCATGCTGAAAGACCCAGCCACGTTTCATCTTCAATGCCCTTGCTGATGGAAGGAGGTTTTTACTCAAAATCTCACGACACATGGCCCCATTCATTCTTTCCTTTACACGGATCAGTCGTCCTGGTCCCTTTGCAAAAAAACAGCCCCAAAGCATGATGTTTCCACCCCCATGCTTCACAGTAGGTATGGTGTTCTTTGGATGCAGCATTCTTTCTCCTCCAAACACGACAAGTTGAGTTTTTACCAAAAAGTTCTATTTTGGTTTCATCTGACCATATGACATTCTCCCAATCCTCTTCTGGGTCACCCAAATGCTCTCTAGCAAACTTCAGACGGGCCCGGACATGTACTGGCTTAAGCAGGGGGACACGTCTGGCACTGCAGGATTTGAGTCCCTGGCGGCGTAGTGTGTTACTGATGGTAGCCTTTGTTACTTTGGTCCCAGCTCTCTGCAGGTCATTCACTAGGTCCCCCCGTGTGGTTCTGGGAGTTTTGCTCACCGTTCTTGTGATCATTTTGACCCCACGGGGTGAGATCTTGCGTGGAGCCCCAGATCGAGGGAGATTATCAGTGGTCTTGTATGTCTTCCATTTTCCAATAATTGCTCCCACAGTTGATTTCTTCACACCAAGCTGCTTACCTATTGCAGATTCAGTCTTCCCAGCCTGGTGCAGGTCTACAATTTTGTTTCTGGTGTCCTTTGACAGCTCTTTGGTCTTGGCCATAGTGGAGTTTGGAGTCTGACTGTTTGAGGTTGTGGACAGGTGTCTTTTATACTGATAACGAGTTCAAACAGGTGCCATTAATACAGGTAACGAGTGGAGGACAGAGGAGCCTCTTAAAGAAGAAGTTACAGGTCTGTGAGAGCCAGAAATCTTGCTTTTTTGTAGGTGACCAAATACTTATTTTCCACCATAATTTGCAAATAAATTCTTTAAAAATCAGACAATGTGATTTTCTGGATTTTTTTTTCTCATTCTGTCTCTCATAGTTGAAGTGTACCTATGATGAAAATTACAGGCCTCTCTCATCTTTTTAAGTGGGAGAACTTGCACAATTGGTGGCTGACTAAATACTTTTTTGCCCCACTGTATGTTTTTTTGTTTTGCTTTTTTTCTTGCACACTGCAAGCACTCAAGGTTCAGGGACTTACAGTACAAACATCAACCACTTGGGGGCTACACTTAATCACTCTCACTTTGGGCTTCTGACATTAGTTCATTCATTCATTGTCTACCGCTTATCCGATCTATTCTTGGGTCACGGGGAGCCTGTGTCTATCTCAGGCGACATCGGGCATCAAGGCAGGATACACCCTGGACGGAGTGCCAACCCATCGCAGGGTACACACACACCCTCATTCACTCACACAATCACACACTAAGGACAATTTAGAGATGCCAATCAGCCTACAATGCATGTCTTTGGACCGGGGGAGGAAACCGGAGTACCTGGAGGAAACCCCTGAGGCATGGGGAGAACATGCAAACTCCACACACAAGGTGGAGGCGGGAATCGAGCCCCCAATCCTGGAGGTGTGAGGCAAACGTGCTAACCACCAAGCCACCCTGACATTAGTTCAGCTTTTTTCAATATGCTTGTCATTTTCTTCTTCCATCACACCACATTAAACAAACATACAACACATCCCCCTTGAAAACAACCACCTCACACAAATACACATCTCCCCCTGCACTCACATACTCAACTTGCATCGAAGAAAATCAACAAAACAAAATGTTAAAATAATTAAGAAATAAAGTATATTAAAATAAAGTAAAACTAGACAAAACAAAATAAAATAATTACAAATATTGTTTAGGATTTCTTTTCAAGTAATGCCTATATTCCCCAAGTATGGCACCTCCATATTCCCCCTACATGGAGTCTGAAGTCTAGAAGTTAGGTCTGTTTTGATTTTTTTGTATAAAGTCTATTGGATATATTCCAAGAATACAGCTTAATATTTTTATTTTATATTTTTTACATTTTTTAAACGATTGTGCAGAAGTTACTTTGGCATTCGCTATACATTAACATTACCCCTACTTCTGTTCTTCTGTCTTGTTAAACTCTCGATGCACAGAGCTGCATAATGTTAGGATTTAAAAAGGAGACATAAGTTCATCCTGGATTACTCCGGTGAAAAAGAAATCTTGAATAAAAATCTAAATGTCATTTCTGTCTATGGGACTATTGTAATCTTGAGGATTCTGGAAAAGCAAATGTGTGAAAAAAAACCCTACACTACACCAACATTACATCAACTCAGGTTTATGTGGCTTGTAGTTTGTGTAGTTGACTACTCTGCACTTTATAGTCAGCTTTAAATGTGAAACAAGGAAAAAGTCAAATGTATGAATAAATTTAAACAAATGCAGGATTAGTGGGCAACAGGAGAGAACCTATGATATCTATGGCTGTTTATCTGAGAATGCTGACTTTTCTTCAAAAAAATTTCTTTCTTTTTTTTTTTTACACACACACACCCACACCCACACAGGTGAAATAGACTCTTAATGCATACGTATAAGTTGCCCATGCTCCAGTAAACATGCAGTAACCAAAGAGGAGAGGAGGAGCTGGGTTTGAGCGCCACAACCTGGGTGACGTTCGCAGTCATCTACCGCGCCGGTTAAATACGGACACGTGGAGAAGATGCGCGCAAACTTTGGCGCTTTGTAAGTTCATTCGTCATTTGACTCTTTAAGCGCGCACAGTGAGAAGTAAGAAGAAGAAAAAAAGTCAGTAACAACACTTTTTAACACAATTTTTTAAACCTGGACGCGTCATAATTTTTTATTTATCTAATCACGGCTCAACCTGTATGCGCGCTGTCCAGAACCGAATGGTGAGTGCGCGATTACTTTTAAATGGCCGCTAAACCGGGAACGGACTGTCAACCACAGCAGCAGCAGCAGCACCAACACACCGAGCTCGGTTCCTTGGAGGAAACAGACGCTCAGAGGACGCCAGGAGCGCAGAAAACGCCGGTGCGCAGCCCGAAATGTGCGCGGTGTCGGAACCACGGCGTGGTGTCGCGTCTCAAGGGCCACAAGCGCGCCTGCCGCTGGCGAGAGTGCCGGTGTGCGAGCTGCGTCCTGGTGTTGGAGAGGCAGCGTGTGATGGCCGCGCAGGTCGCGCTCCGCAGGCAGCAGGCCGGAGAGGTGTGTGTGTGTGTGTGTGTGTGTGTGTACGCACGCAAGCGCTCACTACGCATGCACAAGCGTAAAAAAAACCCTTTTATTGTAAAATATCATTCTTTTCTGAAATTTTCTACTTTTTACGCTTTGTTTGTGTTTATTATGTTGCAATGTCCTCAACACCTTATGACATTGAAATCACACATACACACACAGAATCATTCATATCATGTTTTGCAACACGTTTTTTTTTTTTGCATTAGTTTATTAGAGTATAAATAACTCAAAACATGTGCATCAGTTAGCCTATATTTTAGCTTATATTATCGATATTCATTTATCTACAGGCAACTACAGCTTTAGTGAAAGTTTACCTTGTTTATATGTTTATTATAAGGTTTATTATAAGCTATTTTTCTGCCACTCAGACTTATCCCAGTTAGCAAGCTGTTAAAGTCGCAAATATTCATGCAGAGCTGCTTATTTCATTAACAGAGTAAGAAGACTCAAAGAAGTACTTCTTTCCTGAGACGCCAAACCTACCAGCGCTACCCCAAAACACCTAGCCTCCTGGCCAAGAATATTCTGGAGGGTAAGCCTTAATTAACACAGATCTCATTAACCCATCCACAGGGAGAAATTGGATTAGCTCAGGCATTATTACAGATCCCTCTGGCAGGGAGAGGATCTATCTGTGATTATTTAAGGTAATTAAAATTATGCAAATGAAGGTGTGTAGGCTAATTGCCCAATATAATGGGCAATATATATTGAGAAGAAGTTATAAAAATGCTGTGTATACAGCAAAGTATAAATTAGTGAAATGAAAGAAATGTGGAAGAACAGAGAAAAGAGGTGGATTTCGGTCATTGGTTTCATGTAACCATATATTCTTCTGATCTGTTTGGTCCCTTTATTTATTTATTTGTTTGTTTGTTTGTTTTCTAAAACTGGAACAATATGCTGAAAATGATTTTCTATATTTGCTCGGCTCAGGAATATGCATAATCATTATATTACAAATGTAACTGCAATTACAGCCCACATCCTTGCCACATAACTTGCATACAGACCACCAAGAGGTCTTCAAACGTGAAAATGTATAATACGTAATAGCATGATGATGTGTTTAAATATGGAGGAGAGTGTGACTTATATTGGTGTAAAATGAAGAGAAATGTTTTAGGTCAATTGTTTCTTCTTATTATAGTGAACAGGATATTGTGCTTTGTTTACATATAGGGTGTAAATCACCAGCGTCAGAGGACTGGCAGACGAGACTCCACTATCCTCCTCTTAGTGTCAAGATGAGAAAAAGGAGAGCTTTTGCTGATAAAGAGTTGGAGAGTGTGATGCTGGAGCGAGAGCTCAGACAGAGAGAGATGGAAGAGCTGCGTAGAATCGTCCTCCTTCAGGCCGCTGTGTCTCCAGGTCCTTCACCTTGCTACTGTCCGCTGTCTGAGACAGGCGTGTCTGGCTACAGGTCCACATATAAGTCCAGTCCACTGGTGTTTGAGTGTGATCTCCTTCGCCACACACAGGAGTTCAAAACCAGTGCTGTAGAGCACTGTTCCAGGGAAATAATAACAACTCAGAATTTTTCTCCATCCCTAAAATCGTGGGACGCCTGCAGCGGGACAGAGTCGTGTCTGGAATCTGTTCCTTTGCCCTCGTTTCAAAGCTCACACTATTATTGTTGCAAAAACAGAGGAAATACAGAGGCAGAAAGAGCCCCAGCTGACTCGTCTCACAGCACGACGCAGAGTGCTGCTGCTGACAGACTGGATGTCACGTCAAAGCGAGAGAGCACTCTTTTCCTGACCGAGGCGAAGGTGCTGTCACAGACTGAGAAGCCAGAAAAACACTGCAGGGCATCAGGGCTTGAATCACTCACACACAAAGACTGGGCCACTAAACCCAACCCAATCAAGAATGGGAGGCCCTTACCGTTTTCTGTCGAGGCTTTACTGATGAGATGATAAGAAGTATTCTCTGTAGAATCTACATGGTTTTATAGATGTAGTGATTTATTTTTCTAGAATATCTTTTTGATAGAGGAAACCATGCTGCCGGATATTTAGAATTAATACGTCTTAATAATATGCCTTGGTTTGTCTATTGTGTGCTAGTTAATTCTAAGTATGTTTTTTATTTTTTATTTATTTTATCTTTAATCATGTATTCCTAAAACAGCCTCTATGTTTACACCTAAGCTTTACTTTCCCTGATTATATAATAACTATATATTTACACTGGCTTATAAAAGATACGTAAAAGTATGATTTTATATGGTTTTGTTTTAAGCTAATGCACAGAGGAAGGCATACCATCAAGGCATCATTGAGAATACATAATGTACATCTTTTATGTATTTAAACAGCAGAGTGTCATTTTAATGGTGTGTGATTAAAATTTTTCCTTAAAAAAACCCATGGAACTTTACAAAGATGACAAATAAAGCTATGAGTTATCCTTACCAGGAGAATATTTAATATAGATTTTTGATATTAATAAAACATGATGGTATGTGTATAGACATGTATATACAATATATTCAATTCAGTTGATTTTTTTTGTATAGCACTTTTAACAATGAACATCACAAAGCAGCTTGTGGAAATTTAAAATCTATAAATCTAAAATGTAGATATTTATCCTTAATGAGCAAACCAGAGGTAACAGTGGTAAGGAAAAACTCCCTGAGATTATATGAGGAAGAAACTTTGAGACTCATAAGGGAACACATCCTCATCTGGTGGACACCGGATAGTGCGATTATAAGTAATTGCCCTTCTGTAACTCTGTACTATATGCTTAAAAAGTGCAAATATGTAACCAAGATATTAAATGTAGTTTTAACATGACGTCTGTTTGTTCATGTTGTATATAAATCTGTGAATTGTCTTACAGCTACAACTACTGAAACTGAAATGATACCCTTCCGGCCAATCAGAATCATCTTCAAGAGAGAGACTGTAAATAGTTGCTATGTAACTATTACATGGATTATTTAATTAATATACACTTTTTTTTTTTTTTTTTTACTTCAGATTGCTTTTGGATGTTTTTGGAACTTCAGGGTTGTTATAGTAAATCCACAGGCTGCTTTTCTTACAACCACACAGCAGTTTTTCAATTTTCATCTGTAAATAAAAGAATGATCATTTTGATCTGTTTATTGTTGGTTGGATTGTTATTGAATATCCGTTGTGGAGAATTTCCTTTTCCTTCTTTCTTTCCTTTTCCTTTTCCTTCTTTCTTTCTTTTTTTGGCTGATTAAATGGATTAGATTTTTTTTTTTTTTAAATGCAGCTTGTCTTGTTACCAAGAAACTGCAAAATAAAAAATCAAGACTTTTGTACTATGGTACAAAATAATAATAACAATATAATAATAAAAGGGGTGGTTTGGTGGTTAGCACGTTTGCCTCACACCTCCAGGGTTGGGGGTTCGATTCCCGCCTCCGCCGTGTGTGTGGAGTTTGCATGTTCTCCCCGTGCCTCGGGGGTTTCCTCCGGGTACTCTGGTTTCCTCCCCCAGTCCAAAGACATGCGTGGTAGGTTGATTGGCATCTCTAAATTGTCCGTAGTGTGTGATTGCGTGAGTGAATGAGAGAGTGTGTGTGTGCCCTGCGATGGGTTGGCACTCTGTCCAGGGTGTATCCTGCCTTGATGCCCAATGACACCTGAGAGCACAGGCTCCCCGTGACCCGAGAATAGATCGGATAAGCGGTACACAATGAATGAATGAATATAATAATAAAAATGTTACAATTATTAAATTAAAAATGACACTATAACAATCACTTCTAAAAATTAATATAAAACATATTTAAAATATATATTCTTTTTATACAGGTTTTGTATCTCGTTTTTCCCCTTTTGTATCCGAGAGTGACTTCAGTTCAGTATACCCGCACATCTGATAAAGTTGCCTTAGCAACATTTTTCTTTATTCTCACATGATCGTGATTTTATTCTGGAGCCTCGGCAGGTTTGTTTAGCCTGCAGCTGATCTGTATCCCACCTCTTTTTTTCTCTTCCATTCTTTTTTGTCTCTTCATTACAATTTCTCTCATAGGGGAGCAAGATAGTTTTGACATCTCTGGACCGTGTGGCGTCAACACGAGTGATAGCGCCGTGCCCTCTTCTTTGTCTGTCGCTATCTCAGCAGATCTCAGTAGTGTAGATAGGGGCACCACATCAGGATGCTTTCAGAGGAACCTTAATCATTCCCATGTAAAGGGGAAAAAAAAGACTCTGGGCAGCAATGAGGCTTTTTCTGGATTAATATTACACTTGACATGTGAAATAGCAGCACTTTATGTTCTAGTTGTGCTACATATCTATAAATTTATGATCTAATTACATGATGACATTTATTTATTCGTTTTGGATGACTGTATATTGTTTTCTATAGAAATCATTGTATAAGGAATAAACTGAAAGTACAATGACTCCTGGGAGCAATAGGAGCAATGATCAGTTTAAGCGAAGCTATTTCGCAATCAGAATTTGTCGAGCTATATTTTACTTAGGGATTTAAAATAAGATAAGCTATACTTAATGCTATGACTCCTGAGAAAGCTCCTAACCAGCTAGAAAAACACCAACAAACTAAAGCAACAACTAAAGCACATAACAAGCTTCTCACCTTTACGTGACCTTAATTTAGTGCTTAAAGTCAATTGTATTTTCATTCTGATTTGCATAGGTTACAAACAAATGTGTGCCCTTTGCCATGAGAAAACTTCATGCTCATTTATATGTCCATGGATGTTAAATCTTTTTTGTTTTAAGTGACTACGAATCCTCTGTATTCTCTAGACATGTCCAAGGTAGTTGAGGTGCATCTACACACTTTCTGCACTAATTAGAAATAATAATCTTTCTGATCAATAAAATTGTATGCAATTTGTTTGATTCTAAATAAATGTTGAACCAGTAATGTAAAAAGAAACAATACTACAAAAAAAAATTGTTCCTAATCTAGTAGTACTTCTAGCTAGAGACTCCAAACACAACACAACACAATGCAACACAACACAACACAACACAATGATAGATTTCAGCCTTCAGATCGGTGACATTTCTATCCATCTTCCTTTTTACAACATATTTATTCTGCTTGATAAGTTTTAGCAGTTGACTAGATTCAGATCCCCTGCCAAACAATTACCTAGATTAAAGGGAATGTAAATTACTGCTAAATATGTGTGTAATTTTCTACTGTTCTGCATTTCTATGTGACTTCATTAGCATTCTTTCCCCCCCAAAAGCTTCAGAGGTATGCGGTTCTGAATTGGGTCAGGATCGGCATGCTGACGGAGCAGATAACAGACTTAACCACAGCATTAGCTTTTCTCCGCTTTAAGAAGCAACTTCTAAGCCAGTGCTCTTGTTAAAGTGACACTTTTTTCCCTTCTTATTTGCATTTCAGTAACATTTTTTAACACTCACCACAGCTGAGACTTGACTTTGCTAACCTTGCTAAGCAGACTGGCTAACCTAGCCAGTCTCGTGCCATATATCTGGAAATAAATATTGCCACCATAGATTTATTTATGCTTACATGCTGCTCTTAGTCACCCCCAAATCGTTTATGTAAGCTAGACGTCAGTATCTCGTCTCTGTTGACAGCATATCAGCAACGTTTAGTATCAGGATTCATGAGCTCCACTTTGATCCCACTGCCAGCTCCCTACACAGGCAGAATTTGTCACATTGACCCCCTGTGCCTGGTACATGATCCCAGTCCCCCCAAAAGCACATCTAGGGTTACACACACTGCCAAATCCCGGAGTGCAGGGCTCTCTTTCAGTGTGTGTAGTTGGCCTTCTGCTCCTCACCTGCTGCACCCGATAAAAAGGCCACAGAGCTGATGAGTTTCAAATATTTTATTTGGCTAAAGTATGTCAGTGTGATGGTAGCTGTTGTTTTTATTATTGCCAGATGCTATTTCTGCTGAAAAAAACAACTGTCTAAAAGGTCTTGACCAGAGGCATTCAACTAAAATTAATGAAGTACATAAAATTCTTGTTTATAACGATAAGTGTTAAAGGTGATAACAGTAACCTTTTAATGCTTAATCCTTAAGCAATAGGTTCACGTCTATAAATAACAAATTAATGTGCTTAGATTTTCTAGGGCAACAGACTCTTAACAGATCTGTTTTGAATTTCCAGAGGGTGAAGAAAGGCATATTTTTCTGAACTACGATCATCATATGTGATCTGTAAAAAATAATTTATTGTGTCTGCATCTAGTCAACTGAAGAGCCCTGCTTTAAAATTGTTGGTTGTTTCATTACAGCCATTTTAGTAGTATTTGTATGTGTTAGGTGTTAAAATAATGCAATGCATCATACTGACTGTTTAACTACTGTGCAGAGTAATTAGACAGTCATAGATTTAATATAGTGCTTATTCTATACAGGGTCTCTGGAAGCCAGGAGCATGTCTTTGGACTGGAAGAGAAAACTGGAGTACCCAGAGGAAACCCTCAAAGCACATGGAGAACATGCAGACTCTGCAAGCAGTGTCCCAGTTCTGACTCTCAACATAATAAAACTTAAACTTACTTTTTAATAAAGGGGAATGCTGAAATTACTCTGAAGTAATCACACATACAGAAGGTGGATTAGTTATGTTGTAGGGGGCATTTATTTATTTTGCTAGCCCGGCGTGGGTTCACCAACAAATCTTTTGACTGATCACTTTTGTCCTATGATGACACATTAATATCCAGATGAGCGTAGTCTCTTCGAAGATGACCCCGTCTCCATCCACAGGGCACAAAAGCTTACTTAATGGTTTGATGAGTATGGAAATGATGTAAATCATATCCTATGGCTTTTACACGCAACAGATGTCAACCCGATTGAACACCTATAGAATTCTGGAGTGTCACGTTAGTGTTAGACTACACCATCTTCAAAACGTCAGCCCAGGTAATATGTTTTGGTGTTGATTGCTTCAGAACGGTTCCAGAAACTTCTGTTAAATTTATGAAGTGTTTCTAGCAGCTCATCAGGGTCCAACACCTCACTAACATACTTTATGTTAAGGTTATTTTTTATGATTAGTTTAATTTTTTGCCTGCTAAAAATGCAAATGGATGAGGATTTCTTTTACTTCTTGCTCACAAGGTTTGGTTTTTCCACTCGGGAATGCTAAAACTGTCTTTCCGCCTGTCTCTCTCCTTCTGTCTGTGGTGATTTCTTTGAGCCAGCATGGGGTCTGTGCCCACTGCTGCAGCTGTGTGGCTATACAGTTACCTTCAACTCCCAGTATCCATCTTTCCTGTTCCAAAAGCATAAACCACAGATTTCCTGATTCAAACTACAGAAGCTGAGAGCACTCAGGCTGATCCACAGTTCTGCATCTCAATGACATATAAACACATCTTCCTAGCATAGTCATATTTTGACAATTGCTTTTTATAACAAGAACCAAAGAAATTTGCTCATCAAATGCCTTAACCTTCACTGTAGGCATTTTAACTGTCTTTGGTTAGCAACAGGATGCCTAAATACCTCTGGAGTTTCTTAGGCTGGGCAGCAATATTTAGATGAACATAGCTCCGTTCCCCACCCGATGAAACCATTAGCAAGGTATTTACTGTGCCTGGGTTTGCTTCTCCTCTACGGGTAACCTTAACCACCGGACAGCCATAACAGCCGACAGTCCTGGAAAAAGAACCCACCCCTGCGTGTTATGTGGTTGCTGCTCCATAAAAGTGGCATACAAGCATATTGACACCTTATTCCGAGTGATTGATTGCACCACTACCAGACCCATGAATGAAAAAAGAGAGGTTATTGACACACAAACCTTCACTGATTATGTCCCAGCAAAGGCTCCAGGAGCAAATGAATGTGGGATGTTGGAGTAAGAACTGCTCTTTGACCAACAGTAAATGTGTGAGAGAAACAGAGAGAGAGAGAGGGAGAGAGAGAGAGAGAGAGAGAGTTGAGTTGGCAGATTGTTGGAGAAGTGAGATGGCGTGATATAGTAGAGGAGTATCCATCCCAGCTGTACAGCCTACGCACCAGCCAAGAACAGCACCATGTTTAAGGGCTATTTATTCTAACAGGATTATCATTACAGACATGACAATTCATGCTGTGAATTCTCAGGAAAAACAGGGACCAGAAGCTGGATTAGGGATCGTAGCTCATTCTGGTATCAGTGGCAGCGTAGAGTTTCAATTAAAATCAGAATCAGCTTTTTGCTTCATATGTGGGAGGTACAGGTGGTGAAATTTAAAATGACAAAACAGACCTCAGTCTACTGGAATTTTCATTATATGTAGGCTATATATTACACCAATCTCTCCAAGGTACACTCTTGTGCAGTTTTAAATGTTATTCATTGCCATTGCCAAAATGTAAAAAAAAAAAAAAAAAAAAAAAATCACTTAGAAGTGACTTATAAGGAAAAACATACTTGTATGTGCTTTTTATTGGAAAATAATAAAACATTAGGATGGCTTGATGCAAAGTGAAGCTATTACTACCACCTTAAGGTTTATTAATTTTCCAATAACAGTATGTCCAGTAGGATTTTATTCTATATTGTATTGGTTATTATATTTAATATTGTAGAACTCCAACAAAACAAGTTCCTGTTATCATATGTATACCAGCATATATAACAGCCTTATTTCTTTTTTTTTACTTTTTCTTAAATTTCTTCATCCTTAACCTAGAAAGTCCTTTGATTCGGAAAATGTATTGACTTACAACACACTGACACGTTTTCTATTAATGTTAAATAAACATCTCACAGAAAGCTTCACTATATCAAAGATATGTTTTTGCATTTTTTTTTAATAATTTTTAGATTATGTAGACTGTCTGTTGTACAAGTCCCAGGGTAAATTGTTACTATGGAAACAATAATACATTAGAACAAGTGCATTAATCTAAACCTCATATGATTAAATGTCAAAGCCTAGCTGTTATTGAAAATTAATCAAAACCTTCTAACCAATCAGATTTGAAGCTTTAACTGTGCTGTGGTTTAATGAATTATACTAAATCAAGTTGTTTGTTGTTGATCAGTGAACAGATAATAACTTGTTAAAACTATACTTATTTATCTGGTTACACAATTGCACTTTTGGTCTATATAGTACATAGTTATATAAGGGAAATTATTTTATAATCACACTATCCGGTGTCCCCCAGATGAGGATGGGTTTCCTTTGGACTCTGTTTCCTCTGAAGATTTCAGGGTGTTTTTCCCTGCTACCATCACCTCTGGCTTGCTCAGTATAGGAATAAATTGGTAAATTTATCATGTATGTGCTGAATTCATATATTTTTGTCAATCTACTTTATGATCTTGTCCATTGTTAAAAGCACTATACAAATAAAATTGAACTGAATCGAAGTGAGGATTTCAGGACTTTTAAGAAAGTCTCCATGATGCAGCCTCCTGGTTGAAGCTCCATCATGGAGCTGATTGAGAAGATGCGAAGAGCGTGAAGCTTCACCAGCAACACTGTTAGGATTTTTTTTTTTTAATAATTTTGTTTTGTTTTACATTTTTCTTGGTTTCTGCAATAATTCCATGTGTTATTACATAGTGTTAATGCAAGCCTTATGATTCTAAAGTAGAAGAAATATAGTAAATATGAAGAAATCCCTTTGATTAACTATTACATATTTTTGTCAGTGCACTAAATGTTTTTATTGTACAATATATGTATGTACTAACTTACATACATGCATGTTTGCTCAACAATTTTGCTAATAGCGGGTCTTATTAAAAGATTAACTCTTCAATCTGTTTCTTTTTTTTTCAATCCGTTTCTTTTTTTCCTGAAAATATATTCCAAAATATTTTAGTAACTTAGGTAGGTGTTTATACAACTGGAGTTCTTACAAGTTCAAGTGAGTTGAAGTGTGCATTTTCTTCAAACTGAGGCACTGTTAAATCTACATGATGAAAAATTAAACCTATAGTTACTCCACTGGCCATTCTTGTTCTCTGGCAAATACTCATCACATATGCAAGCAATGCTGAGACACAGACAAATATAAACACTGGCTGCTTGTGTGAAGTCTCATGTCAATATTACCTTTTCCTTTGGCACTCACACTCTACTTTCCTAAGCATTACGTGGAACCATCAGGAGCTTTGCACCTCCAGTCCATGGCCCTAAGGGCTACTAGCACCTTCCTCACTGTGGCCATTCTCTGTTACAGAGGCCCTTCACCTTCTCCTTCTTCACCTTCTGGCCTGTCCCCTTCTGGAACATTTGCCCAGTAACACCAATCCTTCTGTCTTATGTTTTTCTTTCAAACAAAGCTATTAATCATCTTAATCACCCCCAATTAACCTGCAACACCAGATGCTCTTTGCACGTCAAACCCTAGTCTGTTCCAGACAGCCAAACAGAACATGAACCAACATATGGAGCAATTTGCACTAGCAATTACACGTAATCCGGATAACAAAACAATAACAACATGGAACCAGGCACCTGAGGGTTGAACTGGTCCATAAGCCTAAAATGTTGCTGGAAGAAGGTGCTGCTGTAGACGATTAGATGCTTCGTGTGCTAAATTTAGGTAGGAAATATTTCTACCTCCCTGTCTCAGAGACACACAAAAGTTTACTGCTCACACTGAGACCAATGCAGCTTTACCAGGTTTCAACCACTGGGATGATGCCAAATGTTTGATATCTTAGACTAAAATACTTGCTTTGAATGCACATTTACACATGGGTCTATCCGTTACACTGTTACCAGGACCGAATCATTCTGTTTGTGGCCAAGACGCTAACAGCTGCAGGGAAGCAGCCACGATCCTCTCTCTGTTGATGGAATTGATGATGCCATTGTGACGTTTGTGACACAGTGTCAGATTTCTATGAAGGAAAAAAGTCAGGGTAGGATTGCAGCATAACAGTAAAGCAAAGTCTGCATCATTTTGCTAGTCTCGAACCAGAAAACAGGGGCAGGAGGTAAATAAATACACCATTTTGTGCATTCTCTGAATGATTTAACCAGTTGGCTTTAGTAAACATCCCTAAATTAATTTAGCGTTATTAAATCATGTCCTGCATGTATTCCTGTGTGAATTGGTTGTATACAACACACATTTCACTGACATTTCTTCAATAGATTTATGCCACCAAGGCCCACAAAATTGGAGCTTGGTGGCATGAATCTAAAAAAATTATTTTTAACTGATTTATCAAATACAGGTGATGAACAAGAGAAACACGAAAAACAAAAGATTATTGCAGTCGCTTGATATGAAACACAGCTCTGAAAAATTCATTTGCAAATGCGGATGATTTACAACAAATACAAAATACTTTTAGCAAAAATATAAAAAGGTAATTTGACCCGAACACTACACAAGGGTTAAAGACTTTGTGACAATGCACTGATATGACAAAGAAACTAAATAGGAACTAAACACAGAGCAGGTGAACACAGTGAGATAACAAACCAATGACAAGATGAGGCAGAAAGGACTAGGACACTAGCACATGCTATGACCTAAGATATAGGTACATATGGTGTAGAATGACATCACTAAAGTTGAATTATGTGACATAATTTAAACCTAAAGGGTTAATTAGCATTATTGAAATGTCAAACGTTGCATACATTGCCTGTTATAAATTAACCAGTAACTGAAACACTGACGTGTGACATGGTAAAAAGAGGAGGGAAGTTTGCAGCAGAGTACACTCCATTTTTACCTCTGTCACCCTGCTGACCTGGGCGTGCTGCCAGAAGCATGTGTAGAGGAACTTATGGTGTCTTTGGGTGTATCACTTGCAAGTAAATTGACACCGGTTTCCCCTTTAAACATGCGATCAATCAAAAATCGAGGCTTGACATGTTTTTGTCTGCTATACCTTTTGTATGTTAGCAACTATTGTACAACTGCTACGTAAACAATCATTTAATTTTGAAGATTAAAAGAAATTGAAAACGCAAGAGTGCACGCAAGACTTGCTGACCACAGCCTCGACTGTTTGGCACCAGATGGTGAATTGAGGTCCTGATATGAACAAATCAAAGTTTTAACTCACCTGATCTACTGCTAATAGCAGGCATTAAGATCTCATTACAGAGTTCCTGAAAATAGCAAGCTGCTGTAACCAGGCAGTGGAGCCGTACGGCTCAACCTCATATATCAGTGGGATTAACAGATAAAATCTGATAGGTGTGGTGATTTGTGCATCTTACACTCATTTGCAAAATGTTCGGTGATTATTGTTAGAGCCATAAATAATATTATGTTCTTGTATTATATGGTCCTATAAGCAAGAAGCTGTTGGCAGGCATGGAAAGGAAATAATACACATAGACTTTCTATGGTACATTTTTGAGTATAATTAAATCACAGTACTTTTTCTATGTGTTTTTTAAGTAACATTTTCAACTTCACTACAGTTTATTTTTGAAAACCATCACAGAGTAAATGAAAATGTCTATAAAAAAATGACTGAAAGTCCATTAAAAGTTGTGCAAATGTGTATATTTAAATTTCAAGAGCCAATCAAAACAAAGCAAAAGCCTACGTTCCAGATACTTAATCAGAAGTAGCAATGTCTGAGACAGTGCATCCCTCACACCCAATGTATCAGTAATCTGTTTAAGTTTATTTCAAAGAAAATAAAGTGATAATGATCCTCAAATCACGTGAGCTGTAACCTGTGGAAATATCAGCATTTCACACCTCAACATTCAACCCATGAAAACGTACTACACCGATCAGCCATAACATTATGAGCAGTGAGAGGTGAAGTGAGTAACACTGATTATCTCCTCATCATGGCACCTGTTAGTGGGTGGGATATATTAGGCAGCATGTGAACATTTTGTCCACAAATTTGATGTGTTAGAAACAGGAGAAATGGGCAAGTGTAAGGATTTGAACGAGTTTGACAAATGGCCAAATTGTGAAGGCTAGACCACTGGATCAGAGCATCTCCAAAACTGCAGCTCTTGTGGGGTGTTCCCGGTCTGCAGTGGTCAGTATCTATCAAAAGTGGTCCAAGGAAGGAACAGTGGTGAACCGGCGACAGGGTCACGGGTGGCCAAGGCTTATTACACGTGGGGAGTGAAGGCTGGCCCGTGTGGTCCGATCCAACAGACGAGCTACTGTTGCTCAAATTGCTGAAGAAGTTAATGCTGGTTCTGATAGAAAGGTGTCAGAATACACAGTGCATGATGGGTCAGGGCTGTTTTGGCAGCAAAAGAGGGATCAACACAATATTAGGCAGGTGGTCATAATGTTATGCATGGAAGGTGTAAAGCATTAGATACCTGAGGGACAGTCAGATCTTAAGCCTAATATATCACTTTAATGCTTTTTAACAATAGCATGTTGTTTTAAATATTAAGTTCAGCCTATAAGTAACGCTTAGGATAATGTACAAAATAACTATCTACAGAATATATGTTGCTGGAAACATGTATGAATTAACATGAGCTAACTAATAAATCTAGCAAATTACTAAAACCCCAATGGCAACTAATATTCCTTTTATTTATATACGCTTGATAATAGAGGTGGTGTTGCTTAAGTAGTGAAAGTTTTCACCACACAACTTATTTACTCATACTACAGTAGTTTTCTTGAACATTACCTTTAATTTTACTCAGTTATTACTACTACTCAAGTCAGGGTGTTGTGTATTTCTTCCACCTGTACCTCTTGGTATCTTCATTGTGGGATTTTTCAGGTTTTGCTGATGTTTTTGAGGTTTTTTCCAGTACAGATGTTTAAAAATCTGGCTATGAGACTCTGTTTAGCCCATACTCTAATCCACATGAAGCTTCTCTAGTAGCATGTTTTTAGAAGCTTCATACCCACCAGCGTGTTGCTGGCAGTGGTTGGAACGCTGAAGCTGTGTGTTCAACTCTGTGGTAACCCGCCCAAGCTATCGTTTTTTATCCGCATAATTATTTTTGATTTCCTGTGGTGGCTCGTTATGCATGCCTCCGTATCACCTTGCTGTTTGCTTTGGCCTTTAGGCTAAGCTGGGACAGCAGGCCGGTGTTTATTTTTAGTTTCCTTTTACGATGAATTGGACAGTTTTGCTCCTTGGGGTTCTATTATACCATCAGGTGCAGTGCATAATTTTGACACAGCTCAATTTGAGAGCTCTGCATGAGCACAGAGAATATTAACACCATGAAGGATGGTGTTCTGGTCCGTGCTAAAGCAATGTAAGCATAGCACTGTTATGCCTGATAAGACCAAACACATTCACATTTGACTAGAAAACAATGAAAAATGTTGGCACTTGTGCTTAAACTATGCTAATCTAGTTGATTCCATCTGCTCCAAGAAGATGGTTTACATTTTTGTTAGCAATGAGGCCTAATTTAGGAGGTTTATTTTAAAGCTTACAGTGAAACCTGCTCAGAAATAGAGCAGATGTAAGAAAAAAGGGTATATTTCCTGTTAATTTATTATGTAATTCATATATTTGTTTGGGCTGAATGAGCAGTTGTATTTGCTTATATATCATGATGGATTTTTTAATCTCATCACATAAATCTGCTTTTTTGCCTCCCAAAAATATTAATGTTATGAATTAATTTTACATGATAAATTGAGACTTTGGAATTATGTAAGGAATAAAGCAAGATGGCACTTCTTTAGGAAAATAATCCACAAAGGGTGCCATGATGCCACTTTTACAACCCCAAAATGATTTTTTTTTTCCACAGAAACACATATCACAAACTGGTTTGCTCTTATACTACAACAATTGCCAGATTTTGTATTATTTTTTAATTATTTAAGAAGGATATGTTGTGCTTTTATCCATTTATAGTAACATCTGATATTGTGAAACATCCATGTTAGTTATTTCCAGTTTTCACTTACAATGTACTAACGATAAACAGTTAATAAACAGTAGCTCCCTTATGAGTTTCCCACTTTTACTCTTTCGTGAAGATAAAAAATAGCTAAAAATTCGCCATATCAACAGTTACACGTTTTTAAATCCTCTTTATTTGGTGCATCAATTGGTGTGTCAATGGGTGGTGTAAGCGTCTAGTGTAGTGTGTTGTGCTTGTCACTTCTTGCTTTCAGCTATCACCGCTGGCTAGCAGCACCTGCTGCAAACTGGGGGAAAATTAAGTAAGTCCTCCCTTGCCATTACATAGCCTCTTCATCACCAGGCCCTATATAGTGCGTCACCATTCGCGACACACAGGCAACTGGGCACCTCTCGGGCCCCAAGCAGAACTACAAGGGACTCGAAGGATCCCCTTTTAGGATCACATTGCTCACCCTTATAGACTGAGGAAGGGTCTAGAAAAGGTGTCCTAAACATTGTCTGCTTCACCACAACCAATCTAGTTTACCACAGCTAGCAGGGATCCCCTTTTTAGCTGTCGAAACAAAAAGAAAAAGTGACTACACTCACTCTCGGAACGTGGAATGTGCGTACTCTCCTTGAAAATCAGATTGGAAAGGCACACAGCCTTAGTAGCTCATGAGCTAGACTGCTACAGCGTAGACATTGCAGCACTGGCTGAGACACAGCTAGCATAGGAAAGGCAACTCACAGTGGACAAGGGTGGTTACACATTCTTCTGGAGTGGTCGCAGTGTCAGTCAGTGGACAGAAGCTGGTGTGGGATTTGCGATCAAAACCAAACTGTTCTGTAATCTTACAAGCATGACAATGCAAGTACCTGTAGGGAAGAAACAAGCAACAATCATAAGTGCATACGCCCCCATGATGACCAACTCAGATGATGCCAAGCACAAATTCTACCAAGAACTAGACATTCTGATCTCAAACGACCCTAAAGGAAATAAACTTTTCATTCTTGGAGACTTCAGCGCTAGGGTTGGTAACGATCACCAAAACTTGAGGTGGTGTTACTGGTAGTAATGGTGTGGGCAAGTGTAATAGCAATGAATTATTGCTCCTTCTATACAACTCATGATCTCCTTATCACTAACACAGTTTCCCATCAAACCAACCGCAATAAAACAACCTGGATCCACCTTAGATCTAAACACCGGCACCTCATTGGTTATGTCATCACCAGGAAGGCAGACAGGCGTAAAAGATCACAAAGGCAATGTGCGGTGCTGAGTGCTGGACTGACCACAGACTTGGTCAAACTCCATATCCAGACCCACCGTCGTCCTCAGGGAAAGAAGGTCATGAAGCGCCTCAATGTCAGTAAGCTGAGGTTTGGTGACTCTGCCACCTGTCTCGCTGATCTACTCAGCAACAAACTAGCTGACTTGCAGTTTGGCCAAACTAGCATTGACGTTGACTGGGAAACTTTTAAGGAAGCTGTACATACCACATCCTTAGGTCTACTTGGCACCAAGACTGGTTCGACAAAAATGATGAGGAGATACGTGACCTTTTCACAGAGAAGTACAAGTTGCACCTTGCCTGTCAACAAGACCCCACCTCTACAGCCAAAAAAGCATCCATTGTGAACATGCGTCAGACCATCCAGGCAAAGCTTTGTAACATGCAAGACACCTGGCTATCAAACAAACCTGCGGAGAATCAGAATTACGCTGACATGCATGATTCCAAACGCTTCTATGATGCTCTGAAATCATCATATGGACTCCAGCCATCGGGCACATCCCCACTGCTGAGTGCGGACGGTTCATCTCTAATCACAGAGCATTGCAAGATCCTAGATAGGTGGGCCTAGCACTTCGACTCTGTTCTTTAACCACCTGTCTTCCATTAATGACGAGGCCATCTCTCACCTCCCACAGGTCGAAATTAACAACGTCCTTGATATTGCAACACCACTGTCCGAGAGCTTCTTTTTGCTGATGTCTGTGCTCTCAATACTAGTTCTGTATCTGACATGCAGCACAACATGGACTGCTTCTCACAAGCCTGTGATAACTTTGACTGAACCATCAGCATCAAGAAAACCAAACTATTGTACCAGCCAGCCTAGGAAAGGAATATGTTAAACCCAAGATACAGGTACATGGTACAAACCATTTGGAGGACTGTGTCACAATGTCTGGGAGCGCAGAGGCATCCGACTTGCAACCAAACTACAGGTCTACTGTGCAGCAGTCATCACCACCCTGTTGTATGCATGTGAAACATGGACTGTATATGCCAGGCATGCCAAAAAGCTCAATCATTTTTACTTGACCTGCCTCAGAAAGCTTATGAACATAAAGTGGCAAGACATAATTCCAGACACCAAAGTACTCAGTAGGGCAAAACTTCCCTCCACCTACCCCCTACTTCAGAGATCACAGGTTCACTGGGCAGGCCACGTTGCATGCATGCCAGATGCACGACTCCCAAAACAACTGCTGTATGGTGAGCTATCATCTGGAAAACAACACACGGGTAGGAAAAGCAAGCGCTTCAAGGACAGTCTGAAGGTGTCCCTCAAGACTCTGGGGATATCTTCTGATTCCTGGGAGGAGCTGGCACAAGATCACATTGCTTGGCATTCTGTAGCCAACAAAGGCTTCAAGGTGGCCGAAGCAAAGCGTGCAGATGAGTTAAGAAGACGACACACAATCTGCAAGATGAGGGCAGCGAACACAAGTGCCCAACTTGTGGGAGGTACTTCCGTGCCAGGATCGGCCTAACAAGCCATTTGGGGACTCACAGAAACAAATCTTCCACATAATTTGATGTTAAGGTCATCTTCGACTACGACGGACAAACATCATCATCATCATCATTATCATCATATGGTGCATCCACCTTAGAAGTCACTGTATAAGTTCTTATCTGATAGAATGGATAAAATTAAGATAGATAGACAGATAGACAGACAGACAGACAGACAAAAATAGATAGATAGATAGATAGATAGATAGATAGATAGATAGATAGATAGATAGATAGATAGATAGATAGATAGATAGATAGATAGATAGATAGAAATACTTTATTGATCCCATGAGGGAAATTCTTAAGGGAAATTATCACAATAATATACTAATGTCATATGCTATTATAGAAAATCACAGATCTGCCAAACCTTTGGTGCATTTAACTAGAGCTTCATTCAAACACACAAAAAACAGTAAAGTTTACTTAGTACCAGTTTTTTCCCTAAGTAAAAAAAGAGCCAAGTGATGTGAATTCAATTGAACAGTTGTTTTGTAATCCAGTTTGTATTCTCTCATCTCCTCTTGATTTTCCAGCTTGAAAGATACACTGGCACCATGCCCTCGTTTTCTATCATGTGGAGAATGAGAAATAAAATCTATTAATTCATTAGACTAATATTAGAAAAATGTATCTTTACCATAGTTACTTGGTGGTAACTGTAAAACCATGTGTATACATGCAATACATTTTCTACATGGTTTAAATGTTGACCCTTCAGAAAATCCAAACACATGAAACTTTTTCACTTTATACTATATGTTGGTCTAATCTAATAATGCATGAGAGACAAAAAAATGTTTCATATTGCTTTATTAAATAAGAATCTAGACTAGATGTAATCATTAAGACTTCAGGATAGGAATAATGTCACAGTGCAGTAGCTGGCTGGTGTTTATCTGTGGTTTCTTGGATTTAGTGTGTATATAGTCTACTGTCTGTCAGGTTTAGCCTTTACCAGCCAAAGGAGCCACTTAGACCTGATGAGACTTGATTATCTGTTTGTTTGTGTGTGTGTGTGTGTGTGTGTGTGTGTGTGTGTGTGTGTGTGTGTGTGTGTGTGTAAGTCTGGAGTTTACATGGACACACTAACACCCTAAACACGAATCTCTTTTCCATTGATTTGTCCTGATGCTATCAGAGGCTGTAAAGAAAACCACTTGTCTGTGAAACAGTAGAGTGAAAAGATGCTTGACTGTATCACCTTTAAACCTTTGTATGGTTTACAGAAACAGAAAGAAAGCATTTGCGTGCTAAAGTGAAATCGGTTTATCCATCAAGTCACAGACAGACGTATGAAATTAATTAATAATGACGGTGTGAAGTGTGCAAAATGCAGAAAAGTGAAAAAGATCTGAAAATGTTCTTCTGGTATACAGTATATTGATACATGTAATTGAAGTATTAAATGTGAACATGAGAGAAATGTTACATAAAAATCCCTTTTTACCAGTATGCTGGTGTTCAACTTATCAGACGTTTTCAATCAGTATAAACAAATTAATAATTTTATCACTGCAAGTCTGATATAAAATGAGTCAGGACTCAGTTGGCTTTCAATGTGAGACGTGTGTTTTTCCCTCTGTTGTATAGCCTTACACAGAATTTTAGTGGATGAAGATAACGCGTTCAAATTTTAGATGTTTATGAACAAGCACTTGGGGCATCTCAGAGAGCAGAAATGGGTTTGAGATCATCATTTACATTGAAGATAGAATTGTTTGTGTGTTTTTGTGTAACTTATCCATGTATATATTGTCCCTAGTAGGCTAGATAAAAATAGAAATACTTATGAAAAATTCTTAAAGCTCTGAGTGTTTACTTTCATATGAGCTTCATATTAAGCACCACTGTGGAGTGTGACATGACAAAGGCATTCAGTGCTGAACATTGCACAAATTAATTTTCTTGGCTTCTGGGAAAAAGAGCTCTAATGATAAATGATGATAACCCTTTAGTGTGTACACGTTCCACTTAAAGCAACAGTGTGGCATCAACTGAACAGAAGCTGCTTGATACTATGAATATATATATATATATATATATATATATATATATATATATATATATATATATATATATATATATAAATAAGAGAACAACATATAATGTAATGTATATTTACATATTGTACATGTGACTAGATCACTAGCTGTTAGAAATTAAACATACAGACTTTTTAATTTTAGTTATTAATTTTTCTATTATTTTTTTTAGGGATAGAATCACACTATTTCAATAATGGAGCCTGTTTAGGAGTTGGCACCTCTGTTTCACTTTATGTATGTATGTATGTATGTATGTATGTATGTATGTATTTATTTATTTGTTTACTTATTTTTACAGTATTCTATGATTTTTTCCATAAAGATGTGACAATATCCATAGTCTACATTTCCACAATTATTCATTCTTCACAGAAGCATTTCCACTGCATTTGTTATTGATAGGTTCAAAAAACTACATTACTACATTACTATATTTCTGTCAGAACCACTGTAATCTCTGTAGACCATCAGAACGTTCTATGGCTCTGCAAACACTATGAAACTAATGAGCTTGTGTTTGTCTTTCTCTTGGATCTGCAGCTGTAGGGGGAAACTGGCATGGTCTCCCCTGGAACTACGCAAGTGGGCAGTGGGATAAAACCGTCCAGCCAAAAGTGTCCACCTCAGCAACAAGCAGTGGTTTAAGTTTGGATTTAAGTTTCCCTTAAGGCTATGCAGTGGTGCTAACTCTGCAAAGACAAGCACTTGTAATGTAGAGGTGTGCAGAGCTCACAGAATGAAGCTAAATAATTCAACTGAAACTTTAAAATAGTACTAGGTGAATTAAATAAGAGTGCTGTCATATATAAAGAATTTAGGACATCCTGGTCCATCATCTGTCTTGCCACAGGTCGTTCAGGCAGGTGTTCAGGATATTTTAGCAAAAAAAAAATTGGAGCTAGTTGTTTATCAAATAATCTGAGCATTTATTTGTTTGCAGACTACATTCTTTTTTTCACACACACACACACACACACACACACACACACACACACACACACACACACACACACAGTGTGCAGTATGAAACCAAACCAAGTAGCAAATAACTAAAGTTATCCATAGCGCTGTGCTGGACTAATAGTTGTGAAAGTGCACTGAGTATAAAAACCTACTCAAGTGTCCTCTTTCAGAAATAACCTGCAACATTTATCCAGCATGTGTCAGTTGTCATGTCTTCCCCACCTTGAAACCTGTAGTGGCATGACAAATTTGCAAACTTATCCAACACGTAGATTGTCTTAAAAGTGGCGAGGCAGCATGTCTGAACAAAGAAGAGACTCTTGAGCTAAGTGCTGTACTATGAAGGGGCCTCAGTCAGCGTAACCTGATCACTGTTTGAGCTTAACACCAGTGACAAGCCAGTGATTGGCATCATCCTCTACCACACAGATACGGTCGCTGTACCACTGGATAAGGAGAACGAGAGGAGCCTTTGTGTTCTTATCTGTATACACACAGAGTCGCCAGCTGAGTTTGCAATCTGTCTAGCGGTCTCTCTTTCACCTCCCTCGGAGAGCTATAACAATAACAATCAGCACCACTGAAAGCTTAACACATACTGTACACCATCCGTCCATCCTATGCATGGATGTGTACTAAGTGCAGATGGAGGAGGGTGTGTTACACGATTTGCTGAGGGACATTTCTAGTACGTCATAGATAAAAGAATCATTGAATGTAGGGTACATGATATCAGTTAATCTTTACAAACCTCAGCCTTACAGAAAATGCTACGTTCCATTTCAACAAGCTTAAAAATAATATATAGGACACCCTGTAGATTTTAGTTACAAGAACATTCACTGAAGTCTTTTACCTGAACACATTAATCCCTAAAGTGTCCCCAGAAGTCCCCAAGGTCTGGTCCCCAAAACTTTCGTTCAAGCGAAAGTTGCATCATCTGTACTTGGGAAGACAAAAAATACTTTCAATTCTTCTTTTTCTGTTCATTTCGACAATATTTTGATAGAAACTGTTGAGGTCATTTTGAAGGTAAAACCTTGTTACGCAAATTGTAAATTGAATGTAAATGACAAATTTAAATAAAAAGGTTTTAAGGAAATTATTGTCCTTAATGTCCTGAATGTTCCTGTGTCATTGGCATGGATACTAGTTAACCACATTTCATGTATTCATTCATTCATTCATTGTCTACCGCTTATCCGATCTACTCTCGGGTCACGGGGAGCCTGTGCCTATCTCAGGCGTCATTGGGCATCAAGGCAGGATACACCCTGGACGGAGTGCCAACCCATCGCAGGGCACACACACACACTCTCATTCACTCATGCAATCACACACTACGGACAATTTAGAGATGCCAATCAACCTACAATGCATGTCTTTGGACCGGGGGAGGAAACTGGAGTACCCGGAGGAAACCCCCGTGGGAGAACATGCAAACTCCACACACACATGGCGGAGGCGGGAATCAAACCCCCAACCCTAGAGGTATGAGGCAAACGTGCTAACCACCAAGCCACCAAGCCCCCGTGCCCCCCTCATTTCATGTATTTCTCTGCTAAATTAAATCTTGTCCTTTTTACATGTGGTTTCATTACTCAGTTAAGAGCTGAACACAGCCAATAACAGAAAAAAACATGTAAAAAATGCAACAAAACGTCTACCAGTTGAACACGTTTTCTTAGATGCAACATTGAAAAGCAAAATTAAAGTTTAATTTTCAAAATTTCCGTGTGCTAAATTTCACAGTGATTGCAGACTCAACATTTAAAGTGTCTTGTTTGAGCAGTTTCTCACTGCATGAACACAACTAGCTGACGCACTCGATCATACTTAATTCCAGCTTCACAGATGAGCTATGCATTATTTAGTCAGTTTTCTTTTGATATCCAAAATAAGAACTCTAGAGGTTTTCTCTAAATGACTAGATTTAGATTGCAAGAAAACTGTCATCATGTGTGTCTCTGTAAAACTAAAAGGCCCAAATAAAACGGACAGAAGGGAGAAGTAGGAGCAACATGCAGGAACTCTCAGCAGTCAGATGGTCATCCAAAATCTTAAGCCTTATTCAAAGACTGGATTAGTTTTACATGTGGAGGTGGGGTAATGGAATTATTTCTGGAGTAGGCCTGAGATGTGTCTGGAAAGATTGTGGCATATTCTACCTTGAATAAAGTCTCCAATACAAATAACCCCCGTGAATGGGTGTAGATTTATTATATCTGCAGTGTCATATTTAATTTCACTCTGCTTATATATATATATATATATATATATAAAGCTTCAAGTCACCTCCCAACAACAGTATGATCTACAATAATCTCGTCCAGCTGACAACAGAAAACAGCACAAGGTGACACAATGTCCGCCACAATCAACCTTGTTGTCATTGATAATAATAGGAACTATTAATATAACATTTAGTCAACATAACACAGGGCTGGTTTTTGATTGTTATGTTGATAGTTCTAGCTAAAATGCAATGAATTAGCTAGGTAGCTATCGATACAGAACAGCAATAATGTTGATGTTACACAGATGAAAAATGAATGATTTCTACATATGTTTAGATTGTAGTATAAATATTAGGGTGTTTGTAATTCTGATGATTGTGGTTGTTAGTTCTGATTATTGATAAAGGGGTCAGCTCAGCCTCTTTGCCACTGGAAAATATGCCCCCAGTATAACCCCAAGAAACATACTATATGAAGTCTGTCTGGAAAACGTCCAGCCATTGTTAATATAACGCGAGCGGGTTGCGTTACATTGATTTTACCGGGCAGCCCAGGAGAACACACTGAAATGTGTGTGTGAACAATGATGGCTTAACTGTACTAGTCAATTGGGTAAGCATATGTACTGTAAAGCTTTCGCATTCAAAATGACTGAGCAAGTAGAACAACAAATCTGCATCAAATTTTGAGTAAACATTCCGCAAAAACTATTCCGATGATTCAGAGGGCTTTCTGGGATGATGCAACAGTGCAGCACAAATAAAAGTGTGGCACAAACACTTTCAAAGATGGTTGAGAATCTGTTAAAAGTGATCCATGTTCTGAAAGGAAGCAACAAGCAGAACACCTGAGTTTGTTGAACATGTACAGGGTGCAATCAACAAAGATCAGTGACTAACAATGTGAGAACTAGCAGCTGATCTGGAAATTCCAAAAACTACTGTGTCCTAGATTTTGATGCAGGATCTTGGCATGAAACATGCCTACATTGCAGGGTACACCCTGGACAGGATGGTAGTCTATCACAGGACACAACTGCAAGCACACTCACACACAATGCCATGTCTTTGGACTGGGGAGGAAACCAGAGTACCCAGAGGAAACCACCGAAGCACAGGGAGTACATGCAAAATCCATACACACAGCAGAGGCAGGAATGAAACTCTCAACCCTGGAGGTGTAAGGAAAATGTGTTAACTCCCTCAAGATACTTTACAAGACTTTCAAGAGATATACAGTGGACATAAAAGGTTTATACACCCCTGTCACAGGTTACTGTGATGTAAAAATAAATTAAACCTTGTAACATTATTTTCTACCTTTCATTTGATATAGCAATCAATTAGAAAATATTTGGGTATAATTCAAAACTATGAGACAAAACCAAGACAGATTATTGTCCAAAGATCATCCGAAGACCATGCTGAAGCATGGTGAAGGCAGCATCATGCTACAAGCTACTTCTCTAAAGCTGGGACTGGGGCTCTAGTCAAGATAGAGGGAATCATGGATAGCTCCAAATACCAATTTACTTTGGCAAAAAACCTGAAGGTCTCAGTTACTCAGCTGAATATGAAGAAAAGTTGAACCTTCCAGCACAATAACAACCCAAAGTACAAATCCAAGTCAAGAAGAATGTCTAAAAGTTTTCTTTCTTTTTTTTTGAAACAGTTGATTCCTACACAATTTGATAGATCAGGAGATTTTTGTGCAAGGAAGAGTGGAATAAAACTCAAACAAAACCCTAAAGCCATGTTATTATAAGTTTTTTTCTTTTTACTTTAGAATAGTTTCTCACTAAAAGGTGGAAAAAGATCTGGCATGATTGATCTTGGTTTCATTTTCTTTACGTCGTGAAAAAGGGCAATTTCAACAGGGGTGTGTAGACTGTTTACATGCAGTGTATGTCTGGAAATCATATCCCATCTGAATACTACTTCAGTTAAGCAAACTGAAAGGCATAAAGTTAGTCATGATTTGAAAAATTGCCAATCATAAATAAAAGGGAAAATAGCATATGATTTGTTTGAGTAGCTGCACCACGTTTGGCCTGTGAGGTGAGCAGCTCATCATGAAGGTTTAATGGGCCATCTTCAATTCTGTTTGAACTTAATGAGATCATCAGTCTCAGTTTTATGATCCCTTGGCAGCAATTTCACTATAACTGTGTTGGCTCTGTTCCGCCCCTGCTATGAGCCTTTAATGTATGCAGTAAACACTCAAATAATATTAGTTTCTCTGCAGTGCAATAAGCTAACGTTTGGCATCTGAAGTGGATGGAAATGCAAGCTACTTTTAGAAGCTATGCTAAGTCAAGCTGGAAAGAAACAATATCTTTGCACATTCGGTGGATAACTGACTGTGGATTGAGTTTTTTGTTGTTGTTGTTGTTGTTGTTGCACAGCAACAAGCACAACATTATGCAACATTAAGCAAATTACAACCTTCAGCTTTTCTTTTTCTGTGCAACTGTAGCTGAGAAATGTTTTTTTGACATCAGGTCTTCTCTTCATTTTGCTTCATGTTCATAACACAACCAGAACACACCTCTCCCTCTTATTCTAGCTCCTGGAACAAGGCCCGAGCAGGCTCAAGTCCCAGTTGATACTCTACAAACATTGCTGGGCTTCTCTGAGGTAACTCAATATCTCTTTTGTGTCTGAACATAAGTGGTAGTTGAGGACAGATGTGACATTCAGCTAGCTCGTCAGCCTGTGAGGGAGGGATAGCATGTCCTGTTTTTCTCCACTTTTTGAAAGAAATGAATCATAGATATATTTTTAAAAGACTTAAATTCACATCTCAATCCTAACATTGTCAGGAAACTCTTAGTGCTTTCATCTGATTTATTTATGAATTAAGCTTAATATTTAGTAAGAATAACTTTTATAACATATGAGCCTATAGGTTAGCATATACATTTTAAAAACAAATGAAATTAGAAAAAAAAGATCAGTAACATTGGTTTTATTAAATCCGCTATTTAATTGCAAACACAATATCAGTTAATCTTTGGTGCATTTGGTGTGTATCTTTAACCTAGAAAGCTAGATGTACTCTAAAAGGTAATTACTTCAATTATGTAATTTAATCCTTTTAAATCCTTTTGTTTTCAGGTGTTAGAAATATATTTAAGGTATAAATGATAAGAGTACCACCTCAATATTCTTTTTCTTTTCTTTTTTTTAGTATAGTATATACACATTACATTTTTGTTCCCATAGATACAGATATTACAGGTCAATGTAACGATCTATTACAAATCTATTTATGTCTTTCAAATGAGTTAAAAAGTAAATTAACTTTCCTAAACATAGGTTACATACAAAATTCGCCTTAGAAGTATATCACTTCAGTGACTCGTGTTTTAACACCTTTTTTTTCTTAAAGACTGTATCAAAAGTAATTGATCGTGAGAGCACTGGTGTGTAAGACATGTTAGACTGTGTCCATTGACATTTAGCACTATATAAAAAACTCAGTAAGGCAGAACTATCAGATAAGCAGACCTTCATGAGTGAAATCTGGTAAAAATCTGCCAAGCAGAAGACGGAGCACAGTGAGTGTCTATGGCATGCTAGCAAATTCAGTGGCCTTTTCACTTTCAGCAGCTCTCCTTCTCCGTCTGTTCTCACCTGTCAAACACACGCCTCATTCACACTTCATTCCTGGGTGACTCTCACTGTGTTAAAGTCTTTTCCCAAACAAAAGCCACTTTACGGAGGAATGTGACACAAGCATTGAACCTTCGCTCCCTCAGTTGCAGCTCAGCTGAGAGACCACTGACAGCTAATGTAGTGGTGCTTATTTAGTTCTGGAGCCAGTAAAAACAAAATTATTTGCTCTATCACCCTTTTAATTGTACTCCTCTGAAACCCATCTGGGTATTTCTGTGTGTATCCTCTTCAAGAGGTATGAGACAATCTACTAATTTGTTATGGTCCAGATGGTGTTTAAAGAAGATCAGATCATTTAAAGCAGAATAATGGCACATTTAAATCGAGGAAAGCATGCAAAATGTCAAAATAATAGATGAAAATATCTATCAATAGCAGTGAATCCAAACTATCAGACGCACGGCTTAAATATTCTCTTTGCTTTAAAAGTTCAGCATTTGTTATTCTTCTTAATAGGTGAAATGATTAACGGCACAAGCTGTGTAATGTTTTCTCAAGTCTTTAGAAACAATCATTCATTCATTCATTGTCTACCGCTTATCCGATCTATTCTCAGGTCACGGGGAACCTGTGCCTATCTCAGGCGTCATTGGGCATTGAGGCAGGATACATCCTGGACGGAGTGCCAACCCATCGCAGAAGTACACACACTCTCTCATTCACTCCCGCAATCATACACTACGGACAATTTAGAGATGCCAATCAACCTACAATGCATGTCTTTGGACCGGGGGAGGAAACCGGAGTACTCGGAGGAAACCCCCGAGGCACGGGGAGAACATGCAAACTCCACACACACACGGCGGAGGTGGGAATCAAACTCCCAACCCTGGAGGTGTGAGGCAAACGTGCTAACCACCAAACCACCGTGACCGTATTCAATTGAATTGAATATACTTTGTTAATCCCATTAAACATACTTTAATAAATGGTGAAATGATTGACGGTACAGGCTCTCTGTATTTACTCACTGAGGTCTTTATATACAATGAAGGAAACCTTCAAAACCTTCTCTTCAATACTGGCAGGCCAAAATAATCACTACTGAGCAGTGCGCACTAAACATTAGCTATAATATTAGTAGTGTAAATGTACATATAAGTATCTCAACATTTGAAGTCAGGGATTTTTTTCAATATAATAAATATACACACAACTTTCCAAGCATGACAGTTTCATCCTACTATACAGTGTTATTCTGATAGCTCATGTTTTGCTTCGGTGTAAAGTATTTCAGGGTCCGCCATGTGAAAACACTTCAATATCATTTCCATGTTATACATTAAACACCACAAAGTTGAATCCTCAGTTCTGATTGGTCAGAAAGTGTTGATCAATATTCACAGTAGAACAATGCAGCTAATTTATAAATTGATCCTATTGAGCAAGCCAGAGGTGACATTGGCAAGGAAAAACATCCTGAGATGACATAATCCTTAAGAGGAACCTGACACCGGATAGTGTGATTGTAAAAGTTTCTCTTCTTATAGTTTATTGAGTTTAGCATATCAAACAGAATTGTTTAATTATATTAATCACTTGTTCTAAAATGTTATCATTTCTTTGGTATAGTAACAACTTGCATGTAGGAATCTCTACTTACATTGTGTTAAAAAAGCTATAACTGGATGGTTGATGCTGTGAGCTTTTCCGTATGGAAAGGTTTATTTTGCATCTTTGGGAGGAGTCCTGAGTGTCCAAATATGTGAAACTCAGAGATAAAGCTGTAACTTTAAGGTTTCCAACACAGGTCTGTCTTCAGAACAGAGCATTTCAGTGCTTGAGGTTTATTGGTAACATTGGTATTTTGGTATTTTCCTGTAAAGAAGAATGGGAGAAACTGCCCAAAAATAGGTGTGCCAAGCTTGTAGCATCATACTCAAAAAGACTTGTGTAATTGGTGCCAAAGGTGCTTCAACAAAGTATTGAGCAAAGGCTGTGAAGACTTATGTACATGTGATTTTTTTCTTTTTTTCTTTTTAATAAATTAGCAAAGATTTCAAACAAACTTCTTTCATTTTATCATTATAGGGTATTATTTGTAGAATTTTGAGGAAAATAATGAATTTAATCCATTTTGGAATAAGACTGTAACATAACAAAATGTGGAAAAAGTGAAGCGCTGTGAATACATTCCAGATGCACTGTAGCTCATGTGCATATACTATATTAAGTAGTAAATATGGCAGTTATTTGGCAACAGCTTTATTTAATATTTTTATGTTTTTTCATATTCTGGTAGGTTTTTACCTGCTGCTCATGCTTTTTAGTAGTTCATCAAATGATTGTTTGTCTATCAATCCTCAGTCCTACTCTCAATTTATTGTCTCAACAAAATAAATACCTCATAAATGTGGTATGTGTGCTCTTAAGTGTAAATGTGATGGCAGAGACCATAAGGAAACTAACACAGATGCAGGAAGAATATGTGAAACTCCACACAGGGAGCAAACCGAGCTCTGGATTGATCTGGGGCCCTGGAGCTGAGCAATACTGTTTTGACATCTGATACAAAATACAGTGTGTATATAAAGACAATAGTCATATGAATGATATGAAGATTAAGGAGGTTCGGGATAAGAGTACAGGTGTACTTTTTGTATCACTCCCTAATCCGAGCCCATTATTTTTCTGTCCACTATACATTATTGAATAAATGCATAGTATCTTTCTTTAATAAAAATAAATACATAAAAACACACACACACACACACACACACACATTCAGAATGAAAGAGAATACAGAAAAGGCATTTGATAAACTTTCTCCTAGCAGCACGGAAACATAAAATAAATATAAAATAAAAATAAAAATAAAAATAAAACAAAACAAAACAAAACAAAACAAAACAAAACAAAGGCGAGCCAGATAAAAAGAGTTGCTACATCAGTTTCATATGTTATAGTTCTCAAGTTAACAACCTTACTCAAGAAGTGTGTAAAATGAAAATGACCTGGAGTTTGCCTGAACTGACCTGTGTTGAATGTGACTTGATTTGACTAATGTTCTTCTAAACAAATTGAAGGCTTGAAAACCCTTGAGGACACACAGTTACTGAAAACGAAACCATTTATAGGACAACAACAACAGGTGCAGCAATGTTTTCCCTTGGTGCAGCAGCATTAATAAAGAAAATAGGTTCCTGATTTTTTATGTTTTTGCACAGGATTCTACTCACTGCTTATGGGGATGACAAGGCATCCATAAGTTATGCAAAGGGAGAGCATCGTTCACTCATATTTTCTGCAGAAGTACATTAATGAATGTGTTTCACGGTCCAGACGGAACTCTTAGGCCATAAGGGCATCTCGTTTCATTGCCCACACACACATTTGGCTAATCATCCTTACTAATGTGCCAGAATTATAATCAGTTCCTTGTTCACTTGAAGCAACAGCATAATGATTAATCCACAGCGTTTATTTGAGAATAAATTATTAGGCTGGACAGAGAGGTGATAATTGATGGCTACTGTCCTCTAGTGGCTTCAAGTGCTGTGTGTGGTGTAGAAATATCAATAAAATGTTTTCAGATTATAAGGCTGAGGAATAGCTAGTAAGATTATTATTCATTCAACATCCTGAATGTTAAGAAAAGGTTAGTTAGATGTTAATATGTTAGTCGATGATAGTTCAGGTGAGTAGAAATGTTTAAGATTTATTTCAGGGGCAACAGAGAATTTCAAGCTTTAAAGCTTAAAGAGTAAATAAACACATTTTATTAGGCTAATAACCAGTACTCTCTCTCTCTCTCTCTCTCTCTCTCTCTCTCTCTCTCTCTCTCTCTCTCTCTCTCTCTCTATCTATCTATCTATCTATCTATCTATCTATCTATCAAAAAGGCAGATAGTCAGTTGCATTTATGATTTCTAAGTCCATATTAATGCCACCTTTCCTCTAAATACCATACGTGTTAAACACTAAACATACAGTTCTGTCATCGGTCCCTTTGTTTGCATTTGTTTGGAAATATTATGTTTCATCCATCTACTTTTAGTTTCTTCCCCAAAGAAGATGCAGTAGGATGAAGTAAATAATCCTCTTCATTTGCATTCACTGCACCTGTTTTCATCATACCTGCAACTGCAACCTGCAAATACTGTCTCACTCACTACTGAAGATGTGTTACAGATGTGTCAGAGTAAATATCAAAGTAAACCGAAAACTATCTACCCAAAAAACTTGAGGCTAACTGTCTAATTATCTGATATCACTATCACTGATAGTCTGCATACATCTACAGTGTGGGTTAGAAAGAAATCAGCCTCACTTCTTCATATCATTTTGTGAATTTATTTTGCAATGGTTCTGTTGCGGTCAGGTCAACATAAAATCTAAAATAATCCATTTTTGACATTTGTTCAAAGCACAAAACTGATGTAACTGATGCGAAAAATCAAACTTTAACTCTGAAAGCCCTACCAGACAATTTATTTCACGCTCCTTCACATTACAAATAAGATGTATACAGTGTTGATAAACTGTTCCTGCCTGAGAATGGAGGACTAAAGAAAATTCAAAAGACACCTCAGGTGCGCTTTCCCATGACTAGGTGGTATGTATACTGGACCCTGGTGAGGGAACTACCCTGAAGAATTATCATTGTTATCAGTTTGACTGGGGTTTATCTAACAAATTTGTCTACCAGATTTTTCCATCCTTCGACGGCTGTGTCTGGGGGGTTCGCTATGGTGGTAGAATCACCCTCAAAGTGGGCAAATGGTGTACATTTGATAACAGGGGCATTTATCTAAAGACACACATGCTCATTGTCTCACGGGCCTTTTTGTGTACAAGATAGTGACGTGCATGTTGTGTATATGGAGACAACAGGTCAATAGTCAGCGTGTGTTTGGATTTAAGAACAGATTGTGGTTTTGGATGACTGCTTGTCACAGACACTGTGGGGGTTCCAGACATGCTGAATATTTTCTCACAGTCTCAGTATTGCAAGAGTGAAATCACATGTGTCCTAAATGAATATGGGCTTGTCATCTGATTTAAAATATTAATAATTATTAATCATAAAGTTTCCATGTCCCCTTTAAAGAGCACCTGTGTAATGAAAGTACAATGTCTTGTCCAAACTGGAATAACAAATAAAAACATACTTCTTTAGTAATAGAAATCTATGATTTTTATTTGAACATGATTTTGGAAAAGAACAAGTTCATTATTATTATTATTATTATTATTATTATTATTATTATTATTATTATTATTATTATTATTATTATTATTATTATTATTATTATTATTATTATTATTATTATTATGTTTTTCTCATAAATTGTGTTGATTTCAAGGTCACACTGAAGATGAAAACAATTCTGATATAATTTAGTTTTCTAGCTTTACACTACAATATCAAGATGTTTTAGTGAAGTTTTATAGAAAACAATTTATTTTTCACTTTAATTTTTCCTATAATACATTCTTCAAACTAAATAATCCAACAGTGATCCAATAATTAAAGTCTTCAATCTTCTGTTTCTATTAAATTTCCATTATAACTCCTAAACATGTAAGCCAGGATAAACAAAACATTTGTCAGTGGTGAAATGAACCATTTTCTAATTATACCCATAAAGAAATGTGTGTGGTTTAATCTGTTAAGCTAATACATTTTAATTACATTTTTCAGTGACAGTTACAAGCCATTACTATTAACAAGGCACATATGCATCTGACTTTACATCTAACACACACATGATAAATTTTTATGATTAACCACAAAGACATGATGGTAACAAGACTAAATAGATCACATTATTTCTAAAGAAAAACACCTGAATTATGTGTCTAATAAATGTTAGTGTGTGTGATCATTATTTTGATATAAAAGCTATGTATAGATATTATTGAAAAGCTCCTGCTGTGATTTTAACATGGCACTGCATTGTGGGTTGTTCCCTACGGTATAATGTGACATGCCATCCCCCCCCACACACACACACCTCCCACAGACAGTCTGAAGATGTCTGGACAATCACAATCAGCAGAAGCCAAACCTCCACTTAGATTGTTTAAACCTTTCTGCTCTTGTGACTTTCTGTTGTAGATGTTCCCACATAGATACCCTAAACATCAGCATTTCCCCAAAACAGTTTCAACTCTCTCCCTTGCTTCGGTGGATCTTATCACCTGGGTACTGTAGGTTTATACCTAAGAAGTGCTGTAGTAACATCCTTTCACACAGAACACTCTGTCAATACAATTAGTACTGTTTGTCTTTACATTATAAAGGACAAGTTGCCTTTTGAGTCTGGTTCACCTCAAAGTTTCTTCCTCACATCATCTAAGGAGGCTTTTTCTCTTGCCACATCACCTCTGTTTGTTCACTGGATTCACTGGATATCAAAATCTACATTTAGATTTCTATAAAGCTGTTTTGTGACTATGTCTATAGTTAAAAGCACCACATTATTTAAAACAAAATTAAAATCAATATAAAATGGACACAAATTCATAGACAGTCACCATGGCAAGAGACACAGTACTTGATTTGGGACATCCTTCCTTAATAGAAAAACACAATTTTGGGGAGATTTCTGCTTATTCTGTTATTTTGTCTTTCTTAGTAATATAAAATAATAAAATCATTGATGGTGATTCATGAACAGATCTGCTCTAATAAGTCCTGGGGACACCAAATAATTGCTTTAGAGGCAAGACTAGATTGGAAATACTCAAGGGTGTGAAACTGGGTAAGACTAGAGGCAATTAGATTGGAATTGGATAAACAAGGCTTTACAACAAGGCTGTTTTTTTCCTCAGGAATCTCCACAAAATTTACTTCTGTAATGACTGGACATATTTAAAACAATAAATACAAGAAAATAAAACATTTAAAGCATCCATTTACCCCAACAGTATTATTTGTGCATTTTAGACAAGTCTAATGCAGCTAAGAAGTCAAAGTCATCTGTAAAACTTCATTCAGAGGGTACCAACTTCGTTTTTTTATAACACATTCAGAAGTACTGCGTTTTTATGATATTAGAGGATCTTTTGTAACTTTACATGGGCAAGAGAACAACAACCAATGACTATTGGCTGATCAAGATACTTTGTACTTTTTCTAATCAGTTTCTCAAATTATTAGCTTCTTGTTACTACCAACACATGAATGATATTTAGAGACATTTATTAGTACACAAGGTACACATAGTGCTTTAAAAGAGTGTTATAAATGTAAATTTAAATGTGAAGACTTTGAGAGAATTAATACCATTTCCTTGACTGGCATACGGGCTTCATAAATAAGAAGCTGTATTGGAAAGGGGGCTTCTTCATTATTTTAAAACAAATGGTCTCAGCATTCAGTTCATGCTCTTATAGGAAGTAGACATCATAGCGTGATAAAGTATTGGCAAAAATGTGTCCATCTGCCATCTCACCTTTTGTGAGGCGTGCATACAGTACTATTACTCTACTTTGTTTAACATATTTGTATAAGAAATCATCACCCAAATCAACAACAATTCAGAAATGTGCTTCCAAGTTGCCATTTTCTCAGGTTTCGATGTCCTTTAGTCCATTTTTATAGATAGCAGATCTTTCACATAGTGTCCGAAAGCACGTAAACAATCGTAAACAGACTAAGACATCATTTGCACTGGGTTCTTTGCTACATTTATAGTTTAATGTACCTTTAGATACCATCAATTAATAATGGTGATGGTCATTGTTGTTTTTACTGTTATTAGTAGTATTAGTAGTAATAGTAGAAGTACTGAAATTTATTTATTTGTATAAATAAGCCCTTGTTTGAGTTAATTAAATCATTTTTATATGTAGCTTTTTCAAAGATTATTTTATGTCTTATTATTATTTTGAGGCAGATCCTCACTAACGGCTTTATCCTGGTCACATGGGTAAGTATGAAGGCTCGGCTCGTCTATGATAACGTGAGTCTGGCGTGCTCTCTAGTGGAGAAGAAACGACACTGCGATTAGCAGGTGTTTGTGGTTGCCAGGCAACAGCAAGCGGAAGCTGAAACGACAGTCTAGACGACAACAGGAGTTAACTTTAACATAAGAAAATATTATAGTGAAGAAGACATGGCAACGCCAACTAAGACGAAAGAGAAAGAGCCAGTGGATATCGTTCAACAAAACGCTATTCATGTGGAGAGAATCCGGAAAGAACAGCAGTGTCAGAAGCTTTATACCGAGTTCACCATCAATCCCTATAAAAAGTGTGAGTAGTGTTGTTGTTGTTGTTGTTGTTGTTGTTGTTGTTGTTGTTTGATTAATTAAAATAGTGGTGCTTTGTGAAGCCTTGCCTAGGGATCCATGGGTTTTTTTTTCAAAATGTTCTTACAGGAAATGACAATCCATCACCAAATTAAATTATTATTATTATTATTATTATTATTATTATTATTATTATTATTATTATTATTATTATTATTATTATTATTAGTGAGCTCTTATACACCAATCAGGCATAACATTATGACCACCTGCCTAATATTGTGTTGGTCCACCTTTTGCTGCCAAAACAGCCCTGACCCGTCATGCACTGTGTATTCTGACACCTTTCTATCAGAACCAGCATTAACTTCTTCAGCAATTTGAGCAACAGTAGCTCATCTTTTAGATCGGATCACACGGACCAGGCTTCGCCCCCCAAGTGCATCAATGAGTTTTGGCCGCCCATGACCCTGTCGCCGGTTCTCCACTGTTCTTTCCTTGGTCCACTTTTGATAGATACTGACCACTGCAGACCGGGAACACCACACAAGAGCTGCAGTTTTGGAGATGCTCTGATCCAGTCGTCCAGCCATCACAATTTGGCTCTTGTCAAACCCATTTCTCCTGCTTCTAACACATCAACTTTGAGGACAAAATGCTCACTTGCTGCCTAATATATCCCGCCCACTAACAGGTGCCATGATGAGGAGATAATCAGTCTTATTCACTTCACCTCTCAGTGCTCATAATGTTATGCCTGATCGGTGAAGTTATTAACTATTTAACTAGTCACTTTAGTTAAAATATCAGTAGTGGTCAATAAAAATGACAAGGCCTATATATTAAATTGACTCTACTGTATCAGAGGGTGAAAAGTTCAATAATTTAAAAAAGATCTTATTTTGTAATAATAGAAGAAGTAATTATAGAAGTATGTAAGAATAACTGATTATGTAATAATAATTTTACTGAAAATATTTGAGAAATTACTCTATATTTGGGTTCATGTTCAGAGCGGGTCCAAAAAAATGTATGTTACAGTTATACAAGGGGTGCTTGACTAAAAAGGTTTGAAAACTGCTGTATTAAAAAATATAATCATTATATAATTTCTGACTAGGATTAAAAAAGTCTTTAGTCTTTAGAATAGACATTATGTACTGATTTTGGTTTATTGAGGTTTTAATTAAACCCATTGCTTAAGTGACTATAAAGTTACTATAAAAGCTCAATAATAAATAAAAATAACTTTTATAATGATGGCTTGTGATTTCCAATGCTGTTTCAAAACTGTTTTTGTTAAAAAAAAAAATCAGCTTTAATTCTGAATGAAAGTTGAATTGGCTTCACTATTTATTTGTGAAATCATTAATTCATCTCTATACTTTTTGCTGTGTAAAAACTGCCTGATAGTTGTAAAGAGTTGCAAAATCATATTAAATGCATTAATTATACTTTCTGTACACTTTCTTTCAGTGCACGCTTTACCTGATAAACCCATGTCAAAAAAAATGTATGAAGAGATTGAGGAGGACCGTATGTACAGTTATCTTTACAAAATTTACATTCACATCAGTCTGTACCTGGTGACATTTTATTAACAGATTAGCAGTCTGTCAGGCTACAAAATGTTAGCAAAGAGGCAAAGTTTAGCACGATTGTTTTAAATGGTTATTAAAATTTTAAACTAAACTTGATCTCGCTTTAAGTAATGTAGATATTTAATTTATGGGAACTACAATTTTTTATAAGACAACTCAGATAAGGTGAAGCAGTTGATTCAGTGACTAAAAATAATAATTAATGATGGAAATATAGTAACTGGATAATAAATAAAGGCAATAAAGCATTTTCTGTATCTAACACAAACGCTGAAACCTTTGTGTAATTACCTTTTCATGCCACTTTATACACGTCAAAGTAACATAGCACAAAGACATAATATTTAACCTGAAGGGATTATTTCTGTATGATGTGACTGGAAGCTGTGATGTGTAGCTATGTTGTGCTTTTTAGGCTCTGTTACAGTTATAGCTTCATGTTATTGTAATTATGTAAAAACATGTTGATATGAACCCAGAAGTCAACATTCCAGCTATACAGTGCATCCGGAAAGTATTCACAGCGCTTCACTTTTCCCATATTTTGTTCTATTACAGACTTATTCCAAAATGGATTAAATTCATTATTTTCCTCAAAATTCTACAAACAATACCCCATAATGACAATGATAAAGAAGTTTGTTTGAAATCTTTGCAAATTTATTAAAAATTAAAAATCATATGTACATAAGTATTCACAGCCTTTGCTCAACACTTTGTTGAAGCACCTTTGGCACCAATTACAGCTTCAAGTCTTTTTGAGTATAATGCTACAAGCTTGGCATACCTATTTTTGGGCAGTTTCTCCCATTCTTCTTTGCAGGACCTCTCAAGCTCCATCAGGTTGGATGGGGAGTGTTCGTGCACAGCCATTTTCAGATCTCTCCAGAGGTGTTCACTTGGGTTCAAGTCTGGGCTCTGGCTGGGTCACTCAAGGACATTCACAGAGTTGTCCTGTAGCCACTCCTTTGTTATATACAACTTTATTGTCATTGCAAAGAACAGGTACATAGCAATGAAATACCATTGAGCATCTACCAGGAGTGCAGATAAATATGTAAATATGTACATATTATATAATATCCATAAATAAGTCTGTGTCAGTATGTGCATAGAGAAGTATGTGCAAGTTGTATTTACAGCAGATAAGGTGTTAAGTGTAATTTTCTATTGTGCAAAATGTGTGCATTATGTACACTGTATGTACAACAATAACAAAGATAATATATAGATAGATAGATAGATAGATAGATAGATAGATAGATAGATAGATAGATAGATAGATAGATAGATAGATAGATAGATAGATAGATAGATAGGTGTAACCTATTAATTAACAACATATATTTATATTATACAGAGAAAATGTAACAGAATGTACAGGGTGAAGCAGAACTGCAAGGTGGTGAGGTGTAGTGAGACATGAGTGTACTAGCGGTGTAGTGTAGAGTTCAGAAGATTTATGGTTGTGGGCGAAAAAGTGGCCCTGAACCTGCTGGTTCTGGTGTGGATGGACCTGTATCTCCTCTTGGATGGAAGGAGGTTGAACAGTTTGTGACTAGGGTGAGAGGAGTCTTTTATGATTTTGTGTGCTCTGCGCAGACATCTACCGTGGTGAAGAGACTCAATGGCAGGTAGTTGGGTGCCGATGATGCATTGGCCGGTTTTCACAACCATTTGCAGTGATTTCTTTTCACACACTGTGGAGCTGCCTCACCACACTGTGATATCTTTGCTTGTCAAGATGCTCTCAATAATGCAGTGGTAAAAGTTGGTCAGGATCTTGGAGGATGTGTGCTGAGGGTCATTGTCCTGTTGGAAGATGAACCATCGCCCTAGAGGTCCAGAGCGCTCTGGAGCAGGTTTTCATCAAGGATTTCTCTGTACATTGCTGCATTCATCTTTCCCTCGATCCTGACTAGTCTCCCAGTTCCTGCCGCTGAAAAACATCCCCACAGCATGATGCTGCCACCACCATGCTTCACTGTAGGGATGGTATTGGCCAGATGATGAGAGGTGCCTGGTTTCCTCCGGACATGACGCTTGCCATTCAGGCCAAAGTGTTCAATCTTTGTTGCATCAGACCAGAGAATTTTGTTTCTCATGGTCTGAGAGTCTTTCAGGTGCCTTTTGGCAAACTCCAGGTGGGCAGTCATGTGCCTTTTACTGAGGAGTGGTTTCCATTTGGCCACTCTACCATACAGGCCTGATTGGTGGAGTGCTGCAGAGATGGTTTTCTTCTGGAATGTTCTCCTCTCTGCACAGAGAAATGCTGGAGCTCTTTGAGAGTGACCATGGGGTTCTTGGTCACCTCCCTGACTGAGGCTCTTCTCCCCCTGATTGATTAGTGTGGCCGGGCGGCCCGCTCTAGGAAGAGTCCTGGTGATTCCAAACTTATTCCATTTACGGATAATAAAGGCCAATGTGTTCATTTGGACCTTCAATACTGTGAATACTTATGTACATGTGATTTTTCTCTGATTTTTTTATTTTTAATAAATTTGCAAAGATTTCAAACAAACTTCTTTCATGTTGTCATTATGGGGTATTATTTGTAGAATTTTGAGGAAAATAATGAATTTAATCCATTTTGGAATAAGGCTGTAACATAACAAAGTGTGGAAAAAGTGAAGCGCTGTGAATACTTTCCGGATGCACTGTAATTCTGCCTTCATGTGCTATAGGACATAATGTAAATATATTACATAAGTTTCCCACTAGGATGTTGCCTTAAAAGAGACAAGCTAAACTTCCAACATGATGGAGGGGAGGACAGTTCATTTACTGAGTGGCAGGTTTCGCCTTTTTTATCCAGCTATCCAGTTATTCTCATTTGCTGTTTTGGTCATTTATGTTCATCAGCAACCATTTTATGCATGTTCATCAGCAACAATTTTACACCATAGTATGTATTTGACCAAAATTCCATTATCATCAGCAAGCTAGCTGACTGAGAAATGTGTTCTGGTGTCAAAATAACAGTAAAAAGGAATATGTATGAATAAACCTGACGTCAATCATACTTCATAAACACGAAATACTCGTAACTACCACTTCAGAAGTGGGAAATAGGATAATTCTGATAGCACATGAAGGCAGCATCAGTACAGAAATTCTACTTTACTATACTTACTAGAATTCCACCTTACATTTTTCTACTACATAAAATTCTGTTTTAACTTAACAGAAACCAAAAAATTGGATAATATACATAATTACCTTTGAATGTTGTCATTTCATGTTGAACGTAACGTTGTAAATGTTATTTTTTTATGGTAGCTGCTTTCTTGAACATGATACGGAAAGCACATTCAGAACCAACAAAGAAGTACACTCATCCAATCACTGAGTCTCAAGAAATTGGATGGATTTCCACTCCTCTGGTAGGACTGTGAGATGGTGAAATATAATAGATACCTTTTTATCAGTTTAGAGGTAGAGCATGTCATCTATCACTGTAGTCAGAGAATGTGAGAATATGTTGTTTACAGGCATCATGATACCAACTTCACAGCACTTTATGTTTCAGATTGCTTCAGATCGAACTGACAGAAGACTGAACTTCCCAAGGCAGAATTCCGAACTCACCAAGTACATGGATACTGCCTGGCGTCTGAAGGAACAAACTCAAAACCTTAGATGAAACAAGACACATTTTTCTACCTTTTCTCTAACTGCCTTGATAATATGTTTCTTCGGAGTCCTCAACATGCTGTTTTCACTACAAATGACCACATCTCAATAAATGAAGTTAAACTATCTATGGACTAAATGAGTGAAATTTATTCAATCGTTCACTTCAGTTAGTGTTTTGTTATCGTCAGGGGTGCAGTGGATCATCAGCATATCCCAGAAACATTAGGGTCAACACGCACACTCATTGTCGCATAGGGGCAATTTAGCATAGGCAGTCAATAAAACATCAACAGGTATGCTTTTCTAAGGTTGGAGAAAACCAGAGAACCCAGAGGAACCCATGTAGAGACAGAGAGCAATCCATGCAGACAGTAACCTGAGCGCAGGATCAAACTAAGGACTCAATGCTTCCCACTGCAACACCATGCTGTCTGAAAAACAAAGCTATATAACCTTTTATTTATTTATTTGTTTATTTATTTATTTGTTTGTTTATTTATTTATAAAACTGAGTGATCTTGAGAGTGAAACTTGCAAGAAAAAGCAAGACTAGACCTTATCTCTCCTTTCATGGCCTGCTATTTTTCTTAAAAAAAAAAAAAAAAAAAAAAAAAAAAAAAAAAAAAACAGATTATATTTGAACAGCAGTACAAAAGGTCATGTGATGGAGAAATATGATTTGCAAAGAGCTATTTTGCAAACTTGCGCTTCTCAAGGGAAAAATCCATAATAATAAGTGCTGAGCTCAGTCTAAGCTAGTGAATCCGGAAGGCATGTGAGCTTAGCTTTTGGTTTTGACTTTAAACATGGAGACAAAACAATACAACTAAATACAACTAATACTCGTAATTCCAGCTATGAATCCACTTATTATACGTGAATATAGCATGATAACACTTGTAAACCATGCTGGAAACCTGCAGGGATAATAACACACCCTGTGCCTCTAAAGGCTTCATAAATAAAGCTATATAAAACATATCTCAAGCTGTATGTAACATATAAGCAATGTTAAGTGCTGCTGCTAAATATATCATGTAGGATTGCTGGGAATATGTCTTACAGATGTTTATTAATAATGTATTTCTACAAGCTAGCTGATATGCTCAAGTAGGTAAAGAGTAGATAAATGAGAAATAAAACACTTGGGGACGTGCTGTTATAGGAAATTAATCAACAACAGGGTGGTGTGATAAATAGGAGTCAAAACAGCATGTCTAGAAGTGTTGTATTCCTCTTATAACATAGCAGTTTTCCAGCAGTTCATTTGTTTATTAATTAAAGCATGTTACATCTTACATTTTATCTATTTACAGTGATGTTTAATGTTGTGGAACCTTCATGAAACAAAATTATTGCTTGCAGTATCACAGCATTAAACAGTCATTCCCTCGCCAGCCTTTTTTTTCTTTTTAGCTAATAAAACAACAAATAAAGCGTGTTAAACATGTTAAATGACCATTTCTAAGCATTTCCCATATCTTTGTTGTTAAATAATGCCACAATTTTCATTTCATAGCCCCTAGAAGATGACTTCCTATGATTTTCGAATTCTTATGATGTCTCCTCCACCACATTCTCCCTTTCTAAATCCTGTTGAGGCTTTTTATTATTCTTTTTTTCATTCTGAAGATGAAAGTATATATAAAGAAACCCCGTATAACAGAATAAGGCCATGGAGGAGACATTCAGACAAGTTCAGGCAAATGCACTTCCAGTCATGATTCGAATACCTGATGTTTTTTTTCCTCCATTTGTGTTGCTCAAGAAAACGTGGTGCGTGAAGTGTGTGAAATTCAATGGGCTCATAGAAATGAAAAGCATGATGAGCGATCTCAAAGCTAATCTGAATTTACATCAGTGAGTGTGATTTCCTGTAATCTATTTAGTCACATAAGTATGACACTAAATAACACAATGACAACAATCCTTTTAAAATGCACTGGTAAACATATAATTTATGAATTTCTGCATTTTTCTTTACCAAAATATTACACAGTAGATTAAAATATTTAAAAAAACTGATTAGAGTTATATGTTAAACGTACAAAACCTTTTATCAGAAGAAATCAGCACTTCATTCTCTAGTGCAATTGCACTGTTCTGCCCTGTGTGAAATGTGTGCGGTGTTGTAACTATTTTATGAGTTACATTACGAGTATTATTGTTCATATGTTAGCATTGCCAAGTTTACTCTCAGTGCCAGTCCCAAGCCCGGATAAAAATGGGAAGGTAGTGTCAGGAAGGGCATCCAGCATAAAACCTGTGCCAAATTAAATATGCGGACCGGGTGATCTGCTGTGGTGACCCCGAACAGGGAGCAGCCGAAAGAACAACAACAGCATTGTTCATATGTTAACTGTTGGGTATGTAGAGTATGTTCAGCCATAGAGGACAGCAACAGAACACCACAGGAGGTCTTTCCTACCAGTGGTCATTTTAAAACTCCTCCCCTTTCAGTAGGGAGCAAAGCTGACACAATGAACAATGACACTACTACTGTGTTATTATGTGCACTATCCCAATTCACAATATTTACAATATGTATGTTACTATCATACCATGTGCAATATCTTGCAGTATGGTCTCTAGCACCTTTTTTTGTATGTTTTGTGTACATTTTGTATATGTAGCATAATTCATATATATTTATTTCTCTTGTGGAATCTGCACCTGTCTCTTTCTAGTATATATAATGAGTGGGCAATTTTTTAACGTAAAGCTGTCAAAACAAAATGACTAGCTCATAATTCTTGGCTTCCCGAAAAGCAAACAAACAAGATATATACAGAAATCAGCAATAAATAATTTGAGGCCTCTGAACTGGGGAAGGGTTTTTTCCTCCATGGACTGTCTAAAACATTCTTTGCTGGAGAGAGGAAGTTGGCTGGATGTGTGAGCAGGTTAGCTGGTTAGGTTTCTTGTTTGGCAAATGATTGTAATACACAGCTAGATTTAACTGTTTAGGGTAGCTTTGATGACCAGATCCTGGAGTTGCTATTGAAAATCCAGATATCTTTATTAACCGTAGCAATCCAAGCATGTGCTTTTGTGCTATGTTACTTATCTGGAAGATCATAGATGAGGAAGTGACTGAGCTGAAAACTAAGACACCAAAGAGATCTTTATCACCAAATATGATCTGGAACAAAAAGAAATTACTTCAGTAATGTAGATCACATTGACACAGTATCTCTTTTGCAAAAAATTTTCTGATAATGACTTTTCCTGCACTGGACCAGATTAACAGTTGTGGCCTCAGTAATGTGTCTAGATCTAGTCCTGTTAAAAGACAAGCCACATCAAGCCACATCCTGTCTCCACATAAGAGTAGGTAGCCATTTTGAGCAAAACATTGTTGGCGATTTAGACTTTTTTCACTGATGAAAATCATGTCTTCCAGAAGTCTTGTCAGTGAAGGTAACTCTTCACCATCTTTTTTTTCCCCAAGTGCTGCTTCCAGCAGGCTGAGATTTCACTTGGGATATTCCTTCAGCTCCAGCATTTATGGAACAGACGCTCTATGGAAGAAACCGTATGCTGCTGGTGCCCATTGACCATAAGTCTGCTTTCATGTTTTCATCCTTTCTTTGGCTCCACCCCACCATGTCCAACAAACTTGCTGCAGTATTACCACTGCTTTTGCCACTCCCACTGCTTTTACTCTTCCACCACTGTACCTTCTCTCTTCTTTCTTTTGGTTTGGCTTTCCCAAAGCTTGATCATGAGATACACCCAAAACCCAGGCATTGAGTGACTATTGCAGCGACAATGTCACAGTGATGAAGCCATGTCCTTTAACCCAAAGAGAAATTGAACTCTGATCCCTGAGATGGATCATACCTAAGTTCTTTAATACTTCAAGTCAACTTTCTTATATTTGCACTATTTCTATTGTTTTGCCAGACCAAATATACAAATGTGTATCTGACTTACAGTATGATACCCAGCAATATCCCTTATTCTGTCCTTCAATCACCAGTGTCTACCAACAAAGACAAATCAATGATCCATCTGGAAGTCATGATAAAGATGGTGGTATAAGATCTGAGGGATTGTGGGGAACAGGTTTCAACAAAACTATAGCAGTACTCAGTTTCTTCCACCAGGGATGGATTTAGATGTGCTTGTATCAATGTGTGTATCAATTTGTAGTGGTTTCCCCTTCCTCTCCTTTTTCTTCACAAAACATGAGCAGACAAAACCTGATAATGGATAATGAACTTTAAAGGAAGCTTCAGACATTATCTCAGTGCGTTTCAAAGACTCCCTGCAACATACTTTGTTTATATTCCTGTAATGAGACAGATGGCAGCATGGTCGGATTTATTAAAAACAGGCACAGGAACCCTGCTTGAACTGAGTGCAGCAGAGGTCGTTGTCTTTATACCCTTGGTGGAGCACATGTTATAATGGTGGATGTTTTGGCATGACCTGTTTCTGGTTTTGTGTTTAAGTCCCTGTTTATGATTAGGGCATTGTCTGATATTTGCATTAAATGCTGCTGAGTGTATCATGAAATGTAAATAAGGCATGTATGCATGTGGTGGGACATCAATGGCCATGAAGTTTACTTAGGCAGGTAAAAAGGATTGCATCTGACGTGGCATCTTGGGCGTTCCAGGTTTGATGATCAGGAAACAGAGATGATCTAGCATCCCACCAATTGTTTTTGGTCATAAAACAGACTCCCTCTCCTTTTCTGGATTTTTCTTTTCTGTCCAAAATAGAGTAGGTTTTCTATGGTCTGAGGAGGACAGAGGAGTGCTTTCAGTTTTGCACGCCTGAGTGCTTCTCTCTTTGTTGAAATTTCTTAAAGCAAAGTAGTAAGTAAAGTTAGATTTAAAAGAAAAGTGTTTGTGGATCTTAAGAGGGTTTTCAGAGACATAGAGGAGAAAAGTCACACTACAATACAAGAACAGGACACAAGATTAAGTGCTGGTACTATAGCAAGTCAGGATTTGCCCTACACAGTTATGTGTATATGTCATGTATGACTGTGTAGGAATATAGTTCATCTGGGCCAACATTTTAACATGGGCATTCCTGATCGAGTGTGTCAGCTTGCAAATGTGTGTTTATATTTGAATGTCTACAGGAGGTCAGTCTCATAAAACAGCCCCAAATCAGTGTGTGAAGGCATGGTGTTTAAAACACATGGCAGCTCACTCCAGCCGGGACAATGATTAGAAGAGAGGAGACAGATTAATCAAAGGGGCGCTGGCGTGTGGCCGAGGACATTGCTGCCACAGTGAAGGAAACGCGACGATGGCCTCCATCAATCCAGAACAACAGGAGAGAATGAGCAATGAAGGGCTCGGTATAATCACCTTATTATGTCACTTTTTAGCCAATGGTAAATTAATATTATTAGGTAATAATGCCAGCAAAGCAACCTTGCACAGAGAAAAACAGACAAATTTAAAAAAGTGTTCTGTTTAGTTCAGTTCTGGATGTTCAGATTTTTTTTATGCGCTTCCTTTCTGCTTTTTTTGCATGTTGGATTTAATCTTCTCTCACTGCCTCCAAAAGTTATACCTCTTTTACCTTGTTGTCCATTTGGCCCAGTTAATACTCTTATTATCCATGTAGAAATACATACTGCAGTATTTTTCTTCCTCTTTTAGCCTTCTCTATTTTAACATATACAAAGTGTTAAGGAGCTTAGATGAAGCAGATGGGGGAGGATTCAGATACAGAAATGCAGGAGTTTTGCATGTGAACTAATACTACATTTATATTCAATCATTATTTAGACATTTTTGTCCAGAGAAACTCAGAAAATGTGCAGTGATATGGAGAATCTGCAGGACAAAAGACATAAAAGGTCTGTTTCAAATCTACAGATGGATGACAAATTAAAGGGAAGTGCAAACACTGCAAACTGCAGAGAAAAACAGTGAAAAAATTCAGGGAGGAAGAAATGTCAACACTGTGTCAACATGATCTGCGGATTCTGCCTCAGTTGCCTGATAACTAGAAACAGCCCATTATATAGATATGCTTCTAAAAAATATGTCTTTAGACCATCTTGTTTTAATATCACACACAGTGACAGCAGGTTCTTCTGCCCCAGATGTACTTTTAGATCATGATTATGGTGAATCATGGCCTGCTTAGTAAACACATGATATGAATGTTTCTAGGCAGCAGGACTCTCTTGCATAAATAGATTTGTGTCAAGCAGTGATAAAGGATGACTCCTACTTTTTTACAATTACTAGTTTTGTTCATCCAGAGTGTCAGTATATTATCGAGATATCTGTCAGGATGCCAGGCGGGGGAAAAATCAGACCCAAGTGCAGGGATAGACTTCAGACAGGGGTTTATTATAAAATAACAAAATGAACAGACACCGGAAAACATTAGGGCAGAGCTAGGAAATAAAATAAAGGACGATACAAAAAAAACAGACATAAAACAGAGAACACCAGGTAACAAACAGCACACGATGAGAAGGACTCAACAAACAATACACAAGAGAACCGGTATAAATTGGGAAGGTAATTAGTGAAACAAGAGGGACAGGTGTGCTGAGGTGGGAACGGGCTAAACACGTGAGAACAGAAAACATAAACAAACACACATGGCACAGGGAATAAACAAACCCAAGCCATCCATGACACTATCCTTATAAAAATGGAAGTGTACGGTAATTGCGTGTGAAAAGCATTTATATCAGATTTACAGTGGTGTGAAAAAGTGTTGGCCCCCTTCCTGATTTCTTTTTTTTTTGCATGTTTGTCACACTTTAATGTTTCAGATAATCAAACACATTTAAATATTAGTCAAAGATAACACAAGTAAACACATCATGTAGTTTTTAAATGAAGGTTTTTATTATTAAGGGAAAACAAAATCCAAAACTACATGGCCCTGTGTGAAAAAGTGTTTGCCCCCTAAGCCTAATAACTGGTTGGGCCACCCTTAGCAGCAACAACTGCAATCAAACGTTTTCGATAACTTGCAATGAGTCTGTTACAGCGCTGTGGAGGAATTTTGGCCCACTCATCTTTGCAGAATTGTTGTAATTCAGCCACATTGGAGGTTTTTCGAGCATGAACCACCTTTTTAAGGTCATGCCACAGCATCTCAATCAGACTGAGGTCAGGACTTTGACTAGGCCACTCCAAAGTGTTCATTTTGTTTTTCTTCAGCCATTCAGAGGTGGACTTGCTGGTGTGTTTTGGGTCATTGTCCTGCTGCAGAACCCAAGTTCGCTTCAGCTTGAGGTCACAAACCTACCGATCTATCAGTCTGGAAAAGGTTATAAAGCCATTTCTAAAGCTTTGGGACTGCCGCGAACCACAGTGAGAGCCATTATCTACAAATGGCGAAAACATGGAACAGTGGAGAACCTTCCCAGGAGTGACCGGCCGACCAAAATTACCCCAAGAGCGCCGACAACTCATCCAGGAGGTCACAAAAGACCCCACAACAACATCCAAAGAACTGTAGGCCTCACTTGCCTCAGTTAAGGTGAGTGTTCATGACTCCACCATAAGAAAGAGACTGGGCAAAAATGGTTTGCATGGCAGAGTTCCAAGACGAAAACTGCTGCTGAGCAAAAAGAACATAAAGGCTCGTCTCAGTTTTGCCAGAAAACATCTTGAAGATCCCCAAGACTTTTGGGAAAATACTCTGTGGGCTGACGAGACAAAAATCGAACATTTTGGAAGGTCTGTGTCCCATTACGTCTGGCGTAAAATAACACCGCATTTCAGAAAAAGAACATCATACCAACAGTAAAATATGGTGGTGGTAGTGTGATGGTCTGGCGCTGTTTTGCTGCTTCAGGACCTGGAAGACTTGCTGTGATAAATGGAACCATGAATTCTGCTGTCTACCAAAAAATCCTGAAGGAGAATGTCCGGCCATCTGTTTGTGACCTCACGCTGATGCGAACTTGGGTTCTGTAGCAGGACAATGATCCAAAACACACTAGCAAGTCCACCTCTGAATGGCTGAAGAAAAACAAAATGAAGACTTTGGAGTGGCCTAGTCAAAGTCCTGACCTCAATCTGATTGAGATGCTGTGGCATGACCTTAAAAAGATGGTTCATGCTCGAAAACCCTCCAATGTGGCTGAATTACAAAAATTTTGCAAAGATGAGTGGGCCAAAATTCCTCCACAGCGCTGCAAGTTATGGAAAACGCTTGACTGCAGTTGTTGCTGTTAAGGGTGGCCCAACCAGTTATTAGGCTTAGGGGGCAAATACTTTTTCACACAAGGCCATGTAGTTTTGGATTTAGTTTTCCCTTAATAATAAAAACCTTCATTTAAAAACTGCATGATGTGTTTACTTGTGTTATCTTTGACTAATATTTAAATGTGTTTGATTATCTGAAACATTAAAGTGTGACAAACATGCAAAAAAATAAGAAATCAGGAAGGGGGCCAACACTTTTTCACACCGCTGTATATCTCAAAACACTACAGGAGATCTGAGACCCATTTTAGCTATGTGTAAATCCATCTGTCCATCCAAGGTACATTTAGTTATATAATTAGTTATTTAGGTATATAACCAAACCCTTACATCAATAACTAATATGTTGTGGTGACGAGTGTTGGTGTTGGCACCTTTAAAAATGTTAGCAAGTTAAATGTAAATAGCACAGAAATTACAATCCTTGATTTATCTTATAGGCTGCACGGTGGCTTAGTAGTTAGCATGTTCGCCTCACACCTCCAGCGTCCTGGGTTCACTGTGTGTGTGGAGTTTACATGTTCTCCCGTGCTTGGTGGGTTTCCTCCCCTGGTCCAAAGACATGTTTCTAGGCTGATTGGAGTCTCTAAATTGTCTGTAGTGTGTGAATGAGTGTGTGTGTGTGTGTGTGTGTGGGGGCCCTGTAATGGGTTGGCACTCCGTCCAGGGTGTATCCTGCCTTGATGCCCAATGACGCCTGAGATAGATACAGGCTTCCTGTGACCCGAGAATAGATCGGATAAGCGGTAGACAATGGAAAAATGGATTTATCTTATTTAGAAAATAATTTTTTTTTAAATGGTTACAAGAGTAAATCCATCAGTTAAGTTCACCAAAGATGGCATTTTTTTAAAAGTAGGATGCTGCTCAAAAACAACCCTGAAGCTATACTCCAGATAGAAGAGGCATGAAATAGCCAAGTATAAACAGCACTGACACATTTAACATGTTTACAGCCACATTGTGCTCTTTCTCTTTTACTTTCTTAGTATCTCTATTCAAGGGGGGCACGGTGGCTTAGTGGTTAGCACGTTTGCTTCACACCTCCAGGGTTGGGGGGTTCGATTCTCGCCTCTGCCGTGTGTGTGGAGTTTGCATGTTCTCCCCGTGCCTCGGGGGTTTCCTCCGGGTACTCCGGTTTCCTCCCCCAGTCCAAAAACATGCGTGATAGGTTGATTGGCATCTCTAAATTGTCTGTAGTGTGTGAATGAGAGTGTGTGTGTGTGTGCCCTGCGATGGGTTGGCACTCCGTCCAGGGTGTATCCTGCCTTGATGCCCAATGACGCCTGAGATAGGCACAGGCTCCCCGTGACCCGAGAGTAGATCAGATAAGCGGTAGACAATGAATGAGTATCTCTATTCAACAATTTCAAAGAAGTCAGAGATTATTGCCCAATTAATGGTTTATTATAATGTTGATTGATAAAATAAAATCAAGCAAATAACAAAGATCAGATCTAGAAGTACCACACTGAATATCTTGGGTTATATTATTATTATTATTATTATTATTATTATTATTATTATTATTATTATTATTATTATTGTTGTTGTTGTTGTTATAATATCTTAACAGGAAACAAAACATCTCAGAAACAGAAATGTTTACAAAAACAGCTTTGTTGAATTCTGAAATAAACAAAGAAAAGAAAATTTCAATACTGAAAATATTAAATATTTTAATCATTTGATATAACATGGTTTGTCGGGTTTTACCTAACTTGTTTTAACTTGTAGAGTCCATGCCAGCTTGCCAGAGTGCACACTGCCAACAGAGAAAAAGAATTTCAGAAGAAATATTTCTAAAATTTTATTTTCATGAGTTATGAACAAAAAAAAAACCCTTTTGCTGAATTACAATAGAATGCAAAGTGGATTTTCACATTTTCGCTAATGGTCTCAGATGTTTGGATCCTGTTTTGGAGACTACATATTTAATCTACAAAGAAAATAATACTTTAAACAGATATCTACATTACAGTAATTACACTTTACCTATGTTGCACAAATGTGTGAATCCATTTAAAAGCTCGTGTTTTAAGCATCCATTTCCATCCATTAAACTTTATGGAAAATGTAAATCTCAGTTCCACAACATTCACTCAACCCTGCACCTGAATACATTCACATATTCACTAGAAAGCTGCATGGTCTGTTTTCTGAATATCACATGAAGCAGAAAAGTAGGTTGCCTTCAGACTTCTTTATTTAAATTTATCTGTCCAGGTAAAAATAATTAATTTAATGTAAATGGTTTATACACCGATCAGTCAAATCATTATGACCACCTGCCTAATATTGTGTTGGTCCCCCTTTTGCTGCCAAAACAGCCCTGACCTGTCATGCACTGTGTATTCTGACACCTTTCTATCAGAACCAGCATTAACTTCTTCAGCAATCTGAGCAAGAGTAGCTCGTCTGTTGGAGACGTACATCACGGGGAACACCCCACACGAGCTGTAGTTTTGGAGATGCTCTGATCCAGTCGTCTAGCCATCACAATTTGGCCCTCTTCAAACTCGCTCAAATCGCTTACCCATTTTTCCTGCTTCTAACACATCAACTTTGAGGACAAAATGTTCACTTGCTGCCTAATATATCCCACCCACTAACAGGTGCCATGATGAGGAGATCATCAGTGTTATTCACTTCACATGACAGTGCTCAGAGTTTTATGCTTGATCGCTGTATATCCTTAATACTAACAGGGAATTAGCACAGATAGCGTTTAATCATATTTCATGCATTTGCTGAAGGAAAAAGCTAAAGAATTCAACCATGTTCTTTATTTAAAAGCAGCCATTAGCAGCAAAGAAAAAATCATATTCAGAGTTATAATGGCTAAATAGCATCCCAATCAAGAAATTAACCAAATAATATCTAAATAATAATTGTTATTACTCAAAAACCTTGTCATGCCTTACAGATTGTGTTTAGGACTCTGAGAGAATGCTTCAAATCTGTTAGATAGATTTGATTATTTCATGTCTCTCCTCCAGTATATATGGGGCGTTTATTAGTATATCTGTGTCAATGCAGTCCTGAAGTTCTTTGGGGATCCTACATATTTTCCTGTGTAATATATATTATGTGTTTCTAATTTAATTTGTTGTTGTTAAGCTGTATCTCTGGGACTCTGGGAGTGTCTGTCTCTTTGTCACAGTGATGCTCAGGCAGCGATTGCTAAGAAGGTGATTGATGACCGATTAAGCGAATAAGGTCGAAAAAGCAGAAATTCAAAGCTATGATCAAATCTCTGTTGGAAAAAAAGTTCAATGCTCGTAATAATAAAATCCAAGAGACGGATGAGAGCATTCGAGATAAGGTGTGTGTCTGAAGAGTCTGATGTTGGATGGAATATATGAGCTAAGAAAAATAATCTTGTACTTCTGCCACATGTGGTCATGTGTAAATGAATAAGTCCATCATTACTGGTGGAATAACGTCTGACATTTAACTCTACTTCCGCTGAGCAGCAGGAAGATAAAGCAAAGGTGTCTTTGTTGCTCAGTAGTGCGCTAGCAGCAAGACTGCATCTCATAAATAATCACACACTGACATGTAAGACTCATTTCACACAACTATTTTCAGATTCTCTCCATCTCTTGCACTTTCTCTCTTTCTCTCTCTCGCTCATAGTAATGTGTCAGTACAGGCCTGTCTTTTTCCATATCTCTCATTTTCTTTGCCTTTTGACAGTGCACATCTATTACCGCGCCTTCATTCTTCCGTCCAAGTGGCCCAACATCAACCATGAGGCTTGCAGTGAATAGCAGTTGCCACAAGCTTCTGGTTGTAATACAGTGAATGGAAGTGAATGTATGACACACTTTGTGAGCACTGAAAGATATTTTATCATGAAAATGTGACAGAACTCTATGCATGGCCTTCACTTTATGTTCCCTACATTGTCAGACATTTAGTTACTGTATAAACAAGAGTTTCCCTGGATTGTTACAAATGCTCAAACAGAAAAATTATATAAATATAATAGGTAGAAGGACAACTGAAATGCCCCATAGATTTCATCTTCATATTGGCATGAAGCCATGAAGCTGTCATTACGGAGTTGTAACTAAACACTAAAAAAAAACAGACATCATGAATGCAGCTGCTTGTCTGTTTTTAAGTGCATGACGCACATCTGTACACATCTGTAACACATCATCAGTAGCGACTGAGATGATAGCATTGAGATGTGAAACACGGTTGCAGGTGCGATGAATGTGCATGAGGTAGATTATTTTCTGTATCCTGTATCTGTGTTTTTGGAAAAGAAAGTAAAAGTAGATAGACTAAACATTCTACTGGCAATCAATTGAAATTAAAATGAAAGGACAGATGACAGAACGTTGAATGAAAGGATTACAGCTGTTTTGTTTACCATGCTTGGTATTCAGAGGAAACATGGCATAACTTGACTGGACATAGAAATCATGAATGCAGCTGCCTATCAGCCTTTAAGTGTGTGTGTGTGTGTGTGTGTGTGTGTGTGTGTGCATAATAATCTGCCTCATATTATTCTTATTACGCCATCCATTAAACCTCATAATATAATAACATGCTAGTCCTAACAATTTTATTGTCGAGTTACCGATAGATATTGCACCTATAAATCCTAATTTACATAGTATATTGCTCATAAAGTGATTACAAATCTCATTTTATTGACTATGTTTCAGACTGCAAAGATACACAATTACAAACTATGAATTTGGTCTAAACAATGGTAAAATGAAACAATAATCTATATAAGTTCAACTTATTAACAGCCAAATTCTGTGTGTGTAATATCATTGTGTGTGCATGGAAGACATAAAGAATAATTATCATATAACCTGTGAAAAATCATGGCAACAATGATAAACAAAAGGTATATATGCAGTGTAAATACAATTAGGTTGTTTTTTTTGCTTGTTTGAGGTCTGCAGAATCATTACTGGAATTCAAACACATCGTTGATTTTCTTTTTCATTTATAAAACATACACCGATCAGGCATAACATTATGACCACCTGCCTAATATTGTGTTGGTCCCCCTTTTGCTGCCAAAACAGCCCTGACCCGTCATGCACTGTGTATTCTGACACCTTTCTATCAGAACCAGCGTTAACTTCTTCAGCACGGGCCAGGCTTCACTCCCCACGTGCATCAATGAGCCTTGGCCGCCCATGACCCTGTCTCCGGTTCACCACTGTTCCTTCCTTGGACCACTTTTGATAGATACTGACCACTGCCGACCGTGAACACCCCACAAGAGCTGCAGTTTTGGAGATGCTCTGATCCAGTTGTCTAGCCATCACATACTGGATGGTCGTCTAGCCATCGCCTGGCCCTCGTCAAACTCGCTCAAATCCTTACGCTTGCCCATCTTTCCTGCTTCTAACACATCAACTTTAAGGACAAAATGTTCACTTGCTGCCTAATATATCCCACCCACTAACAGGTGCCATGATGAGGAGATAATCAGTCTTATTCACATCACCTCTCACTGCTCATAATGTTATGCCTGATCGGTGTATTTATGTATAACACAGCTGCATGTTTAGATACAAAATGACAAAGAAATCTGTCTTTTTCTTGAAACTGTCACAGGAAATCAAAGAGAGTGGTCATTTGAGTACATGTGCAATGCATGACTACTAAACACAGACTTAGAAGTGAAGTCTGATGGCAAGCTTACATAAGTAAAATGGCTAGCTTAGACTATTTTGAAGCTCTTTTGGATAAGGAACAGGGACAAAACACTAAATCAAGTTTATTTCCAAACACTAGGTCAATGATATGTACTTTTAATGTAAGCAATTAACCAAGATAATTACTTTAAACACATTTAAAAAGTTCATAAGATGTTTAACTAGCTTATTATTCAGTGTGACAATGACTAGGATAAAGCATTTGCAATGTGTTGGCTGTTCTTGAATGGATGGATGAATGGCCTCTATGGCTGGTGAGGGGACTTATTTTTCCAGCCACTGGGTGTCGTCATTTTTGTATTACAGGGTAAATGACTAGTTTCATCTTTGCATTTTAGAAATTAAAAATAATAATGGAAAAGAAAAACTGTTATTAAAAAAACTGTTATTTACGTTAAAAATGAATTTGTAGCCCATGTATAACTAAAAACAATAGAACAGTAACCTTGACTCCTCAGGTGTGCAGCTTTAAGATGCTTTCGCATGGAGACTATTTTTTATATTCTACATTGTTTTCCAAAGTAAAATAAGCTGTTATTTATATTCGGTGTAGCTGGTATGGAAACAAGCAGCGGGGATCTCACACTTCCTCAGTCTACACTGTTAGCGACTTTGAACCAGAGAAATACCTGCGCTGTTCGAGTTAGCTTTGGAGTCGACTCTCGATTCCCAAATACCTGAAATAGGAATCGACTCTTTGTTTGGATCGATTTCTAGGCACTTCCTAAGGTGCAATCGGTATATGTCCGATTTCTTAAAACCTTTGTATACCTTTGGACTTCGGATCCCGAGAGAGAGAGAGAGAGAGAGAGAGAGAGAGAGAGAGAATCACCTGCCATGCTTTTCGCCCACAGAGAGCGATAGGACCCATTTCAGTGTGTTGACGCAGGGAGAAGTTGCTGATATTCCTCCTCAGGTCTGTCCGGGTTTTAAGCCATGGTGGTGTGAAGAAGCCGGCTTGAACAGGGAGTGTGGGCTTGAGGAGCAGAAATGGAGGCTTCCGCTTTATTACAGGTAAGAACCGATGGCGGTATTCACTCGGGATAAAGACCTCGGAGCGGGTGTGTGGGATAAAAACTAACAAACAAACGAAGTTGTGTCTAACCTATTAAAAAAAAAAAAACGGCTTTTAATAACACGGAAGCATTTTATTTTCACCTCCAGCTATACTTTCCTGTCGTATGAGTCATTCCCCTACAGCTTAATAAAGTTCTCAGGTATAATAAGTGAGACGTGTGAAGATTGGGCTTCTGGCGTTTTCATGTTTGTTTAATTTGTTTAACTATACTACAATGGAGATATTTAATGTGCTGGCGTATTTTATTTATTTTTAATGGTTTATTTACGCATGGAGAAACAGGAAACAGTCCTGATACTTCAACACAAGCCATGGAAAAACAAACAAAAACATTCACCCTTTGACCAACATTATTGACCATAAAATGCATGAGATACGTGGTGTGTTTGTTTCATAACAAAATATGTGAACCGGTTGTAGATACCTACTTCAGAAATATTATACAATATAAATCATACTAGAAGATTATGGGGGAAAGTGTGCTTGAACTCTAGAGATGCACAATATATCATTTTACTGCAGTATTAGACTTTGCAGAGGTGCAATATCCTTAAGAAATGCCTTCCTTTAAAATCTGAGGGTTTGTCATTTTTTATAAGTTTCTTTCAGGGTTTTAATAAGATGCATATTCACCCAATCATCACTGAGTGACCAGAGACATCCATGTATGTCCTTTTATCTGTCCAGATGTTGTTATTGATCGTTTGAACTTCGATTTGTTTCTAAATTAATTCAGCCTAATTTTAGGCTTTTGTGAATCTACAATATTTATAGAAAAAAAAAAGACGTGTTTAAAAACATTCACAATAACTAAATTCTAAATATTATTTTAAATAAAATGACTTATCATTGATATTACGTCGTAAAATATTCTACAGTATTATGTTATAAACGTTACCTTTCCTTATTGCCAGGGTGCTACCCTTATCCTTTGTATCTTTAATATGTATTTTTCACCAAGGAATGGTGGATATAGTGTACCTTTAAGGCAAGATATCTTTATAGTTCCTCTATGTAAATCATACACACTAAAGGTACAAAAGGTGTACACTTGAAAATACCACTCTAGCAAAGGTAATGTTTAGAACCCTGTTTGGGACTCGATTTTGTGCTTTTTAGGAATATGACCGAAATACGTGAACACTAATGTTTAGCACTGGAAAAAGCGAGCTCAAGTCAGCTACTCAAAGCCTTTAGCTTTCTAAATTCATAGACAAGAGTGCAGCACAAACCTGACATTCGGCTCATAGCATGGCAGATTTTGGGCTGCTGAGATTCCAGAAAGTTATGAGATGGAGAGAGAGAGAGTGAGAGAGAGAGAGAGAGAGAGAGAGAGAGAGAGAGAGAGAGAGAGAGAGAGAGAGAGATGGAAACAGGAAGAGGGACTGGGTGGGTGTAGTTGTCAAACCTGACCTCATAATCATCCCCCTGATGGAGGTCAGAATGGAGCACGGTGCCAGGTGAAAAGCTGGAACCCTGCCGTCCTCAGATTCAGGTCATGATTCCTTGGTGTTTCACACATGGCCTGGAGGATAGCCGGAGGTTTGCGCTGCGTTTGAGGGAATGAAGATGAGTGGGGGGGAAGGTGAAGCAGTTTTCTTTTGGTCAGCAGTGTAGAGCTGAGCAGATATGCATGCTAATTGGTGATTTAATTAGTTCTTAAATATTGCTGCTGTGCTCAATAACAGCAGGTTTAGACACTGAACAAACTACGGAGCTTTACACTAAAGAGCTAGAGGTAAACAAATTGAAAGGAAATAGAACTGTAGCTGCAACACAAAGAAAATAAAACTCCTACATCCGTTCAATGTGTATTTTATAGGTCTGTAAAACAAAAATATCTATATCAAAATGTTCTTTGTCCCAAAGAACACAAACATTGAGCACTGAAGTGAGATGAAGCTATCCATCTTTGTTTTGATTGTTTTCTGCTGAAATGAGATGGACCAGCAATAGTTTGGACGACTGAAGAAGAGAGGCAGGTGGTGACAAAAATGGCTGCCGAGGTGAGAGAGTGCTAAACGACAGTAACCTTCGGTTAGACTGCAGGGTAATAAAAGTAGAGTTTGTTGAAAGGAGAGCAGCAAGCGAGAGAAAGCGAAAAAAGGAGGAGTACCACCTTTGATTTTCCATCACATTAATCTGGCCAGCCAGCAAAACGCCAATAGTTCGACTGAGAGGGAGTTAGTGAGGCAGACGTAAGAGAGCATGGAACAGAGAAATAAAGACAGATTAAGGCAGGAATTCAGGGAGATATGTATTAAGTTTAGCTGTGCATAGTGAAGATTTTACTCGCTCCTCCTCATGCCTTGCAGTATGCAGAGCTGTGTGTGCAGGCTGATAAACATGTTGCATTAAAGAGCACAGCCTGTGCATTAGGGCACATTAGAGGCACAGATTTATCAGAGATGGTCTTTCTCTGTACTTCAAGAGCTATTATGATTATCATATTCTTAGATTGCAGGTACATCATGCCTCTTTTTAGATAGGAAATGCTGGATAAAGGTAGAAGAAGGCTTTTGGGGGTTTTTTCCACATGAAAATTACTCAGATAAAAGCTCAGATAAAAAGATAAAACCAGGACAAGATTTCATAAAATAAAGTTCCAGCACAAAGCAATTATAAAACTTTCCTGATATCAGTAACCATCACCTCATGGTTAAATGTATCCAGAGTACTACAGATGCTAGCTACAATTACTGGTCATTGATTTTTCTTGCACAATGTGCTATATAAAAGTATATTTGTTTGTTTTCCTTTAATCTGTATCATTCACATAACTAGCTTATTTGCACACCCTACGTTATTACTCCAATACGTATTTATAATGACTCCCAGTTAATGCTAGCTTATAGACAGTTAAGTGTCTGGGTAAATAAAACGTAGGATTTGTGTACCAGTGCTCAGGGTTTTTTACAACTCTTAATGATTTCCCAAAGAAAGAAGGCATTAATACTAATAAGGATTGCTCTAAACAAGATGCAAAGTTGAGTAAACTGACGGTTTCCATCTCGAAATATCAGTGTCTGTTCTTTTTTTTCTCTCTTCAGGGCAGTGAGACGTTAACCTCATCCTGGCCTAGACAAAGACACAGAGTTTCACTTCACGGTCTGTGTCTTGCAACCAGCCTGGGGAGAAACAAGGCATCGGCTGTTGCACGCTGACCAAAGCCAAGAAAAAAAGTGTGCTTTGTGAATGCTTTCTATTCAGACACATCTCCTGTAGCCCTACAGAGCCTGACACCAAAGGATACGGCTTCACTCTGGATCAGACTGTGAACCCAGAGGGCCTTGACGATTGGCATGATCTGGCAATTCGGAAGGGTGGAGCCCTGTTTGCTTTATTCAGAGCTTTATGTTAACTGTTCAGGAAACCAAGAGGATATTTAATCAAGGTGGAACGCACAGGTAAAGCCTTAAAGAAAAGTCACATAAATTACATGCAAGAACATGATTCAGATGTGCTTTTTACACATATGGGGGTGCACTTACTGATGAAATCACATGTGCAAAACATATCATCGTAAACGTTTAAAATGGCATTTTTCCGTAAATAAAAAAACAAAACAAGGGAAGTCAAAACCTCTTGCCCGTATCTTATGGCAACACAAGGCATTTTTGTGTAAACGCATGCTTTTACTCTCATAACAGTGCTTTAGCTAGCCTGACAGCTGGATGTGTGCCATCCCCTTATCAGTACTCCACCCACTTGTCTTTATGATTTGAATAAATTTCTGTAAATTACTGACCAGGAAAGATACGCAATATCCTGTCAATAATCTTGATGACTGTAACTGTAACTGCTTTTATAGTTAAGGCTCATTTGCAAGGCAAACACATCAGTCTTCAGATTTAGTCCAAGGTTTGCACTACCATTTAGTCTGTCATTTAACACAGAGGAAAATTATTAATCAAGATTGCCTTGCCCTTTGACCATTTATATACTATATACACGGGCATTGGTGTCTCAGTGGTAGGTTTCTCGCCTATCATGCGGAAGGCCCGGGTTCGATTCCCAGCCAATACCTCAACCTCAGCCCCAAGCCTGGAAAAATGGGAGGGTTGCGTCAGGAAGGGGATCTGGCGTAAAACATTTGCCAAGTTGTTGTGTGGACCAGTTGGTCTGCTGTGGTGACCCTGAACAGGGAGCAGCTGAAAGCAACCTACTATATATATATATATATAAAAGAGATGTATGCATATATATATATATATATATATATATATATATATATATATATATATATATATATATATATATATATATATATATATTTTTTTAAAAATGCATACATCTCTTAGTTCCAGTGAAAGGAACTCTTAATGCTTCAGCATACCAAGACATTTTGGACAATTTCATGCTCCCAACTTTGTGGGAACAAAGTTCACAGCCAACATGACCGTGCACTTGTACAAAGCAAGGTCCATAAAGACATGTGTGAGCGAGTTTGGTGTGGAGGACCTCAACCTGATAGAACACCTTTGGGATGAATTAGTGCATTAGAATTAGGGACAAAAAATGAAAATGGGACATCTGCCTTTACATGCACATGAATATGGAGTTGGCCCACCCTTTGCAGCTATAACATCTTTCTGGGAAGGCTTTCTACAAGGTTTTGGAGTGTGTTTATGGGAAATTTTGACCATTCCTCTAGAAGCACATTTGTGAGTTCAGGCACTGATGTTGAACGAGAAGGCCTGGCTCGCAGTCTCCGCTCTAATTCGCCCCAAAGGTGTTCTATTGGGTGGAGGTCAGGACTCTGTGCAGGCCAGTCAAGTTCCTCCACACTAAACTTGCTCATCCATGTCTTGTATGGACCTTGCTTTGTGCACTGGTGCGCAGTCATGTTGAAACAGGAAGAGGTCATCCCCAAACTGTTCCCATGAAGTTGGAAGCATGATATTGTCCAGAATGTCTCTGAAGCATTAAGAGTTCCTTTCACTGGAACTAAGGGGCCAAGCTCAACCCCTGAAAACCAACACCTTAATTCAAAACTTTTGGCAATATAGTGTACATATATATAATTAGAGCCAATACAGTACATCTATAGTTTGTGATGCAATATATTTGTACAGTATTCAAATAGCATATCATATATACAGTACAGTGTTTTTATTATTTGTTTTATTCAAACAGTGGAAGTAGATCGTTCTACAGTGAACGATAGTGGAGAGTATTCATCCTCATCATCACACTTTAAAAATGCAAAAAGTTGAGAGATCTATGATGCATCATAAACTGAAAGCCAGATCAAGTAAGTGAGGCTAGCTAGCAACGAGACAAAGAGCAGGGTGTCTGCAGTTTTACAGTGCACTGGAGCTTTTCACAAAATGTAACTTTTTAATAATACATTTTGGTGTAAATGAATTAGTTTAATAATACATATACTTTATGAAAATAAAGAAATATTATAAAATATACTACTAATAATATAATATTTAAAAAATTGTTAGTTATTGAATCAAACTTGTGAATAATCAAATCTGCAAACATTAAATTTCTCGAATGTGGAGTTCTGCCTGTATACACCTCCTGGGTTCATACTTATATAGGAGCACCTTACCTACAGTTACCTACAGTTATACCGCCAAGTCTTGTGGGATATGTCACTTCTAGCTTTGCAGGTCCCTTAAACTGTTGATCTCAAACCATCCCGTGGGCCGTCCGGGTACAGGTGCCTTCATGTTGCGATTGCATGGCACTTTAATTAAACACAGGTCAACTCCATTCATTCATTTCACTTCCATTCAACAGCAGTAAATACTCAAAGGCTTTCTAAGTGTATTTTTCCATCCTAGTCACTGGAAAACACCCGCTTGCATGCAACTCACCCTAGCAACACAGCTCTACTTTTAAGCTACATCTTATCATCAGCAACATTCTATATATTTTCTAGGGTGAATGAGTTTGCAATTTAGTGTCATTTGTATCATCAGTGCTTAATTAGCTCATTTGCTTTATTTGTAAATACAGCAAAGCTATTTCAAAGCTATTTGCACACTGGTGCTAGGAGTCTATGGAGACTTAATTAACAGTATCACACATGCTCTCATTGAACCACACAGCGATTTCAAGCACTCACAATGAAAAACAATTATAGCAAACAGGACAAATGAGCCACAAGGTTCTTGTGTTGAGCGAGTCTCACAGAACTGGAGTATTTTCCTTCCTTTCTCCGGTTTATGGATCCGCCGTGTGCCGTAGCATCTTTATTTTTGAGAGTAGAGGTGATATTCTGGCAGGAAGCTGACTGCTGACTACTCCACTAAAGCTGCTGACAGGATTTTAATGAAAAGCTGTCAGTGCCACAAGCTCACTTTGAGGTTCACAGAGACCAAAGGGACATGCTGTTGATGGACAAATTAACATAGCTTGTGGGAATTTCTTCCCATAATATACAGTCTTTCACTCCAATATAATAATAGCAGTAATAGTAGTAGTAATAAAAATAATAAAGTCGCAATATGTTCTCCTACATTAAAAACTATAATAGAAATGATGCTGTTTATGAACTCGTTCATTTCCCTCATTCTGTATTAATACTGTTATTTAGCAAACTAGTCATATCTTGGCACATTAGGTTAGCTCCGACCTTTTTTAGCCAAAAATGGAACTGGTATCAGTTTGCCACTGGTATGTTTTTGTAAGGTACCTTTTAAAATTCTGTGTTTATTATGTAAATGGTTCCTTTTGTGACGCAGTGGTTGGGCTCAGGGGTTAAGGCTCTATGCTTGACTGCTCCCCAATTCACAGACTTTAACCCTGCTTAGCTCCATGCTCGGGTTGGACTCTCTTATTTGTATGTCGTCTGTCCAGATAAAAAAGTCTAATTGAACTACCGCAATCTCTTCTTGCTCCATGGCAGGCTTGCTCTCGTCCCATTCCCGGACATCAGCGGCATCTCCTCATTTCAAGCAACATGTCGGAGCTAGATGACTTCCCGCCTCCTCCTCGGGGCTTCCACCAAGCCGATCCGTCCCGTATTCAGCAGGACATTCTGGAGGAGCAGGTGGAGCTGTGGTGGTTCAACGAGCCGAGGAAATCTCTGCTGTGTTACAGTGCCTCCGTGGCCTTGGTGGTGGGCTGCGGTGTGGGTGGTGTCGGCTTGCTGTCCAGCACCACCAGCCTGTCGAGCGAGTGGCGTCTGGGCGCGGGAACGGCACTGTGCATGCTGGCGTTAGCCGTGGTGCTCAAGCAGCTGCTCAGCTCAGCCGTGCAGGACATGAACTGCGTGCGCAGCCGGCAGCGCATAGACATTCTGAAAAGCGGTGGCTTGTCTGACGTGCTGGTCGTGCTCTTCACTGGACTTTCCTTGCTCATCTGTGGAGCTGTGTTGCTCAGCGTGGCTCTGGGGTACCACATGCCCAAACCGGGCCAGGCTCTCAATGATATGTTTATATCAGGAGTGGTGTTGTTGGCAGGTGGAGGGTTCACGGTGGTGGCTGTCACCGTTTACTCAATTGTGGTTTTCCTCTTGGTGAGGATAAGACCAGAGCGGAGATTGAGAGACAGAATGCTGGGAATTTTCACTGTTTCGGGTCAGATGCGTTCCCGGCGGGAGACAGCGTCAAGCCTGGCACAACTCATATGACTCACATGGAATTCTATATATCGTATATATGGCTTGGACAAAGAATCTATAAAGAATTGAGCTGTTATATGTTTAGATCTTAATTTTCCTCAAGAAGTGGACCTGCACTCGAGAAGAAACACAGCCACTCGTGAATATTTTGCACAGATTGATTGATGAATGTATAAAACTACAGCAATGATGGTACAAAACCCATACTGTATTATTATCTGTCTTTTATTGCGTGTACACATACTGGTCTCACTGTGCTACGAAGGGTGACATGGGCGAGACAACATTTACGGGCCTTCCTCCCAGCCCCAAAGCCTTTTATCGTTCTGCATTGTCGAGTTTTACACAGACCAACAAAATAATGAATTCTTTTTTAGATAAAACATGTTGGTTCCTCACAGCACAACCGACACCTTTCGAACATGTTAATGAGCTTCACCAAACATCAATTCACCATCTGTGGGGAATTGACTGTGTGTCCTTCACACGTTTATTTATGTGGGCGAAGAGGCGTGTCCCAAATGGAGCTCCATCTGGACCTTGCTTGTCAGAACTGTTTAATGTGTATTAGAACGTATCACAGCCATGTCAGTTTGCATGTTTGTGATTTCATACCGTGACCTCTCGGCGGCTCGGCGAGAGCAGTACACACTGTGGATCAAATAACACCAGCTCTCCACCCAAAAAGAAGCGCCGAAGACACTGATTGCATCTGATTGTATTTTAAATGACAGCTGTTTATTATTATCTCTCAGCACTTTTATCGACTTTCAAGTCATTTAATATACCATAAGCACATTTATAATCCTAAAACTTTATTGCATACAGTAACTCTTGATCAAGCTGGAGGGCTGATTAAAAAGTGTTCGTAATCGAGAATGAGTGTGTATGAGCGAGGAAAAAAAAAAGTTCTCCAAGATTTTTATTTTAAAGGCCAGAATGTAATATACTATTGCATTATGGATATCTTACTACATAATTAGAGTGTCAGATGGATTAATTTAGAGGGTTTAAGTGTGAATGAATTAAAATTTACCGAAACGTTTTCTTGGCAAAAAATATAAATAAAAAAAATGATAGTTAAATATGAAGAATGCTCATGAATTACACATTTTCAAAGTTAGTATCATTATTAATATGATATACAGTGTTGAATGTTTAGGAATTATTCAAATAATTTTTTTTTTCCTTTTTTCCTTTTAAAAAAAAAGGGTGATTATCATAAATGTACATGTTTGAACGGTGCTGCATTGGAAATCTGCTCCATGTTAAAAAGATGAAATAAAATGAAATAAACTAATTAATACATAATTGATTCATTAATATTTGGAGGAAGTAAAACAGCATACGTAACACACATCAAATGTTAAAATAGCGCTTCTCCCTAATAGAATACTTGTACTTGAAGTCAAAATAGTTATTTTATTTATTTAATTATCTGTTTTATATTTTTATTTTTATCTATTTGTCTATTATATTATGATTGTGGGTGTGTGGATAGATTAAGCATTACAAAAATCATTACCTGCAACTAATGTAATAAATGATAACCACTACATATTACATTTTACCCATTTTATTTATTTACATTTTTGTGAGTTTTACCTTTAAAAATGACCTTTTAGAAATGGCTATAATGTGGAAATGCTGAACACTGAAAATCTTGATCTGGATCTGCATGACTGCTCTGCTGCCACATGATTGGCTGTCAAATTGGACGATGAGAGTATATGTCTTTAGAAAATAGTGGCTTCCTTTTTTTACTCAATTTATTAGCTCATGTGGTGCATCTGTCATACAAGTCCTAGTGTATACAGAAATGTTAACCTATTAGTCATGAATATAAACCTGTGATTTGAATTACAGCCAGAATCACTGTCTAAGCTGCTGTTATAGAAACTTGACAACTATTGACCGATCAGAATCGAGAGTTCAAAGCATTGCAGTATAATACTGTTTAGTACACTTTTTAACTCAACCTCAGTTGTTAGCTAATGCTGTTAATATTTGCTAGGTCATGTGACCTTTGTTTTATGATTGGATTTGTGCTTGAGCACTACTGGCTAAGGTCATCAGGGCGTTATTGTTTATCATGATCTTAAAGATAATTTGGGTGTCTATGACATTAGCTTTGACTAACATTGTTATCGAATTAATTTAGAATGATGTTAGTATGTCGTCATAAACGTCTTTTTGAACAAAGCTTTATTATTTTAGGAATTTGTGTTGTTATTGCAGAATAAATATCCACCTGATTTATTATTGTGCTACAACTTCAGTTCTTTTATGTCATTTTAGTGGGAGATTTATAAAAAAAAACTAGCAATAGACACAACTCTTTAATAGTCAGAAGCCAAAAAAATGGAATTTCAGCCTGTTTGGTTGTGTCCATGTTCAGCATTGAATGTTTTTGTCATGTCCCACTCCACAGTGGTGATCAATATGAAGCTCATATTGTTTTACCTAGCCTACTAGGTTACTATATTCATAGAAAACTTCCAAAATGTTTCTATCTTCATTTTCAATGATGATAGCAAACCCATTTCTGCTCTCTGAGATGCCCCAGGTGCTTGCTCATATGGAGTCTGAAGGCGTTATCTTCAACCATTGAAATTCTGTATAAGGTTATCAAACAGAGGGAAAAACACACATCTCTGAACTGAAAGCCAACAGAGTCCTGACTGATTTTATATCAGACTTGCGGTGCTAAAACAATCCATTTCTTTATACTGATTGAAAATGTGGGGCACGGTGGCTTAGTGGTTAGCACGTTTGCCTCACACCTCCAGGGTTGGGGGTTTGATTCCTCCCTCCGCTGTGTGTGTGTGTGTGTGTGTGTGTGTGTGTGTGTGTGTGTATGTTCTCCCTGTGACTCGGGGGTTTCCTCCAGGTACTCAGGTTTCCTCCCCCGGTCCAAAGACATACATTGTAGGTTGATTTTGATTGGCATCTCTAAATTGTCCGTAGTGTGTGTGTGCCCTGCGATGGGTTGGCACTCCGTCCAGGGTGTATCCTGCCTTGATGCCCAATGACGCCTGAGATAGGCTCCCCGTGACCCGAGTATAGATCGGATAAGCGGTAGACAATGAATGAATGAATGATTGAAAATGTTCGATAGGTCGATAAATGCGAATGCCAGTGTACAGGTAAAAAGGGTTAAGAAAAGCAGGTTTATGATCATTTCAATCTAGTTCAATGTTTACAACATTTATCTTTACATCTCACTGCTTTGCACAATTTCCCAGTTGTGAATATGAATAAGGGAAATAAACCTAATTAAATATAAATAAGCAAGTAACTGCCAGGTAGAGCTGCGTCTCTCCATAGACTTACACTGATTTATTGCGATTGTGATTCTTGTACTTTAATACAAATTGCTGATGTATGAAAGAAGTCAGCAACAGTCACTAACACAGCAGCTAGAATTATAATCTATAGCAGCATCTTATATGATATTCACTTGCATGTTAATTCCAACCATGAGCCTTGCATGAAGCAGTCAAATTTTGTAAATTTGACTGCTTCGGTGGCTTAGTGGTTAGCATTTTTGCCTCACACCTCCAGGGTTTGGGGTTCGATTCCCGCCTCCGCCGTGTGTGTGGAGTTTGCATGTTCTCCCCGTGCCTCGGGGATTTCCTCCCCCGGTCCAAAGACATGCATTGTAGGTTGATTGGCATCTCTAAATTGTCCGTATTGCGTGAGTGAATGAGAGAGTGTGTGTGCCCTGCGATGGGTTGGCACTCCGTCCAGGGTGTATCCTGCCTTGATGCCCAATGACGCCTGAGATAGGCACAGGCTCCCCGTGACCCGAGAATAGTTCGGATAAGCGGTAGACAATGAATGAATGAGTTCACAATATTAAGTATAGAATTCGACATCGATGCCTGTAGACATCCACCAACAACCTGATCTTGTTTTCCCTCTTGTTCCTTCAATCCTATCTGTTTATCAGCTTGTAAAAACATTTCTATCTGTGTCTGTGAAGGTTTATTGTTCAAAGGAACACCAGCAGGCCTCTTTTGCTTCCTTCACCTCTTATCAATAAATAAAAACTGGGCAAGTCCATAAACAGTCAGTATATTGTCCTCTGCATGTTATGGATCTCTAGTGAGAAATGGTAAAGGGTAATAATATATTATTTACATTATATGTATATGATAGTGTATGTAATATGTATTCAGCTGCCTCTGCAGAAGTGGTGGATAATATTCCACACTTCCACCAGCCTTGCTGATACAGTAAGTATGTACTGAGTGCTGAATATAGAGAATTACTGATTTCTCTGCAATAAGGTTTCAGGGACACTGGCAGTATATGATTAATCATAAGATTTTTAGACAAAGGAAGAGGTATAATATTGATGCTCATTCTTTTTCACTGTTGTATAATTCAATTGAAACTGAACTAACATGGTTTATAGTTACGCAACAAAACAAAAAAAAACCTTAAAAGTTTACAGCTAAGGTTGTAAATAGAAGCACAAAGTTTTGTGTGTATGCTAATTTGTGTGAGTGTTTGTTTGTGTGTTCTTATAGGTGTATTGCCTCTTTGTATATGTTTTCTATGTGTTTGTGTATGTAAATGTATGTACATTTGTGTGTGTGTCTGTTTTCCTATATGTGTATTGCATCTTTGTATGTGTATCATGTGTGTTTATGTTTGTCTTGGTATATATGTATGGTTTGTGTTTGCATTTTGTGTGTGTATGTGGGAGTATTTTCATACCTGTACGTTGTGTATCTGGGTGTGTGTGTGTGCGTGCGTGTGTGTAAGGAACCAAACCCTCCAGGCTGCAGTGCTAGTGCAGTGAATATATAGAGTTACACCACCAGCCTTATTAATGATTGATTTCATGCACACGGTATTTATTTCATTGCTCAGTGAGGTTCTGTAGAAAAGCAACAAAAACTGACATCATCCTGTATCTGCAATTATATCAGATAATGGGTCATAAATGATATATATTCAATATAGTATCCCAAAAATCCAATTCTCAAACTGATCAATGGACCTGTTCAATACATAAAACTTCAACTTCACACAGGAACCGTAACAGACAACATTTATTAACAAAGTAAATATAAAACACCAGCAAGCAATCTCTCCAAATCCACATGAGAATAATATTAGCCGGACTATTTTGTTAATTTTGAGTTCATAACACATTTTAACACCCTCACATACCTGAGAAATGCACACACACACACACACACACACACAAAGCATAATAGAAATAGGTTGTATCTGCTTGACTGTTGTTTGAGAACACCACCACACTGTCTTCGCCTCTCTTCCTCAGAGAAGAGGCGGATAGAAGGTCAGTGCTTCCTGTGCAAAGCTGCACTCTGACAAGTCCCTTCAGTTTGTCCTTAGCTGATAATCTGCCAAATATGATCACATAAAATGTCAACAACACTAATAAATCATATTCCTGTGTGTAAATGTGATGTGTGTAAATTCAAATTTCTAATACAGAACTGAAGAGAGAGGGAAGATACATGTGTCTGAGTGTGTTGCTGTCCTCTGGTGTCGCTCATGCAAATGGAAAACTGATCTCTGCACATGTGATGTCTCATATATACAAATATTTTAAGACAAACAGATATTTCTAAATGTCATGTGTGTGTGTGTGTGTGTAAGAAAGAGAGGGAGAATGTGAGAGACAGTGGGAGTGAACGTGGCTCACCTTTACTCTCTGCCTTCAGACAAAGAAAGTTCTAAATTCCGTGTGTGTGTGTGTGTGTGTGAGAAAGAGAGAGAGAGGGAATGAAAGGGGTGTGTGAACGTGTCTTACCTTCACTCTCTCTGCCTTCAGACAGAGACAGTCCTAAAGTTTGTGTGTGTGTGTGTGTGTGTGTGTGTGTGTGTGTGTGGCTCACCTCCACTCTGTGTAATATACCGCACCCATGGTAATGCCTGATAGCCGCTCTTCTCAATGATCTTTAGGTATCGGACCTGAACACATGAAACACATCGTTAAAGACACACCTAGACACTTTAGGTGGTTTATAAGGTTTATAAACACACCCAATCTCCAGTGTTCTGACTCTCGATATCCAGATTCCTGCTACTACAACACTTGCTTTTTATCCAATCTGTAAACTGTGCATACTGTATAAGACTGTCTGGAATGTGGCTGAAAGGCAGCAAACAGATTCGAGTCAACTGGATTAACCTCTGACAATCACAATTGCTGTGCAATCCATTTATAATAAACACATACTCTACAAGTTGATTTAATAATAATTAGTAGTTTTATTGCAGGGGGCAGGGGGCAGGGGCAGGGGGCAGGGGGCAGGTGGGCAGGGGGCAGGGGGCAGGGGGCAGGGGGCAGGGGGCAGGGGGCAGGGGGCAGGGGGCTTGGTGATTAGCACGTTTGCCTCACACCTCCAGGGTTGGGGGTTCGATTCCCACCTCCACCGTGTGTGTGTGGAGTTTGCATGTTCTCCCCGTGCCTCGGGGGTTTCCTCTGGGTACTCCGGTTTCCTCCCCCGGTCCAAAGACATGCATTGTAGGTTGATCGGCATCTCTAAACTGTCCGTAGTGTGTGTGTGTGTGTGTGTGTGCCCTGCGATGGGTTGGCACTCCATCCAGGGTGTATCCTGCCTTGATGCCCAATGACACCTGTGATAGGCACAGGCTCCCCATGACCCGAGAACAGATCGGATAAGCGGTAGACAATGAATGAATGAGCTTTATTATCATTTTGGTGTTCTAAAATGTTATGATATTTGAGAAGTCTCTTTAACACTCTTGTAAAGCGTTGCAAATTTTCTTATGGAAAATAAATAGAAAGAGGCTTCTAGAAATAGAAACAGACATGTGAGGTTTTGGTGTATAAATATGGGTTGAAAAGATACCACTGATTTAAATGAGTCCATTTGGAGATTAAAGTTACAGGCATTGTAACATAGAGTGTAATTTTGGGGGTAATCCATCAATCCTTATCAAAGTGTGTAGTAGAGTCACAACACAGTCAGACCTGGATAATCTATACTTACAAATGAGCAAACAGGTGAGGGTCTGAACCAGGAAATAATACCAGAATCAGAAAAACTTGGAAACAAGGCTCAGGCTTAACAAACTAAATGTGCAATACTTCAGGATTTCACATGATAGGACACAAAGACACAAGAGAATATACTCTAAATAGACAACTAATCAAGGGCTGAACAGAGATCAACTGGGATATACAGCGATCAAGCATAACATTCTGAGCAGTGAGAGGTGAAGTGAATAAGACTGATGATCTCCTCATCATGGCACCTGTTAGTGGGTGGGATATATTAGGCAGCACGTGAACATTTTGTCCTCAAAGTTGATGTGTTAGAAGCAGGAAAAAGGCTCACTGATGCACATGGGGAGCAAAGGCTGGCCCTTGTGATCCAATCCAACAGACGAGCTACTGTTGCTCAAATTGCTGAAGAAGTTAATGCTGGTTCTGACAGAAAGGTGTCAGAATACACAGTGCATGATGGGTCAGGGCTGTTTTGGCAGCAAAAGGGGGACCAACACAATATTAGGCAGGTGGTCATAATGTTATGCCTGATCAGTGCACATCAACAATGGGACAGTGTGAAGATGAGAATCACACCAAATGTAAACAAAACGTTTACATTTACGGAATTTGGCAGATGGCCTTATCCAGAGCGACTTACATTTTATATCATTTAATACAACTGAGCAATTAAGGGCTAAGGGGCTCAGCAATGGCATCTTGGTAGACCTGGGATTTCTACTCACAACCTTCCAACACCTTAACCACTAAGCTACCACATCCACTGCAGGGAGTGAAAGTGTGACGATGAAGATGAAAAAGTAGAACTCACCTGAATACCGGACACTGTGAAATAAGGGATCTCAAACTTCACTGTGATTGGCCTCTTCGCCTCTTGTTCACCACTCTCTACGCTCGGCAGTCCAAAATGAGCTCTCATTATGAACTCCTTCCCTCCCTGCACGCACACACAGAATATTGGTTATTTCAGGACAGGAAAATGACAATAACACCACCCTTGTTAAATTGAGCTAAAATCTATTTTTTCAAATCACTGTGTTAATCAACCATTCCTTAAGCCTTAGGCACAAGCCCTAGCTTCTGTTACATCTTTTTTTCTAGATCCACAGAAGATGAGGGTGAAAAGGCCTTCTGTAATGATTCTTTAGCAGACTGCAGCACATACATTCTGAGTGCTGAGTACCTATGATAGTGGGGCAGTTAAAGGATAGTTAAGGGGCTCAAATGGTTAAGGCTTTGTGTTGTTGATCAGAAACTTGGGGGTTCAAGCCCCAGTACAAGTAAGCTGCCACTGTTGTGCCCCTAAGCAAGGCCCTTATCCCTCTTTGCTGCAGGATGCTGTATCATGTCTGAGCCCAACTTCCTAACAAACTGGGATGCATGAAGAAAAGCTTTTCACTATGCTATATGTACACTATATTGCCAAGATTTTTGGAATTAGAGCGGAGACTGCGAGCTATTCCAAAATTGGGATGTCTGTCTTTACATGCACATGAATTTAATATGGAGTTGTCCCGCCCTTTGCAGCCATAACAGCTTCAACTCTTCCAGGAAGGCTTTCCACAAGGTTTAGGAGTGTGTTTATGGGAAAATTTGACCATTCCACTAGAAGTGCATTTGTGAGGTCAGGCACTGATGTTGGACAAGAAGGTCTGGCTCACAGTCTCTGCTCTAATTCACCCCAAAGGTATTCTATGGGATTGAGGTCAGGACTCCGTGCAGGCCAGTCAAGTTCCTCCACACCAAACTCGCTCATCCATGTCTTTATGGACCTTGCTTTGTGCACTGGTGCACAGTCATGTTGGAACAGGAAGGGGTCATCCCCAAACTGTTCCCACAAAGTTGGGAGCATGAAATTGTCCAAAATGTCTTGGTATGCTGAAGCATTAAGAGTTCCTTTCACTTGAACTAAGGGGCCAAGCCCAACCCCTGAAAAACAACACTCGAATTCAATGATGTGGAGGGGTGTCCTAAAACATTTGGCAATATATTGTACATGTGACAAATAAAAGAAAGAAAGCTGAAACTGTAATGCTTCATTATGAAGTGTTATCTACTGTATATGGACAGGAAGTTAAAGTAAGCTGCAACCTTGCTTGAATTCACCTTGTAACCATGACAACCTCAGAGAAATATTAGGTCAGTTGAGCTCCACTAATTTGTCATATGTAGTGTTTTAAAAGCTTTTGCCACTATTAGGCACTTCAAGAAGAAAACTCTCTACATCCTCTTTACTCCATTTTTTTTGTTTTAATCATTAGTCAACTATCTACAGTCACTAAACAGCACTATATTTTCCCATACTTTTTCTTAGATGAGAGTTTAACATTCTGAGTGTAAGGAATCTACGAATCTTTAATAATATGATGAGTCAGGTTGCATGAATAGTGTGTCTTCCCTACACAACTGGAAAATAATGTTGTCATTACTTTCCCCACTGTGACATCCTCGGCTCCCTGGAATACTACACCAAAGCTCATTGCTTAACAAGCTGCCGTACATGGTTGCATCATCACTCTCCCGTATTCTCACAGTTTGTCCCCGTAGTGTAATAAAGATGTGACACTTTAATATGAGTAACTCATTGCTCCACTATATACTAAGGCTCTAACTAGCAGGTGTCTGCTCGTTCCCTTGCGCATCATTATTCACAGCATTTAGAGGCGATCTGTCAGGGTCTGACGGAAACCATATGTCTGGAGTGTTTAATGCTAATCGGATACGCATTTGCATAGCATTCGCGCCTCTGTTAGGACTTACACTGATTAAAAAATGGCAAAAGCATGTCCACATTTTTAGACATTTCAACTTAGGGAAGAAACACAGATTAAAACACTCATTATTCCATTAATATTATCATTCCATTCTTATTCATATTGTAAGGGACCAAAAAAAGTACTTCAAAATAACAGTCCACATTACAATACTAATATTAGTATGGGATTATTTTCCCCTGACCTGCTGCTACTGGGACACTTTTCTCCTGTCCTGCTGCTACTGGGACATTTCTTCCCTGTCCTGCTGTTACTGAAGCAGTTTTTCCACTTAAATTCCTGCATTGTGAACATTAACTGTCTGTATAAATTGTTAGCACTGTTATTTATTCATATTCACAGCCACGTTCGGCTCTTTCTCAGTATAGTATTGCATGGTTTAACACAAGTCTGCAACAGGAGCATGGTGATTGGTAATCGAGCGAGGGTAATGACTAACCTGAGCCCTGTTTTCCGAATCCTTGGGTTGGTCACTAGCATAACGACATGGGTAATGCACTGTTTGGAAACAATACAAACCCAGGGTAAAAGTGCAATTATATAGGACTGGGCCTGTGGCACAGTAGAAAGTAATATAAAACTTTTCGAAACAAAGAGCATGGCAGCTTTCCAGCTTACTGTCACATCCACTGTTTTGCTCAGAATTACTTCTAAAGGAAAGAGAGAAAGAAAGAGAGATCACATGTATATGTAGGGAAAACAGGGCTCGGGTGGGTAGCATTAGTCATTACACCGGTAGCTCTTTCCCCCAAGCACCATACTCCTTCTACAGATTCACACTAAACCACGCCTTCACCTGCTACAAATATATACTCCATCTAAATATTGTTCTGTCTTGTGCAGTGTCCTGTGTAATTATACACCTGTTTTATTTGCAGTTATAGTCTTGTATATGTAGTGCAACATTATGTTCAAAGATATACAAGTTGACTGCATGCATCTATCTATCTATCTATCTATCTATCTATCTATCTATCTATCTATCTATCTATCTTTAATACCTATTCCTCCAAGGTTAGCTGTTGCTAATTCTTACTGCATCTCCATCATCACACAAAGCTCCCAGTCTCTTCTGGCGAAGAGGAATTTCCTCCAAGAAACATGAAGCCAACCTTTCCAAACACTTGCTGATGAAACCTCATGCAGTAGCTGAGCACTTCTGGAGGTGAGCAATACCTGCCTTATTCTGTATACATGAGGTTGGTGTCACTCAGAAATATAAAAAAAAAGGACTTAGATTCAATATATTGGGTGTTAAGTCAATTTTAAAAGCATCTGATAAATGAGTAGATGTACAGTGCATCCGGAAAGTATTCACAGCGCTCCACTTTTTCCACATTTAGTTTTATTACAGCCTTATTTCAAAATGGATTAAATTAATTATTTTCCTCAAAATTCTACAAACAATACCCATAATGACTACGTGAAAGAAGTTTGTTTGAAATCTTTGCAAATTTATTAAAAATAATAAAACGAAAAAATCTCACGTCCAATAAAAATCATAAGTATTCACAGCCTTTGACATGACACTCAAAAATTGAGCTCAGGTGCATCTTGTTTCCACTGATCATCCTTGAGATGTTTCTACAACTTGATTGGAGTCCACCTGTGGTACATTCAGTTGATTGGACATGATTTGGAAAGGCACACACGTGTCTATATAAGGTCCCACAGTTATCAGTGCATGTCAGAGCACAAACCAAGCCATGAAGTCCAAGGAACTGTCTATAGGCCTCCGAGACAGGATCATATCGAGGCACAGATCAGGGGAAGGGTACACAAAAATTTCTGCAGCATTGAAGGTCCCAATGAGCACAGTGGCCTTCATCATCCGTAAATGGAAGCAGTTTGGAATCACCAGGACTCTTCCTAGAGCGGGCCGCCCGGCCAAACTGAGCGATCGGGGGAGGAGGGCCTTAGTCAGGGAGGTGACCAAGAACTCGATGGTCACTCTGAAAGAGCTCCAGTGTTTCTCTGTCGAGAGAGGAGAACCTTCCAGAAGAATAACCATCTCTGCAGCACTCCACATACAGTGCTGCTTGAAAGTTTGTGAACCCCTTGAGCTGTTCAGACTTTTCTTTTGTTTTACCTTGATTTTCTTATTTTATTTCAACTTTGCCAGAAAGCATTTGGACAAACCAGAGGCCTTTTGGAAGTCCATTCTTTGGACAGATGAGTGCAAAATAGATTTATCTGGTCATAATCAAAGCCGCCATGTTTGGAGTAAAGCCAACACTGAATTCCAGGAAAAGAACCTCCTCCCAACAGTGAAGCATGGTGGTGGAAATGTGAAGGTCTGGGGCTGCTTTTCTGTCTCCGGGCCAGGGCGACTCCATATTATCCAGGGATATCTCAGGCCTATCAACAAATTCTTGAAGAGAATCTCCTGCCATCATTCAGAGAGCTGAAACTGGGCCGAAAATGAGTGATGCAACAAGACAACGACCCTAAGCATTTAAGAAAATCCACCAAGAAATGGATTAAAAGAAAGAAGTTTCACACTCTTGGCCTAGTCAGAGTCCGGATCTCAATCCAACTGAAATGTTGTGGCTAGACCTGAAGCGGGCGGTACATGCCAGATGTCCTTCCAACCTCTCTCAACTGGTTGAGTTCTGCAAGGAGGAGTGGGCAAAAATCCCCAAAGACAGATGTGAGAGACTGGTCAGTGGTTACAGAACATGTTTGGTTGAAGGAATGGCTGCAAAAGGAGGTGCCACAAGTTACTAAATAAAAGGCTTCACTTACTTTTGCACATACAATAATTCAATCTTTCATGTAGTTTTTTTGGCTGCTTGCAAAATTCCCACTGAACAAACATATGAAACTGATCAACATACATCTGACATTTAATTTATAAAAAGCAGGTGATGATAAAATAAGAAAATCAAGGTAAAACAACAGAAAAGTCTGAACAGCTCAAGGGGTTCACAAACTTTCAAGCAGCACTGTATCAGGCCTGTATGGTAGAGTGACCAGACGGAAGCCACTCCTCAGTAAAAGGCACATGAAAGCCTACCTGGAGTTTGCCAAAAGGCACCTGAAGCACTCTCAGACCATGAGAAACAAAATTCTCTGGTCTGATGCAACAAAGATTGAACACTGTATCCTGAATGGCAAGCGTCATGTCTGGAGGAAACCAGGCACCGCTCATTACCTGGCCAATACCATCCCTACAGTGAAGCATGGTGGTGGCAGCATCATGCTGTGAGGAAGTTTTTCAGTGGCAGGAACTGGGGGACTAGTCAGGATCGAGAGAAAGATGCAGCAATGTACAGAGACATCCTTGATGGAAACCTGCTCCAGAGCGCTCTGGACCTCAGACTGGGGTGACGGTTCATCTTCCAACAGGACAACGACCCTAAGAACACAGCCAAGATAACAAAGGAGTGGCTACAGGACAACTCTGTGAATGTCCTTGAGTGACCCAGCCCTTGACCAGACTTGAACCCAATTGAACATCTCTGGAGAGATCTGAAAATGGCTGTGCACCGACGCTCCCCATCCAACCTGATGGAGCTTGAGAGGTCGTGCAAAAAAGAATGGGGGAAACACCCAAAAATAGGTGTGCAAATCTTGTAGCATCATAATCAAAAAGACTTGAGGCTGTAATTGGTGCCAAAGGTGCTATTGAGCAAAGGCTGTGAACACTTATTCAATTCAATTCAATTCAGTTTTATTTATATAGCACTTTTAACAAAAAGCATTGTCTCAAAGCAGCTTTACAGAACATAAGAAACAGCAAACATACAAACAGACATTTCTAGATGTTAGACAAAATTTTCCCTAGTGAGCAAGCCTGAGGTGACTGTGGCAAGGAAAAACTCCCTTGGATGGTATGAGGAAGAAACCTTGAGAGGAACCAGACTCAAAAGGAAACCCATCCTCATTTGGGTGACACCGGAGAATGTGATATGAACAATGTCCTTTCTGCATTTATGTACATTCATTCATTGTCTACCGCTTATCCGAACTATTCTCGGGTCACGGGGCGCCTGTGCCTATCTCAGGTGTCATTGGGCATCAAGGCAGGATACACCCTGGACGGAGTACCAACCCATCACAGGGCACACACACACACTCATTCACTCACGCAATCACACATTACAGACAATTTAGAGATGCCAATCAACCTACCATGCCCCCCCCCCTTTATGTACATGTGTTTTTTTATTTGTAATAAATTTGCAAAGATTTCAAACAAACATCTTTCACATTGACATTATGTGGTATTATTTGTAGAATTTTAAGGAAAATAATGAATTTAATCCATTTTGGAATAAAGCTGTAATAGAACAAAATGTGGAAAAAGTGACGCGCTGTGAATGCTTTCCGGATGCACTGTAAATGTAATGTAAAAGTGTTATACATGCCCTGTGTGAACGATACACAAGTACTGAACAGTATAAGATTTAATGTGAGGTAAAAATGTCACTCACTGGGAAGGATTTGATGGTCCACTCCACGGCACCCTTCTCAGGTACCCACTTGGCCTGGCCTGTGCTGGTCTTAAATTTGGGTGAGTCAGCATCACTAGGCACGGGCACCAGGATAACCACATTGTTGGCAGTGGAGCGGCTTTTAAACTGGCTACGAGCCTGCAGGACACCGTATACCACACTGAAGTAAACATACAACAGCTACAACACCAGCAAAGCTTTATAGTGTGAATATGACTTCACAAAGACATAATATTATAAGATGAATGAACTAGAAGTAGCCTTTAAGTATTTATTGTCATTTCAACCATATATAGCTGGTGCAGTACATAATGAAATGAAACAATGTTCATCCAGGACCTTGCTTAATGAAAACATAAAACTACATACACAAAAACACACATAGTTCCACATAACGTGTATATGCGTGTAATAGGTGTTCATGTTCATGAATAATGTTATTTTCATGTGGATGCTGGAGTTATTGTAGCTTTGTCTCTTCAGTGTAAAACTAAAGAAGCCAAAATTGTAGCAGTCTTGGCAGTAAATGTACTTTCCCAGGCAAAGTAAAGGTCCAAAAGACAAAAGTACCCTTGAGGGTTCAACCTTACTGACAAGCATCTGTGTCCTAAAAGGTACAGTTACAGTCCTGAGACTTGGATGAAACAAATTGATGTATTGTAAGAGAAGAGAAGAGAAGAGAAGAGTGCAGAGTAAGTGTGTGTATATGTGTGTATGTGTGTGTGTGTGTGTGTGTGTGTTTGTATATACTAGTACCTTAACTTTTATCTCTACTCGGCTATGGGAAAATTTCTCAATCACGCTTTCAATCCATATGAGGGGCTTCACCTGTAGCAATAACAATAAGGGTTAAATGAGCATAAGGCATAAGGAAATAAAGCATGTCATAAAGTTCTAAAGCTTAATGCAGATGCTCACGGTGGTATTAAGACGGTAAGACATGAGCTCACTGTCTCCATCAGGAGGAATGAAGGAGATGGTTCGGTCATTCTCAAAGCGAGAGAGACGCACACACTGATGAAACTTCACATCCTCCAACTCCACAGACTTGCTCTTCTCCCCTGTGGGTTTGAAATCACACATGCACAAAGAGATTAAGCAAAAAAATAGTCACTGAATTAGCTTTTAAAGTAATTGAACATCGTATGACCATAAATTAATATAATAAAGCAATGATGAACACTGAACAATTAAATACTACAATCCTAAGCAGAAATGATGTTTTATCGATTTTGTTATTTCTGCTCTAAGACACTGGTATGGTTCTTTAATGAATGTACTTTTTATTCTTTTGTGTTTCAAATCTTTAGTTGTTTTTTTCTTTGACCTCATTTTATTCTTGTATTGCTCTTTTTTCATTTTATTCATCTTTCATTTAATTTCTGTTCAATGCTAATAACCTCACTCTTGGCCGTACATGTTGTCTTTTAAATGTGCTAAGTATATAAAGGTGACAAGTTGGGATGTGTGAAAAAAAAAGTCACTGTGCTGTAATGTACACTGCAAAGTGAAAACATTATGACCATCTGCCTAATATGCTGTTTGTCATTTGTCTGTGTGCTGCCAAGCCGGTTATGACCAAGCCAAGACTATAGCAGTGGTGGCTCATTTGGTTAAGGCTCTGGGTTGCTGATTGGAGGGATGGGGTTCAAGCTCCACTGTTGGGAAATTAAGCAAGAATTAAGCAATTGACCCTCCTTGCTTCAGGGGAGCTGTATCATAGCTGCCTTAGTGCTCTGACCCCAACGTCCTCAGCTGGGATATGCGAAGAAAAGAATTCCACTGTGCTATCATGTATGTGTGGAGATAAAAGCTTCTTCTTCTTCTGAAGGTGCCACAGGGCATCCTGGTGCCATTACTTCCCCAAGTAAATGGCAGACGTCTTCCTGTGCGTGTGATGTAAAAAAAAAAAAAAAAAAAACAGGACTCATCAAACTAGACCACCTTCTTCCATTCCTCCAAGCTCCTGATGCTTGCACGCCTATTGTACACTCTTTCAAAGGTGGGTAAATGTTAACATGGGCACTCTGAGCTACAAGGTGCGTTACACTATGTGTTGTGACACATTCCTCCAATTACAATCATTCAAATTTTCTATGAGTTGGTTTCTGTCTGTATGGAGGAGATGAGCCTTGAGAGCCCAACACCTTGTCACTGGTTCATAGTTTGTCCCTCCTCAGTCCACTGTCAGTAGATACTCACTGCTGTCATCACCCACAAGATTTGCAGTTTCAGAGTCATCTGGCCATGAAGAGCAAAGTCACTCAGGTCTTCTTCAACTACGATAACTGACTGTTCCCTTACGGTCTAATCTCCCAGACCGTGACTTGCCCCACTGTCATGAGATGTTATTCGCTTCATCTGTGAGTGGACATAATAGTTTCTCTCATCACTGTATATGTGATAAATTGAGGCTCTTCTCTTCTAAAAATATCAATTCAGCTTTATCTCAAGTTTATCTCCTGTCAGCAAGTTTCCTGTTCCTCCTATTGATGGCAGGATAATGAAGAAATATCATACAGGCAAATGTCATATGCTCTTACAACAGTTTGTTTAACCCGCCAACCATGCGTTGTACTGTTGACTCATGTATCAAGCCGGATACAAACATATTAAGGGCATTTAAACATGTTCAGTTAGTTCAGAAAAAACAAATTCAGATCCTGCAAAAGCAGTATACGCTCCGGAGTTTCAGTAAATGTATTTATAGACTCATGTAAGAGAATCAGTAATGTGAATTGGAATGTGGAATGAGCACTTTTATATACGGATTACAATGTGGAAACTTATTCATACAATTCAATACAGTGTTTCATTTGAATGCCTATAAAGATATTAATCCAAAATATATCCATAAACGAAGACAGATAAGACTAGCCATTCACTCAGGGCAAAAGAAATGGCACACTATTAAAGGCGGTTAGTTCAATCCTGAGCAGAACAGCATTTCGTTGTGGGTTCCCTTCAGGTTTTAGAGTTCCCTTGTATTTCCTGAAAACAAAACAGGTAGGTGGAATGGCAAAGGTGTGATTGAGTGTATGAAAGATCACCCCTTTGGCATGCATTCTTGCATCATGCCCAGCATTCCTTGAATAAGTGAACACACTTGAATGGTAGCTCAATGTTTAAGGCATTAGGCTTCTGATTGGAAGGCTATGAGCTCAAATCCCAGCATTGCCAGGCTGCCACTGCTGGGCCCTTGAGCAAGACCCTTAACCCTCAACTGCTCAGTTGTATCCTGGATAAAATCAGCAGACAAAGGAAGTAAATGTAAATTCCGTAATGACTATGAGACGTCAATTTGAGATTGCTCATATATTAAGACGTAAAAATAATTTCAACATTTGAATTGCATTTAAAACAAGCCTAATTCTACCTTGCTTAAGAGAGTGTGCAGGTTGTTTTAGTCTGTTTGCTCTGTGAACAAATCAAGAGGCCTGTATTTAGCATCCTAAAATCTCTAATTCAACCAGCTCTGGAAATGTAACACTGTGCTCTAAACTCCAGACTGTTGAATTACTAAAGCACAAGACTGGGATTAATCTGTGTGTTTGTGTGTCAGTTGGGCCGCAAAACCAAAATAAATAGATGGAGCATTTAAAGGTGCATTTACATAGGTAAGCTAAGTGAATTCCAAGTATTCTATCTTACAGCATGTACGCAGGGTGTCCTTGTCTACGTACTGAGTGTATTTTCATTTATACAGACAGATGTGCTTGACTCTCTGTCTCATGGCTATTGGCATTTACAGAGACACATGAAAGGCCATAAGGACAGTGTGGAAGGCAGAGCTCAGCAGTCTCTGTGCTCCCTCGGCAGCGGTGAAGGCCTGCTGAGACCCGACACTCATTGCTCATACTCAAACACCTTGGATGTCATCAGCCATGCTGCCTAAAGGTCACACAGGGGGGAGCAGCGTCTATTTCTAATGTCTGCTGATTGATTCCCCAGGGGCAAGAGTAAGAAAAACTGATTAGTGTTCTGAAATATAGAGCATGTGTCCATTATACCTTCTCAGAATACAGTGCTCTGGATATTCCCAAGTTTGGTATAATGTTTGCAGAATAATTTTTAAAAATCATGAAATTTTTTAAATATCTTTATGATTTATCAGTAGCTGTCAGTGGGTCTGGACTTGCATTCGTATGTAACCACAAACCTGTCCTTTAAATCCACTGCAGTTGCTGAATAATTTTTAGTACTTCATGTTATCATGAATAATAAGCTGTAACTTAAAGAGCTTTAGCAATCACAAATAGACAGACCTCTAGCGTCTTGTTTGGCTTCAGAGAAAATCTTCACTGATGTGCCACAAAATCAGTATGAACTACTCATGAACATGAACATGATTTATCAGTCCTGTCCTGAAGAGGGCAGTGTTTCCTCTCATCTAAAGTACATACATCAGTGGTTTCATATCTAGTCACATCTGAGGTCAGATGACTTTGAGAGTAATATTATCTGTTTGTAGCAGCATTAATTCATCATTAAAGGAAGGAACTCAGGAAGTCAGTCTGCCTTCATCATTTCCTCCAAACTCTGGCATGACCATTTTTTTTTTCGAGCATGTTAGTGCGCTGCTTATTCCTGGTGGAAAATTCACACAGTGAATCATTAATTGTTCACTTGATGCTGCAGCAGCTAGAATTTGTAGCACTTGACATGAATTTACTCTCTACTCTGTCAGAATGCATAAGTGGGTGTGGATCATCAGGGTTATTGACAGCTACAGTGATGATTCAGGAACAGATGGGAAGTTATCCATGACAGGAACACAAATACAGTAGGTAGAGAATAAGCCATTTTTTTTAATCATCTCCTCCTACTCACATTCAGCCTGTTGTTAGTGCACTGTTCCAGGAGACATTTTACTGGTTTTTTTTCACTATTTAATATAGTTTGGAATAACATATATATATAAAAAATATATATACTTGATATACTTGATAAACATGTACGTGTTTTCCCAATCATTTCCTCCACATTGATAAACAGGTCATTCTAACAGTATTAAGTTTGAATGTAAATGACCTCTGCTCTCACTGGATGCCTCACTGGAGCAGTCGCGGTGCAGAGCTTAGCAACAGTCACTCATTCATTTCAGCAAGCAGTTTATCATGGTCGCTGTGGGCCCAGGGCTTACCCTGGGAACAATGGGAGCCAGGCAGGATGTGACACCAGTGCATTACACAACATGAACAAACGCATTCATATCTAGGCTATTCACCTACTGGCATATTTTTGGGAGGTTGAAGGAAACCCACATGGAAGATATTATACCTGCTTAATATACTACACAGTTTTAAAGATGGATGTTTTTATGACTCGTCTCAGCCTTCTCCCACTGTCCCATTGTGCACCAACACATTGAAACTTCTTAGTGTCTAAAGCTCTTATCTCAGTAATAATCCAGAACCTTCTTTCAAAGTCTTGTCCATAAATATTTGAACAAATTTACTGTTATTTCACACTGTATATTGGAGTTGAAATGAATTTAGAAATATGAGCTCAAAGTGCGAATTGTCAAAAATCATAAATTTATTTGATATTTTTTTTTACAATTGGTTGCTTTGCCATCTTCAATCTTGTGTCTTTAATCCACAGACATCACCAGACACTGGGTATTCTCCCTGGTCATGTGCTGCTGCTGCAGCTGTTTACTGCAGATGTCTTTCTTGTTCTTAGGATTGATTTTGCCTTCTGTTTTGCCTTCAGCAAGTGAAATACATTGATGATTGACTTGGCCACTGCAGAACATTCCAATACATTGCTTTAAAAAAGGCCTTGGGTTGTTTTGGAAGTATGCTTTTGGTCTCAGCACTGCAAAGCACTGTCCAATGAGTTTTAAAGCATTCTTTAAAGGACAGAATCTATCTGAACAAATAATATAGCCTTATACACTTTCAGAATTAATTCTGCTGCAATATCAATAAATACAAGGTGACCAGTTCCCTTGGCAACCACACATGCCTCCGCCATAAGGTGGTATGGTTCAGATCTTGCGCAATCCCTTCACTTCTCTTCCCATCATTTTAGTACAAGTTGGTGTTTGTCTCGGCCTACAGGATGTTGTTCCAGAAGTGTACTTACTTTTTTTTCTTTTAGAGGTTTGTGGCAAATAATCTAATCTGGTTTTAAGGCTTACAAATGTTTATATCTTGATGTAAATCCTTTGTATTTTGCCACGGGTATGCTGACCTTCTGCAAGTGTTCTTGATCTGGCCAGCTGCTATGATGGGGTCTTTTCTTCACTAGGGAAAGAATTCTTCTATCATCCACAGCAGTTGTTTTCTGTGGACATCTGTGCCTTTTGAGGTTCCTGAGCTTGACAATGCATTTTTTCCCCCCAGAAATGGTCCACATAGTTGATTTGGTCACCTCATATTTGTCTGATCTTTTCTTTTGGATTCTTTTCATTTTCAGCCAATTAATGGTTCGCTTCAATGGTAGTGACAGGTCTTTGGATTTCATCTGGAGTTAACAGCAGCAGATTACAAATGCCAATGCTACACTTTAAATCAACACTTTTATCTGCTTACTTCTTAGCACACACCTGGCCATGAAATAGCTGAGCCGCTATTCATCCAGTAACTTTCTGTCCCTTAAAAAGCAGGGAATCACATAAAAAAACCTCCTCTTTTCACCCAATTTAGTAATAAATACCAAAATCACATCTTAAAGCCTGCACTTTGAGCTAATATACATTATTTAATTTCAACTCCAATATAATATAGTAGACATAAAAAATAAAAGGCTTGACTGTAGATCTTGACTGTAGACCTCTCGCCTTCTTCTCGACCCAAAGTCAACTGAGTCTGCTAATCATTTTTATACATGTCACAAACAATACAGCACTCTACCTTCTTTAGGTTTCTTCCCATTTATTTAGGTCTTCCCTTTAATCATATGTAAATAAATGGAAAATAGTCAAAAAATGAACATGCAATGTAATCTCACCCTGCAATATTTCACCCTTATATCGCTACTGGGTAAATGACAATACGGTTAAAGACTAGAAAAAAGTTAATAAATATGTGCACTCACTGCCTGTGATTTCGAAGAGCACTTTGTCATTGAGGCCTAACCTCAGCTCAGGCATTCCAGAGAGAACAACCTTCAGTTTGATGCAGCCCAGAATCTCACTGCGCAGGACGCTGCCTGTAGCACTGACCTGAGTGAAACACAGGAGAAACAGAGGATAGAGAATGAAAGTGCATGCCAGATATAATCTCAGAATCATCATCATTATCATTATCACCAAGTGGAAATAAAAAAAAATATAAAACATAGGCAAAGAAACGGATTTCAAATAAAAAAAACAATCAGACAGAATTTCCAGCAGCAACAGAGAAAAAAAAATCAAACCACAAAAGAGGAAGCTGTATGGGTGGATAGTAATGCCCCATTAGAAAGCAATGAGGTGTGGGTCTTTTGAAATGAAAAATGGTGCTCTAAATAGATCCTGTGGGCTGCCACTTCGACTGTGAACCTGAAGAGCAGCAGAGCATTCAGCCAAGGACAAGGCAGAGACCAGACCCACAGCAAAAGTAAACACTCTAACTGTTTTTCATGACTCAATGCAAGGAGGTCTGGAGATCTTGGTTGTGCCTGTAGAACTATGAAGAATACACAGAGGCTGCACCACATTCAGTGGGACTAATAGGCACTGAGAAAACACCTCATTCAGTTGAACTAAAAGGCACAGAGGTCACACCTTATTCACTCAGACTAAAAGGTACAGAGAAAACACCTAATTTGTTGGGCCTAACAGGCACAGAGGCCACACCACATTTTCTGGGACAAAAAGGCACAGAGACAACACCTTATCATTTGGGAATAAAAGGCACAGAGGCCACACCTCACTCACTGGGCCTAACAGACACAGAGACCACACTTTATTCTGTAGGAATAAAAGGGACAGAGGCCACACCTCACTCATTGGGCCTAACAGGCATAGAGACCGCACCTCACTCATTGGGCCTAACAGGCATAGAGGCCACACCTCACTCATTGGGCCTAACAGGCAAAGAGGCCACACATCATTTATTGGGCCTAACAGGCATAGAGACCACACTTCATTCAATGGAAATAATTGGCATGCACAGAGGCAACACCGCCTTCACTTGGACTAACAGGCACGAGGCCACACCTCTATCACTGGGACTAACAGGCACAAAAGCCAAGCCTCTTCCTACACTGAGGCAACATCACCTTTACTTCCCAGAGGGAATGCATGCTACACTAAATTGACAAGCACAGAAGCCAAGAAAAATCTCTTTCACTGGGACTGGAACCCTTCAACTGCAAGTACTTGGCACAAAGGCTTCACCTGTTTCACACAGGCCACACCACCTCCTACACAAAAACACACATTCCTTCCAAGACATAACAGAACCAGTGGTTACACATACTTCCCAGGATACACCTCCTACACTGAGCCTGACAGGCATGACTATTAGGCACAAAGGTCACATAGATACCATAGACGGGATAACAAATTTAACAGTCTTGTTTGGATGATTAGAATGCAGAAAAATGATGACTAGTAAGAAAAAGTCTTTCTGTCTGGATAGGAACATGTTTTGCTTCCTCAATTCTACTGAGTTGTAAAAAGAAAAATAATAATAATGAGCAATTTGACATCAGACTTTGAGAATGTGACCTAAAAGAGAGAAGATGCAAGTGATAAACAAACCCCACAACTCCAGTGAAACATAAATCCATTGTATGCTGGATTTGTTATACATCACATGATGGGCAATGGGACTTGTTTAATGGCAAATGAGACTGCAGGTAAAACTAATCATACATTACTGGCAAAGTGTTGCTGACATTGTCCAGAGGGTGGTAAGTGTTCAAGTTAATGACAGTTAGTGACACAGACCTCCCACATGCTTATTTATAGACAATTGGGTCCATTTAGACATAGATGACTTCCCTTACACATCTGACAACCCTGTAAAAGTCTCTTTCAAAAATGTGTAGATTGTCCTCAAAAAAAAAGTCGTTTATGTTGGGACAGTCACAACAGTGGAGTACTGTTTTTAATATACAAATCTGTATATCTCTGCCTACACTGGAGTGTATCTAATCAGTTTGCTCTGCTAATGCTGCTCCATCACAGTGGCATCCCACCAACATATACAAAAAAGGGGCTTATTGACTGCTTACAAAAACTTGGTGAATCAGGGCCTGTGCCACTCAATTTACTCTGTGGAAGCCTGGTTCCAGGCATATATTGACTTTAGACACAAGAAATGAAAAGCTTCTTTCAGGAATAGTGTCAGCTGTACCAACGCTGTGACCAAATACTGATCATCAATATATAAAAACTTTCCTGGATTAGTGAGAAACCCTGTACAACATGTTCTCAACTCTTTGCAAAGTAATCAAAACAGTGTTTCTTATTTTAACCAACTACTGTATACACAAAGACAGCTGTAGACAGATGCATGGATACATTATGAGTTAACTATGGTAGCCTTTGTGTGGCCTGGAGGACCAAACCACTGGCTTAGGTATGTGCAAAGATAAGGATATAAAAAACTAGCACTGAACACATCACCTCATTTCACAACCATATTAAGGTCACTCAAAAAGACACACCATACAGCAAGCCTAAACAACTGGAAATTTGTTCTGACTAACCATGGTTCCAAACAACACAAGTAGACATTCATTAGCTAGCCCAACAGAAAAGGGGAAGCTCCTCAATGACTAAGCTAACTGGGGACAAATGTGTATCTGTGACTTCTTCATTTGTCTTGATATGTTTAAGTGGACAGTGCATTATGTTTAAACTTACAGGACAAACTCTGTCAATAGAAACAAGGGTATGTAGTTATGGCATGGTTGTTGAAGAACCATGAAACAAGATTTTCTTTAAAAAGATCTAGGTTGTCAGCAAAAATGACGTTATATATTTAATAAATTACAACCATATTGTAAATGGGTGAACTTACCAGTAGGTTGACAGACTCAATGACGTCCATGAACACTTCATTTTTCCTGTATTTGATGCCCTCTGACCTCCAGGACACAGCATTGGTAACAGTTGCTGGGGGGCGTGGTGCACCCACCTCCAGTTTATGCCCTTGCTGAGTGATATACCTGTAAACACAAACCAAATTAACCAACGAAAATAAAAACATAGTTAATAGTGTTATCTGAAACTGAGTGGAATAAGATATGAGACAGACCTGAGGTATTTCAGCACAAATAATTGTGATTAACAATAGTTAATTGTTACTTACATAATAGTAAAGAAATAAATCAGGACAGGGTTTTTATAGGAATCTTTTTATAGGAAAAAGATGAGGTAGTGTTTCCAACCCCAGCACACCCTGAAGCGTTGTATTCGTTATATCACAGCAATGATTGTAATTTGTTACCTCTATACTTTACACGCAATACATACTTTTTTATCTGTTCAAAAATACAGTAATTATGATACTGAAGTGCGATAGGATGATTTATGGTAGCAACTAACTAGGGATACACGCATGATTACTCATATCCCCTGCAACCTTAGAAATATTCAGAGGCACTGAAAAAAGAGAAGAGCACTAGAAATAGAAGTCTAAGCGTTTCATAACTATTTAATTGGTTCTAATGCAAGGGGTATTGATTATGTTAAAAACAAAAACTGCAGTAAAGGCAGTGAACGAGGTGCTGTAGTCAGTAAACAAAGCTCTGTTGTTAGTGTGTGTGCTAGTGCAGTCAGAGACTCCTGGGATGAACAAGATGTCCACCGAGATGCACAGGCACACAAACAACCTGTTTTTAATCTATTTACGCCATTACATCATCATGATGCACGCAGGAAGGCACACAAATCCATGGACTTTAATGTATTTCATGGACTTTAACTTCATGGACAATAGAAATATTAGTTGAATGTGAAGCGCAATTAATAGTCCTTTTTACATTAACCTTGATCATTGCTGAGATGACATACGTGGAGATAACAGCAGTATTAATAATTAGTATGAGAGAGCATGACAAGCCGAACGAATGCATAAATTTGTTGGGGTTTGGGTTAATAATCATGAGGATTATGTCTGAGGGCTTAGAATCTAGATATTTAGCTAAATTAATTACAGCTTTTAAAAGACAATAAATAAGCTGTGATTGCAGAAGCAAAACTCGTGCTGCTGTAAAACCCATTAATAATTTCTGGTGCATTCAGTTGCGATCAGGTTCCAGTAACTGTTGAATGGATTCCACCTGTGTGCAAATAAAGTGTTATGTGGTCGCAGTATAAATACACCTGTTCCAGATTCTGTTAAAAAAAAAAAAAGACCTAAACAAGCAGAACCATGAAGACCAAGAAGCAAGTCTGGGACAAAGTACTGGAAAAGTATTCAACTTTTAAACATCACAGTGATAACACTTTTCTGTTCAGTTATCCTTCGTGCCGCAGAAATGTATGCCATTCCAGTGTTATTATCTAAATCAAATGGGAAAAAATGCCAATTAAATTCATTTCCATTGCAGATAATAAAGCTACAAAACTACTGAGAAGTTCAAGGGGGTGAATACTTATGCAAGGCAGAGTAATGATGGAAACTTGGGCTTTTTACCAATTCTCCTTACTTCAGAAAATGTAAAAAGAGAATAAAAAAATAGATTGAGGAACAGTCTCAATCTATGTGAAACTGTGACATCTAAGTTTAAAAAAAAAAAATAAAAATCTGCAATGCACATACAATCAGTATATGGTGCAGAACTGAAAATTCAGTACAGGTCAGTTGGGCCTGCTGAAAACAGGAATATCTCACATATCTCCTGGTGTTTCTGTGTGTCTGCCACATGACGTAAACCTCTGTTTGTAAGATGTTCTCCAGCACACAGCGTGAACAGAGTGCAGGCAGTGAGTGGATGCACAGCTGTGACTAGAAAATGCTGGATGGTGTTGGTTTGAGTGACTAATAATGAATAAAAAATTCTGCCATTACTCACTCCAGTAAGATCTTGCTGTCTGTGGTTTGAGGGAAACCAAAATCCATGACCTCATCCATCAGCTCATAGACGGTCACAAAGTTGTCGCGTATGCTCTCCTCCTCCAGAACCTTAAAATACTCGGTGAAAATCTACAACATATGCACACAGTGTGTGTCTCAATACTGACAAAAGATTTCACTGGGTTCAGACTAAATAAATAAATAAATAAATAAATAAATAAACATTATAACATAATATAATATAATATAATATAATATAATATAATATAATATAATATAATATAATACAATATAATATAATATAATATAACTATGGTTGAAGTCATTAGTTTACATATGCTTTGCAAAATAAATAACATTTGTATTTTGTCTGTCATTAAGTAATGGGATATAAATTGTTATTATTTTTTAATAAACATCTTAATTAAATCTCCAATTTGCACTGATCTGTTCAAAAGTTTACACCACCAATTTTTATGATACCTCTCATATATTTCTTTTTATTTTGAACAGGCATATTGTAAATGTATGACCTCAACTATATATCCAAATACACCAGAGAGCTGTTAAATTCTTGAATTTAATTAATCAGAATAGTGCAAACTGGCACTTTAAATAAGAAAAAAGTGGTTAAGTTTTCTGTATCCAGACGTTTATTTAACATTTTTGGAAAGTGTCTCCAGTGTCAATACTTTGTAATGATCAGACATAAAGCTGCAGCTTGTTAGCAGAATAGCAAGGCTTATTATCTTCAAGGGAGAAAAAAAAAACAGACTGGTGAGGTAATGACTGTTTATAGCTGCTATAACGTAACGATAACAGGAAATAACTTTTTCCAACTATTTAAAAACAAATAAAAAGTGCAAGATGCTGTTTTTTAATAAATAAAAATTGTTAGAGGGATAAAACACTACAGAACACACTGTTTTAGGAAAATAATTAGCTTATTTGTGGTAACAGTGCATCATACCACCACATCGTTGATCATTTTACTTTAACGCAACACAACCAGTGTTTTATTCCATATCTAACAACTACCCAGGGTCTCCATCTAGCGTGAGCCATTAAAGCATACTCACCTCCACTATCTTGTACAGGAAGGAATAGACAAGAGCAGCATTTGTATTCTTCTTAGTCATTGCTACCACTGACATGTGACTGTTAAGGACCTTTCAGTTTGTCTTGAACATGTACAGGCCTTCAGAGAAAAATACTGTATGTAAAGTATATAAAAATCATAATTCACATAAACAGATCAGGGAATGGAAATAACAGCAGAATAATGGAGGATACAGTAGAGGTTGTTGTGTTTGATGTATAGGAAGTGGGTGGAGCCGTGACTCAATAGAGGTGACAATTCGGCTTCTTCCTCCCTCTTCATCATGATAGGCATGAGGTGGTCGATCTCACTCATGTTAACACTGCCCATGTAATTCCGGCATATCAGCACCTAAAGGGGTGACAGTAAACTTTATAGTACACAAGCAGTCATATATATTTTGGCGCTTAAAAATCTAACAAGCAGATACACAATCCATGCATCCAACTTATGCAATACTTGTTTTCGCAGTTTTTATCTACATGGTATACTGGAAATGTTATGAAACTCGTATTCAGATGCTGCAGTGGCTGATATCAGTTTCCGCTTTATTTGATCATATGAAAAGAGCTGATTCATCATGAGTGAGTGAGTGAGTGAGTCAAATATTCACTGACCTCCCATAGCAAAAATATTAAATGAATCTTCTTGGTAGATGTTCGGACTTACGAATAAACTTCCATTCATTCACATGGAAGAATTCGCATAGGGGTGAGATAAGGATAAATAAACATTCAGGAAATATTAAAAGTTTAGGTCTGCTGATTCAGAAACTGCAAATTAAGATTATGTGTCTCAAATTGCAACAATATTTAAATACTAATAGTAGAAGTCATGTGTATCCCAACTGCTAGGGCCGTTTTCAGCTATACAACAAGGTTCTGCTCATTTTTTATAGAAAACACTGCATTATAGTGCATTGTGTCACATAATGTGTTCGGCATGCAGTTTGCATTCCACCAATTACTGTTTATTAGACGTTAGTATCTTAGCTGTGGTTGATCTGCCACCTTTGATAAAAGACGAAATGAGTTGTGGTGTGAGTCTGGGGGGCTGACAGCGAATCAATCCCATTACAATTCATTGGTGTTTGTATCCAATTTATTCTGAGCAAGGAGCAATTGCCAAGATTAATCAAAATTAGACAAGATTAGGTCTGTAGTGGTTGAATAACAGTGAATAGCACTGCCATAGTCTAGTTTATACCACAGAAATCAAGCTTCTACAGATGGCTACACTACACTTTTCTCCCCTTGCCAGATGTCCATTTATTGCGCTTGGCAATTTATATCATGACTTAACCTCATGACATTTTACTTATCCAGAGCGACTTACTGTCTTATCATGTTATCTAAGTACAAACTCCTGTGTGTCCTGGAGTCAGCAAGGTGGTGAAAGGAACTACACCTAGATGTCAAATGAGTCACTAAAGACCTACCTTTTCCTTAAGTATTTAAACTAGAAATAACAAACTGTTGTCTGTGTGACTTTCTTACTATATTACTTCCCAGGCAGAGGTTTTGACTGTATTCTGAGTCTATGGCCTAGTGAACCAGTGTGAGAATGTAATTATTGATAGAGACTTCAAAGCACTTTACCCTGGATAATTGCATCTACCAAATGCCATAAATAGAAATGGAAATGCATTTTAGCTTGACCTGTGTTACTGCACACTAATCCTTTCAACTGCTTTTGAAATTCACAAAAATGGTGAGAGTGCCTTCAATGTCCTGTTTTTTTCTTTGTGATGAGTTCTCATGAGTTGTTCAGCTGCCTGTCAGCTAACTATCAATGTTAGCTGTTTGGAATAATGAACTACCTCCCCAGGTAGCTGACTATGCATACTAACTAACACTGATAGTGATAGCTGAAAAACCCATGAGTGCTCATACCAATTTGCTGCTATGATGATAGCAAAGTACCTTCACTGTCCTGGTTCTCTTTTAATGAGCTCTCAAGAGCTTTTAAGCTGATTGTCATCTCTGGTGTTAGCTAGTTAGCATTGTTGAGAGCAATACATACATTTCTATTTCTATGAAGGTAGTTCATCTAAACTATTGCTTTGCCTATATACCTAAGTGATAACATTTTCAAACAGTTTATACAGGTCCATGTCCAGCTTCATCCCCTTTAGCAATAAAAAGTTTCTTTATCATGGAAAAGTACCACTAATGCCTATTCTAGTTTTTGCTTGTTTCTTGTCCTTAAGGTTTTTAAATATGTTTTTTTAGATAACAGAAGAGTATTTCTACCATGTTTTTTCTTCCTGAACACTTCTTCTAGGGTAATGGAGAATTGGATTATGTCTATATAAAGACTTACAGAGGCCCATGTAAACTCAGACAAGCAGGCTATCATGGCCCAAGCATTCCAACAGGTCTTCTCAGCCAAATATCCATCCAATTTCTGTACAATTTATCCTTCTCAGGGTAACAAAGAACCTTGAGTCTATCCCAAGATAGACTCTGGGCACAAAGCGGAGGTGCCAACTCATCGAAGAATAGAATTGCCTACACCCATTCACACACTGAGATTTACAATTTACAATTACAATTTAGAGATGCTTATTAACCTACAACGCATGTCTTTGAACTGGGGGAGGAAGCCAGAGTACCCAGAGGAAACCACAGAAGCATTGGGAGAACATGCAAACTACACAAGCAGCTCTGGAGGTGCAAGGCAAACATTGCTTAAATGACATTGCTTTTTTGTACACATTTTCTAGTTTATTTTCACTAGTAAATAATAAAAATTCGACTATTTCCCCTTTAATTGCATTTGGTGCACTAAATAGCAATTGATTCAGTGATTCAAGCTCCTTTAAGGTGTACTAAAATATTAAAATATTCTTTCCTTTTGAAGTATTTTGCATATTTCATATTGCACATTTCTGTTATTGATGGTTGCGGACACTGATCACACAGTGGTGATATAAAAGGTGTTTATGATACAAAATAGATTTCTGCTCAATCTAGATTATTAATTAATTGTATTTTTCTCTTTACCAACATTTAATGCAATTATAATTCGTTGCATTTGATGCAATGAAAAATACTAGTATAAAATTGAGTGTAAAATAGTGTAAAGGAAATGAAAGTGTGTGTGCCAATCTTATGTGGAATGCCTTAAGGTATTGGGTTGCTGAAGGGCACAGACAGGAAAGCTTTCATCACTACTGCTCGAGACTCAGACGTATCACAGATTAATCCATCCAACTAAAGCCCTCCGGCTACACACACTACTTCTTGGCCTTCATTTGACACACACTCTCTCTCTCTCTCTCTCTCTCTCTCTCTCCCTCTCTCTCTCTCTCTCTGCCTTGCAGTCTGTAATTATAATTATTCCTTACTAACAGAGGATGAGTTCTACCAAACTCAGATACTGGCTTTTCATTATAACACTAAAGACTCAGACTAAAATAGACTATAAGAAAGATCGGCATTAAGAGTTTTGAGGAAGTAAATGTGTACGATAATAGTTTGCAAAGATAGTTATCTCTCTGTTTCTCTCCCCCACGCTCTCTTTCTCTCTCACTCTCACTTTCAGAAAATTGTTTGATTAAAAAACAGTTGTGAATAAATTAAGCAAAGTATTTGTAGTTATTCAGTAAGCACCTGCTGACAGTAGGCATGGCTGACATGATGATAAAATAATGATTTTGAGTGATATTGAAGGTATTATTAGTTCTTGTGTTAAAATATTGTGTTGAATATGATGAGAAAAACTTTTATACATTATATCAAAATAACAAAGTAGTTAACTTTTTGTTGTTGCTGTTGTTTCAGTCACTATGAGTTTGCTGGCATTTAGCAAACCTGAATATTTTAATGCATATTGTATATTGCTAAAAGGTTAATCGAATGTAGCTACTTTTGGTGTTCAATTGTAATTAGTGTCATATAAAAAAATGCATGATATTATGTGCCACAATATGATGCAATATGAGTCCATATCTACCTTTTTCAGATTTTTATATACAGTTTAGATGGCTTAGCAAAGCACTATGATTCTGACTCATTAGATTCAGTGCCTCAACCATAAATCTAAATCTATTTAACCTTTTTCTTTATTTTTTTTATATCACTTTGTGACTTGTGTGCAAATTCTTTATGATGTTTATTCGTAACTTAATGTCCTTGGTGGCTCAGTGGTACGTTTCTCACCTACCATGTGGAAGGCCCGGGTTGAAACCATGTGAAACTCCAGCCACTGGATGCAGTGCTGGTTCCGAGCCCAGAAAAATGGGAGGGTTGTGTCATGAAGGGTATCCGGCCAAGTTGTTGTGTGGACCAGTTGGTCTGTTGTGGCGACCCCGAACGGGGAGCAGCCGAAAGCGACACACACATTTGTAACTTAATGTCCATCCAGGATGATTTGTTTAATATTAATGCTGTTAGAGGTCAGCAAATATTTAGACTCACACTCACTGTGTCGTGCTGAATCAGCCCTTTTCTAGAACTGTGTCTGATCTATCGGTCTGTCGGTCTATCTATCTATCTATCTATCTATCTATCTATCTAAAAGGAGGATGCTCTGTAACTGGCTTTTCATTGTAACCCAGTTCCTGTAAAAATAAAAAAAATATATCACGAACAACATTCAAATATTTGCATGTAATCTAAATCATGTTCCATATAGTATACTTCTGCTTTTAATGAGTAGACCATCACTTCAGTTGAAGTTAGACAAAGTCTGAGCACTAATCCTCCTTGTTTGGGTGGCAGCTCTACAGATTTAGTAGACAGGTTTTGCACTTTTGCACTAACATGAAGGCCTGTTTGGACTTAGAAACCTTTATGCACATTACATTTCCCCTTCAGTCCATTTACGTAAGCTTAAAAGCTTTTAAAAAGTGTACAAAACCTAGGGATAAATAGGGATAAAATAGTTTAATAATTGAATGATTCTTTTTTCCCTCTCCTTTCTGTTTCTCTATTTGTGTAAAGCTGCTTTGAGACAATGCCCACTGTATACAATTGAATTGAATGACTATATCCACATTTCCATGTGAAAGACACCTACTAACGCTATGTGAAGTACTACAATGATATAGTTTACTACTTGTATTTCTGAGTGTTTTTTCCCCTACGTAAACTTTACAAGTCAAGCTCCTTCACTGACACTATAGTATATTTAAACTACTTAATAGTCGATATATAATAAGTGCTCATTTATTCATGTGTGGTTAATATTTAGTATGTAAGCTATATATGTACATTACAGTCCATCTGAGCCATCCTCGCCTTCCGACAGGTGCAACTCACTTCTGACTTCTGCTAGATCATTAAAACACTTTACCTTTCCCTTCAGGTCCAGGATGAAGATCGCAGATGCGGCCATTCTGCTCAGGAAACCGTTTAAAAATGATTTTAGAAACTGTTAATGTCAGATTTTATCGTAAACCACCAAAAGCCAAATAAAAGACATCCATCTCTCGCTTGCTCTCTCGCTTTCTTCCGGGGTTTCGAGCCGTCCAACCGGTTAAGCAGCTTTTTGAAAGGTGGCTGCTGTCGGTTCAGTTTTTGTTGTTTTTCTTGTTATATTCTTTCAACGTAAGATTTATACACACAGCCCTGCGAGAGAAGTTATTTTAAAGCAGGGTTACGTTGTCCAGAAAAAGCCACTGTGTGTGTTATTTTACAATAATAAAGCGAAACGTGACGAAGGTGTGATGGGCGAGTCGAGAGCGATTTGTTTCTTTTTGAGCGAGTCTTCTAAACGAGTCAGGAGAATCGACTCGCGATTCACGAACGAAAAGAAAGTTTTGATGGTTGCCTCTTTGCTTGTACGAAGCAATCATAGAAATAAGGCTTGATTTATTATATATTATAATATAGTAGTGTGTGGAAAAAAGTACAATGGTATTAGAAATGTGTAAAGCATATATAGTATTATAAAATATAGACTTATTTTACATATTAAGTGTTATTTACTTATTTTAACTATATATCAGTAGTTAGAAAGCTTGCATTGAAGTAATATGTAGCTAAAAGTATAGATAACTATTAAATATAAAAATTTAAAATAAAAATTAAGAAAAATCCTGCTATAAGCCATAAATGTAAATGTAACCTATATTAATATTCTGTCTTGTAAATACTAAAAGCAGTAAGTCTATTAGTATTTCTGTTATGGCAAATGAATAACATATTTAAGATATGGAGTAAGTTCTGACTAAATAGTTAATATAGAAAAACAATATAGAACATATAGAAAAACAATTCAATTAATAAATATATAATTTACTTAAATATTGCAAAAGTGTTTAAAAATCATTTTAAATTTGAAAAAAAAATCTTTATTTTTAAGAGTCACATCTGTGTAGCTCAACATGTGAATATTTGCAAATATTTCCGGCGAATAAATTGAAAACCTGAAACCTCACACAGTTTGATTCATGTGAACGGATTCGTTCAAAAGAGTCGAATCAGTAAAATCCCAGTGAAAGTGACCACGGTGTGTCATGTGATATCTTACTACGCTTTAAGTCTAGCTTGTTTGTCTAGTTAAGCTTGTTAAAATTACATTTATATTATATGTTAAGTTTAAGGCCAAAAACGTGCAGTAAGGCAGTCTTGAAGGATACACTGAACTTTTACCAAAAAAAAAACAAAGGGTGTAATGGTTTGCAGTACAATGTTATTAGAACTTTCCTCACATGTGAACTTTCCTCAAATGTTCGATTAGACAAAACCTAACACTCTAAAGTGTTAAAAGCTGAAAGGCTGTAGCATTTATAGAAGTGAAGAAGATCTATCTCAGGCATCATTGGGCATCAAGGCAGGATACACCCTGGACAGAGTGCCAACCCATCGCAGGGCACACACACTCTCATTCATTCACTACGGACAATTTAGAGATGCCAATCAACCTACAATGCATGTCTTTGGACCGGGGGAGGAAACCGGAGAACCCGGCAGAAACCCCCGAGACACAGGGAGGACATGCAAACTCCACACACACGGCGGAAGTGGGAATCGAACCCCCAACCCTGGAGGTGTGAGGCAAACATGCTAACCGCTAACCACTAAGCCACCATGTCCCCCCTTAAAGGGTTACAGTAATATTTTATTAAAAAAAAAAATCTGACTGCCTTGCTATGCTTCAAGGATCTGACCCCAACAACAGTTCAGAACACCTGAAGCAGGCAATGTGAAAGGACACAGCAGGGTCAGCGGATATATGGCGACATATACTTTTATTAATGTAGACTAAAAAACTTAACAAAACATGAAGAGATGGAGTGTAGGTCATTAAACATTACACAAAATGAAGAAGTTGCTTTCGGCTGCTCCCTGTTCGGGGTCGCCACAGCGGACCAACTGGTCCGCACATCAACTTGGCAAATGTTTTACGCCGGATGCCCTTCCTGACGCAACCCTCCCATTTTTCCGGGCTTGGGACCGGCACTGCACCCAGTGGCTGGGGTTGAGGCATTGGCTGGAATCGAACCCGGGCCTTTCGCATGATAGGCGAGTAACCTACCACTGAGCCACCAATGCCTCAAACATTACACAAAATATTAATCTTAAATTATCCCTAGATGTTTAAAAAAGGATCATTTCTAGGTTAATCAAGACATGCTGCTAGTTATCATATTCCATCACATGGCAGAAAACCTCCCGCTAAAGGAGGGTGCATTGGGCCTGGGCTCCTGTGGCAACCAATAAATGTTTTCACAGTATTGTGAGTGGGGGTGAGTGGTCAGATATGAAGCATGTGGGATACCAAAAAGCTAATTAACGTCAACAAGAGATCATACACAATGGTTGTGTGGTACTTATAGCGTCGACCAGTGCTGTGTGACATTTTCCGCTTTCATTCATTCATTCATTCATCATCAGTAACTGGTTTATCCTCATATATGTCATAATCGTTACATATTTGCTTACATTTTGACAACTGAGTTCGTCAGAAAATTTGCACATGCAAGTGCATACAGTAATAACTGCAGGAAAAGGCAGAATTAGTCAGAATTCCTTCAGTAGTGGGTGGGAATGGGATTAAAAATAACAGTCCCACGCACACCTCATACTCAGCTCATGTTTTTGTTTATCCGATGCTGAACTCTTCCATGTCCTCATCCTCATCATCCTCCTGCCAGTGTTCGATCTCTCGCGCTGCTCTTTCCCGCTCACTTGCTTGAATGTAATTGTCTTCAATGAATCCATCGTCATCATACTCCAGGTTTCCATTTGCCATGTCTGAATTTGGGATGTTGCCTTGGTTGGAGAATCCCACCTCAAAACTTGCAGGGTCACATTGACTTGCCCCGTCCCCTTCACTGAGCCTTGAGTGCCTGTAGCTTGCCAAATACCGATGGAGGATTTTACACTTTGCCCCGATGGCAATGAGCACAGAGAGACTGATGGCTATCACTAGAACTGCCACAAGGTACTTCCAGCTGTCTGAAGACTTTTTATCAATGACTTCTGTGGAAATAGGACAATGAGGAGACACTGTAAAGCAGGTGACTCTGTAGTTTGTTTTAGAACATTTATGGAAAATTATCAATATAATTATAATTGTGGTCTATAATATTATAAACTGTACCTGTTGCACTGATGTTCTCCAAGCTTTCTACTAGTAGTTTACGTAGGAATAATTTGTGGATGCCCATGTTGAAGTCTGTGCCATTAGAATGACAAAAATATTTACAATTGTAATTACTTAAATTGAGAAATTATCTAAAGATTGACTGAAATGCAGGTTATTATTATTAATTACAATGTTAATAATAATAATAATAATAATAATAATAATAATAATAATAATAGTGATGATGATGATAATATAATAACAATGATAATAGAAGCAGTTGCTTTCGGCTGCTCCCTGTTTGGGGTCGCCATAGCGGACCAACTGGTCCGCACAACAACTTGGCAAATGTTTTACACTGGATGCCCTTCCTGACGCAACCCTCCCATTTTTCCGGGCTTGGGACCAAACCCGGGCCTTCCGCATGATAGGTGAGAAACCTACCACTGAGCCACCAATGCCCCAATACTAGTTTTTAATAATATTAATAATATTAATACTACTACTACTACTACTACTACTACTACTACTACTACTACTACTACTACTACTACTAATAATAATAATAATAAAAATAATAATAATAATAATAATAATAATAATAAATCAATACAGTCAGCAGACTGTCTCTCTTTCCTACCGACACTGCCGCGACCTTGCACCACCTCTTTGGTTCTGTCACTTGCTTGAAGATTACTGATGCGATCTACAACTTTAACCCTTCCATGACCTTGAAGTACAGCAGACATTGGGGTTTGTAGATCATTGATACTTAGAAACAGTTTTCTCAGTCTGGGAAAGCTAAGCAGAGCCCCAGGCTCAATTGCAGCCAACTTGCATCCGCTGAGGTCCAGTATTTCCAGAGAGGGGAAGAGGTAGTAGCTCTGCTTTAACAGTAGGGGGAGGTCATTCCCTGATAAATTGAGCTTGATCAAATGGTCCAGGTGCCTCAATTTCCTCAGGGCTTTAGCGCGTAATAAATTTAGGTGGTTTGCAGAGAGGTCTAGCTCAGTCATGTTTGGCCATATTTGCTGGGGTACAGATGTTAGGTCACGTCTGCTGCAATCAAAGGTAGCCTGAGAAAGTAACAATATGAATTAAGATTAAGGTTATACGGTTGGATTATAGTTTGTAATGTATCCAATGGGAGCTGTAATGAGAGGAAAAATCATTTCTGGAATATATGATTATCAGTATTTCTAATCAACATGTGCAAAAAGTTTACATTTTTTGTTTGAACTTCTTTTATCAACACGTTGGTCTGTTTTCAGTTTCCTACAATTCCCCACAAAGTTCAACTACTAGCGGATAGGTGGTGCTAGTGGGATCTAGTCCTTGTTTTCGGCCTGCTGCAGCAGAGCTTTATTCTTTTAGTCCTTCAAGCTCATGTGTACATGCTGCTCAAACAGATCAGCTTCTAAAGCTTCAGCTTTCATGCTAATAGCATCATCAAAAGAATCATGCTCATCATCTCATAAATCGGTAAAGAGTTTTATAGTCTTTACTGTCTTTAAACTCCTATTATATGGGAATTTCTCATTAATATAACATTGAATGTCACTTGGAAAATATTGGCGATGAAAATGATTCTCTTATTAAACATCTCTGTGTCTGTCAGCAAACATCCTGCATGACATCAGTGCAACAGCAAACTTCTACCTTCTCATGGAAATAATGAAAATACAGCACCAACCAACTAACAGAACTAAGCCATTAGAACCACAGGAAATCAGTTAAATAATTTTAAAGATTTGTGCACTTTTCATCAGCTGTACACGCTATAGCTAATGCCTGTTGTTGAAAACAGGAAACAGATGAATGCAAACAGGATGTGCCTAATGGTCATGCTTTTCATGGATTGGGAATAAAAGGGGGAGCAGAGAGCTATTTCTCACTCACCTTCTCTGTATCGGCCACACAGGGTCCCACAGTTACGAGTGTATGGCATAAAGATGAGGCCCAGAGACTGAAGAGCATACACAGGGAATAAGCTGCAGAGCACATCCTCTACTGTTTCCTGTTGAAGTAATATAGCAATATGAAATATTTCAAGCTGATTAGAGAGATATCTGTAAGGGGATGTTTTCTAGACTAGTTTGGTGATTCCACGATTGTCAGTTAATGAAACTAAGAAAACATGCATTATTATTATTATTATTATTATTATTATTATTATTATTATTATTATTATTATTATTATTATTATTATTATTACTAGTATTATTCACTATTTTAATCAGCAATTGTGCATTTAGATGAGTTAAAGGGTTGAGTTTTTGGTATTGAATTAGTAGAAACACAAAACTACCATTCATGATAGAAAATTTGGTTGATGCAATTTTCTGTAATATATGGAATAGGCCAAAGATTTCATCAGGGTAAATGTGTTCAGGTAACATTGTTGATTGAATGTTGTGTTGAATATGCACATAGATTGACAATTTGTTTAAAATGCATGCATATTTGACAAATGGCAATTCAAAAGCTCTTTTACGTGTCAGTTTAAGTCAGACAAGACTGACTTAGTAATAGACAGCAATTTAAAATAAACAAGTATATTTAGTTTCTGTATTTCTGTATTTCCTGAATGCACTGTTCATGTAGATTTTAGTCTGATTAGTCAAGTCAGCCACATATTATGTATGTTGTATATTATGTGGAGAACACTATGAGAAAAAAACAGTAAAGCTTTTAAAAGCAACAGAGGAGTTCACACCAGTGCAAATTTCAATGTTTTCCCCTCTTTCTTCTCTTAGCCATGGAGCCATTGTTCACAAACTCTGCTTGTGTTCTTAGGGCCTTTCCTCCCTCTCTTTCTCTCACTATTCAATGTCAGCATGTTGGCTGTAAACACTTGTCAGGAGCTCACTTTTATCTTCCTGCCTTCAGATTTCCTCAACACAACAACTGCTCTTGGTCCAAAACACCACCATGTGTGTGTGTGTGTGTGTGTGTGTGTGTGTGTGTGTGTGTGTGTGTGTGTGTGTGTGTGTGTGTGTGTGTGTGTGTGGTAGTATCTATGTGTTTGTTTGGTTTAGTAGGAAAATCAGTCCCATCATGCAAACTGCCATAAATACACAACAGCACATCTTTGTACAATGATCAGGAAGGAGAAACACTAGTATTTGACAGTCTGCCTGTGGCTGAACACTAATTGAAAATGCCATTTGTAATTTTTACCCTTTCTTAATCATGTGACTACTTTATCTCAGTATGTCATCTACAGAACAAACTGCTGGTGCTTTTTACACATGTCTAAAATCAAGCCACTCACAAAGATATGACAAAAGTCCTTCACTTGACCTCCTCAAAAGCACTCAACAAGTTTATTGCCCTTCCCCCAAGTAAAACCCGTGCTGTCTTTACTCCAATCAATAGTCATTCAACAATGATTACATCATCATGGGGACTTTGCGTAGAAATGGTCACTTTGTCAATTTGGTGAGATCTCCTAAAGAGGCTCTGTCATTGAAAACACTGCATAAATCAAGCAAGGAGCTAGAAACCGCTTAACAATGCACATTTAATCCTCTCATCATGTTTACCACAAAGCAACAGTACAGGTGAAAAATAATCATGACCCCTACCTTTCACCACCACATATCACATGACAGGAAATACCGTAAATTCTATCCATACACTCAACAGAATAAGTGTAAACCCTCATCCATATGTCTAACTCCAGGTTAGTGTCCAGATTTCCTAGTGCTTGTCTTGTTGTGATCAGAAATGAAGAGTCACAGGGTTGAACTAAGCATATTGTGTTTATAGTTAACACATTAGGAGTAACAACAGCATACAGTGAGACACGTGATACCGTCACTTCTAGCCATTTCAGCAGCCTTATCAAGTCACAGAATATGCAGCAAGATCCTGCATCATGCTGTCAGGGTTTGGAGTAAGAAGCTGATTATCTTTCTTAATCTTTTCTTGTATAAACAACGTGTGGATCCATTAGTTGCAAAGTTATTTAAAGGACAAGACAGCATGGTCATTTGTAAAGGATTCTTCTAATCTAAATATTGAATAGAGCATTATAGTGATTCAACAAGTAAATACTTTAACATAAATTAGCTACCTACCTGAGCGTTGGCCCTTCAGTCTCTCAAATATAACAGGAGGGAAAGTTTCAAGACTCACATTTTAGCGCTCAGACAAGTCCATGTTTCTACAGGTATAAAATGGAGGCAAGTTGTGCAAAGGTTGCTCGAGGTGTGCCTTTAACTTGTCACCTGAAGAATAAGTTAATGAGTAACAAGATATCCACATTCAGCTCTATCACTCATATGTTAGACACCACACCGTATTTAACTCTTAAGCTCATAAATGTGCCCACCCTGGGTTGCTATAATGATGGTTTATCTACAGTAATTTGGCTTTCCTGACAATTACTTTTCCCCATTCGGTGGCTATTTTCATGGATAGAAATTATTACACCTGCTCTGATGTGGACAAAGTGGTACAAGTTGTGCGATATTGAAAATCTGGCAGTGCAGTGGAAGTATTAAAACCCACTCTGGTGCAAAATTGTATTAAGTTTGCTGTCTCTTCTAACCCCCACTCTCCAGCACAAACACGAGGCCAAAGGAACACTGCTATCTGTGCTTTAGAAATCTTCGGGTATTTCCTACACCTCTGATTTGTGAATGTACACTGTTAAGTTATTTCAGGGGTGACAAAAACAAAAAGACATTATATCCATTACTGCTGTTAACAAATATCACAAGGATATGGTTATTTATGAAAGGAAGCACAATAGCACTAATCCAAATATATAGCATGGTATGAAGAAATGAGGCTCTGGCAGATTAGCTCAGACTGTTGATTCATTCAGATTTATTAGTGACAGTCATGTCAGGTGATTGCACTAAGTGAAATACCCACAAGTCCCACCCCCAGGTTTGAGCTCTGTTTAGGTTGTTATTTTTCAGCCTGCTTCCTTGACACAGGTACACCTGACCATTAACAGAATGAGGTGGATTATTTATCAGGTTTTTTTCCCTCCATGCATTTGGTGGAGAAATTAAAATATTAAACACACATTGTCCAAAGTACAAATTACACTAAAGGGCAGATGACCGAATTTTTAAGTTTAGGAGGTTTTTTTGTTTTTGTTTTTTTTAAATAAAGCTTTTCTTTTCTTCATCCGGAGCTAACCATGATTTCCTCGATCTTGACTAGAGCTTCAGTCCCAGCAGAAGAGAAGCAGAACCATAGCATGATGCTGCCTTCACCATGCTTCAGCACGTTTATGCTGTTCTTTAAACTTTATGCTGATAAACTGCCATATTTTTGTGACTTCTACCTGGGTCCCATCAAATGTTTTTTTTTTTTAACAAGAAAGAGCTTCTGCCTATCTGCCCTACTTCATGACCTAGGGATGTGAACAATTCAAAAGGCTTAGGTCACATGTAGGGAGGGACCAGTACTTGCCAGATATTTCTGCAGCTCCTTTCATGCTCCCACAGGTCTCTTGGCAGCCTCCCTGATATATTTTCTGTCTTGCTCTCATGTTAATTTTGGAGCAATGTAACGTTCATGGTGTTATCCCTACAATGATTAGACTGTGTGTAGTCTATGTGTGTAGTGTGTGTTTAGACTGTGTGTAGTCTGTGTGTGTAGACTTTGTGTGTAGTCTGGGTGTAGACTGTCTATGTAGACTGTTTGTGTAGTCTGTGTGTGTAGTCTGTGTGTAGACTTTGTGTGTAGTCTATGTGTTTAGACTGTATGTAGTTTGTGCATGTAGACTGTGTGTGCAGTCTGTGTGTAGACTGTGTGTAGATTGTCTGTGAAGACAGTGTGTGTTGTCTGTGTGTAGACTGTCTGTTTGTAGGTGTAGACTGCGTGTAGTTTGTGTGTGTAGACTGTGTGTAGACTGTGTGTGTAGACTGTGTAGACTATGTGTAGTCTGTTTGTGTAGACTGTCTGTGTAGACTGTGGATAGTCTGTGTACTGTGTAGACTGTGTGTGCAGTCTATGTGGGTAGTCTGTGTGTCTTGTCTGTGTAGCCTGTGTGTGTAGACATTTGATATTCACGGTGCATCTATTATAACAATAACTATTTTGGGTTTGGGGTTTTTAGGAAGAGTGGATATAGCAACATTTCTGCTATTAGTGTTGTTTGGATTGAAGTGTGCTACCTTAACTGTATTGAATAAAAGATGTGGGAGATCAGAAGGCACCGTGAAAACAATAGGGTCATTTCCTGTATGGCTCTTAATGTTTTGGCACCATTACGGTGCCTCCAGATCACTCTGGAGATATGTCTGAAAAACCCTAGCTTTGTTTTGTGTGTGTGTTTATGAAAAATTGGGATAAGAGGAAGGAGAAAGAAACCCTGGAACATCTGCAGTGGCTTCACTGTCTTTAAAGGGAAATAACAACACAAGGATGAAACAATGGACAATTTGTCTTACGACAGATGCAGATGAACTGGTCAAGGAATTCATGTTTGGCACCTAAACTGCTGTTATCTGTTACTGCGGTCAGTACAAGAGCATCTGGAGCCTTCAACACTACATACACACACACACACACACCCCTAACACACACACACACACACACACACACACACACACACACACACACATACACACACACACACACACACACACACACACTCACACTGACACTTAAGGTTTTAAAAAAAACAAAAAACAAAACTATAGCAACCAGCTGATTGCTGGCTAGTCTGCAGTGTTTGTTATAAAAAAAAAAAACTACTTGATAAAATTAATAAAAGAGGAAATTGTTAAAAAATTTAATGACCTACATGTTAAAGGTGATAGGAACCAGTGGTGTAGGCTTCATTTTAACTGTAGAGGGAACACATCACACACACACACACACACACAAACACACACAACTTGTGAATCTTTCACACCTTGTGGGCAATTTGGCATAGTCAAACTACCTACCAACACATTTTAGGGAGGTGAAAGGAAACCTGATGATGCAGCAAAAGCCTATGTGGACACAGGGAAAGTGTGTACAGAGAGTAACCTAAGGTCACACTCAAACTGGGGACTCTGGGGCTGTAAAGTGGTCAGATTTTCAACATTCTACATTATAGATTTTACAGCTATAAAGAATATCATTGGTGAAGTGAAGTGCTTGATAACTGACTCACATTCATTAGCTACATTTACAGTAGAAGCCACAGATGGTCCTCAGAGTCTGAGCTAAACATTACGAAAGCTGGTTGGTGACCTTAACAAATATGAGCAAGTGTGGGAAAAAAAGTATGCAGAAGGGATTCTTGGAACAGCCAAACCAGCCAATTTCCTGAAAAACAGGTCACTGGGAGAACTGATCAAGGATTGGTCATGCCAATTTTTTTTCACTGTTTACTGCTCTTCATAGAATTTATTAAACATACTTTATATTTATACACTTACAAAAGCTTCATTATATTTGAAACCATCATTTATACTATAGAACATCATTTATACTAATGTTTTATTCCCACAGCACTTTCTTAAATGTCCACACTTCCTTAGGTGGTCTTATTTTACTGACTGTTTTTGTTGTTTTGGCTCCCTTCAGTGTTCAAAAAACTCTCATTTCCTTCTCCAGTGGGAATTGCCAAGCCTGGTTTCAGAGTGAAAGAGAAGTGATTTGTGCAAATGATATGTTAATCAACAATTTTATCAGCAGAATGTTTAGCTTGGCAATGCCGAGTTTGTGAACACACAGGCAAAGAACCTGAAACTGTTCAAGCTCTGGGGGCTTGACGAGATGCTAGTAAACACAATTTTTGTATAGTTTTAGTGCATCATTTTCTGTTAGTATGCAACAGATTATTATAAGAATGTGTACAGAAAATAAGTATGTTAAAATATAAGGGATAATGAATTGCAAATATGTAATTTAGACAGTTAATATTGTGTTGTGTTAATGACATAATGTTTAAATGTTTATTATCAGGATGTCCAAGCTAACTTCACAACAAAAGACAAAGTTTATTATTTTGTTGTCTACTAAACAGTTCTGTCCCACCCCATTTATAGTATCCACTAGCTCAGCTGTGATCCAGAAGAACCTCATGGGAAAGAGCGGTAGCTGGCTGAGCAAACACTCTTAGCAGACAGGAGACCAGCGGCTTTTCCTGTTTCTCCTCGCCTGCTGTTTGATTCCTGATTGGCCTGCTTCCTGGTCACATATCAGGTCCAGCGGCACAGCTTCCTGTCAAAAGTCTCCACAGCACTCTCGCTACAGCTGCTTTTCTCCACAGCTCTCATTTTCACCCTTACATTATCTCTCCCTCCCATTGTTGTGCATTTAACTTTGCATGTGTGGGTCTTAATGTTCCCGAGGACAAAACTTCTCCCACCGCGGCAAACAAAATGACCAACACCCTGTGCCAATGCATAATGTTTGGGTTTAATAGCATTTCTTGGTCCATAATGCCCTAAAATGTCTTATTAGCAGTGAAACAAAATCGTCTGCACAGACAGTGGTGTTTATGTTAAGAAGCAACAGGAGCGAGGATAATGAACAAGTGGCCACAGGAAACAGGAAGACACATTCAAAGTTGAAGGCTATTTGTAGCATTTTGCCTGTACAGTATGCTATTTTTTAATTGTTTCTTGTAAAATCTTTGTCATCACTAATTGGTTTTTATAATTTATTTGGGTCACCAGAATTAAGAATGGCATAACAGGAAGAATTTGCTGTAGTAGAATGATATTGATTTTCATTTTACCTTTGTTTTGGTATGGAAATAGTCCAACTTCTGTCATTTATTACTTTTACTGTTATGTCCACGCTCCCAGAGTATAAAGCGACCTACGTGGCCACCATAGATTACAACTCACAGCAATCATGGACCCTCTAACATTCACGCTCATCTGACTACTGATTGCACTCACTAGGACTCAATCACATACATAGTATATAAGCATCCTGCCCGCACCTTCAAACTGCAGAATATACCCTTTGAGTTCGCTTTCTGCAGAGGCACCATCAAAAGCATCCTGGGCAGTGGCATCACTGCCTGGTTCGGGAATTGCACCGTCTCGGATTGTGAGACCCTGCAGCGGATAGTGAGAATAGCTGAGAAGGTCATTGGAGTCTCTCTTCCCTCCATCACATCAGACATTAGCCATATGCATTGTAGATGACCCCATGCACCACACACAAACTTTTCACTCTTCTGCCGTATGGAAAAAGTTACCAAAGAATTCAGCCCTCACAACCAGACTGTGTAACAGTTACTCCCCCCAGGCCATCAGACTCTTCTTCTGGTTTTTCTATTTTTTGCCCCCAATCTTCCTAGTTCATGTTGTTTGTTGATCATCTGACCATTCCCTGCACCTTGAACTTGTCTCTAGATTTCATCTAGATTTCATTATTTTGGTTTCCAATTTTAACAAAGCCTTGCTTACCAGCTCTTGCATCTGTACATGCTTACCTGACATTTACTACTATATTGGACAGCATTTTTATAACTACAACAAATCTCCCACAGGTTTTACTTCAATATTAACCAGGCAAAAATACATATAAAAGATTTTTCCACCCTTATCTTTCTTCTACAGAAAATCACGGCATAAAATGGTTTGAAATCCTCCTGCAATAAACCACAAAAAATCCTTATAAACCTTTTAAAATCACATAGCTATAGAAATGGCTTACACCTGTAGGGCAAGAGCTCCTATTTTAATCAAATTTAAGTTATTGCAGTTTTGGTGGTCTCCTGCTGGTTTCTGGCCACTGAAATAAATTACTTCTTCAAACAAAAACCACATAAGTAACCAGTTAATTCCAGTAAATACCAGCTGGTTTTTGTATAGAAATACAAGAATTTCCTTCAGCTGTATTCATTAGATGCGTGAGTCACTTTCCAGAATTCACCTAAAAGAGCTCATTTAATGAGACGATTCGAAAAGTCAACGCAAAAAAAGCTGACTCGTTCTGGAACAAGTTCTCACTACTTTTTTAGCTTAAAAATGCTAAGTCAACGATGATAAGATGTTATTACTGTGGTAAAGTATTATGATTATTTAATCATAATACTTTAATCTCCCTTGATGTTTGTGAAATACCAAACTCTTTGGATATACAATATTTTTCTTAGTTCATGTATATTATCTCGACTCAGCTAGCTGTCTAGTCTAGTCCAGACTTCAAATCCAACATAATCCTGACCTGGTTAATGCACTTATTAAAAATGAATCTCCGACTGATCTTTAGAGTTTGTAAGAATGTTTCCGATCATATGTAACATGTAATACAACAGGACAACACTTTCCTTTTTCCTTTTTTAACATGCTTTTGACATTTAAGTACCTATAACCAAAATCAGGATCTTCTAGCTTTCTTGAGGGTTACTTAACATTAACACATCTTTTCCCAGTTATCTTATTTATAAATATACAGTATGCACCTCATACAGTATCTGTAATAGAGACATTTACTGTTAAATGCTGATAAACAAGTTTAATAATAAAAAGCCTCTGCGGCTGCTGAAAACACTAAAACACACCAGCTATGTTATGATTAACACTTCCACACATTTTCCAGCATTAAATAGGTAAAGTTGTTGATGGGTATTAAATTGAGGAAACTGGGTCAGGCATGTACACCTCACATAGTTTCATTTATATAACCTGCACTTCCTGCATACAAAAACATGCAGGACAACTTGGAGCCATGTTTCTCTTTAAAGACAATACAGAATCACATTTATGCCACTGCCTCAGGATCTCCAAGATTTGTAAATAGATTAACCAATAATTTACTTAAAGTATTGTCTTACTAGAGTCATGGCACATGTTAAACTGTAATAGGCCTTGGGCCTTCCTGAGCCTCTCACTTCTCCTATAGTCATCCTCAATGGTATCTCAGTGCCAGAGCTAATGCTGGGCAGAGGAACTAAAGAACTTTTGTAATAACCAGCCTGTGCTTCCACTGGTTTAAGAGCCGAATGATTACGTAACACAATTTTACAATTATTATTAATTATTTTATAATTATAGAAATTTCTATGGGTCAAATTTGACCAAGGATTTTAAAACAGCTAACAAAAATACAAATACATAGAAGATAGAAATTAGAATAACGTTGAATATGTTGTAGCTTGTGGTTAGCATGTTTGCCTCACATCTCTGCTGTTGGTGGTTCGATTCCTGCCTCCTCCCTATGTGGGCGGAGTCTGCATGCACGCTCTGTGCTTTGGGGGTTTCTTCTGGGTACTCTGGTTTCCTCCCCTGTCCAAAGACATGTGTTGTACGATAATTGGCATCTCCACATTGTCCATGGTATGTGAATAAATGTGTGATTGTGCCATGCAATGGGTTGACACCCCCGTCCATCTTGTGTCCTGAGACCCTGGGATAGGCTCCAGGTTCCCCACGTACCTGTGTAGGATAAGTGCTAAATGCATGGATGGCTGGATGTTGGAGATTAATCTTCTGACCACCACTTGATTATAAATGATGAGTAGGTGAATTTATACTTCCTGTGATTTTGTTTTCAGAGAAAGTTTGAGAGCTGTGCTCAAAACTCACTTTGCTTTAAAAAGTCATACCTACAGTTACCTGACATTACAGGAGTTTCTAGTCGATACATTTTATAGTTCACTTCTGAAATTGTGGACTCTTAGTTGAATCTGTGGTGGAATAGCATTAGCATCACTATCAAAAAATTCCTACAATGGCTAGCAATGTTCTATCCATTTTTAGGAAAAGCACTGGAAGCCTGGCAGCATGTTGAGCTCATGCTGTGAGGCCATGCTGTGCTCGGAACAGGAATTTCCACCTTACTGTCACCACCATGCCCTGAACCAACAAAGTCAACTGCTGTTTAATTTACATAATCTGTTGTTAATGCAAAATCTATTATTATAATAGCACCCAGGATTTTGGACTGGGTAGTGTATAAGGTATGTGACCATGAGGTCTTGTTCTAGTTAATACAGATATAGAGTTGTTAATATGTCAACATTGTATAGAATTTAGTGGTAATGCAGTGCAGTAATGAACACCACTGTTCTGAGTACAGAGGGGATGTTACAGGATCTAGTGCAGGGGAAACAGGATACATGGTAACTGCTAATTTCACCTCTTTGGTTCTTGATTTAAAGATTACAACAGTGGAGGTTCAGCGATTAAGGCATTGGGCTACTGGTCAGATCGTTGCTGAGTTCAGGTCATAGCACCACCAAGTTGGCACAGCTTGGCCATTTTGCAAGATTCTTAATCCACAATGATTTAGTTACAATATGTCCTCTCTCAGTTGGATAAAAGCATCAACCATAGAAGCAAGAAGAGTCAATCAGAGATAATAGATAGATTATGCTTATGTAATTAATCCATCCATCCATTCTGTACACCACTTATCCTACTGCATTGCAGGGATTCAGAGACTCTTGCCAGGAGAATCTGGGCACAGGGCAGGGCATACCCTGGACAGGATGGCAGTCTATTGCATTGAACAATCACACACACTCACACACCTATTCACACACTATAGTAATAGTGTCAGGAGTAGCTGGACAGTTCCATGCCAGGCCCGGGGAGGGCGCTGGCAGGAGAATCCTGGAAGCCTGTTTATGTCTCTGTGATTCCTGCCCATTGTTCTCCACCCTGATTGTGTCACCTGTCCCTGATTACCTTGTTGTGTTTCCCTATAAAAAGGGATCCTGGTGTACATGTGTGGCGTGGGTCAATGTTCTGTGTATAGCTGTCCCGTGGGTGTTATGTCGGGTTGGGGTATATGGTTTGATGTAACCACGAGTCGAGTGTTATGTTCGTCTTTCTCCTGTATCGTGTTTATGTAAATAAAACAGTGCTTCACTGAATCCTGCGTTTGGGTCTGTGTTTTCACGGTGCGCTGGAGCACGCGGCACCACGGAGGTCCGGGTTCGAGCCCCATATAGGGCGGGGGCTGAGCTGGACGTAACAAATAGGCAATAATACATCAATTTGTTTCTTTATTTTTAATCAAATATTAATTTTATTATATATATATATATATATATATATATATATATATATATATATATATTATAACTATATATACTATAACTTTATATACACACATATATAGATAGATCGATCAGGAGAGAAAGAGAAAGAGAGAGAGAGAGAGAGAGAGAGAGAGAGAGGGAGAGGGAAACGTTGTCTGAAACTTTTATTGACAAAATAAACTAAAATAAATACAGATTATTTTTAGACTATGTTTATTTTTACAGTCCACAATGACACACATAAAAGCACAATTTTTGTGTTTTGGCAACTCTAATGTCTCCAGACCATTTCCTAAAAGTTTCCTGTCCACATAAAAACATGAATTTAGAAAACAACATGAAGGGTTGCACATTTCTAGTAATTTTATTTGTTTTGACAACATGAACATAAATCGAGTAACATTCCAATACTATACAAAGCAGCCACACATAAAATTAATCCAATTTCAGAGATCATACAGTCATAGTCTGCTGCAGTTATGACGATCATACATCATAACCACTAAACCTTCCTTTATCCTTTCTACAATCTGAAAAGATAAATTACTTTGGAAAGCAGATTCAAAATATTCACCATTCAATGGTAGAAGAAAATGGTATTTAGTGTGGATGGAAAGAAAAAACCGTTATGAAAAAAAAAATGTATTTTCATATTTTCTGGCATTAGTGTAGACTAGGCCTCAGATTAGCTACAAATCCTGGCCTGATTGATATCTCTAGAAATACAATGATGCCTGACTACTAGTGTATGCATCATTTTATTTCAAATAATCATTCTCATCATGAGGCTTGTCATTTTGTTTCTAATCTGTCTGGCATGACAGCCATGCTCACATTGTTCTTTATCCCCTTTCTGACTTTCTCTCTGCAAAACTTCACCGTTTCCTCTTTTTGGTCAGAGATCCTCCCATCTCTGGCAATCTGTAAACATTTAAGTAAGTAGAAACTTAAAGACATATTCGTTTCCTGTCCACTGCAGCGTTTATTATTCCGCAGATGTTTGGGTGGGGAAATCATCTGGACCAGTTGCAGTAAATTGACAGATTTGTTCCAGTGGAAAACTTATAGTGAAGTTGGACTTGTGTGAGCTTTCATCAAATGCCATTCAAGTCTGTGCCATGAGTGTAAACAGTATTCAATATGGTGTAAGGAGATGATGGATTTTCTTGAGAGCCTGGAAACCCATTTACAGGCATTTTTTTTTTTTTTTTTTTTTATAACATATGCTTTTCACTGTTATCATCAGAGGGTTTCCTGTAAGCTCTTTGTGGGGTATGAGGGCATCCACAGACTCCTGGGGTCCCATGCTGGCCTTCCTGAGGATCAGTGGTGACCCTGGAGTCTGACACTGTGTTTCAAGCTCTCAGTCTTACAGCTTGAGGAGTGTGATGGTGCGTGTGGAAACTTGCCAGCTCTCACTACAATGGGTGGAAATGGGAATTTAATACAAACTTTCTCACTAAGTCCCACAGCTATTACAAACCACATGGTACACACACACACACACACACACACACACACACACACACACACACACACACACACACACACACACACTAACTAACTAACTAACTAACTAACTAACTTAGCACAGTGTTTAAATAACATTTTAATAAACATTTTACTGTAAAGATTAAATCAAAACCTTTTAATCTGACATAAATGTTTTTGTACATTTCAGCAGAAGTTTTTCCATTATGGCCCATCTGTTTGAGATAGTGTCTGTAATTTATTTAATCTTATCTTGGAAGCTCATAGTTTCTTACAGTACATTCATCAAGGTTTGTGAAATCTTCCAGTCATCTTACTCTGAGGAGATTGCTTTCCAGCTTTATCTATTTATTTGTATTTTGTCTGCTTATCTACTTTATATGTACTGTGTCTATGTCTTGTAGGAGCATGCAGCTGAATGCTTTTCAACTGAATTGAATTCAAAACTGTTATAAGTTACAGTTCTTACTTACAAAGAACATCACACAAAAGCGATGATCAAATTTCCATTCATGAAACTGTTAAGAAACATTAGGTATACATCTGTCACACATCTTCACCCATTATCAATATAGTTCTATTAACCTGTGCTGAGAAATTACAACAACCACACCTACATGCCCTTGCTAATTCTTTTTATTTTATTTTAAGTGTGGATAAATTTTCCTTTTTTTCCACGCAGAAGCTTTCCCCTGAGCTGTTAATATACATGACAGTTCTCAAGCATCAGCTTCAGAGATTTCGACACAAGAGTACATTGCTTTAATATCAACTTGTATATGTATAGTGTTTTATCTTACAAGTAAATACGTAGAATTGTTTTAGAAAATCTCATTTATACTCATGATCATGTGACATCATTGTGCACAGGCTGAGAGCATAAACAGGTCGATGCAGCCTTGACTGGGAAAAAACGTTCAACACGTCATAACAACAGTGAAGGATAATTGCAATGATAAAAAGAAAACAACAAAGCTAGAGGACAATGGGCGACAGTCTGAGGAAAGCTATGGAGGCCAAATCTCCTCCTCTTTCCCCCTTTATTATACAGAAACACCCACCCTGACTCAAAGCACCCAGAGTCTCTATTGACACAGCATCCATTGCTTTCCCTTATGGCTTCCTGCTGTAAATACTCACTACTCTGTATCAGCTTATGTATCTCTGTATGAAAACACACACACACTCGCACACACACACACATTAGATCTACAGTTACATAAAACAACTGCAGCAGGATATTAAAAGGACAAAAGGCCAGAAAAACAAATGTGAAATAAAAGTTTTCAATTTTTATTGAGGTTTTGCTTGGTCTGTCGTCTTGCGGATGGTCTTTCACACGAATACCCGAAAGATCTGCACTCCCCAAAAACAGTTTATCCCTAACCCTTGATTCAGTGGATAATCTCAACCGGATACTATAGACTCACTTTAGACTTGTTGTACGTATGAACTGCTGCTGTGATCATAAATACTGTCCGGTGTTCATCTCAAGACTCATATTCACAATCTACTCTTACGGAATATCATTTCAACAACATTTATCCTGTTTGAAGTTATTTATAAAAGTGTTGATTTCCTTTTTGTGTCTGGATTCTCTTAAGGTTTCTTGTTATCCCAGGGAGTTCTTCCTTGCCACTGTCGCCTCTGACTTGTTCAATGTGAATCTAATGTAAACCTGCGTCCAAATTTCTGTAAAGCTGCTTTGTGAAGGAACTATAGAAATAAAATTGAAATTGATTGAAATAAAACTTTGGGACTTTGACACATTTCCTCAACATATGAGAACTTTCCTGACAGCTTATGATCCTATGACATGAAAATCTTTTTCTGTCTATAAAATAGATCCGTATCTAAAATGTTTAATTAAAAAGACTGTTTATATAGTGTAGCAACACACACAGTAAACAGGAATCACCCCAGAAGGTGTTTTGCTGTGTGCCTGATAGGCACCGCTGCAAACAAAAGCCTAAGGATGGTCGGGCTTCCTTTAAATGTCTGCAGCACACCTCCTGCAGCTGCCCTGATAGCAAGATGCGATATATTTCCTAATCTTGCAGACAGAACATCTCTATCATTCTGCAACTCATATCCATTAGAGTAAGTGATACTGAACATATCATAAGTATTAACCAAAACCACACTAAATCATAATGCATAATTTGTATATAACCTCTGTTTTATTAATCGTGCCTGAACCTCTGGGTCACTGGAAAACAGGAAAACCCAAACAATGTCATTCTGAGTCAGTTTTGATTATCACAGGTTGCCAGTAATCGTAAAGAAAACAGCAAATCACTTCTTTCGGTGCCCACCCCTGGAAAAATCAGAGAAACGTGCAGCTCAGACCTTTCCCTCACAATTAAAGTGGACTTAAATGAGCATTCAGACACAACATGCAGACTCACATTGTTCCTGCTTTTCCTGACACGGACTGCTACATTGACAGACTGGTCAGAGGTTTTTTGAGCCATTTACTTCTGTTCTGTTTCCTTCTGGGGAATATATAGTAAAGCTGAATATACAGTGCATGAGAAAAGCTGTCAGATTTTCAGTGTTTTTAGTGTCAGAAACTGAAAGCTCAGCTGAAAGCTCAGCACTTGTGCATTAAGCTGTGTCAGCATTAAAGAGTCTGCATATGAGCAGGCATTAAACATCCAAATTACAAAAACAAGCAATCACATGACTCTGATTCAAGTAAATTCATTCATTCATTGTCTACTGCTTATCCGATCTATACTCGGGTCACGGGGAGCCTGTGCCTATCTCAGGCATCATTGGGCATCAAGGCAGGATACACCCTGGACGGAGTGCCAACCCATCGCAGGGCACACACACACTCTCATTCACTCACGCAATCACACACTACTGACAATTTAGAGATGCCAATCTACCTACAATGCATGTCTTTGGACTGGGGGAGGAAACCGGAGCACCCGGAGGAAACCCCGAGGCATGGGGAGAACATGCAAACTCCACACACACGGCGGAGGCGGGAATCAAACCCCCAACCCTGGATGTGTGAGGCAAACGTACTAACCACCAAGCCACCGTGCCCCCGATTCAAGTAAATTATCATGTTATATTTATATTGATACAAATAAGATTGACAGGATGAATGATAAGTTCATTCTCACAACATTATTAACAAATCATTAGCTACAGTTATCATTAGACAAATAAAGAATATTTATAAATAGTGGTCTATGTTATAAACGATTAACTAACTAATTTAAATCATGACTTATTCACACTGTAAGCATGAATGAATGCTTATAAATAACAGCTGATGTAGTTAATCATTTATACACACACTATGATTAAATAAATAATCATAAAAATCACTTATAAATGTTATTCCACTGTTGGAATTTAACAGATTTTAATTAATAATATATAATAATAATTAATTAATAGATTATTAAATTATTAAATGAATTCTTCATAACTAAAGTGATTTTTAAACATGTACTATAGTTTTAGCTCATTAAGTAATGAAGGAATATATGGTAAAGTTACAGGAAAATATTAATGTAAGCATAAATACAAAGATGAACTGAAACTAAATGTATGATCATTCTGATGTTTGTCAAAGAAAATTCTGCCATTGTTAAACTTCATAATCTTAATGTCACATCCTGTAAACTCTGAATTAATAAATAATAATGTTGTAATACTACTTCTACTTCTATTATTATTATTACTACTACTACTACTACTACTACCACTACTACTACGACTAATAATAATAATAATGTAATAACCATGTAGTATAAATTAACTATATTTCATTATAACACATCTTTCTTGAAATTTAAATCCATCCTTCCACAGAATCTGCCATGATCAGATTTTCAATGCCTTTTGAAGCAACACATCCTGAATACATAAATAATCTTCCACCATAAATGACAGTAAAGAAGAATCTTTTCTGCTTGATCATTCCTTTGAGCTCTTCAGACAAACCCTCATGCGATATGTGAGAACAATCATTTTCATCTCCACAATCATTCCATATTAAATTTTCTCTTTTTTGTGTTGATGAGGTTTAGGACTTTCAGAAAGGACATTGTTCACATCACACTCTCCGGTGTCACCCAAATGGATATGGGTTCCCTTTTGAGTCTGGTTCCTCTCAAGGTTTCTTCCTAATTCCATCTAAGGGAGTTTTTCCTTGCCACAGTCGCCTGAGTCACCTCAGGCTTGCTCACTAGGGAAAATTTTGTCTAACATCTAGGACTGTTTGTTTGTCTGTTTGTTGTTTCTTATGTTCTGTAAAGCTGCTTTGAGACAATGCTCTTTGTTAAAAGCGCTATACAAATAAAATTGAATTTAATTGAATTTAATTGAATTGATAGACAGATTTAGCAGATGGGTGGAAGCAATACCATCAGCAGGACAGGGAGCTGGAGCAGTGGTTAAATTCCTTATAAGAGAAGTAATCGCTAGATTTGGCATACCAAAATCATTACAGGCAACGGTTCTGTGTTTATCCAGAAGGCGGTGAAACTTGTCAGAGCCATCTCTAGAACAATTTTAGATGCAGCTAACTGTATTACACAAATCAGGAGAAAAAAAAGATGCAAGAGAAGAGAAGGCAACCTATCCATTTATTCTAGGTGACCAGGTGTATCGCAGAGTGTTCATCAAGTGAGGACAAAGAAGAAGCATGATGAGCCTTGCACTGGGTGTAAATGCTGGTCTAACCTCTATACTCTAGTCTGGCCCTGACCTTTGATGATATAAAAATGTACCTGGGTTGGAGAAGGTCCACAATTACTATTAAAGAAATGTACATTTGAATAATTGATTGGTGTATTTGAATGTTTATCTTTATACTCTAGATAACTGTCCAATGTGAGGAAAGGTTATACTAAGATGATATGTGCGTGCTTACACTCACTTATTTAAAAAAAGAATAAGGTTTTAATCCTTTCTAGTCATGGGTGGTGGGAAATGTTTGGTCCTGGTTCTCCTCAGGAGCACTATTTCACAAAGCAGTAGTTGATAGTGACATGGCTGGCCTGGCTGGGCCATAATGTATGGAAAGGACTGAGTTTGAGGTAGCTCTTTTGAGGTTGGTGGGACTTATTAAGTCCCAAAGTGGGGAATATATAAAATATCTTAGAGAACAAAATGCGTATGTTAAGCATTCATTGTCTACTGCTTATCCGATCTATTCTCGGGTCACGGGGAGCCTGTGCCTCTCTCAGGCGTCATTGGGCATCAAGGCTGGATACAGCCTGGACGGAGTGCCAACCCATCGCAGGGCACACACACACACACACACACACACTCTCATTCACTACGGACAATTTAGAGATGCCAATTAACCTACAGTGCATGTCTTTGGACTGGGAGAGGAAACCGGAGTACCCGGAGGAAACCCCTGAGGCACGGGGAGAACATGCAGACTCCACACACACGGCGGAGGCAGGAATTGAACCCCCAACCCTAGAGGTGTGAGGCAAACGTGCTAACCACCAAGCCACCGTGCCAATGTTAATCATTATAATCAAAAATTACCAACAAATGTTGGGCATCAGTTGTTTCAATACTGCTTATGTATTTAGGTTAAGACTGGTGCAAGTGGGTAAACTTGGGCAGTTAAAGGGGAGAGGATGTTTCTGCAAAGAAAGATAACCATCCTGAAATGGTGCAAAATAGTCTGCTGAGAGTTTAGGAGTTGCTGCATGGACCAGCTTGGCCTTGTTGATTCTCAGTAAATTCTACCTTTGGCAATAATGCTCTAATATTCTGAGAGATTCTTTGGCAGTCGAAGTTTCTATAACATCACCTAGAAGTGACAAATGAAATAACAGTAGTTGTTGTAGGCCTTAATTTGATTATAGTTTAGAACTGCTTGCTAATATATAGTTACAGAAATGCTCATTACCAATTTCTAATCTCTCTCTCTCTCTCTCTCTCTCTCTCTCTCTCTCTCTCTCTCTCTCTCTCTCTCTCTCTCTCTCTCTCTCTCTCTCTCTCCCCGCCTTTTCCTTCCTTTCCCACCCTGAGTTGAGTAGAGTGGAGTGGTCAGTGAACTGAAAGAGATTTGAAGAGAACAGATTTGGGATTTGGTGTGTGAAACGTGAACAGAAAGGACTGTACTTGCTACGGAGAATTTGTACATCAAGTTTGTTTTCTTCAAGTTGCAATCTCCCTAAGGATATGTGCAATACTGTGCACTGCCACCTGCGAAACTGGGAAACCCCACTGGAATGTGTTTATTTCTGATGCCTAAAACACTTGGATAATTTTGTTTGGATTTCCAAATAGAAAAGCAGGATTTAAGTAATGATTCACATCATCTGCCTTTTGTGTTTATTCAGCACATCAGGTAAGTTGATCAAAACTACAAAATGTTTACCTATTAAACATTTTAGCATTTACACCACTATTAACTATGTAGATATGAAATTTTAAAGGCTACCATATGGTCTTGTTTGAAGTATCATGCCAAACATTTCAAGGATATTGGCAATAATGTGAAAAATGTGCCTGGGGTAGAGTATTAATTTGCCAAATAACATGATCTCTCAGAAAGGCTTCTAACACGCATCAGGAACACATTTCTACATTTCTAGAATAAACTTAAGAATTTCTCTTTATTTGAAGCTGAACCTAATATTACACGCATCTTTATAAACATACTCAGACATGGTGCAGCGAAAAATAACTCAGCTTTTAGACGTAGACACATATAAAGGTTATTATAGTTATATTATTCTTTTCTATTCAGTTTAGTAATTTAGCTCAGTTTAAATTTGCTCATCTTAAATGACGGTTTACGTTTTGGTGTATGGTTTTTAAAACAGTTTGTTATATTTTTGAGATATATATTTTTTACTATACTTTTCTATACTTTCTATATTACTATATTAACTCTGTATTAACTTTGTATCTATATTAACTATATTAACATTGTTGTGGCGCCTGTGGCTCATCCTTGTTTCCTGGTATTGTTCTTGCCACGCGGTCAGGGAATGTGGTGGAATAGCAGGATGTGGATGAGCACATCTAAGATAAGAGTTCACATATTTTAAAATCAATTGGAATTGCTTTAGAATGTTCTAGTCTTCATCAATTATTAAATAACCACATTCCTTAGTGCTGAGGCTCCGTATTCACTGACACCAGTCGTTAATGTATACACTAGCTAGTGTATACATGACCTAATAAATTCTATTGCTTACCGACTCAAATCGCTAGCCATAAACTGGACTATCCAAATACAGAAAAGGGGCAAATCTGGATTTAAGACCTTTACAGAAAAATCATATACATTTCACTTATCTTACGTGAAGAGCGATTGAAAGTGCATATCCACATGTTGGACCCTCAATGCACATTTGGGGCGTAATATGAAAAATATGTGACCACAATATGTGGGGGATAAAGAATTCATGTGCGAATATCACATCTGAAAACCATATGCCCTACATGTGAAAAGAAACAAATCATATAATAAAAATTCATGTGAAAAAGAGAATACACATACTACATGTGAAAAGTTCATTATATGTGAAAAATGTATGAAGCATTACCCGAGAATTGTCTTAAACCTCATTCATATGAGGTTTGTTTTACTGTGATAAAGTATTACAATTGATATTGTTGTGGTATTTTTTTAAAGAAAAAAAAAAGGTTGCCTCCTGCAGTAGATATTAAGTCTACAGATGCTGAGAAGTAAATACTTATATATAATAATGTGTGAATACCCTCTCCAGATGCAGTCATGGATCTCACCATGAGGTCAAATGGGAGCAATTCTTCACAGCACTTTGCCCTTTCCTGCATCACAGGCGAGCGCAACACTGATGGATTAGAGCTTAGCATTAGAAAAGACAACAGCATAATGCGTATGACAAAAGAGCCACTTTTCACCGTGAAAAAGCTTCACACTAGAGAAGTGCTGGCTTCTGGTTTTAGTGGCATGGGGCATAAGGGCATCTTTTACTGCCATTTGAAGCAGGGCTCTAAATACCAGAGCACTGTCACTCTTATCAGCAACTACAATAAAGGTAAATCTCTTCACATGCTTGTAAATATTATTTGGAAGCCTGACTCAAAATGGGCCAGAGAAAAGATTCTATCTGGTCATATTGTTTATGTTTTCTAAGGTCACCTCAGACCACAGAGGCTCTCCCTTGTGGCTAATAAAGGAGACATGGTACATCTGGCAATGGAAGTAGTGGGTAAGGAGGAAAGAGATGTCACATGGAAATTTGATGGTAAGGACTTCACAGATGCAGATATTTGCACTTGTTTATTTAGTGTAATTTGTCTTCACTTTGCAGGTATAGATGCATAGATTCATGCTACTGTTTCTATAGCATTCATTAATAATTGCTCTCAATATGTTGTAGCACAGGTGGGCACGGTGGCTTAGTGGTTAGCATGATTCCCGCCTCTGCCATGTGTGTGGAGTTTGCATGTTCTCCCTGTGTCTCGGGGGTTTCCTCCAGGTACTCCGGTTTCCTCCCCTGGTCCAAAGACATGCATTGTAGGTTGATTGGCATCTCTAAATTGTCCGTAGTGTGTGATTGTGTGAGTGAATGAGAGAGTGTTTGTACTCTGCGATTGGTTGGCACTCCGTCCAGGGTGTATCCTGCCTTGATGCCCAATGACGCATGAGATAGGCACAGGCTCCCCGTGACCCGAGTATAGATCGGATAAGCGGTAGACAATGAATGAACGAAGGAATGAATGTTGTAACACACATATACACACACACACACACACATATATCTATTGTCTCTAGGTCTGAATGAGTGTATATATGTGCATGGTGCCATGTGACTAGATTGGCATCCCATTTGAAGGGTGTATTCCTGGCCTGACCAGGATAATGTGGTTGGAATAAGTGAACAAATGAATAAATGAATGAATGGACAAATGAACAGATGAATGAATAAATGAGTGAATGAATTACTGTGTATTCCAGGGAATTATTACTACATGACCAACTGGGGAGATGTTGAAAACCGGACTGCAGTTCTCACCATAAACGATGTTAATCCAAGCAAGGCAGGGATATACAGCGCAAGCTACGTAGGAGACAGCCCGATTTTTGGAGCCTGGATGCATCTAATTGTTCGCGGTAATGTAGTCATATCTTAGTATTTCATATTTAATCCAAAGTGTACATGTGCATTCAACACACATTTGTACACGTGTTTGTTATTCCTTATATAATTGGGTCATTTTTGTTTATCTAGATTGTCCGAAGAACAAATGGGGCACAGGATGTGACAAGGAATGTCCTGAGTGTCTTAATGGTGGTGTGTGTCATGACAAAGATGGAGACTGTGTTTGCCCTCCAGGCTTCATGGGGACACGCTGTGAGACAGGTATAGTGGTTTTAGAGACACAGACATCAGCTCACTGGTTCAGATTATCAGCCAAACATCTGTTATTTACTCAGCTAATTAATTCAGAAGACCTTTAGCAGGTTTGATAGGTCAATGTATTAAGTGCCTTTTGTTTTATTGTGGCTTGTAGCATGTCGAGAGGGTATGTTTGGGCGAAACTGCCAGGAATCCTGTAAGGCAGAAAATGGATGCCAGGGCCAGACCTTCTGCCTTGTTGAGCCTTATGGCTGCTCCTGTGCAAGTGGCTGGCATGGACATCACTGCAACAAACGTAGGTTTGATGGGTTAATACATTTAGTAATAACTACTGGAGGAATTTTAGCAACAGTCGGTCAGTGAGGGTGGTTCTGGGCTTGATGGAAATCTTGAGAATTCAAATCCCAAAAAGCAACTGTTTAGTAATAGGCGTTAATGCTCCAGTGGTGTCATATAATTGGTGACTCAATGGGTGTGCTCAAAGACTCTCTTCTTTCCAAATTTGAGATATTGAAAAAACAATTTCCCTACTGGGAAAGAAAATAAAAACGACAATTTATCATCTAATAAAGATGATGATGATAAATATTATGTTCAGGATACGGCTGAATTGGATCTCTGTACGATAATGATTTTTGCAGGAATCTTCCCAAAACAACTATAACTCTATAACCTTACTGGCAAGCTTACGCCCTTTGAGACAATGATGGGTCTGAAAAGATCTGAAAGAGTAGTTGTGCAAAAATATTAGTAATGGTAATAAACTAACACAGGTTTTTAATGGTAAAGCTTGTTCTGTGGAGTAAATATCAACCTTAAAGTTGCAGTATTAAAAGTATCAAACTTCACTAAAAATAATCTATAGTTTCTATAATAGTTCATTTACAAAGGCTCTAAAATATTTTTTTCTTCAAATCTCTTTCTCAAGATAAACCAAATTAAATGAAAAGCCATAGACATGAATATTATGTTGACTTAAAGAGATATTGAATGGTTCTTGCTAATCTTGCTCTTGCTCTTTAGCCTGTCCTGAGGGAATGTATGGAGCTGACTGCCATCTGAGCTGTAATTGTAAAAACAAGGGCAAATGTAGCCGCTTCAGTGGCTGCCAGTGTCCTACTGGTTGGAGAGGACAACACTGTGAGAAGCTAGGTTAGCCGTCATTGTTTCTTCATCCTATTGACCTGGATCTGTACAATGTAATTTATTCATGTAACAATATTTATTTTAATATTTTCTCTCAGATCATGCTCCACAGATCCTTGAGATGGCTAGAAACCTGGAATGGAACCTGAATTCCAGCCCAAAAATCTTATGCTCTTCCACAGGCAATCCTCTTCCCAGTCATACCAGTTTCGAGCTACGCAAGTTGGACAGCACAGTTCTTAAGGTTAAAAACAGATTACCCTGATAGTAATGTGGTCATGTACCAAAGTGTCATTAATGCTGCACTAAGAATGCTGATTCATAAGACATATCAATGTAAATCCATTTAACGATCTTATTTAGAAAGATAGTTTCATTCTATATTACAGCTTGTATACTAAATAAGATTCCCTCATTTTTTTTGGTTCAACAGGCCTCCCACATCACAATGGATGCAAACAAGAGCACAGCTCATTTTGAGATTCCACACTTGACTGCTGAGCATGGGGGGCTCTGGGAATGTCGGGTCTCGACTGAGGGTGGGCAGGACTTCTGTAAATTCAACCTGACTGTTAAAGGTGAGGCTTACTTATAGAAGGTTCTGGTAAATTAAACAAATCATGACTTATTTGGTTTTATTTGGGTGGAGATCCATGATAGGATATGTTTGAGACTCTTGATTGTAAAATTGTAAATTACTGTGATGTACTGTGATCTTTAAGACTCAGCTTTAACATGATTTCAAATGAATATTATTAAAAGTGAGAAACATTTAGAAAGTATTTTTTTTACTACAAAGAATAAACACAAATAGAATGTGTAAGGTGTAATACTGTTTTTTTTTAATCTTTTAAGCAATCTCTTAAGCTTACTAATTAAATAATAAATGTTATAAACAGAGAGAGAGAGATAGAGAGAAAAAGGAGTAAAATTGCCATGCTTTCTGGGTGGGAGGGATGATAAGATACTTTCTCTTTCCTATTTAAGTTTATGTGGTTAGCTCATTTTTTAAGTGTTATATAAAATTTTACAATATTGGCATTGCTGATTTATGGAAAGACTCCTTTTTTATCTTTAACAAGAGCCCCCCTATCCAACCACTCCTCCAAAACTGATTGAGAAGAACATCAACAAGATAGTTGTAAAACCTGTGGAGAGCTACAGAGGTGATGGGCCCATTGTGTCTATAAAGATTCTCTATAAGCCTGTGGAGTCAGAACACCCCTGGTCTTCCATCATAGGTAGGAAATTTTGTTAACTGATTTTATAGAAATTAATATGTTACTCAACAAGCTAAAAGATACTAAAGACATTTTTTTTTTTCAGTGTACCACCGCAATGAGCCTATTACACTAATGAACTTGAAGCCTGCAACCAAATATCAGGTTCAGGTACAGCTTACTCGGCCAGGAGATGGAGGAGAAGGGCAACTGGGTCCAGAGGCTATCATGGAGACCGACAGTCTGGGTGAGTTCTGAGTTCATTATAAGATGGATATACAGAAAAGTCTCAGGATAACAATTTATGAATAGACAGCACCATAGCTTCTATTGGTGCTTCTCTAGTTCCTAAAAAGGCATATATTTCAATTTATTCTTGTGGAACCAGGGTCTGAGGTCAAGGTTTTTTTCTGAGTCAGACCTCAGTTGCCTCTAATGGATTTCAGGATATGGATTTTAAATGGGTTTAAGTCTAGGCTGTTCTGTGAGGTGCAGCAGACATGCTCTGACTGCATATTCTGTGTCATTAGAGGCCACAGCCAGGCTGGAGATTGATTTCTGCTCTCAGGAGGGGCAGAACATCACAGTGAATTAGCGCCTGTCAGGTTGGCCAGGTGAGGCCAGTGGCTTTTTAGCACAGCTCTACAGCCTGAACAATTAGAAGCTGATCAGATGTGGTAGCCTAGGGCCTGCCTAAAAGCCATATCCTACAAATCTCAACAGCCAGGATAAAGCAACTCTTTCTAGTCACTAAGCAAAACTCATAATAATGAATAGTGATATACAGTATGTCCTCAGGATTACATCTAAGTCAGCAGGAATTGAAAGATTGGGTTTGTGGCCTTGATATGAGCAAATATGCTATGCTCCATCACCCTTCCATTAAATATCAAAAGGGGGTTAGGAATTTCTTATTTCTTCTTATTATTATTTCTTATTTTATTATTTGTGACATACTAGCCTAATTTGCACTCTTTCTCTCACCCACTCAAGGTCCCTCTTCACCAAGGAACGTCCAGGCTAAGCCCCTGTCCATCAGCACAGTTCAGGTTCGCTGGGAGCCCCCTGAGGTTCACAATGGAGGCATTGTGAAATACATCATTGAATACCAGCCAGTGGGCCAGGACAGTCTACATCCTTGGGTGGACACGGATGATGGGAACAAGACCACCAAGGATGTGACAGCATTAAATGGCAGCACCTTATACCAGTTTAGAGTGCGGGCTTTGTCGAAGGTGCCTGGGGAGTGGAGCAAGTTTGTGCAAGCCAGAACCAAAGCAGACGGTATGATATTAAAGGAAATAAATCTAAGCCATTGTTTAGAATACCTCATGTTGTTAATACACGGTGAATGGTAGGAACGATAGGTTACACCGTGATATGTTTATTTAGCACACAATATTGTTAATGCTTTATGTTCAAAGGTTGACATTCAGTGAAAATGTTATTCTGCAGGCCCTGCCAGCTACATTCCAACCACTCAGGGGGTTGGAAGGCCTCGGAAGGAAGAGCATCAGCTACTCTGGGCTGTGATTGGTTCAGTGGCAATCACCTGTGTCACCATCCTTCTAGCACTGCTGGTCCTCTTCTACATACGCAAATCCATCGTCAAACGCAAACGCACATTCACTTACCAGTCCGGATCTGTGAGTGCACATATTTCTTTAAAACTCTAAAGCTAACTTTAGACCAACCTTTAGACATTTTTTATACATTCTATCTGATTTGTGGCTATTTTGAGTTTAGATCAGTTTCTCTAAACATATTTCCTAATCCTCTAATATTTCACAACATCCATACATCCAAAGGGAGAAGAAACTATTCTGCAGTTCAACTCAGGGACTCTCACACTGACTCGGAGACCAAAGCCCATCCCAGAACCTTTAACTTATCCTATTCTGGAATGGGAGGACATCAAGTTTGAGGACGTTATTGGTGAAGGGAATTTTGGGCAAGTAATCAAAGCTATGATCAAAAAGGATGGAACTAAAATGAGTGCTGCAGTCAAAATGCTTAAAGGTGAGGCTCACATTTCAAACTTGTATGCAGTCTAAAATTCATTGAGATGTGATAAGCATGCACGTTTCTAATGCCTGTTTCATAGTAATGTTTTTGTTTGTGCAGAGTTTGCCTCAGAAAATGACCACCGGGACTTTGCTGGGGAACTGGAGGTGCTCTGCAAGCTGGGGCAGCATCCCAACATTATTAACCTTCTAGGAGCTTGTGAAAACAAAGGTAAGTGTGCCATCTATTGGTCAAGCAGTCTGCCTATATACTGTACTGTATGCTAGGCAACTACTGCATATCTGATTTGTCTATGTCTATATAACCTGATGAATTCAGGCTAAATTAATGCCAGAACTTTTAAATCCAAGGATATTGTAGTTTATGTATGCTGATAATAAGACTCTCACATCTGACATTAGCATTCAATGGCAGGCCAATGTAAAACGAAACATAAAGTTATTTTTGTCATTAAGTGGTTCACGTGTCTTTGTGAACTGAACAACAGCGAATTGAGCAGAATCAATGATTAAGCTGTAATCTTTCAAAATCCTACTTTTAAAATTACTAGAGAATTTTATATATCATACAATGCAACATGTCAACAATATATAGTGGGGGAACCTTGGGTTCTGGCATTCATGTAGATGTTACTTTGACATGTACCCACCTATCTAATGGTGATTGTAATAATAATAAAAAAAAAACATCTCTTAAGCTCTTTTTTTCATTCATGTTCCTATGTATGTTGCATGTTGTTTTATGTATCACTGTTTATCCACAGGTTACCTATACATTGCTATTGAGTATGCTCCCTATGGGAATCTCCTGGATTTCTTGAGGAAGAGCCGTGTTCTGGAGACGGATCCAGCTTTTGCTAAAGAACATGGCACTGCCTCCACGCTCACGTCACAGCAGCTGCTACAGTTCGCCGCAGACGTAGCAACTGGCATGCATTACCTTAGTGACAAGCAGGTAAGCAGATAACACATACTATATACATATACTGTACGTTCTGAACTTTAATATGAGCAATTAACAATTTTACAGTGCTCATTTACCGAGTAGAAATGTACTGTAGCACTGACACTGTACTTTTTCTAATCCATGATAATTTTGTAATAGTGTCCTGAAAATCCCGTCAAATAATATTGTGTGTATTTATCAGCAGCATTTCTTACGTTTAACTCTTATGTGTTTTCAGTTTATTCACAGAGATCTGGCAGCCAGAAATGTACTGGTTGGAGAAAATTTGGTGGCAAAAATTGCTGATTTTGGACTCTCACGTGGAGAGGAGGTGTATGTCAAAAAGACCATGGTGAGTAAAGTATTGTGACTTGGTCAAAAGATTAAAAAATTCTGAAATGAGAGATTTTTGGAGATGCTCAATCAACAGCCCAAAATACTAATGGCAGGACCAGTGCAAATTTATGTCACTGAGCACTTTAATAGGAACCCCATAATAATACTGAGAAAATCTCAAAATAGTCTCAGTTCTTTATGGCTTGGAATCCACAAGATGCTTCATCAATGCAATTCCTGCAGATTTTTCAGGTGCACTTCCATTCTGTGAATCTACCATTATACCACCACTCAAAGGTGCTCCACTGGATTCAGACCAGGTTACTGGGAAGGTCACTAAAGAACCTGAACTCATCATAATGGTACTGGTTCATTTTACCAGTTTGAGGTGACTTTTGCTTTGTGACATGGTGCATTATCATGCTAGGATGCACATGACCAGCAACAATACTCAAATAGTCTGTGGCATTCAAGTGATGGCTGATTGGTGTTAAAGGACCCAAATTGTGCCAAGAAAACCACACCATTACACCACCTACACCAGCATGAGCTCTTACACAAGGCACGCTGGGTCAATGGGTTCATGTTGTTGGCACCACATTCTGACCCTACCATCTGTGTGCCTCAGCAGAACTTGAGCTTCATCAGATCTGACTATTTTCAAGTCTTCAACTGTCCAGCTTTGGTAAGCCTGTATCCACTGAAGCTCAGATTTCCGTTTTTGGCTGACAGTCATGGAACCTGACATGGTCTGCTGCCATAGTAGTCAATCCACCTCCTGGGTTTTCTTTATTGCACCATTCTGAAAAAAACTCTCAAATCACTGTGATCACATTTTCCCCCATTCTGATATTGATGTCAGCGGATTCAATAATTGCACGAGTGAGGTGCTCCTAATAAAGGGCTTGGTGGCTATCACTTTAACTGACTTAAATTTTCCAACTAAATTCTTCAGTCAGACAAAGCACAAATTCAAAGTAATTCAGTAAGGAGGAAATAATAGGGCATGTGAAAAATGCCGTACATAAGTACTTCTGGTAGTGGATCTGATAGTTTAATTTTGTTTACTTTATCTAGATAAATTTATATCTGCAAATTTACAAACCTTGAACTTGTGAGCCAAGAGAATACCAAATGTCATGACTGTGTTTACTTTGGTCAGTATAATAAAATGCAGACGTTATTTTTTATTGAGTAGAGTTCACGCCATACTTAACCAGAAAAACAACAACAACCTGTTTCCCTGTTTGCACATGTCTTAAACATAAGAAGTAGTCTGCAGATCAGATATGCTAATATTAATTTTATAGCACTCTCGCTCTCTCTCTCTCTCTCTCTCTCTCTCCCTGTGTGATTTTCTTGATTGCAAGGCTGACATTTCTGACATGTTAGCATTGTAATAATATACACTTTCCCATGGCAGGAAAAAACATCAACAGTTTCTCTAGATTAACCTCAAATCTTGCATAATGTCACATTATGGACAACACAAAACATCAAATATTTACATCATACATTAGATTTTTGAATCTTTTCAAACCAACACAAGCCTCACAAACCAACTCATCTTTTCTCAGGGGAGGCTTCCTGTGCGATGGATGGCTATTGAATCCCTAAATTACAGCGTCTACACCACAAAAAGTGATGTGTAAGTATATTTTGCCAATGTCTAACTGTTTTTTCAGGTTTTATTTGAAGTCACAGACTGTCTGTGTAACTCTCTTGAGAACACTGTATCAGCTAATACAGAGAGCAGGGTGTCACATCATGCTGTGGTTTAAGTGCATAACAACAAATCATTCTGTGACCATCCTGTCTGTGTCCCTCTTCCATTGGTCACTGGGCAACTGATAAATATGAAGGGAGGAACTGATAACAAGGCAGGAAACTCCAAAGCAGCTATTGCTGCTAGGCCACAGCGACTGTTAAAACCCTATTTTAAGCCACTACAGAACTTACTGTACTGGCAAGATGGAAAACAAAGAAGGTACTGGTTGTTTTCTACTTCATAAGTTGGTAATGTAATGTAATGCTGTAATGCAAAAGAATGGCATTTGCAGGACACATGGATGGCTGTCAGATATAATCTTCTAAATTAGGGCTTGCGACTAATATATGAAAGTCCAGTTTCATCAAATTCCTTCCCTTACAAAAGTCCAAATAGGCGACAACATGAGTGAATGGCAGAAATAGGTACCTTTATATGAGTAACCATTAGTGACAAGTTAATTAATAAGACAGTGTTAAAACAGACAAAGTGGATCTGTTTTGTTTTATAATGGAGCTTCACATTGACCTTACTGACTAAAAGAGATCAGACTTGTGTTTTGAATTTGATGCTAAAGAGAAAGCATAATGTATTCAGCTACATAATTGACACAAATTGCATTGGTAAAACTGCAACAGGGGATCTTCTACAGAAGTCGAGCATAACTGTGGCCAGTTTTGCTTCGTGTGCCATTTTTGGAACACTTGCTCTCTATGTGTTAGACGATTTTCCCACAAGGCATAACAAACGCATAAGTGATTATCTTAGTCTGCGTACATAGGATGATGTAGAATAAGGAGCATTTAAGTTTTTACTATGCGTTGTGAGGATAAAGCAAAAAAAAAAAAAACATTACAGTAATTCTCAGGTGTGGGGGCACGGTGGCTTAGTGGTTAGCACGTTTGCCTCACACCTCTAGGGTTAGGGGTTCGATTCCTGCCTCCGCCGTGTGTGTGGAGTTTGCATGTTCTCCCCGTTCCTCCGGGTACTCTGGTTTCCTCCTCCAGTCCAAAGACATGCATTGTAGGTTGATTGGCATCTCTAAATTGTCTGTAGTGAGTGTGTGTGCCCTGCGATGGATTGACTCCGTCCAGGGTGTATCCTGCCTTGATGCCCAATGACGCCTGAGATAGGCACAGGCTCCCCGTGACCTGAGAATAGTTTGGATAAGCGGTAAACAATGAATGAATAATTCCCTGGTCTATATATAAAAGACATGAATTCTGATTTTGATCCTTTCTCTTTCTTTCTCTCTGTTACTTTCAGCTGGTCTTTTGGCGTGCTCCTGTGGGAGATTGTAAGTTTAGGTAAGTTTGTATTGTGTTTGTATAAACCCTACATACTCTATTAAAAAGCTCATGCATGCAAACAGCAACATACTAAATAAACATCTTACAGTAACCTTTTCAATGCACAATTTTTAAATCTTCAAGAATAGATTGTCCAACATGTTAAACCATGTACAAATGATAATAATATAAATTTGTGCTTTGTCTTGAAGCCATCTCTATTGTGCAAGCTTTTGTTATAGACAATTAATCAATCATACATGATGTTTAATATTTAAGCAATGTACTAATCTGTTTTACAACAGGAGGAACTCCGTACTGTGGGATGACCTGTGCTGAGCTCTATGAGAAGCTTCCTCAGGGCTACAGGATGGAGAAGCCCAGAAACTGTGATGATGAAGTGTAAGGATTAGGCTGTTTAAGTGTTCTTGTTTCTTGAACAAAGCTTGGCATTATTGTCCAAGTTGAAACTTTTTGCAGTCCTTTAGTAATGGAAACAAACTGAGACATAGCCATTCCATGATTCCTTGTTGTTATACTGAATTGAAAAAATGTTTCCAGGTATGAGCTGATGAGACAGTGTTGGAGGGACAGACCTTACGAAAGGCCGCCATTTTCTCAGATATCTGTTCAGCTGAACAGGATGCAGGAGGCAAGGAAGGTAAGAACCAGTAATTCTATTCAATTCTATTTCATTTTGTATTTTAAACTATAGAAATTGTTGCAAAGATGACTTTTAGTATATAAATACAGGATATAAATTTAAATGTATCCCTGAGGAGCAATCCAGAGGCGACATAGCTCTCTGTGATGGGGAAGGTACTTTTAATGAAACTTCAAGCTATTCATGAAATAAAATAGCTAAGCTACAGCCAGACTGCCAATCTGATACATCAGCTCACTATGCTACATTATATAACGTGCTTCAGACACTGAAGCTACTTTGCCAAACTGATTATAATTAACTGCGTTTTGTTTTATTTTGCAGTGAATTTAATAGAAAAATAGGATATCTAGGATATAGGATTTTATCTAGGATATATCAAACATTTATGCTTAGTAAGAAGCCTGGAAAATTACTTAATTATAAAATCATTAAACTATATCTAAACTATTCCTGGTTATTTTTGTTTCTGGAAATTTGTAGTAAATCAATTCACTTTAAAAGGTATAGGCAAATACATAAAGCACTGTTATGTCTGAGACAGACCTAAGCTCAGACAGCCATTATGCTATATCAAGACAATTAGCAATTTTGATAAAACATTCCTTCATCACATTAAAGTAACAGGAAATACTCACCACCTGTCACTCTTGATCACACTCTCAAGCTAACTGGCTAGATAACTGATAATAATCACAAAACCAGTTCATGTGCTGCCCTCTTTTATATTTACATTTCTGGCATTTGGCAGACGCTCTTATCCAGAGCGACGTACAAAAGTGCTTTAGTTCTCAGTCAATGAATACAATAACAAGTCAATGAATACATTAATGCATTAACACATTAATGAATACATTATATGCTGATTAAAGTTAGCAGGGATTTCATTTTGCTTATGTAGATTAAAAACAACAGAAAATCAGACCATGGATGTTTGATAGTCTTGTTATCATCACTGGATGAATCTATTCTCTGTAGCTTTTAGCTGTATTTTGAAAAATAGCTCTTCCATGATACCGAAACTGTAGTTAAGTTTGTAACTGTGGAAGTAGGAGCGTGCTTGAGTGCTCTCCTTTCCACTTATAAACCAGTGCTTGAGAATACTCAGTAACGTCACTGTAACATATAGCTAGCTACTCTCTAACATTGATAGACAGATACATGCAGTCCAACTAGTGCCATTTTACTCTTTATGCATCTGTTCATCACCTAACACAACACTCCTCTGTGTTTTTCACACAGGCCTACGTGAACATGGCTCTGTTTGAGAACTTTACCTATGCTGGAATAGATGCCACTGCTGAAGAAGCCTGACTACTCGCCCCCCCAGATTTCAGCAGGTTCCACAGTCCGAGGGAGGCTCAGCACAGCAGGGTGATACGTTACTGCCAACCCCCTGTTGTTCGATTTCATTGCTCAAAGAAAAGACACTCGCCAAGGACCATGGGCTGTAGAGGAAAGACTGTGAAAGGACACTTGTAGGGTCCCTACTCCCTTCTGTAAAACTGTGGATGATCTCAGATCATTGTCATACACTAGTCAGCGTTATGACAGTGTTTGAATGCTCACAAAAAGGGAGTTTAAAGGAGATCACATTTGTGCTGTACCTGTACCTGCTGGGATCTGTGGGGATTTTTGACAACTCTGTGAATATTTTGTTCTCTATTATGAGCTGCCTTGTAACGTTGTTGCTATGGAAAAACATATCAATGCAGTTCATACAGATGGGCATTGTTCTATGTAGCACTTAATATAATGACAGACAACCAAGTTTACCATAGTCATTTCAGCACTACATGTATACTGTATATTTGAGCTTGATTTTATATGCTGTAAAGACAATTTTCATAAGGCTACATAACACCCTTATAAGCTCAGATAACCTACATAAACTAAAGCCTTATTCTTACATTTGACAGCTCCAACAAACTGAATTTCATCAAAATTGATTTAAAAAAATCACTTGAGTTAACTTACAGATTTTAGATGACATAAGTTTAAGTTATAACAATTTTGCAGCCTGGGGTACTTTAGAATGTCTTGACAACTGACTTTGTATCCCTGGTAGGTCCAAGTCACATAATGGTGTGGAGTCTATCTGCAAACTTGCTTATTTATAAACAGAGGGGTAATTCATAACATTACAGTGTCATAACATTGACATAAGGGTTCATAAAATTCATAACACTCACTTTAAAACCAGAGAAACCATACATAACACAAGCGTGTGACTCAAAGTCAATTCCTTGTATATAGCACAGTAGATATGAGCACAAAGTAGCTTATTGATGTATTATTTCAGTACTCCTAAAATCTTCACTATGTAGAAGTGTTATTAGCAGTGTCTTTAGAAGTACTTGTTTTTATTAATTTTTCCAACTTAACTCTCACTTGGAGGCTATGTCTCTCTGTGACCAAAGAAGCTGTGCCATTGTAACAGTTTTCCTAGGTATGTAGGTAGTCTTTATTACAGCTTCTGCTGTTGTAATAAGTCTTTAGAGATGTTTAAGTCGATTAGAAGAGCTTATGCAGGTTTTATATAGACGTATGAATTGTAAAGTCATGCTTGGAAAACACCTTATCAAATACCTTTTCTATGCATTTATTGGAAGTGATCCCAGTTACATAAATTTGTGTATCTGTCTGCATGGATTACATGTACAGTTGAAAAAAAGAACTGAGAATTCCATAGATTTCATTTAATTTTGTAAATAAAGCATTTATATGGAAATAACTTGTTACATAAATACATTCTGTCTGATCTGGAGGATTTAGTTAAAGCAAATGAAACATATTTTCTCCCTGCACACTCTGCTCCAGCCCCCCAAACCTTCCTCTCTCTCTCTCTCTCTCTCTCTCTCTCTCTCTCTCTTTTTTTTCCCCCCTCTCTGTCTCTCTCACACAAACTTTCTCTCTCATTCTTACTACTGTCAGTAGAGGTATTGAGGTTAGGGGCCTCTTGCCTTCTGCAGCTCAGTGATCTGTCAGATGGTTTCCTCTCTAAACCACAGGCACTGGACTTGTCACGCTGAGGACACACGGTTTCCTTCCCACTAGCACACAATCTTTTACAAAAACTTGCTTACACATATACACGCCTATATGCATACATTAGAGGTGTCAACAAATCATCATTCTGTCAAAAGTTCACTCTACTCATGTCTTTATTCAATCAGTTATTCTATATATTTTATTCTATATATATTTTTTTTAATATATATATTTTATTCTATATATATTATTCTATTTGTTTATTGATATGCCAACTTAAGACATGTTTGCATAGCAATAGTTGTCAAGCCACACAACTGTAGTTTGACTTTGTCAAAGTATGCCCAGTTAAGGTGTAACAAAATGCCACTATCTGATTCTACATCTGGTTAGTGCTCCAAATATTCATACACTGAAGAATTCTGGAAAGAGCCCTTGTGCAATTTTGTGTAATAATATATTTTTTTTTTAAAGAATATTGCATCTCTTATAAGTATCTGTATTTGTATCTATTTATAACACATTACAAGTTCAGTCTGCATTATATATTTACCTTCTGTTACATTTGTAATTTCCAGCATGCTTAGGTCTTTGTGTAACTTTAGCATCATAAGGAACTTGTATAACAGTTATGATGTGCTTTAAAAAAAAAATAAAAAAAAAACCAACCTGGTCAGTGTGCACACCCCTTTACTAATATATAGTTAATGCACCATTTGCCCATAATACAGCACTCATTCTTTTTGGGTATGACTCCACCATCTTGATTTGATAATTTCACTCAGTCATGAAAAATAAAAAAAAATGTTTTCTATTTGTGTTTTTTGTTTTTTTTTGCTAATGGAAATAGATCCCAAAGAAGCTATATTACCAGTACTAGTACCAGTACCAGTCACTATGTACATTTATGTGCAACCAACACCAATGCATTTACATGCATCAAACACCTGTGCTGAATTGTATTAATGACTGTTCTCTGTTGCAGTGAAATACAGCAGGGATGAAAGGGAGAGATGAGAGCCAGAGGAAAGATCTAAGTACACAGAGCTTTGAGTATAAATGTGCATAGGTGTATGTATGCAGAACAGCAACGGACAAAATAAAGCACACTTTGAGTTTTCCAAGCCTGCCTCCAGTTTCCTCTTTCCCGAACACTCTGAACCTGCTACACTGGTGCTGAAAGAGGAGTCCTCACCACAGGGCTTCCAGGCCCTATGCCGAGCCCAGGCAGAAGACCAGCAGCTGCTCCAAAGCCTGATATGGCAAGAGGGTACTCCAGTGGCAGCCTGAGCAGTGGTCTGCCTGCTGCCACTACTATCTGTGGGAGCCCAGCTTGTGCCCAACAGCTTCTGGTTGACATCATGCTATATTTACCAGATCTTAAGCTGCCGATTTTGCAGCAGGTCGGCCGCAGCCCAGAAAGAAGTCAGCTTTTCCACTTACTGGCATTTTGGGAAATCAGCCACCAGTTTGCATTCACCCAGCAGCTCCAAGATGCCTGTCGACAACATGATCGATTTTATGATGCTGGAGCAGTTCGTCACTTTAATACTAGAGAGGATAGCAAAATGGGCCCAGTGCCACTATCCAGTGTCTCTGGATGAGGCAGTCCAGTTGGCGGAGGACAACTTGGCCTTTCTCCTTCCCCTGACCCATCTCACCCCACTCCATTGTCCCTTCTCCATGGAAACAGTGGCCAACTCTTTTGCCTGAGACATGTTTCCTGAACCTACATTGGCAATAGGCGTTTCAAGGAGGGATAACCCTTGTGGGGACCACTCACTGTCCCAAATCACAGAGGTTGTCAGGAATTTTCTGATGTGTTCTTGCCTCTTCTTGGTCACTCTAATTTCATAGAACACCAAACTGAGACACGCCAGAGGTGGTGTTATGTAGCCAATCCTATAGTTTATAGTTTGCCCAAACACAAAAAAACAATCAAGGAGTTTCACAGTGACTGGCCCAGCCAAGTGGTTTTAATGCCCAAGGCAGATGGGTTGGTCTGGTTCTGTGAGGATTTTAGAAAAGTCAATGCAGTGTCAAAAATGTGATGCACATAATGTCTCGCATTAACGACCTGCTCAATCAGTTAAGTATGGCTTGCTTTTACTTGACACTGGATTTGACAATGGGGTATTGGCAGATCCCCTTGACTCCCCTTTTTTTGGGTTGTTCAAAGATCTAGCGATGTTCCAGCAACTCATGGGCAAAGTCCTTTGTCCACACACAGCACACTCCGCTGCCTCTTTAGATGATATCATTATTTAGAGTAAAGATTGGCAGTGGCACATGCAGCATCATGCAACATGCACATCCAGTCTGAAATGGCTGTCCTGAGGTCAAACAGTAAACCTAAAGAAGTATACAATTGGACGAGTGTAAGACAGCAGCATTTGTGGCCTGCCTGAGACCTATAACGAAAAGGATGTGAGACAGTTTTTAGGGCTGGCTGGTTTTATAACAGATTTGTGTCTGATTACTTGGATGCCCACTGAGTAACCTTAATAAAAAGGGAGCACTAGATCCAGTCTAGTAGATGGAATCATGCAAATAGGCTTTCACAAAGGTAACAGGTACACTCTGTGGTGGCCACCTTTTAAATATCCCTGATTTCTCTCTCCCTTTTGTTTTACAGACGGTCACATCTGACAGGAGGCTGGTGGCCATGTCATCTCAGGGCACGGTCAAGCACTGGTTTCAAAATAGAGGCTGAAGCAAGGGAAAGTGAGTGATAGAGATCACACATCTGTGCTGAATTGTATTTCATTTGGGGGGGGGGGTTGTGCTGAGCACAAAGAGTGAGTTGCTTCCGGCTGCTCCCTGTTCAGGGTCGCCACAGCGGACCGACTGGTCCACACAACAACTTGGCAAAAGTTTTACGCCAGATGCCCTTCCTGACGCAACCCTCCTATTTTTCCGGGCTTGGGACCAGCACTGCATCCAGTGGCTGAGAATCGAACCCAGGCCTTCCACGTGATAGGCGAGAAACATACCACTGAGCCACCAATGCCCTGCTGAGCACCAAGAGTAATGTGTGAAAATGTGTGTACTCGTGTGGGTTTCAAATGGAAAAGCGAAGAAAAGCAAAAATGAAATATAAAGCACTTTGAGTTTCCCAAGCCGGCCTCCAATGTCCTCTTTCCTAAACCCACTGAACTCACTACAGTTATATTATATAAATAAAAAATATATTATTTGCCATATCAACTGATAATACCACAGGAAAGGATTTAACATAAGAAAATATCGTCACTCTTGGTACACTGCTCATTCAGTCAAATTAGTGGACCAGAACTAATTGTTGTATAATTACTTTTTAACATAAATTCGAATGTGATTGGTAAATACCGAGCATAATCACACACATCAAACCCTCCAATGTGGCTGAATTACAACAATTCTGCAAAGATGAGTGGGCCAAAATTCCTCCACAGCGCTGTAACAGACTCATTGCAAGTTATTGAAAACGCTTGATTGCAGTTGTTGCAATCAAGGGTGGACCAACCAGTTATTAGGCTTAGGGGGCAAACACTTTTTCACACAGGGCCATGTAGTTTTGGATTTAGTTTTCCCTTAATAATAAAAACCTTCATTTAAAAACTGCATGATGTGTTTACTTGTGTTATCTTTGACTAATATTTAAATGTGTTTGATTATCTGAAACATTAAAGTGTGACAAACATGCAAAAAAATAAGAAATCAGGAAGGGGGCCAACACTTTTTCACACCACTGTAGATTTGTTCAAACTTTCTGACAAGTGGTTTGTGAATGTGCAAAACTGTTTGATTGTATAAGAGAAAGCATGTCTGAACAGTGTTTGTGTGACTTCCTATTGTGCCAACATATTAGACCCGCCCACCACAGTCACCCCAACACCCATCACAAATTTGCTCCTTTACTTGTTTTCCAGAAATTTACACACGCATGTACCAAGACGATTATCTCTCACTGTCCTGAATAGTCATGGGTTAAACATGTACTGTAGCTGCATAAACAATGGATCTACAGATAACCTGGTTAATACTCTTCTTCATTCTGTCTGTGCAAGTGAATTGCAGCCCTCATCTGTCAAAACAAGGTAAGAAAAAATAAAACTTTTTTTTGTAATAATTTAACCACTTGGAGTGTCTACTTATTTTAAGGCATCGCTTTAATAAAGTGTTCCTGTGTTCATTTGTATGTACTATAAATTTACAGATTTAAAATGTTACAACTGTGAAGTTGATATGTTTAATCCATCTGCAGCAATGAATACTACTAGTTATATTAAAGTTGCATTACTTACTGATGAATATTTGATATTTTATTGTCATTACATTTATTATCTGAACTGAAATATAGTTCTGAAATATTAGTAGAATACACAGTGATATTCAGGGACTTCTATTATGGATCACATGGTTACAAAATCTAAGCCTTAAAGACATTTTAAAAACACATTGCTCTTTAACAATCAAAATATATATAATCATGGGTATGGTGAGGCTTTTTTGGCAAACATTTTTGAAAGGATTCTCCTGTGTTAGGGCTTTGTAAACAACTATAAGGGTAAAGTTTTCCACTATAGGAGCGTTTATTGCTGCTGTAACAAAAGCGATAAAAAGACAACATTAAATGAATGTATAAATCATAATACAGTGTCATATCTTATTTTTTCAGTAATAAAAACATGTAAATGCTGGTTGTGCAAATTGTTATGGTATAAGCGAAAATTTCTGCTATAGTTATTATCATTTGGAAGCCACTATCATCTGCCTTTTTACTTATCAGCATGTTTTGGTTTCCAGATTTGGTGCTGCTGGCTGCTAAGCCATATCCAGTGTGTTTCACTAGAAGGTTTTCTGACTTCACCTGCTTCTGGGAGGCACCTGAAGGACAATCCTTTGATTTCCTGTATCAAATAGATAATGAGTGAGTACAACATGTAATGAAACTACTTATCTATTAAAAATATGACACAATAAAGAAAATATTAAACTCAGGAAAGGATGTTAATTAGCTGGCATAACACCAGAATGTGCAGTAGGACATGGGGTACTCCAGAACCAGGACTGTGAGCCTTTGCCTTAATGAATAAATAGACCTTATCCCTTTTGACTAACACTGCTGCAGATGCATAACATTTCCACAAACATCAATTAATACACATGCTAACTTTTTCATTGATTTTTATGTTCATTCATTCATTGTCTGCCACTTATCCAAACTACACTCAGGTCACAGGGAGCCTGTGCTTATCTCAGGCGTAATAGGGCATCAAGGCAACACACACACACCAGAGGCGGGAATCGAACCCCCAACCCTAGAGGTGTGAGGCAAACGTGCTAACCACTAAGCCATCATGCCCCCCTACTTTTTATGTTATCGTTTAGTATTAATTATACTGTTTACTATGTAATAATAATTAGAAGAAGAAGAAGAAGAAGAAGAAAAATTCAAATGCGTACATCAGATCCACATGATTGAATTGAGCAACATTTAGTTTTTGTTCCTCCAAAATTATTTGAGCAGGCATTTTGGTGTTTTGGTGTTCTGCAACAGAAATATTACCGCCATGCAGGTTTTAATTTAATACTATAGTTATAGTTCTTATCAGTCCCAACATCTTTGTGAGACTTCTCAGTGTAATAGGTTTATGTTAATGTTACGTGAATTGATCATTCTCACTCTACATCATTAAGTTAGAAAGTTTAAGGTTAATGGTTAAAGCATTGAAATCACATTTTGTTGAGAAATGTAATATTTCTACGTAAGCTATACATCATATTTTTTATTAAATCTGACTGACCAAATATTCCTTTCTTTCCTATGTATTTTTGCTCTACTTTTTCTTCTTCTTCTTCTTCTTCTTCTTCTTCTTCTTCTTCTTCTTCTTCTTCTTCTTCTTCTTCTTCCTCTTCTTCTGGAATTTTTAATGGTCAATGTGTAAAAATGAAAAAAAAAATGAAAAAAAAAGCCTAAAATGTAAATTTGGTTTTGCTACTCGTCCCAAAAATTTTGTCATTGTAAAATTTAAATGAAAAAGTTTAATATTTCAAATGGTCTGCTCATAATGGGCTAAGGAATTTGACAGAGAACAAGAAGTGAGGCTGTATCTCATAATGACTTAATGCCTCTAGACCAGGGGTGTCCAATCTTATCCTTAAAGGGTTACCGTGGGTGCAGGGTTTCATTCCAACTAAGCTGAAGCCACTCGTGAATCTATTGAAAGTTAAGATCAACTGATTAAACAGGTGGAATCAGGTGTGGCTCTTGCTTGATTGGTCCTTTGCGGACAAGACTGGACATCCCTGCCCTTGACTATGCAGCAAATTTCTTGTTAACGTCACCTACTGGTCAAAAGCTACAACAACATTGTAGAAATTCTTACATCTAACTGCCATTATTGTTACTCCTCCTCCAACTTCTGTCCAGTTCTCATCAGATTTGGTTCACGTTATCTCTACACCTGTCTAAACAACAAATTCAATAAACTTTTTTCAATTCAATTTATTTGTATAGCGCTTTTAACAAAGAGCATTGTCTCAAAGCATACAAAGTAGCAGCAGACAACACTACAGGTCACAGCAGCTGCAGCAGCAATGCCACCCTGTGCCCATCTGTTCATCTAGATCTTTTCTCCCATAGTCAGAGAATTGCACTTGGGTGAAATAACAAATCACTCTTTTATCCCTTACCTGTGGTTGTCTAGGCCACAACTGAAGCGTGTTTGGATTTGCAGCTCACCAAGTCTGATTGTTTGGCCCCTGAAAATTTAGCAATTTTGCTTTCAGCATTTATTATTATTATTAGTATTATTATTATTATTATTATTATTATTATTATTATTATCATCGCTACTACTACTACTACTATTACTACACAAACAATTAATATTATATTGTGTTTTACTTAATATTTTGTCCTTATTGTTATCTGCAGTGCAGAGAGAAGATGTAATGTAAGTCAACAGGGGACTGCAGAAAGAAAAATCTTACATGTCTGCTCCTTCCCACCCAGTGATGTCTTTATGTTTTCCTCCACACACATCAAAGTGGTGGATAAAAACACCAGCACAACTGTCTACAACAACAGCCTTCATGTAGAGGACAACTGTAAGAATCATGTACATATTATGCAGAGTTAGTGTCTGTGAATGAGTTATTAATAAGTGTTTCCTCTCTCTAGGCCTGTTATATCCTCCATCAAATGTGTCTCTTCACCATACTGGAAAGGCAGGGGAAATTCTGGTTAAGTGGCAGGCACCAGTACCAAAAGAATTTACAAACTTTATGCAGTATGAACTACGTTACACGTCTAACACATTAAAGGAAGTTAAACTTGTGAGTTGCAAACAGACTCAAAATCCTTAGCACACTTCTTCAATAAAAATGTTTTGTTGTTGATGATGATGATATTTTATTTATTTATTTGTTTAAATAGAAAAAAGGTTCTAAGTGTGAGTATACGTTGATCTCCCTGGTCCCAGGACAGCTATGCACAGTGCAGATAAGGGTTAAGATCAATTTTGATGATACTGGAAACCACTGGAGTGACTGGTCACATCCAGTTTCAGTCATGGTACCTCAGACAGCAGGTGAGAGAGCTCAGAGCCAAAAATACATTATAGGTGCTAATTTACATTTTACAAAATTATGTGCATTTCCATCTAAATGATTTTTGCTTGGTTTATTGTAAAGCCATATCCAGACTTATCTAAATCTTTTAAACTGATATTCATGGGGTGCCATTTCTAAACTTGTAAAAGCACTACAAGACATTTTCCTTTACTTTAGAAATCCAATTGAATAAATTAATCTATATTTACATACATAAATATTTGTTGGTAAATTTTTTAGCAACATAGTAAGTGTATATCCTTATTAATAAAAAATCCTTATAAATTTCAATCTATGGTAAATATTTAGATTACGTCTATAGTCATTGCTGAAGCTTTTTGTTAAGAAATGCTGATTTCTTTAAATCTGTTCAAAATGGCATAGCACACTCAGAAAAAAATTGCTGTCTTCCCCCTGATGCTACATGAGCAGCAGTTTGAGAAATGTGCAGTGGGTTGGCTTCATGTTTTTAGCAGGAGCCCTTCCTGGTTGGTTGGTATCAGGTGATATGGTAGAGCTGCCTTATGGGTGGGAATTGGCCATGACAACATCAGGGAGAAAACTGGGTGGGCTTGAAAAGAAATCAGATAAACTGTCACAAACAATCTATTCATTCAGTGAGGCACATGAATTGTCTGTGGCTTTAAAATCTAAACTCCTCATGTTTTTTATTGTAGCTGACATTGAGTTAAAGTGCCACACGTCTGATCTATGCCAAGTCCATTGTCAGTGGAACGAGGAGCATTATAGTCATGCAAGCTTACATTACCAACAAACCGACAGGTAACTATGCAATCCACACTGTATATACACTGTAGTCTCTGTAATTATTTATAATAAAAGAAATGTCTGGTTGAGTATGATGTTTCTTTTTCAGAAATATTTGGGGGAACTGGAAGACCTGTGAGAAGAGTAATGCCTCTGCAAATCAGTGTGTTCTCTACGGAGATGAATGCACCATGTTTCAAGTTTACCTTAATGCTACATTTGGGCTCTTTAACCGTACCTTTTACATGGACATGTTCAGGATGAACAATAGCAGTAAGCTTTTTTTTTTCACATACTGTGACTTTATTTATATGCACGTTTATGTTTTAAGGGACAGTCCAAGTACAGAATATTGATTGCCTGTTCATTACACATTCTAATAACCTTCAATTATTATTTATTAAAAAATGACACAGTACTTTTCACAGTTATGTTTAATGCTGGTGAACATCTTCAAAACAAGGTCATTCCTGTTATCAATTGTATAATAGCCAGTTCTTTGTATTCCCTCAGCAGCCTTCCTTAGCGGCTAGGTCACTATTTTGTGCAAAAGAACGCCACAATGGACCTCATTTATCAATCTTTCAGTAAAGCTGTGTATAAATGTTTGCGTAAACCAAACTGAAAACATTTCCATAATAGCATGCGTATGTTGATAAATGTCAATCACTCATAAATTATCCGTCTCATACACACATACAGATTGACAGGTAAATAGCAGCAAAGACTTAAAAGTGAAACCTCTTTTGACTAACAGCTTAACAACTGCCAAAATCTAGAGAACAATCATACATACCCAAATGATGGTGAACAGCAAGCACATCACATAGAGAAAACAATCTTTTTCATTCAAAGCAAAGTGTCTCGGAAATAGGGAATATTACTGCTTGAGATCAGATTGGTCGCTTATTGCTGGCTCTAAAAAAGTGTTGTACAGTACTAAAATATGATTTTAATTGTCCTGCTTTTATACCGTTGCATTTGTTCCCTACTTCCATATATATATATATATACAAACCCGATTCCAAAAAAGTTGGAACACTGTACAAATTGTGAAGAAAAAAGGAATGCAATAATTTACAAATCTCATAAACTTATATTTTATTCACAATAGAATATAGATAACATATCAAATGTTGAAAGTGAGACATTTTGAAATGTCATGCCAAATATTGGCTCATTTTGGATTTCATGAGAGCTACACATTCCACAAAAGTTGGGACAGGTAGCAATAAGAGGCCGGAAAAGTTAAATGTACATATAAGGAACAGCTGGAGGACCAATCTGCAACTTATTAGGTCAATTGGCAGCATGATTGGGTATAAAAAGAGCCTCTCAGAGTGGCAGTGTCTCTCAGAAGTCAAGATGGGCAGAGGATCACCAATTCCCCCAATGCTGCGGCGAAAAATAGTGGAGCAATATCAGAAAGGAGTTTCTCAGAGAAAAATTGCAAAGAGTTTGAAGTTATCATCATCTACAATGCATAATATCATCCAAAGATTCAGAGAATCTGGAACAATCTCTGTGCGTAAGGGTCAAGGCCATAAAAAAAACCATACTGGATGCCCGTGATCTTCGGGCCCTTAGACAGCACTGCATCACATACAGGAATGCTACTGTAATGGAAATCACAACATGGGCTCAGGAATACTTCCAGAAAACATTGTCGGTGAACACAATCCACCGTGCCATTCGCCATTGCCGGCTGAAACTCTATAGGTCAAAAAAGAAGCCATATCTAAACATGATCCAGAAGCACAGGCGTTTTCTCTGGGCCAAGGCTCATTTAAAATGGACTATGGCAAAGTGGAAAACTGTTCTGTGGTCAGACGAATCAAAATTTGAAGTTCTTTTTGGAAAACTGGGACGCCATGTCATCCGGACTAAAGAGGACAAGGACAACCCAAGTTGTTATCAGCGCTCAGTTCAGAAGCCTGCATCTCTGATGGTATGGGGTTGCATGAGTGCGTGTGGCATGGGCAGCTTACACATCTGGAAAGGCACCATCAATGCTGAAAGGTATATCCAAGTTCTAGAACAACATATGCTCCCATCCAGACGTCGTCTCTTTCAGGGAAGACCTTGCATTTTCCAACATGACAATGCCAGACCACATACTGCATCAATTACAACATCATGGCTGCGTAGAAGAAGGATCCAGGTACTGAAATGGCCAGCCTGCAGTCCAGATGTTTCACCCATAGAAAACATTTGGCGCATCATAAAGAGGAAGATGCGACAAAGAAGACATATATAATGTCTATGTAATGTCTATTCTATTCTATATATAATGTCTATTCTATATATATGAATATATATATATATATATATATATATATATATATATATATATATATATATATATATATATGAATAAAGATGAACCTCTGTTCTCAAAAGCAAATGCTTTAGTGTGTATTTAGACATGTTTTATTTATTGTAATATCCTGTATTTTATCCTGAATATTCAGAATGAAAAGTCTTTTTTCCATTATTTAGTCAAAACAGAGCCTCCAGGAGAGCTGAAAGGGGAGATCATTGGAGAAAGGCTTTGTCTGAGATGGCTCTCTCCTCTTCCACAAATATCTGAGCATTTCATGTATCAGATTCGCTACCAGCTACAAAGAGAGAGCAAGTGGAAGGTAAGGAACGTACACAAGAACACACATAAAGGACAAAGAAGAATGGAATATGTCATGTCTATGAAGACGCTTTCATCTCTGAAAATGAAATGCTTTTGTGTGCAAGCTTTTTACAGTGCAAAATCCTAGCACCAGCATCTGTCTGGATGTGCAAGCCAGCGGCCAGTACACCATGCAAATAAAAGCTATCCCCAATGGATTATTGTATGGTGGGTACTGGAGTGATTGGTCAAAACCTCTCACAAAACAACTTACTTCCAAAACAGGTACTCAACTCTTGGATCAAACACAATCAAAGAAACACAATAATTGGACTTAATAAGATGTTCACTGGTTTCTACCCCGATACAGGGTTGCTGTTTATTGTGTGTGTACCTTTTGGCTTACTCATTTCTGCTGTATTGTTCTTCTGCTTCTCCAGGTATGTTAATCAGTTTGAACAACAAACATATTAACACTTTACAAAATTTTAAATAGACAAATGTGTATTGATATGTGTGTGTGTGATTCATGTTATGTTTGCAATCCTTGTTCTTTAGTAAACTCAAGCAGGTTCTGTGGCCACCAGTCCCAAATCTAAACAATGTTCTGGAAAATTTCCTGAAAGATATCGATGGACAACACTGGGTAAATTACATCTTGCCGTGTTATTAATAGGATTGTGCAAGCAAACCATGATGCATGGTTTGAATGGGAAAAATTTGGACACTGTATAATTTACTTAAGCATAATCCTATTCTATAGATATACTATTTTCAGGAGCACATTGGTCAACTTTCATTTACTAAAATAGAAAAAAAAAGTTGTGTGTGTGTCAACCCATAGCAAATAAGTGGACATACCCATGGTACTAGTGCTACTAATTCCATATTTATTTTATTTACTAGAAGTAATAATACTGTAAGGGGGGCAAGGTGGCTTAGTGGTTAGCACATTTGCAGATTCCCGCCTCCGCTATGTGTGTGTGGAGTTTGCCTGTTCTCCCCGTGCCTTGGGGGTTTCCTCCCCCGGTCCAAAGACATGCATTGTAGGTTGATTGGCATCTCTAAATTTTCCGTAGTGTGTGATTGTGTGAGAGAATGAGAGTGTGTGTGTGTGTGCCCTGTGATGGGTTGGCACTCCGTCCAGGGTGAATCCTGCCTTGATGCCCAATGACGCCTGAGATAGGCACAGGCTCCCCGTGACCCCAGAATAGATGGGATAAGCAGTAGACAATGAATGAATGAATAAATAATACTGTGCTAATACTCTAGGAGCCCAACATCAAGCTGAATGATGATGACGCCCCTGCTTCAGTGGTGGAGATCATGTCTGAGAAGGAGGCTCAAGTCACAAAGAAAACATCCTGGACATCAAACTGCGCATATTTCCCACAATACCAGTTGGCTGTGGATAAAAATGAGGAGCAGGGCCTGGAGATGAACCGAGAGTACGTAATCTTGAAGTCCAGCACTGTCCACAACATCTCAAGCCTGAATGGGAATGATTATGTTTATGGACTGAATCCGTCATTAGAACAGCAAGTCTGCTATTATTCTTCTCTTTGTTCAGACACTTTTTCAATCTCGACCACCAACATCCTTAACCATTCCTATTTACAAGCTGAGATTGCGAGCCTCCACACCATAACTGGCCATTACACCAATGTGGAAAAGGTAGCATCAGCTAAGGAAGAGTGAAAAGGAAAGGGCAGATTCATCTTCCAGTAGGTGTAGTGCAGGAAAATCTTTTAAGATTTAACCTGCATTCAGTCTTTCAATTAAAATGGAAAGAGAGGTAAAATCTGAGCATCTCTGAGAGTAGTGCAAATATACTTTCTTACTACTTATATGAAAACTAGAGGTTGTACAGTATGAAAAGTCTCTGAAGACATTATTCTGAAAGCTCAAGGCATGCCAGTTAGAGAAAAAAAACTTGCACAACTTAAAAATTACTTAACAGTTAGTGTAGTTTCTGTTGAAGTACCTGTGGTAAAAACCCACTTATTCCCCCACAGCCATCACTTGGATATTTCGTAAGACAGATGAAAAGCTAAAACTGTCATTCAATTTGAGATCAGCATTCTTAATTTAGAAGGAACATAAAAAAAAAATACCTTGAAATTAAAAACTGCCAGACATTTCAAAACTCCTCATTTAAGCAAACTTTTCACATTTTTCAGCTGTATATTTTTTATTAGAGGTGAAATAGAGTTCACTGTGTTGTAAATTATTACATTTATTCAGTGTGCAATCACTAAAATTTGCTTCAAATATAGATTATAAAATAGCTTTTATATATTAACAGTATGTTACAATATAGAAAAATATCTTGCAGATGTATTATATATTTAGCGATCTTTTGTATTTGAATTTAGATTAATATCTGCATTATTTTCTTAATCTATTTTTTTATGTATGACTGAATGGGCTGGGCTAACCATCAAATACTGTTATACCTTTTGGAGCACGTGTGCAAAACGTTAAAGGGCATCTTTTAAAGTGGCATCATTTGTAGCATAAGAGCATATTCACAATAGTGTATTTTTGCTGTTCAAATTTATACTAAAATTGTACCACACACAAAATGCAGCAATAAATAACCTGAAGCTGTGGTTTTAATATTTCCATCTAATCATGAGCATATTTTTCGTTAGAAAGTGGGTTTTGGTTCACAGTTATTTACTCAAGCTGTGGTTTAACCACTTTTACATGAACCGAAAGTCCTGAGTCCATGCTTTTAGTTTCTTGTGAAATGTATTTACTGCAGTAACAACTAACCAGATCTCTCACACACATACAAAATAAAAGAAACAAAACCCCCACACATGACTCTCAATGATTTTCAATAGCTTTATTTAGAATATTAAAACTAAAACCATAAACATTATAAAATTATTTGGCTCATGAAATAGCTACAACATTCATTCCACACGTATAGAGACAGACCTTCCCAGACAAAAAGTGGTGGAGACAGAATGAAAGGGGGGGGGATGCTTGCTCTCCAATATTAAAAAGACAATTTTTCTTTACTTGTAGTGAGTCTATTTTATGCTCAACACCAATGCATTAGTGAATTACCTGACTGAAAAACCCAATATGATGTACTGTTGTTTTACATACAAAGCATTAAGTGCTCAATGCCACTTAGCCAGAGTCTGAGTCTAACATTTATTTATATATTTATTAAAAACAAAACAAAACATTATCGCATTGTTCATTGAAGGAAAATGCAGTCCTGTTAGTCTGTAAAGAAATCAGCTAGTCTGATACTTCTAATCAACCAGTACCAGGTAGCATCTGTTGGTCCAGTTTGTAAATCCAAGAACGTATGTCCTCCATTTCAGCTTTAATTCAGAGGCTTTACACCAAAATCTCAGTAGTGTCAGTCTCTGTCTCCCCCTCTCTCTCTCTCTCACACACCCACACCCACACACTCACCCACACCCACACACTCAATCTGCCTTCAATGCATACAGCACGTCGTCCTGGCTGAGATTGAGGCGAACACGGAGGAGAAGATCCAGACGACTGGGCTCGAGCAGAAGCAGACGACATGCTCCTAACCTCTGACACACAGCCAGGCTCTCAGACACGCTCACCGGCTGCAGCCCTTCCACCCGACACAAGACCTGGTGCTGTACAAACACCTGGGAAAGAAGAATAGAAACTTGTTTAGCACCAACTGTTCCTATTCACAAGTCAACCACACTGCTCGTTACAACAGACTCAGGGTGTGAGAAAGATCTAAGAAAGCTGTTCAGAATGTGTGCCACTGCCCCAGATATAACTATACAACAGCGCCGTGGGATTCTAAAATCAGATTAGATAGAAAGCTGATTAAACGCTTTAACAGCAGCTCTGATAGTAGTATGCAAGATGCGCTATTAAATGGAATTAGAAAAAGCATAATTTTCTGTAAGGAGAATTTCTCATTTTGGAAGGAGTCTCCAGTGTCGGTGCGTGTCAGAAGAACAGTTAAAGCGGTTTTTCCAATTCTTTAAACACAGTAAGGTCTTCATTGCTCTGCACTTTCTTGAGATGACGACCAACTGTTCTTTCTTTAGTCTTATTAAGTCATGAGAACATGGTGGGATGATTCTTTACAGGCAAGTGTAAAGTATGTATTAGTATAAGTAGTATGAAGTAGGTATGATGAGTCATTCTTTAATAAACAAAAATTGTTAGTATTGGCAAATTGTTGTAGGATAAGAGGAATAAAAACACTTCGCGACATGCTGCTAGAGGAAAAGAATCAACTTTGTACCAGCCTGTCATGTTTAATTCCTTACATTGATAAAGACAAACAGAATAAAGTACATTCCACACTTAAATTGACTCTCATAGGTTTTTCATGAACATCCAAAATACATCTTAATGATCCGTTTACAATTCAAGCACCTTTGAACATGTTTCTAAAGAATTTTCCTTCATGTTGATCGTAACCTTACAGCAACACATTAATCAGACACTACCTGCTGAAAGGTGGCCTCTTCAAGACCCAGCCTGCGAAACTCTGCAATCACGGCCCTCAAGAAGAGCTGCTCCTGCAGCGAGGCACACCTGAAATAAAACAGGACCAGGAGTAGAAATGCATTAAAAAAAATAAAAAATTATTCAGTCAATTAAAGACTAAATTTTATAAATTTAAAGTATATAAAGTGCTATAAACAGCCTGTTTTTGGATTATGCATAAATAATGAAAATATTTTTAGATGCATAAATAATTAAGAATTACAATCAAATATTTTAATGGTTGTCTATGTGCTTTTTGTGCATATTTATACACAATTAAATCCAAAATGATTTTTTTTTTAAAAAGCTATAAATGTGAAATGCAACTCAAGCAGAAAATGATAATGTTCATGAAAATATAATGAATCAGCTTAAGCCAAACTCTGTACAGGAAACAAACTTTACACACACACACACACACACACACACACACACGTTCTCCAACACACCTGATAGCTGTGACATAGGAGGAAGAGAACATTTCGTCCAAGGCTTCCATCACATGACTCATTCCAACCAATCCGACGGCACCCTTCTGACCGGAGTGCTCACAGATCTCAGTGGCACGTCTGCAGATATCTAGACAGCGACGCGCATCACCTGAGAGAGCTGCAACCTGGGGATGCAACATGACAATCACAACCACAATCAGAAAAGCAATCAGACAGGAAAGGGTTTTTGATAAGGAGTACTCAAGGACATTTATTCAGCATGGTCTTCCTGCAAAGTTACTTCTATTGCAGAATCCTAAATGGTGCTTCGTAGAGCATATTACGTAAGGTCTAGAGGGGCATTATGTTGTACACCAAAACCATTAAGGACCAGTGTGGATACTGGTATTCACTCCAGCCTTGAACATGACTGACACCGAAGATCAGCCTGAAGAGTTTCTTTCATCTAGTTTATTTTTGATAACTTTTCGCACTCAAGACATTATTTCTTTCAAAGAAATGGTTTTTGGGGATATTTTATCACATACAGTGCATCCGGAAAGTATTCACAGCGCTTCACTTTTTCCACATTTTGTTATGTTACAGTCTTATTCCAAAATGGATTAAATTCATTATTTTCCTCAAAATTCTACAAACAATACCCCATAATGTATAATTGTTTGTCTGCACTGTCTCGTCATTCCCTGCACTTATGTTGTATGTTTAGTTTAAAAATTCTGCACCTTAGTTTAACTTCATGTGTGTCTGCGTCACACTGTGTTTTGTTTTTGTTCTGTGTAGCACCTCTGGTCCAGGAGGAACATTGTTTCATTTCACCATGTACTGCATCAGCTATATTTGGTTGAAGTGACAAAGCTTCTTTGACTTTGATCAGCCGTAAATGGAAGTTTGGCAGGCATCATGTCCAGAGGAAACCAGGCACCACTCATCACCTGGCCAATACCATCCCTACAGTGAAGCATGGTGGTGGCAGCATCATGCTGTGAGGATGTTTTTCAGTGGCAGGAACTGGGGGACTAGTCAGGATCGAGGGAAAGATGAATGCAGCAATGCACAGAGACATCCTTGATGAAAACCTGCTCCAGAGCGCTCTGGACCTCAGACTGGGGCGACGGTTCATCTTCCAACAGGACAACGACCCTAAGAACACAGCCAAGATAACAAAGGAGTGGCTACAGGACAACTCTGTGAATGTCCTTGAGTGACCCAGCCAGAGACCAGACTTAAAGCCAAGTGAACATCTCTGGAGAGATCTGAAAATGGCTGTGCACCGACGCTCCCCATCCAACCTGATGGAGCTTGAGAGGTCCTGTAAAGAAGAATGGGAGAAACTGCCCAAAAACAGTTGTGTCAAGCTTGTAGCATCATACTCAAAAAGACTTGAGGCTGTAATTGGTGCCAAAGGGGCTTCAACAAAGTGTTGAGCAAAGGCTGTGAATACTTATGTACATGTTTTTTTTTTGCTTTTTTTCATTATGGGGTATTGTTTGTAAAATTTTGAGGAAAATTATGAATTTAATCCATTTTGGAATACGGCTGTAATATAACAAAATGTGGAAAAAGTGAAGCGCTGTGAATACTTTCCGGATGCACTGTATGCCTCAATTCTGTTCTGCTGTAGTGCTCTTTATGTCTGTCAAATTTATGATGATCTTTATTGCGTCTCTGTGGGTTTTTGGAAAAGCACTAAAAATTTCAACCTTATTACCTTTCTGGAGACTAGCTGAAGAGCGTCTTCCTCGAAAGCTTTTACTCTGTTCAGTCGAGATGTGATAATTTGCTGCAGTTGCTTAAAAGTGTACGGTTGGAAGGACATGCGTGTCAGCCCCTGCAAAACCAAGCACACATATTGGTCAGCTTCTTAATTCCTACACATCGATTACTGTAATTCACTTTTATCTGGCTTACCACAAAAGCTTCATCACAAATTTCAACTTATTCTCTGCTGTCTGTATAATAGCCCAGACTCCCACCATGCATCACATTACCCGCTCCCTTCAAAAACTCCACTGGCTCCCTATTAAACACCGTATCGATTTTTAGATTCTTGTCCTCACTTTTACAGCTCTTCATAGCCTTACTCCAGCGTACTTCTCAGATCTGATACAGTTCTACACTCCCTCCCAAACTCTCCGCTCTTCCTCATCAAGGCTTCGCATCACATTAGCGCATTTAGTCACACAGATCCTCATCTCTGGAATTCACACGGAAAAACATCCAGCCACTGGATGCAGTGCCGGTCCCAAGCCCGGAAAAATGGGAGGGTTGCGTCAGGAAGGGCATCCGGCGTAAAACATTTGCCAAGTTGTTCTGCGGACCAGTTGGTCCGCTGTGGCGACCCCGAACAGGGAGCAGCCGAAAGCTACATTCACTTGTTTGAACTTGTATGGTGACCTTAAGTGACTAGAAAGCTGCCAATAAATAAAATGTATTATTATTATTTTGTGTATTATTATTATTTTTCCTAAACAAAGTTTACTAATAATTCGAGGTCATAATATTAATGCTAATAATTCATGCAACAACTCAAAATCACACTGCACTTATTAGAAAATCTTGTTGATGGGAGTCTTACTAGGCGACTGGCCACGCGGTTGATCATGATTCTCTCAGGCAGGTCCATAGTGTTAGCGATAGTCAGGACCACCAAGCGTGCATGTCGTCTCGTTGGCCAGTCAAATATATTATACATGACGTTCTGCTTCCTGGTCCATAAAAGGTCCAGCTAAAATAAAAATCAATAACTTTATTAAATCACTGTTGTCTAGATCATGTGAATCTACAGTATACATACGTATAGTGTACAAGTTTATCCAGTTAATCATTTCTGCCATAAGTGTGTTATGTATACATTTAATAAGTGATGTCATAACATGGGCTGCAATATGCAAATTAGATGATGTGTAGTAGAAAACCGAAGGCACTGTACTTGATTCTCAATTTGGACGTTGAACGAAAATATATTTAGTTTGATTTTTTTTTTTTTTTAATAAAAGTTCTACTATTTAATGCAAACTGAGATTCATACGTAATGGATTTTTTTGTTTGTTTGTTTTATGAGGATGGGGTGTAGAGTTGTTCATCTTCAATCTCTTTCTGTAAATATTTTTAGCCATTACATTTGTCAGAACATATTAGTGAGAATTCCACAAAGCATGTTATCCTGTGTTTAAATTACTACAATAAAGAAAAATTTTATATAATTCAGAATGCTATTTAGGAACTTGTTAACCAATCTGATTAAGAAGGTTTTTTTTTTTTTAACTTGCCCAACAGATTTGGGAACTCACCTCATCCACCAGCAGCACTGTTGTCTCTTTCTTCGGTGCTGGTGTACTGAAGCGTTTCTCCAGCAAGGCAGCAGCATGATCCGGTGTCGCTTTCTGATCTGTTAATTTCTATAATACACAGCATCGCAAACAAAATCAGAATGAGCGAAGGAAGGAAGGAAAGAAGGAAAGAAGTATGTGGAAATACAGCCATAGTACACATACCTGAAGAATCTGCACATAGGCCTGGTGCGGGTCGGTCATCTTCATGCCGTTGATCTCTATGAAGTGAAATGGTGGGATCTCCTCCTGCTCTGCTGCATGCTGCAGAGACCTGATCACCTCGTGCACTGTGGCAGTTTTCCCTGTGCCAGGAACACCCGAGATATACATACACCTGTAGAATAAACACAATTAAACCAATTAAACACCACTTTCTATGCAAATGAGCAGGACTGAGTTGGGAAATGTGCACAACACAGCTGGACACACCCTCCAGTGCCGTCCATGATCTTGCTCTCCACAAAGTTGTAGATGTCTTGGAACTCCTGCTCTCGACATGGCAGAGACTCGGGGACTGAAGATACATGCAACCTATTGGGGAAAGAAAAGTGATTTAGTGACATGGAGACAATGAAACTTTCAGAATTTTGTAGCCAAGACATAGTTAAAATATTTTGAAATTTAATAACTAATAAATCTGTAACTTCTAAAACAGATATGAAGCAGATATGTGATATGGAATAACAAAGCCTTTCTATTTTCATAGGAAATGAAGACTAGATGTCATTTGCACAGCAAAGTTTGAGATTTCACGTAGCTAGCAAATTTAAAATAAATAAAAAACAAGAAGATAAAATTATTATATATTATATTATAGCTGTGGCACCACTTTGCTGTTTACTCAGGCTTATTTCAATGCACTTTCACATCAGATCATTTGCTCAGTCTAAAAACCAGCAGAATAATAGGCACGTTGATAAGGAAAACCCTAATAGGGCTGAAAAGGTCCTGAAAAAACAGCTAAAAAAAGAGAAAGAAAGCAAATCTTTGCCATGTGGAAATCACACAAATCACTCAAGCATGGAAACAAACAGAACAGACATTAAATAAATGGCTTGATAATATTATCTATACACCAGAGGAGACACTGCTTTGTAAAATGCCCCCTGAAATTAGAAAACAAGTCTAAGGAAAGAGTTATGACACTGTCGTACCTTGCCCTTGCTTCCTCCAATACATTCCCAGGCTTCCTGGCTGGCTGATTTCTGCTAGGAATGCTGGGAGTGGCGTGTCGAGGCGTACAGGGAGTGGGAGGAGCAGACTATATCCATGGAAGGGGGAGAAAAAAAAAAAGAGATTAAAAAGGTAATTAATTAGGCATGCTGATTGCAGAGTGATTGAAAGCTTGTGGTTTTTAGTTTGAACAAAAGAATTTTAATGATATAATGAAAAGCTAAGAACATTGTACCGAAATTGTATAGATTTAGTGTTAGCAAAAAATTTGTATCCTTCATGTCTCCAGGATTTTCCTTCAATATTAACAAACAAAATATTTTTTTCCATTCCATTGTCTGTACCGCTTATCCGATCTATTCTCAGGTCACGGGGAGCCTGTGCCTATCTCAGGCGTCATCGGGCATCAAGGCAGGATACACCCTGGATGGAGTGCCAACCCATCGCAGGGCACACACACACTCATTCAATCACACACACACACACAGAGACTCCAATCAGCCTAGAAGCATGTCCTTGGACTGTGGGAGGAAACCGGAGCACCCGGAGGAAACCCACCAAGCACAGGGAGAACATGCATACTCCACACACACAGTGAGCGGGAGCCTGAACCCAGGACGCTGGAGGTGTGAGGCGAACGTGCTAACCACTAAGCCACCGTGCCGCCACAAACAAAATACTGATGGGGGGAAAAGCTTTTTATTTTTAAATAGTTCTTTTTGTTTCATCTGATTATTTAATCAGATAATTATCATGGTAAGCCTCTAAACTTGTGATAAAGAAAGCCTGAGCCAATGAGTAAAATCGCTGAATCTAAAATGTATGAATTTAATCGTCTCTTATTTCAATCCTCCTACGTTTCACTGATTTGCATGTTGCCGTACCTTCTTGTTCGGCGTTTTGCGAGGGGTTCTAGCAGCAGTGTGGGTAGTCTTTTCAGTCGACGGCGTTCTCGGACCTGCTGAGCGCCTACTTCTCTTCACTATAAGTTCATCTTCACTGTCCATTTTCGTCTCCTCTTCATCTTCGCTGCTGCTCTCCAGGTCAAGCTTCGAGGGCATGAAGCAGCCGTCATCATCGGCGTCCTCTCCATCGGACTGCAGCTCGTCGTGGTTAGTCAGCATGTTCCTATGACACGATGCAGTCGATACAATACACCAATCAGATTAAGAAGAGAAACAGGAGAGATGATTCACAATACCCGAACTCGAGAACTCACATCTGCTTTCGAATGCGAGAGGACACCAGCTGGGCGGATTTCCTCTTGGAGCGTGGAGTGGCAGTTGTCTGTGCAGGAGAGTCTTCTTGCTCTTCTTCAGCCCTGAGAGCAGAATAAACACAAACACAAGCTGTGTTTACATGCACTGAAATTTTAATTCGACTCAATTTATTTATATAGCGCTTTCAACAATGGCCATTGTCTCAAACCAGCTTTACAGAAGAATAAAAAACATGGAATAAAAAGGATCATGTTTAATGTTGAGTTACTATTTATCCCTAACATTCAGCCCTAATGAGCAAGCCTGAGGCGACGATGGCAAGGAAAATCTCCCTGAGATGGTATGAGGAAGAAACCTTGAGAGAAACCAGGCTCAGAAAGGAACCTCATCCTCATTTGGGTGACGCAGTAAATAATGTACTTTCTGCAACAGTTTATAGTCACGAGATGTGGTGCATCCAAGAGCTCCTGAGGATGTCAACGTCTCATTGAGAGCAGCTATATACGGATCACTTTAGTATTGATTATTTTATTATATATTTCTGAGTAAAAGCTTTGTCTAGTAGTTTTCCTGTGTGTGTTAAAAGCGGGACAGACCATTAGTATATAATTAAAATTTGTGCACACACACTCACACTAACTCACTCTCTATGCTTTCTCTCACTCGCTCAAACACACACACACTCGCTCTCTGGCACACACCCACACACTTACGCAAACATGTAAGAGGAAAACACAAATTAAAACAAGTGTTTTGGCCCAAAAGAAAACAGATTAGTTGCTAGCATTTTGCCTTTTTTCTTTAAAATTCTATATACTCACAGTACAGCCAGAGCGGGCTCTCGGACTGAAGCGGACTCTCTCTTCCTGGATGGAGTTCTTGAGCTGCCAACAGACAACACACACGAGTTACTAACATCAATTTTTAAAACGTTTATCAATTTTCCCTTAATTTCCAATAAATGTGTGTAGACTGTGCTGCAAAATGATAAGTGGCCCATGTATGCAATATATCCCAAATTACATAGACACCGAGGTGTGGTGCGTTTTCCTTTATCTGAAATCGAGCAAAGATTATGAACCGTCACCACAGTGCTTTGGGAGTTGGAGGAAGAACCACAGACTACAGAGTAAAACTGCTGGTGCACGTCATCACAAATCAGACAGACGAGCTCAAAGGTACTCAGGTTGTGTGACTGTTGTAACTCCACCACCAGAGCTGCAGTGCGTGTCTGCTCACATCACTATAAAGCAGGGGAGTCAAACTTACTTGTTCCCCCTCAGACCTGCTTTCCTGGGAGTGGCCTCTCTCCTGCGAGGAGTCCTGCCTTTATTTACAAGTGCCTCTGGCTCGAACACGTCGTCTTCCAGAGGCTCGACTCCGGGCAAGTCCCTGGATGAGCAGCAGCAAGCTTTGTAGCTAGATTGTCTTTACATTAATCATTAATTAAGAGCGAATTAAATGTATAACTTGGACTTGGCAGCAGTTTACTAGAAGGTATTAGACCAAAGCACTGCTGAATTTTCAAATCTAATCCATCGGTCCAAGTGCTGATTAACTCTTCAGCCAAAAAATTTAATTTCTGCCTCTTTCCATGTTTAGCATTGAATGCTTTCGTGATGCCACCCTCCAGTGTAATGTTTAATATGTAGCTCATATGAAAGTAGAGAGGGTGCTGAGAGGACGGACGTTAAGAGAATAACTGCTATAACATAAGTAAAATCTGGAGCTGACTTGTTTGAAGACCCACAGAATTAAACAACTAGAAAATGATTTAAAAAAATTGTAAATATTTGGGCCGTTGTAGTGGTATAAGAGGAATGTGGTTGATTACACAGATCAGGCATAACATTATGATCACCTGTGTCCTAATATTGTGTTGTTCCCCCTTTTGCTGCCAAAACAGCCCTGACCCGTCGAGGCATGGGCTCCACTAGATCATTGAAGGTGTGCTGTGGTATCTGGCACCAAGCTGTTAGCAGCAGATCCTTTAAGTCCTGTAAGTTGCAACTTACAGGACTCAAAGGATACTTTTGATAGATACTGACCACTGCAGACTGGAAACACCCCACGAGAGCTACAGTTTTGGAGATGCTCTGATCCAGTCGTCTAGACATCACAATTTGGCCTTCATCAAACTCGCTCAAATCCTTACGCTTGCCCATTTTTCCTGCTTCTAACACATCAACTTTGTGGACAAAATGTTCACTTGCTGCCTAATATATCCCACCCACTAACAGGTGCCATGATGAGGAGATAATCAGTGTTATTCACTTCACCCGTCACTGCTCATAATGTTATGGCTGATCAGTGTATGTTCCTATAACAGTACATACCCCACTGTTTTTTTCAAACATGAAATAAACAGAGACATCATGTCTCGAAGCTGACCTGGTGGAGGTGTTTTCACAAGCAGAGTGATTGGGTTTGTTGGGACTCTGTGGAGGCTGAATGGACAGATTCTCCCCTTCAGTGGAAATCTTGTTACAGACGACGGTAGGGAGCGGGGTCAGACGGATGGAGATGGAGATGCGACGAGGTGGAGAAGCACAGAGTTTGCTGGCCAGCACTTCCTCAGTCTCCTGGTGATCATCCAAGATCTCCCCAAGAACATTGTCTCTGGTCAGTTTCTTCGTCGGACCTAAAGCATCAAATGAATCATTGTCAATTGGTCTGATGTCACTGTGCGTCTTTTATTTTGCTGTACGTAGATTTCGAATTAGTCAGATGAACACATTCAAAAGTTATAACAGTAATAATATATGTACATTAAAAAATAAATAAATAAAAACATTGCTGCCTGATTGGTTCAAGCCAATTATTAACAGAAATAAAATATTTCTCCAAAAATATTGGCACTTGATGCTATTTTACATCAACTGGTATGAATAAATAAATAAATAAATAAATAAATAAATAAATAAATAAATCTCATTCTGTGTAAACTTACACACAAAGCAGAAATTAAAAAAAAAAAAAGCACTTTTGTGAAAGAACAGAGTAGGAAACTCCAGGAGCACTCACTGCACAGGTCGAGCTTCTTGCGGATGTTTGGGTTGGAGGAGACTCTGCCTCTCCTCTTCAGGTTCAGCAGTTTGGCGGCGGACAGTTTGGAGGCGGAGTGAGCCGACTCGGCCTCGGTGGAACCCATCTTGCCGGTGCTCATGCAGCCGCGGGTGTTCATGCCAGATATGGCCCGCTTCATCACGCTGGGGTCCGGGGTGGGGAGAGCACGGAGTCGTGGTGCATGCTGGCCCGGCGTGGGAGATTTGGGACTTTGAGGCAGCTTCATCAAGTCAGGATCCATGACTTGAAATTTCTTAGTGTCCCACTGAAGTTTAACAAACAGAGTGTTTTTGCTTTTGTCGTCTGGGAAAGGAGCCTCGGCAGGAATGTGTTTAATCTGAAAAGGAAAGACAGATGAAAACAGATGAGATAAAGACAAACAACATGGGGTTACTGAGACCTCAAAAACCCTTCACTGATCAGGTTAACAGCTAAAATCTTTAACAAACATTTAATCTACAATCTGAGCTGGTATATTTTGAATTGCACACACACACACCTGGACTGTTCCTAGAACGGTCTCAGCATCCACCTCGTTATCACAGGAGCAATCCTGGTAGTAAAAGATTTCTTGTGGATGAGCGTCCCGGCCCAGGAGCTTCCTTTTGCTATGAGGTATTTCACACATCCGCACAAACCACTGCACCACCGCCTTCATCTGCTTACCTGAGTCTGATGGACACTCAGAGGTTATTCAGGTTACAGTCACTGAGCTGCTGATCAAAGGCTATGTTCACATTAGGGTGAAGTGACACAAATCTGCCCCCCCCCCCCCACAAGATTGTGTGAACGCAAATAATCTAATCGTTCCCAATCACACTTAAACTCCTACATTCGCATTACAAGCTTTCTTTGCTCATATTGAATCTGTCCCTTTTTTATGACTTTATATCCTCCGTTAATGAGAATGTACTCGCCCCTCCCCACCCAGGATGTGCCTGGTACTTTCTTGAGCAACTACAATCAAACATTTCTTGGTAACAGTTTTTCTTGGATCAATTCGTTTGTACTGCTGACATGACAGTGATGCTGGGAAATGAAAACAAATCCACACAAGAATGTTGCAGGTTTCGGACATGTGTCCAGTCTAAGAGCAGATACGAAAGCAGCTGATTTAAAAATAACTTTTCTGTTCACCTGACCCTGAAAATTCCCAAATCCAAGACCAAGACTAGCTGAGATCAAGACTTAATAGTTAAGTCAATATTGATCTATTGAAAAAAAGATCAAGACTGAGCTTTTTAATCATCCAACTGGGTTCAGAAATAATTCATTCATTCATTGTCTACCGCTTATCCGATCTATTCTCGGGTCACGGGGAGCCTGTGCCTATCTCAGGCGTCATTGGGCATCAAGGCAGGATACACCCTGGACGGAGTGCCAACCCATCGCAGGGTACACACACACACTCATTCACTCACGCAATCACACACTACGGACAATTTAGAGATGCCAATCAACCTACAATGCATGTCTTTGGACTGGGGGAGGAAACCGGAGTACCCGGAGGAAACCCCCGAGGCACGGGGAGAACATGCAAACTCCACACACATATGGCGGAGGCAGGAATCGAACCCCCAACCCTGGAGGTGTGAGGCAAACGTGCTAACCACTAAGCCACCGTGCCCCCCGTTCAGAAATAATTACTTATTGTTAAACTTTGTGCATATGTAAAGAAATAATGCAAGCTTTACTTTAACAGACCAAGACCATGTTGCCCAAAACACACATCTGTCCAAGTCAATAAGGACAAGACGTTTACGACATTTTGATGACGCCTTTATTCACATAGACACACATTTTAAATCATTTATACTACTCAGCAGTCGAGGGCCTTGCTCGAGGGCCCACAAGTAGCAGCTTGGTGGACCTGGGATTTGAACTCACAAACTTCTGATTAGTAGCCAAACAACCTTCATCACCTAAATCAGATCTGTGATCTGGCAGATCACAATGAGGCAGAAAATCAGATGTGTGTCCCTTGCTAACGAGCCTAAAAGATGAGATCATCATTAATGTGACAGTGTGGGAGGAGACTGCGCTTCTTACCATCAGAGAAAAGCTTGAGAAGCTGTGCGACATATGGGTTATCATCGTCATCTCTCTCAATCAGAATACACTGACCTACAGACACCACCGTGTTGTCCGGCCTTCCTTCCACAGATATGGTCAAAGACCTGAGGAGCATTTCATACATTTTATAAAGTGCCATGATCCATAAACCACTGCTCACCATGAGCTGAGTTTTATCCCCAAGTCTACTTGTCAGATATATGAATGATGATGTCTGAATCCCAAGCTCACTCAGTGATCCAGCTCTACACTTACTTATAATAGAGTTTCTTCAGCTTTCTGTCTTCACTGATAGGATTTCCGGGCCATGTGTAAGTTCTTCGCACACGCAGTCTTGTGAAGTAGCGACTCATTTTTCTGAAATGATTCAGAAGAGACAGTAATCTGTATTAGACTTACAGAAGAAATTAATGAGCCATGCGTTAGAGTTAAATTCAAATGATTCATCCGTATATAAACTATGCTCTAGTGCACTCTTAAAGGGAGCAGGAAGCCATTTGGAACTCGGCCATTCATAGCGTCTCTGCTCGCACAACAGTGATCACTTTACCTTTAAAGGCTCCTTTAAATGATATTAATGCGCGTTAATCCGATTGCTCGCGTACACATTGACCGTATATGAATAATATATCTGGAAGAAAACTTAATACAAATGATTTAAAACCCAAATCTGCAAATAACCTACACAAAACATCCGCTACACAAAGTCTCCACAACTTTTTTCGCGCGTAAATGACGTTTTGTTACTGTCAACGCCTACTTGACCATCGGAAGTGGTTGTGATTACACCCGGAAGCTGTTATTCATAGGCAGGATGTCAAACAAAACATGTTTTCTACTTTTGTGCACTACGTAGTGTTACGTTCAATTTCCTTAAATAGTGCGCTATACTTCACACCCGGAAGTACTTAAATAAGCAATAACCGGCATCTCAAACAAAGTCTTGTTTGTTATACGAATGCACTACGTAGGGTTAAAAGTTAATAGATTCTACGGCATTAAGTAGTGCTCTATGGACATAATATGGAGGCATTTACAACGCACCCCAAAGCATTAAATCGTTGTAATAAAACTGGGCATGAGTGCGCTATGTGAAGTGATAAGAAATCTTCGTATATGATATGTTATAATAACCTATTTCTGACGAAGATATTTACACCCGGCTTTTAATTATTAACCGAATTTTCAACAACTTTTTTTTCAATACGAGTACATTACGTAGTTTGAAAAGTAACCTGCATCCTAACTAGTGCACTTAATCTCCGATAGGGAGCTTTATTTTGCAACACAGCCATTCATACCCGGAAGCTTTTAACCATTGGCTGAATCTCAAATAACTCACTATTTTGTATATACGTGCACTACGTAGGGTGGGAAAGAATGGATTCTACCGCCTAACTAGTGCACTCTGTGTTGAATACCGCGGTATTTGCGACGCAGTCATACAGTGTGTTTTCGCCGGCCTACATGAGCGCGGTTGATTTCTCTGCAGTAGTAGCTGTGCTGTTGTATTATATGTCATGGCGAACAGAACAGTTAAAGATGCAAACAGCATACACGGAACTAATCCACAATATCTAGTGGAGAAAATCATTCGGACGCGAATCTACGAGTCTAAATACTGGAAAGAAGAATGTTTCGGGCTTACAGGTGTGCTAAAGAGGCTGAGCTGGTGCTAACGCTGTTAGCCGGGCTGTAGCTAAAGCTAGCGCAACATTGTTATAAGAATATTATTATAAGACTTCTCTTTAAATAGCGCTGCCTGCTTACATTCAGAGTGCTTTATAATGAAATCTACAATATCTTAAGGCATTGCTTTCTTAAATAATTCGGTTAAACCTGAGATTTTTCTGGATGATAACTGGAGAGTCAAAAAAACAGCGTTTATTGCAGAGGTTTTGCAGTAAGATGCAGCTTTATTCACTTTGCTTGAGATAATTTATGAGGCTTTGTTTCACTTAAAACCCTTAAACTGAAGGCATGAAAAGTCTCAAGCAGTTTGTTGAGCATCTTTCAGGAGATCTTAAGTCGGAAGTAAGGTTGTTTTGCTGAGTTGGTGTAAAGAATGAAAAAAGTACACAAAAAGTGTTTAGAAATCAGATTATTAAGTATCTATAATCATTATAAACCAGATAGATACACTACATTGCCAAAAATATTGGAACATCCCTCCAAATCACTGAATTCAGGAGTTGGGCTCGGCTCCTTAGTTCCAGTGAAAGGAACTCTTAATGCTACAGCATATCAAGACATTTTGGACATTTTCATGCTCCCAACTTTGTGGGAACAGTTTGGGGATGACCCCTTCCTGTTCCAACATGACTGTGCACCTTTTGAAAATCTTTGGGATGAATTAGAGCGGAGACTGCGAGCCAGGTCAAACTGGGACGTCTGGCTTTACATGCACATGAATGTCATACGGAGTTGTTCCACCCTTTGCAGCTATAACAGCTTCAACTCTTCTGGGAAGGCTTTCCACAAGGTTTAGGAGTGTGTTTATGGGAATTTTTGACTGTTCCTTTAGAAGTGCATTTGTGAGGTCAGGCACTGATGCTGGACGAGACGATCTCCGATCTAATTTATCCCAAAGGTGTTTTATCGGGTTGAGGTCAGGACTCTGTGCAGGCCAGTCAAGTTCCTCCACACCAAACTCACTCATCCATGTCTTTATGGACCTTGCTTTGTGCACTGGTGTGCAGTCGTGTTGGAACAGGAAGGGGTCATCCCCCAACTGTTCCCACAAAGTTGGGAGCATGAAATTGTCCTAAATGTCTTGGTATGCTGAAGCATAAAGAGTTCCTTTGACTGGAACTAAGGGGTCGAGCCCAACTCCTGAAAAATAACACCTCAATACAATGATTTGGAGGGGTGTCCCAAAACTTTTGGCAATATAGTGTAGATAGATTGATAGAGATTTCATGGTACTTTTGATACATTTATTCATTTAACAGACACTTTTATCCACATTTGCACTACATGCACATGCTACCGTTTTCATTTCTTATATATTTATTTTTCTATTGCAATTTTCCACCATGTTATATCCCTATATTCCTAAAAGTTCTGTTTTATTTTATTGTATCCTAGTTGTGTCTCATTTTTATTCTTTTACCTTAATGTTAATCGGCTCTATTTTGATATCTTTGCTCTTCTGGCCAATGCTGTGGCCGTCTAAAGCCGAGCTGGTTGTGGACAAAGCCATGGAGCTGAAATACGTTGGTGGCGTCTTCGGAGGAAACATCAAACCCACACCGTTCTTATGTCTCACCCTGAAGATGCTCCAGATTCAGCCGGAGAAAGACATCATCGTAGAATTCATCAAGAACGAAGATTTCAAGTAAGGAGAGGGATTTGATTTGCTGATATCGATCTGCTTGTGTCCTGTGTAGAGATTTACTTGGGTGTTGAGTCTCATGACTGAATGAAAAACTGAAATCTATCAAACAGAAACTAGATTTAATGTCAGTTTATTAAAGAGCGGATTGAACTTTGTCTTTCTCTCTATTCAGATACGTCCGTCTGCTTGGAGCCATGTACATGCGGCTGACAGGCACAGCAGTGGACTGCTATAAGTATCTGGAGCCGTTGTACAACGATTACAGGAAGATAAAAAGCCAGAACAGAAACGGAGGTAAAACCAGCATGTCTGTATTACTCCAGTGCCTTTTCAGCTGCTTGTTGTGAATGAAATAATAATAATAAAAAGAACAATTCATAAAATGCAGCTCAAAAGGCTTCACCTGTGTTTCCTCAGAGTTTGAACTGGTGCACGTGGACGAGTTCATCGACGAGCTGCTTCATGCCGAGCGTGTGTGCGACATCATCCTCCCCAGGCTTCAGGTTTGTTGTTCAGATTGAAATCCAAAATGACATTTTAAGGTAAGCATCTGTGCTGAATCCTGAGTGCTAATGGATGTGATGTCTTTAGAAGAGGCAAGTTCTGGAGGAGGCTGAGCTGCTCGATACACGTATCAGTGCCCTGGAAGAAGACCTAGATGAAGTGGAGTCCAGTGAAGAAGAAGAGGAAGAGGAGGAGGAGAAGGTATTGAGCTGAGCTAGGAAATTTGTGTATAAATATATACTGGAGACCTGGTTTGTGCTCAGTAGTTTTGCAGACAAATAATTGCATGCTCTATAAAATTAAACCACAAAAAAATATTTTTGATCAATAAGAATCATAAATGCATTCAAAAACACACAAATTGTGTGGAATTTGCAATTGTACAATTTTTGACATTTGTTTTTTTGTTATTTTTTTCTTTTAATTTAGTTTTTGAGTTTAGTAGTTTGTGTGTTTTATTTAAACAATAAAATTCATGCATGTATTTAAAAATGAATGCACAAATTAATTGGAAATTGATGTAAGATAACTATTTTGTTGGTGCAACTATTTATTTTTCAAAATATTAATTTGACTATATTTATTTTTATTTGTTTGTGTTATGAAGGAACATTTTATGAAGTGCACACACACAAAGTGTGCAAGTTAATTGGAAATGGATACCTGTAAATATTTGCTTAAAAATGTAGTTTCAATTACTGAGAAAAGGTTTTTAAAGTAAATTGCATTGCAAACATTGAAAAAATGCATAAATTGATTGGAAATTGCATGTTTGTCTGATTGGATGCTACATTCGTTAATATTGATCTGACATCAAAATCAATATGGAAAGTAAACAGACTCCTGATGGGTAGAAGGTGTAGAAATAGCTTCCAGACATTTCTGTAATTTTGTCCTCTGATGGCATTTAGCCGGAGCGAGTGCAGGCTCCCGAGCCGCACAGACGGAGTTACAGAGATATGGACAGACCACGCAGATCTCCATCTCCCCGCTACAGACGGAGCCGCTCGCCCAGAAGGTTAGTGATATATAATAAGAATAAATTCAAGAACTTCTGTTAAAGTTTTAATGAGCTTTCGATTCAGCTGCTTAATGTTTCCATTCTGCACTAACTAGTCTGTTTGAGCATAATGAGAGACCGGAGTGCATCACGTATGTGAACAATCTCTTTTCTTTTTCGTTCACAGACGAAGCAGATCACCGAAGAGACGCAGGTACACATCTTCAGAAATCTCCTTGTTTTTATTCCTGTTCTTTAGCGAGGATGTAAGCGAGTCATGGAGTGCCATGTTACCAGTTTGAACTCATCTGAGCAGTGATTTTTATTTTTAAAGCAGTTTGAAAGCTGTATGTTAAGAGTGCACAAAGCTGTCATTAAATCCGCTAAGAATGAAGAGTATTAGATTTGTTTAAGAACAGCGCGAAACAGAAATCGTAGCACATTTTTTGCTCGTAACGCGACGTTTCCATGTATAACAGGTAAATAGTCAGGTAAAATGTGACATTAATGGGTCGTCTATACAGTGGAACCTTGGTATATAAATGTCATTCATATGCCCTTACAAATTTTCAACTTAAGAATTGAAAATTTGCAAGAAATTTGCATCGGCATGACGTTTGCTTTCTCCTCCAGTCCTTCTCCCAGACGTGAGCGAGAGCGTGAGCGCGAGCGCGATCGCGATCGCCACCGCAGTAAGAGTCCACGCAGACACCGCAGCAGATCCAGAGACAGAAGACACCGCTCCAAATCTCCAGGTACACGACATCTCACAACACTTCTCACAGTCTGTTCTCTCAGAGCTTTATAATAATAAAATCTCAAAATGAAGAAATAATGTTTATTTTACACCACCATTTTTATGAAGGTGTTACTTATTCTGTAGCACAGTCTGTTTGTGGCTTGTAAATAACATTCATTACATGAAAACTCAGTTTCATTGACTCAAAAATAATAAAAGGTCTGATGGATTATATTGCATTTGATTGCAGGGATAGTTTTACCTAGTATATATTTTTTTTTCGATACCACAGGTCATCACAGAAGCCACAGGCACCGCAGTCACTCAAAATCACCAGAGAGGTAACAACACTGTCGTTATTTCAGTATTCATTCACAATGATACATTTGTGTGGTACAGTTTGTTTATGAGCTTTTCTTTATATGTTTAACATGATTTCATGATTTTCTCTTTTCTTTCCAGTCGCTCGAAGAAGAGTCACAAGTCAAAGAGGAAATGAAGATCATGGGAGCTGTATTGTGTGTTTTAAAAAAAAAAAAAAATTCACTTTTTTTATTGCATCTGTCATTAATGTAAAGTCATGTTAATTTTCTCATTAGATCATTAAAACTACAAATGTTTTTGAAGCTATCTTACATTTGTGTAATGAATTTTTACTTTTATCGGTTTTAGACAGTTTAATTCTGTTCCTGCATCCCGATGTTTATAGATTTATCTATTTGCCAATTATGAATCAGCGTAAATAAACCATTGTTCACGTTGTTCATCAGTTTATCACAGTGATTTACAAAAAATACAAGTAAATCAGTGTTTTTTTTTTCTTCCTATGGTTCCATTTGTAATTTACACTGCTCTCTGCTGCCTGCAGGATGAATTGCAATTGGCATGAACAGATTAAAAGCCTTTGACAAATCCTGGCCCCTGCCTCCAAATGGACACAAACCATGTCAGCAAAATGCATCCACATCATCACTATTTTTTTGTTTGTTTGTTTTTTGCTTGAATAATTATTAATAATTAAGTTACCTTTTCAGGAAAAGCAGCTCTGTCCAGACCAGTGTGGGAAACCGAAGCCTGAAATGAAGGAGCTAAACAGAGCCGTAATATGGCAATATTAAATCACACTTTTTATTTAATAGCTTTTTAGTAGCTATTGGCTTTTAACCCCTTTTGGTGTGCATCAGTCATTTTGCTCACTGCAAATACTTCTAAGCAATAAGAACTTAGAAATACATCAGATTTCTGAGCACGGTGGCTTAGTGGTTAGCACGTTTGCCTCACATCTCCAGGGTTGGGGGTTTGATTCCCGCCTCCGCCGTGTGTGGAGTTTGCATGTTGTCCCCGTGCCTCGGGGGTTTCCTCCGGGTACTCCGGTTTCCTCCCCCAATCCAAAGACATGCATTGTAGGTTGATTGGCATCTCTAAATTGTCCGTAGTGTGTGTACCCTGTGATGGGTTGGCACTCCGTCCAGGGTGTATCCTGCCTTGATGCCCAATGACGCCTGAGATAGGCACAGGCTCCCTGTGACCCGAGTATAGATCGGATAAGCGGTAGACAATGAATGAATGGATAACATACATGCAGATAATTGTGAAACAGCAAAATGTATACATTTATATTCCAAAGAAAATACAATACATGTGTTTTGCAACTTAAAGAGGGCTGAATTAAATCAATTGAATGTTTCATCTTATTTTCAACAATAACAAAGGATGCCTTTGTGAGAATTTGCATTCACCAGTGTAGGATTTATCCATGCAAATCTCACATTGACCTATAAATAAAGTGTTATATTGACTTTATGGAACAATTAAATATGTTTTGTCGCCAGTATTTTGAGGTGGATTTCTGTCTGTGTATAGTTTGAAGTGTGCTCCCTGTATTTGTGTGGGTTTCCTCTGGGTTCTCTGTTTTCCTCTGACCTTCTAGTTGCATTGGTAAGTGTGTGTGGTGCCCACTGGTGTCTCATACAGGATGCATCCTGCCTCGTACCTCATGTGTTCCCGGGATGGACTTCAGACCAAAACCATCCCTGACAAGATACAGCACTTACTGAAGATGTTATTATGATGAATGTGTTTCTAAATTGTAGTCATAACTATATGAGATTTTCCAACTCGGTTTTAGTAGCACCATCTCAGTCTGTGTTTTATCAGACCAAGCAGAATTTATAAGCAGTGAAATAAACTATAAATGGTTAATGTATTAGTTTTTATCTTGGTATATTTTATGAATATGTTGAAATATTACTTTATTCCATATGATATCTCATAATAAAGGTAATGTCCCAGGTACACTCAGAAAAATTGAAACCTTTATTGATTTACTATTGTTATGGGACTTCAAACTAAATATTTCACATATGATTGGGTAATATAAATATGTATAATATGAAGGATTTTCTGGTCATTTAACATGTACACTGATCAGGCATAACATTATGCCCACCTGTCTAATATTGTGTTGAACTATATTACAGCTATATTACAATATTACATCCCTGACCCATCAAGGCATGGACTCCACTAGATCCCCGAAGGTGTGCTGTGGTATCTGGCAGCAGGATGTTAGCAGCAGATCCTTTAAGTCCTGGCCTCCATGGGTCCCACCTTGCAACTTACAGGACTTAAAGGATACTTACAGAACTTACAGGATACTTTTGATAGATACTGACCACTGCAGAACTCTCCCCACAAGAGCTGCAGTTTTAGAGATGCTCTGATCCAGTGGTCTAGCCATCACAATTTGGCCCTTGTCAAACTTGCTCAAATCCTTACGCTTGCCCATTTTTCCTGCTTTTAACACATCAAATTTGAGGACAAAATGTTTACTTGCTGCTAAATATATCCCACCCACTAACAGGTGCCAGGATGAGGAGCTAGTCAGTGTTATTCACTTCACCTGTCACTGCTCATAATGTTATGCCAGGTCGGTGTAAATAGTCTAATATAATACAAACAGTTAATACGCCAAACAGGGGGACTTTTATTATGGAAACAATATACGCCGCCGCCATTGTAGCTTTAATAACACTTGCTGCCTTCATTCTTATACATCCAGCTTTCTGCTGCTAATGACAGGCTTTATAAAATGTAATATAAAAGAGTTCGTGTGAACATGGGCGACACATAATCTACAGGAACGGTAAACGCTTTTAGTATACACTGCATAGTTATTCATGTTTACTTAGCCTCTCTTGCTAACGGTGGAAAACTAGCTAACGTTATGTGTGCTGTTGCTTATAGAACAGACAGCTGCACGGATACAGAGAAAATCTTTGGGGTTTTTTGCTATAAATTTTTATAATTGTATATTGTTGTTTGTGCATCATATATTTTGGGTCTGTTTGCATATTTCATTCGAACAGAGAAGTAAACTTCAGTTAAAATGCAGGTAACAGTTCAGTAACGTTAGGCACTTGAGTTATTCCTTTATAGCACGGCGCTGCTGAATTCTCCACTCTGATTGGTCAGAAGGGGTTGATTAATTTTCTGTCACACTTCCGGCTGCGAGGTGAATCAAAGGTTTCTATTGATCAGCTCATCCAAAAATGTTTTCATTCCTATGGTTGTTTTTGCACAAACCGATTAAAATGGTGTGTAATAATTAATATGGGATGGTTTTCTATGAAGAGATGTTTGTTTAGCATTTTTGGAAGGAGTCTCCAGTGTCATTGCTTTGCAACAGACAAAAGTAAAGATGCAGCTTTACACATTCCTTCACAGGACAGTGATTACTAGGTAAAAGGAGAAGCCATGTATTTTTTCTTTCTTATAAAATTTGAAGAAAAGCTGATAATAATTTAGCTGTTATTATGTAAGATAACGGGAACTAACCTGATTCACAGACATTCCATCGCATTACATGTAACTATAAATGGATTTTTTTTTAAAAATCTGATGTGTTATTGTAATAAAATTTGTAATAATTTGCAAAAAGAAACACAATGGCGGAAAAAGACATATGCAGTCCTTTCATTGATTACTTTTCTATAACAGCATGCCTTGTTGTTTATTTATTGTGTAAAATACTGTACAGTTTACACTTAGAAGGTCATGACACTGCAGAGATTATGGTCATTAACACCGCTTGAGAACTTCTCAGATCCCTGATTATTAGCTGAGTTAAGGCAGAATGCCTGATATTTATGTGGAAATGAAGAAACATATACATAAATAATAGTTTGTCCCGTGTCTGTTTAGCCCTCAGTAGCAGCAAGCAGTAGTGGGCAGTGAGTTACACGGATAATGGACTCCTGGACCCCGAACCCCCGAGCCAAGCCCTTCATCCCCCGCCAGCAACGCAGCCTCTACCTTACCTGGAAATACAAATTCACCAACAAACGGGCTCTCCGTCGAATTTGCCAGGTAACATTCTTAATTTCCAACAGCACCATGTATAATGTGTAATATTTCTGTCACTTTTCTCTTTTGCTGTGTGATATTGAGGGAGTTTGTGATTTTTGTGTCCTCAGGGAGGTGCGGTCCTATTCTTGTTCATTACTGTAATTGTGAACATCAAACTTATTCTGGAAACCAGGAGAGCAGCGAACGAGGAAGATCCTGCGCCAGATTACGGTATTCTTCATTTTGAGTCAGAAGTGCTTTGAGACACTTAAAGCAATGCTACATGGTGTTACAATATCTGTAAAATATCTGAAGCACATGTGATAACTTCAGGCACTGATTTTGACACGTTTGCCTGTACTGAGATAAGAAGGGAAAACTCACTGAGGGCTTGTTAAAAACAGTAAACTTTAACAGGTAGTTTTGTACCTCACCACTTTCAAATCCTTGATTCTGGTCAGCGTTGGTTAATTTTTATATAACAGCAGCTCTGACAGAGGAGACAGAAATGGATGTGAGGGTATGACTGTTTATTGCTGCTGTAATGCAAGTGAGAACAGGATCTAACGTCTTTAGGATGATATACAACATTAACTGTAACTACAAACAGTTAAAACCATGAAACGTCCAATAATATATTAAAAATTGTGATCTTTGGCAAAAGATGAATAAAACACTTTATGACATGCCATTATAGGAAATTAATCATCTTTGGCGTGGTAACAGAACACTGATTGCTTGTCATGACGTCATTGATTTCTTTCTTAAAAAAGCACGCTCCATTTGTTCAATGTCTTACATATCCATCTGTCCAACAGCAGTATACTGAAGAAATTATCTTATATTTTTCTGGTCAAGTGTACTTTTAAAACACCCACCGTTAAATTTGTTACCTTATAAAAACACACATTATGAAAGCATAATAGAATCACTATTGTTTCAACATTTTTCCGGCAGAATTTGGTTTCAACCCCAAGACATCTGCTAAAATGAGTTATGAGTAAATAAGTTTTCTGCTCTTCTCTCAAAGCAGGAACTGTGTCCATTTTCGTGCCTGTGATAATGTCATGTATGCTACAGATGCACGAGGTAGAGATTAGGTTGAAAAACCATAGAGTTTTTGCTTAAATGTGTACAGAGGTTATCAATCCATTATGACATTACATTACTTCTGGTGTGTCTGTCAATGATGGATCACTATGTCTGGTGCTGTGTTCTAATACCACTCATAAAAACCTCTTTCCACGTGGTTAAATCTTCTTAGTCATATTGAGGGGTTATTTTATGATTTAATCAGGTCAAGTAAAATTTGTTAGGTGAAGGATTGAGTTGTCATCACTCTAATCACTCTAGATTTAAGTGTCCCAATCTTCTTTTTTTAAACGGTCTGAGTTAATTTATTCCCTATTCTGTCTTCAACTTTTTATGATGTACTTATCATTTATAACTCAGATGATGCCTTGGCCAACATGGAAACGCCTCGAAGACCAGCCAGTGGACGCAAGGTGTTGGACATTGAGGTGTACTCCAGTCGCTCAAAGGTGTATGTGGCAGTGGATGGTACCACAGTGAGTAATTCTCCCCTCTGAGCCCTTTCTACACTTTTTATCTTTCCCCTTTGCTCATCAGATTATATTCTCTTTACATGTTATTTACCTGAAATTCTCCTACATCTACACTTGAAATTTGTAAGAACCTACAATTTGTAACAGGTTTTTTTTCCAGATACGTCCAGTTCTTATTAGATCATCTGTTAATAATTTTTTGGGCTTGATGAAATGTTCCTGTGTAGCATGAACTTTTTGAGCTAACATGTATAAATGAGACATTTATGAGAATAATCCCTTTACTGCTGTCTTCAGGTATTGGAGGACGAGATGCGGGAGCAGGGAAGAGGCATACATGTCATAGTGCTCAATCAGGCTACTGTAAGTAGATTTTAGGATTTCCTTTAATCTAACAGACAAGAAACACTAACTTATTTATTATTAGAATGTAAAGGAACACCCAGGACTACTGTTAAGCGTATTATATTTCCAAGGCTTACACTACCCTTGCTGATTGATGTACAAATATGGCTAAATCAATACACATCATTTTATGTTCAAGTGTCTTTGGGTTATGTATCACTTTCCTGATCTCTCAATATGTGTCCTGTAATGGAAATTCAATAGAAGTAGCATGTTAGATCTCATGTAGTAAGCATTGATGCATAAACAAGAATAAAGTGAAAGGATATATGAAAGATTAAGGAATAGAAAATATAGTGACAAAGTAAGATTATTTTGGATAAATAAGTTTAAAACAGTTGCTATATACAATCAAAATCAAATTGTTTGCATGAAGTCGTCCAGTAATGTCTCGTCTTCCCTGCACAGGGCCACGTAATGGCTAAGCGAGTGTTCGACACCTACTCTCCCCATGAGGATGAAGCTATGATCCTCTTTCTCAACATGGTCACTCGTGGCAGAGTCCTAATCTTCACAATCAAGGTCATCCTCAAACATTCATTCTTTTTCCTCTTGGATATATAATGTGATAGTGTGATAATAGCTGATTGGTGTGTTCTGCGTGCTGTATTCAGGATGAGGGAACCTTCCATTTAAAAGATGCTGCGAAGAACCTCTTGAAGGGACTGGGCAGTCAGGTGGCTGCTACTCTAAGCTGGAGAGACATGTGGACTCTGGTTGTGAAAAAAGGAGGTAAGGATGAATCATTTGTAACACACAAGTAGGCAACACAGTGCTGTGGGTTTTATCGTTGCTTTATTTGATTCATATATTAATTATGTGCGTAATATTTTCCAAGGGTCTTGGATCTGTTACCAAAAACTTGTGTCAAAAAGTGTGTGGGGAAATTCCTAGCATTGAAATTGAGGCCTTTTTTATCATTTCTGTTTGGAAACGATCTTTTTTCACAGTGAAAAGGCTGTTTAAATAATTAGTACAAGACCTATACCATTACTACTGCTGGGCTAAAGATATTTTAAGGGGGCACCACATCAAAAATAAAAAAATTTAAAATATGGTTATTTTGTATGCAGCATTATTGTGAAGAGAACCATGCTGATCAAGTCAAAACGCAGCGTGTTGGGAGCATTACACATGCTTTTATTTGAAGTATAACGAGTCATAACATGCTGTATCCGTGTTCTTAGGTCAGGTGTATGGGGAGAAGCACTCAAAATCACCTGCTCTCTCCACCTGGGGAGATCCTGTGCTGCTGAAGACAGACGTTCAGCTCACAGCGGCTGAAGGTACAGACCTGACTTATTTGTCTATTGTCTTTCAGTGCTGATCATTAGCGCCACTTTTATTAAGGTTGTGTAGCATATAGTGCCTGAATATCATGAACAAGTTTAACGGTACAGACATTCGGCCTCTGGTTATTTTATGTCACAGCTGTCTGGTAAAGAGAGTGATGTTGAACGAAGATGTTCAGCACTCAACGTTTATCCCAGCACTTTTTAACAGCACATCTGTGTGTCTGTTTATAGAGGCAGAGTGTCACTGGGCAGACACGGAGCTGAACCGAAGGAGGAAACTCTTCTGCAGTAAAGTGGAGGGTTATGGCAGCATCTGTAGCTGCAAGGATCCAGCACCAATAGAGTTCAACCCAGAGCCAGTAAAAACACTGAATTATTCAGTTTCTTTTTTTCTATTGTAGACGTTTAAGAAAATGTTCTTTTGCATAGTGTCCCCTAATTTCACCATGTGAGAGGTTTTCGCAGATCACCACACACTTACGAAGAGATAATAATCTGTTATAATTAAAATGATGAGTTTAAACTATATTTTTCTTGTTTAGCTTCCCAACAATAATGTCTACAACGTCCCAGTTGCCGTCATTGCAGGGAACAGACCAAACTATCTGTACAGGTGAGTAGTAGGTACAGTCCTGTTTTCCTAATGCAACGTGCAGTGTGTCATGAATAAAACACCCTGTCTCTGTCTCCAGAATGCTGCGGTCCCTGCTGTCCTCCCATGGTGTGAACCCACAAATGATCACTGTTTTTATTGATGGTTACTATGAGGTACGCTATCTCTTGTCTTCTCTACATTTGCCTGTCCTCATTCGAACTGTTCGCACCTAATTTTTGGTTTGAGAGTTAAGTAAAAGTACAAATTCATAACCAAATAAGTACAGCTTCATGTTTTTTAGTCAAATTAAACAATTAAAGTAAATGCTAACAATATATAGAATTTATTTTAATTTATTTAATGTTTTAAAAGGATAAGTTGAAGAAAGCATCACAGAAGAAAATATCTGCCTCAGGATCAGGAATGATTTCATTTACTGATTGTAAATTCCCTCTTCTAAATTCTCCCCAAACAGGGAGCCTGAGAAAACATTAGATACAGCCTATTAAGAACAGCTTTAGTCATAATCTCTAAAATGTTAGCTAGTATGAGAATAACTCTGATGATACACACTAATGAATGCTGGTTTTAGCCAGCTGCATTAAAATATATACAAAGTGTATACAGCAGCAGTTTGATTACTGTGATAAGCCCTCATTTGTATCATTTTCTGTGACAAAAAATTGTATTTATTAATTTATTAGGAAGGGGGGGCACGGTTGCTTAGTGGTTAGCACGTTTGCCTCACACCTCCAGGGTTGGGGGTTTGAGTCCCGCCTCCGCCATGTGTGTGTGGAGTTTGCATGTTCTCCCCGTGCCTCGGGGGTTTCCTCCGGGTGCTCCGGTTTCCTCCCCCAGTCCAAAGACATGCATTGTAGGTTGATTGGCATCTCAAAATTGTCCGTAGTGTGTGATTGCGTGAGTGAATGAGAGTGTGTGTGTGTGTGTGTGTGTGCCCTGCAATGGGTTGGCACTCCGTCCAGGGTGTATCCTGCCTTGATGCCCTATGACGCCTGAGATAGGCACAGGCTCCCCGTGACCCGAGTGTAGTTCGGATAAGCGGTAGACAATGAATGAATGAATTTATTAGGAATTTATCTAAATGCCATGAAACTTTTAGACCTTAAGTCACCTTATGACTTTACATATACATGATTATAGAGAATGTAGTTAGAGTTGAAAGTAGAGATTTAATTTAATGATATCTGATTGAAGGTTTAATAAAGACTGTATAGTTTTAATAAAGGTTTCAGAAACTCAGATTTTTCCCCTATTCTTTGTTATGTAGGAGCCCATGGATGTGGTGGAGCTGTTTGGGCTTAAAGGAGTTCAACACACACCCATTAGTATTAAAAATGCCCGTGTGTCCCAGGTAATTGATCATGCCTGTATTGTTTTATATCTTGATCCAATAAAAGTATGAAAGAAGTCTTCATGGATAATTTATTTACAATTTTACTTTTCTCACAGCACTACAAAGCCAGTTTGACTGCAACTTTCAATCTCCATCCGGTGAGAATCATTCCATCCAGTAGGATTTAAAACCCTGAAATCTATTACAGCAGGCTTTGACAAATCCTTGTTGATTTTTAGGATGCAAACTTTGCCATTGTCCTGGAAGAAGATCTGGATATTTCTATAGATTTCTACAGGTATGTAAGCTTCATAATGTTTACAGAATGCTGTCATGCACACTAGAGGGCAGCAAGCTCCATCAGAAAGAGCAGAAAGTTACAGCTGTGATCATAGATAAGAATCTGAACACTCGAGTGCGAAAACTATGCCTTAACAATTAATATTATATTTATTGTAGTTGTTTTAAGTGTCCTATTGTTTGTAACGCAATCAATTGTTCTTTAGTTTTCTCAGTCAGACCATTCATTTGCTTAATGAAGATGAGAGCATTTATTGCATATCAGCCTGGAATGATCAGGTGAGTTTTGCAGTAACAGCTTGATATTTATAATATTTTGTGTACAAAAGCAAGTGCAATAAAATAACAATGCTTTTTACGGGACAATGTGGTAACCATACAGTGCTGTATTAATCTAAATTTAGAACTGTTTGTACCTTGGTTGTATATCTGAGCCTGTTTCCCATCGTATAATGGTGTGAGTGGATAAATACAACAAATCCAACGTAATTATATTAAATATTTAAAAACAGACAGCAAGGATTTCCTGGTTTTTTTAACACTTGATGGGTACATTATTAGAGACTAGAAGAAAACGTGAATATAAAATGTAAATTTTCATTGTCTTCCGCTTATCCCGAGCCGGGTCGCAGGGGCAGCAGTCTAAGCAGGGATGCCCAGACCTCCCTCTCCCCAGACACTTCCTCCAGCTAATCCGGAGGGACCCCGAAGGGGTTCCCAGACCAGCCGAGAGACATAGTCTCTCCAGCATGTCCTGGGTCTTCCCTGGGGCCTCTTCCCGGTGGGGCATGCCCGGAACACCTCCCCAGGGAGACGTCCAGGAGGCATACCCGAACAGATGCCCAAGCCACCTCAACTGTCCCCTTTCGATATGGAGGAGCAGCGGCTCTACTCTGAGCTCCTCCCGGATTCTAGAACTCCTTACCCTATCTCTAAGGGAGCGCCCCGCCACCCTACGGAGAAAGCTCATTTCGGCTGCTTGTATCCGGGATCTTACCCTTTCAGTCATGACCCAGAGCTCATGACCATAGGTGAGAGTAGGAACGTAGATTGACTGGTAAATCGAGAGCTTCGCCTTCCGGCTCAGCTCTTTCTTCACCACAACAGACCGGTACATAGACCGCATTACTGCTGCCGCTGCACCGATCCGTCTGTCAATCTCACGATCCATCCTTCCCTCACTCGTAAACAAGACCCCGAGATACTTAAACTTCTCCACTTGAGGAAGGAGCTTCCCTCCAACCTGGAGGGTGCAAGCCACCTTTTTCCGGTCGAGAACCATGGCCTCAGATTTGGAGGTGCTGACCCTCATCCCAGCCGCTTCACACTCAGCTGCAAAACGCCCCAGTGCATGCTGTAAGTCCAGGCCTGAAGGAGCCAACAGGGCAACATCATCTGCAAAAATTAGCAATGAAATCCTGTGGTCCCCAAACCGGACACCCTCCAGCCCCTGGCTGCGCCTAGAAATTCTGTCCATAAAAACAATGAACAGAACCGGTGACAAAGGACAGCCCTGTCGGAGTCCAACATTCACTGGGAACAGATCTGACTTACAGCTGGCAATGCGAACCAAGCTCCTGCTCCGGTTATATAGAGACCGAACAGCCCTTAACAGAGGGCCACGGACCCTGTACTCCCAGAGCACCTCCCACAGAATGCCACGAGGGACATGGTTGAATGCCTTCTCCAAGTCCACAAAACACATGTGGACTGGTTGGGCAAACTCCCACGAACCCTCGAGCACCCTGTGGAGGGTATAGAGCTGGTCCAGCATTCCACAACCAGGACGAAAACTGCATTGCTCCTCCTGTATCCGAAGTTCGACTAATGGTCGGACTCTCCTCTCCAGTACTCTGGAATAGACTTTCCCTGGGAGGCTGAGGAGTGTGATCCCCCTATAGTTGGAACACACCCTCTGGTTCCCCTTCTTTAAAAAGAGGAACCACCACCCCGGTCGCCCAGTCCAGGGGCACTGTCCCTGACCGCCACGCTATGTTGCAGAGACGTGTCAGCCAAGATAGCCCCACAACATCCAGAGACTTAAGGTACTCAGGACGAAACTCATCCACCCCCGGTGCCTTGCCACCAAGGAGCTGCTGAACTACCTTAGTGACCTCAGCTTGGGTGATGAATGAATCTACCTCTGAGTCCTCGGCCTCTGGTTCCTCTACGGAGGGCATGTCAGTGGGATTGAGGAGATCCTCGAAGTATTCCTTCCACCGTCCGACAATATCCCCAGTCGAGGCCAGCAACTCTCAAACCTCCACTGTAAACAGTGTTGGCAGAGAGCTGCTTACCCCTTCTGAGGCGCCGAACGGTCTGGCAGAATTTCCCCGAGGCCGTCCGATAGTCCTTCTCCATGGCCTCACCGAACTCCTCCCAGACCCGAGTTTTTGCTTCCGAGACCACCCGGGCTGCAGTTTGCTTGGCCTGCCGGTATGCCTCAGCTGCCTCCGGAGTCCCCCGAGCCAACCAGGCTCAATAGGACTCCTTCTTCAGCTTGACGGCATCCCTTACTTCCAGTGTCCACCATTCGGGGATTGCCGCCGCGACCGGCACCAGAGACCTTACGGCCACAGCTCCGGATGGCTGCGTCAACAATGGAGGAAGAGAACATGGTCCACTCAGACTCAATGTCCCCAACCTCCCTCGGGATCTGGTTGAAACTCTCCCGGAGGTGGGAGTTGAAGACCCCCCTGACAGAGGGATCAGCAAGATGTTCCCAACAAACCCTCACAATACGTTTGGGTCTGCCAAGTCTGTCCGGCATCCTCCTCCGTAAGTGGATCCAACTCACCACCAGGTGGTGATCGGTTGACAGCTCCGCCCCTCTCTTCACCCGAGTGTCCAAGACATGCGGCCGAAGGTCAGATGACACGACCACAAGGTCGATCATTGATCTCCGGCCTAGGGTGTCCTGGTACCACATGTACTGATGGGCACCCTTATGCTTGAACATGGTGTTCATTATGGACAGGCCGTGACTAGCACAGAAGTCCAGCAACAGGACACCACTCGAGTTCAGATCGGGGGGCCGTTCCTCCCAATCACACTCCTCCAGGTATCACTGTCGTTGCCCACATGGTCATTGAAGTTCCCCAGCAAAACTATGGAGTCCTCAGTCGGAGCACCTTCTATCTCTATCTCTAGCCGGTACCGCTCAACCTCCCTCACCAGCTCAGGCTCCTTCCCCCCCAGTGAGGTAACATTCCATGTCCCAAAAACCAGATTCTTCGTCCAGGGTTTGGGTCGTCGGGGCCCCCGCCCATGACTGCTACCCAAAACACACTGCACCGGACACTTATGCTCCTTCCTGCGAGTGGTGGGCCTACAGGAAGGTGGGCCTGCGTCTTTCCTTCGGGCTGTGCCCGACCGAGTCCCACAGGCAAAGACTCGGCCACCAGACGCTCGCCTGCGTGCCCCAACCCCAGGCCTTGCTCCAGGGTGGGGCCCCGGTGACGCCAGTCCGGGCGACGTAACGGTCCTTGATTGTATTTCCATAAAGGTTGTAAAGGTGTAAAATGTAAAGGTGAATAACATTTACATTTGTTGCATATATAAATTTGCATATATAAAATGTAAAGTATCAATATAAAGAATAAAATGTGCCTTTTATCTGATTTTTAAAGTAATGTATTAATTCATTTGAGATCTGATCTTGGCTGGTAAATAATTGCTACAGATTTGCATTTAGATTTGCAATAATTAATTTTTGACAGGACATAAAACACAAGGCTTTTCTGAGCAAGCTCGCGGTACTATATCTATGTGAACAATTTGAAATATATAAAGACAGTCAATCTATAACGTATATAATAATGCTTTAAATACTGGTTGCGGTACTTTAAAATCTAAAGCAAAAGAGACTGTGAGCCAATATTATGTCACAAGGATTGGTGTACTATGTACACATTTGTATGTACGTGTTGCTGTTGTTGGTGATGCTTCCTAAACGCCATATTTGTTAAAGATTTCACACCATGCTTGCAAAGAAGAGTACAGAGTATGCATCCCTTTCTAAAACCATACAGAATGTTGCATTGTTTTTTTTGTTTTTTTTAGAATCATGATCACAGAGAAATTACAATGAATTTCTCATTATGGCCAATTAGACTAAAACCATTTAAGGACATTCTCAGACAGTTCAATCCCCTTTCTCGATCCTGTCTAGTAGAAAGAACTTCTGGAGAAAACTCTAATAGAAGAAGAACTGACACTGCTCTAGTCAGGATTTTATGTGATCATCTGTGATTTGAATATTTTTAGCTTGTTAAAGGCAGTTGTACAGAATTCATAGTTAGTGGTTTTCGTACCTTAGAAAGAAGGATTAACAAATTCAGGACAGATACTTAATTACTATATGGAAGTAACACAATGTGGGATCATGCATCACTGCTCCATGCCATACCCCATTGTCCAGTGGAAAAGAGCTATTATTGTACAACACAGTTTTCAAGAATTTGTATGATTTCTACTAAAAAAGACAGTACTGTACTTAATTTGTGTGTTTTATCCCTTTGTTTTTAGGGATATGAGCACACAGCAGAGGACCCATCACTGCTTTACAGGGTGGAGAGTATGCCAGGACTAGGCTGGGTACTCAAAAAGAGCCTCTACAAGGATGAACTAGAACCCAAGTGGCCCACACCTGAGAAGGTCCGAAGGCTGTGTATAAACCATAATTTGATTGATTTCTTGATATAGAAGTGAATCAGTCCCACTACTAAGAGAGATGCTCTTCTCACACACACTTCATGTTTGTGTGTTTTCTCTCTGGTAGTTGTGGGACTGGGATATGTGGATGCGCATGCCAGAGCAAAGGAAGGGGAGAGAGTGTATAATTCCTGATGTCTCCCGCTCCTATCACTTTGGCATCGTTGGCCTCAACATGAACGGTTACTTCCACGTGAGTAATGATTTTGGGAATAGGTTGACGATCATCTCCAGAGCTTGCACTTTGCCGGTCTCAAGCCCAGATAAAAATGGAAGAGCATCCGGGATAAAACCTGTGCCGAAATCAAATATGTGGATCGGTTGACATTAGATCAAGTTTTCAAATCGGTCACCTAAAATAATGTGAGAATACAATGCCTTTCTGTGCTTTTCATAATAAATTTACTGGTTCTATGCACTTTTTTTTTATACTGCATGTCAGTTTTACCAATGGAAGCATGGTCTTAATTGGTGGGATTTATTTCAAATCCAATTTGTCAAATTAAGGATAAATGACAATATCCAACAGCTGTCTCGTGTACTAACACACTAGGAAGATAAATTTAATTTGCTTGCTATGTTTGCATAACATTAATCTTTTTGGGGCCTGGAACTGACTCCAAAAGCTTTGGGCTTGAAACAGGGAATCAACTGTGGGATCGGCTCTTGGCACCTTTGATGTTTTTTTGACCTTTTCATGTATGATGACCAAAAATCTGAATGATTATTTTATGCATTGGCATGCACAAAATATCAAAAATATAATACATGTATGTTTTACATATAAATAAAGTTGATGTTGTAGTGTTTATCAAAATTGATCAGTGCAATACACTGCGAAGAAAATTTTATTCTGTTTCAATGCCAATTTTGAACTATTTTTAGTTGTTTCAGTCCTAATTAAAACATTGGTATTTTATTGAGCTCAGAATGTTTAAGACTACAGTCCTGAAAACATGCAATTCTGAATATTTTAATATTCTGTTTTATTTGCAGGAAGTATATTTTAAGAAGCATAAGTTTAACACCGTCCCAAATGTCCAACTGAAAAATGTTAATAGGTATGTATATGATTCTGTTGTTGTTGAATGTTTTACATTTAAATATAGCCAAACATTTTTTTAAGTGATTCATTTACTTGCATTGTTCCATGTTTGCGTTAATAGCTTGAAGAAAGATGCCTATGAAGTAGAGATACAGAATCTTTTACGGTAAATCCAATTTGTCTTATTAATCGATATAACAAAATAAACAACCCTAGGTCAGTGATTTTTTTGCATTAAATGCATTATTTGGAAGTCATTGATTTTTACTTTTTTTATAATGAAAAGATGCTATTTTTGTATAATATTCAATATATACACTGTTAAAGAGAGACACACATTGTATCTACTCTTATTAATGTAGCAAATAATTCAATATGGCACCTGAAGGATATAACTGTAATATAACTTTTTGTTTAATTGCAGTGAGGCTGAAGTTCTGGATCACAGCAAGAACCCATGTGAAGACTCGTTCATCCCAGACACTGAAGGAAAGACCTACATCATGTTCATAAAGATGGAGCAGGAGACAGACACAAGCACTTGGACTGAACTGGCCAAGGTACAACTGCCCTTTATTAATGACGTGTAAAAGATCAGCTGTTGTGGCAAAAGAAATAGATGACTTTTAGTACTGACCTTAAAGAAAACTGTTATGGTTGGTGTTTTAACAGCACATTGACACTGTGTGTCATTTTTTTATTCTGTCTTTGTAATTTGGCATTTTGTAGTGTACTTCTTTCCCCCAAAATGATGACAGTATTGCTGTGTGTATTTTTGCAGTACTTTATATTAGTTTTCTGTTTTGTAAAGGTTTCATGCCTTTCCCTTTTAGATTTGCATATATGTATATTAGATTTATATATATGTATATTTCTAAAAAGTATAACTGATCAAATGAAATCGTGACATTGCATCATGCATAGAAACTAATGAATGGTTTGTGTTCTCTGTCTGTAGTGCCTGCATGTGTGGGATCTAGATGTTCGAGGCTATCACAGAGGCCTCTGGAGGCTCTTCAGAAAGAAAAACCACGTCCTTGTTGTAGCTGTTCCAATCTCTGCTTACTCGTAAGTCATACAACCCCATACCTCTTGTGCAGCTCTGTGTGTCTCTGTAGCTGTTTTTGTAGACCTTACAAACATAACATATCCCTTACAGCACTCGTAAACCTGCCCATGTTACCCCTATTCACCTGGAGCCTCCACCTAAAGATGAGGCAGCCCCTGTGGAACAGATCTAGAGCAGCTGCATTTGAACAGGTCTCATTAAACAAAGGGTCCCACTTGCACTAGGCCTACACTGAGAGAACCTTCTGCCTTCAGGCCACAGCGTAAGCTGCTACAGCTGCTACCGCTTCTCTACTGGATCATCCTCTGATACTTGCTGCCTGTGTACGTCCGTTATGTGAGCGAGGAATATGCAAATGGTGAGTAGAGTAGCTCTTCCAGACCCTCAAATGAGATGTGTAGTGGGAAATGTGTGTGCTCTGTCAGTGATTGGGAGAAAATGGCAGCGTTTTTTTTTTTTTCTCCCTGAAAGACACGTCATTTGATAAAGTAATGGGTAAAAAAGGGCTGTGCTACTTGTTAGAATAGTTATGAAGAGGAAATGTGGATTGTTAAACACTACTGAATGCTTTTGGTTGTACTGTATATACATTTTAACTTATTTATTTTGCCAGTATCAAGCTAGTTGAAGTTGTTGGCAACACTTAAGAGTGGTGTTTATAGGGCCATAATAGTCCTTCATGATAACTGACATAAGTCATAAAAATTCATAAACTCTAATTGTATTGGCTAATTGTATAAATCCTGATGTGATGACACAAATCAAGTGACCATGTTATGACACTATCCAAGCTAATGACTTTATAGATTAGTGTACTTTTGGTATTTCACATTCCCCTAACAGTGATTGTTACACATCAAATATCAAGGAGACTGGAAATAACTATGACATTAGTGCCATGATATTGCCAAACTCAGAATTATGAGATAAATGCCATGTAGCATAATTACCATTGTCACTATGACAAAACCAGTCTTTATGACCGCTTGATGTCTTATGTAGCCCTATGAACACCACCCTGAAATAAAAAAAAATATATACACTTAGTGTTTTGAATAAAAAAGTTTTATAGACATATTTTTGCAGACAAAAAGATCATATTTTTGATCATGCATTTCAGGTGTGTGTTTTAATTTATTAATCACCTGCGATTGATTTACTGGTAGAGAGAATGTCTACTGGTAGAGCATTGCCTGAGGTGGAGTTTTCTAGTTCAAGGCTGTATCAGGCTGCCTTCATCTAGCAGACTGGAGAATTGGCGTTTGTATTGATGTTGTAGCCATAGGCGTTTTACAGTCTGAATGAAATTCATGTAAGTCTCGTTTGCTAGAAAACATCACCTTTACCTGATCTTGAATCGAACATGCCTTATATGGTACAGTTTTGACAAGTTCAGCCATCGGTCTGTTCAACACTTTACACTGATAACATTGTGTTAGCATTTCAGTCTCTTTCCTTTCCTAAGTTTATCTGTATTACGACATTTTATTTTATTATATTAATGTTCGTGACATGTCATACAATGTTATGTAATGATTTCATGGCTGATATTTTAAATTATAAATCATAATGGTACGACTGGAAGTATTAAATTTACAGTTTGTTCCGTCGGTTATTAACAGTTTTCAAAAACTTTGCAATAGGTTTGATTTCACCATTTCAAACGGATATATTGTAAATGTATTTAGAGATACCACTAGTCGAATGAGTGTGTGTGTGTGTGTGTGTGTGTGTGTGTGTGTGTGTGTGTGTGTGTGTGTGTGTGCCCTGCGATGGGTTGGCACTCCGTCCAGGGTGTATCCTGCCTTGATGCCCAATGACGCCTGAGATAGATACAGGCTCCCCGTGACCCGAGAATAGATCGGATAAACGGTAGACAATGGATATCACAAGTCCTTTAAACATTTCCCTGTTGATTATTTCTATACTTGTTTTGTATTTTGCTGTTGATTTTTTTTTTGTTGTTGTTTTTTAATAAAATTAAATGTTTATAAGCTTTTGCTTTTTATCCTGCCTTTTTTCAGTTCAGCACACTTAATCAGCTTAGTCAGTTTTTATAAACATATTTTACCAGGTATATTTTCTATGTATATCTATTCAGATTTTGAGGAATGAATTGCAGTTTTCACCAATTTATTCATTTAGCTAGTCATGCTTATGCTTATATTTACTTATATTCGCTGATTCAAAATTGTAGTTAAGAGAAGAGCTCCCTTGCACAATTTTCACAGTTGCATCCAACTAGAGTTATACAGTAAGCTATTCTTTTACAGTATGGTTTTATTTGCCCTTTACGGTAGAATTTGTTTTTAATTTACATTATTTTTCTATTTGCTGTTATCACAAGTTGTTTATTTTCCCTTACATAGTACATTGTATAAATTTTACAAGTTATTTTAATTTGATTATTTCTTTAACGTGCTGAAATACAGCACTTTTTTTTTTTTGCAAACTAACACCAAGCTTTTTTTTTATTATTTGTCCTTTAGAGTTTTGCAGTATTACAAGTTTTACAATATGTTTTTTATTTTATTTTGAAACTAAGCATTTTGTATTTGCCCTGATTTTACTTAGTCACACTGGTACTTACTCATATAAAACCTTTCAGAATAAAGAGACAGACATATTCTGAAATAAGCTTCTTAAACATGGTAGTTAAGGAATGGAAAAGTTCTCATTACGCTTACAGTTGTCTCTAAAACCCTGCCTTAGAAAACATTAGCTGGCATGGTTATCATATGACAATTCATTCAGTCAATAAAATTTTTGTTATTATACCTAACTTCACACTAAACATCTCCCCCAACCTTTATTTAACCAGCTCTTTCGCAGAGACTCCCCTGGGAAGCAAGTCTTTATACTAAAAAACTTTGAATACCTTTTACTGATGATATGATACTGAATAGTTCTGTGTGTATTTTACTCAGGAACGTTGTGTACACAGTGTACACAGAAGAACCGTGTGACTCACTGCAGCTCTGGTAAGCACCGAGCACCGCAAGCAAATCAGATCTGAATAGGAAATTGTGTGGGCATTGAAATCCAGGCAAATGCGTCCTCAGCTCGGTTTCTGATGTAAATATAGTTGGCTTTGTGGCTTTATCTTCATGAAGCTTTTAAGATCCGCTGAGTTTATAGATCTATTCTGGTGTAAAGTAATAATGGCAAAGGAACACTTCATCTTCAAGAGTGTTGTAACTCAGAACAGCAAATGTTAGCAATTCAGATTGATGGCTTGTTTTACTTTTTGATTTTAATTAGTTGAATTAACATGTTTAGAGTAAGGTTTTACAGTGAAGTGTTTTTTTACCCTTTCTTTCATAGTAAGATTGAAGTCTTTTTTCAGTATTATTTATATAAAAAAATAAACAAAATTTACAGTTTTCTTTCTTCTTTTACAGCATTGTTTAAAATAATTATTTTTGCTGTAAGATTATTTATTTATTTGATTTATGAAGGATTTGATTTGGTCTTCTGCCATCCTTGCACATGCTTGACGTTAATAACAAGCAGTAAATACAGTATAGTATAATATAGTATAGTAAGTCTTCTCTTCTGAGTCTTAATTGTGCATTACTTCTCCATTACAGTTGTGGTATACCTATCTAGGTGTGCAAGACACAACAGCATAACAAAGAATACAAGGAGAAGAGAGGGCACAAACTCCAGATTAAGTCCATTGACCTTTTTTCTGGTATTTGACTCTACTTCTTTCTTTTCTAATGAGGATGGAGCTAGTCTGAGTTACAGATTTTAAACCTTGTTCACCCACTTTCAGTTCCACTGTTATCTCAAGCAATCTATAAGACATTAGCTGTGTTCAAATACAACAGAGACTTTTTATTTGCACATGAGATTTTTTTAGCCAGGACCTAAGACTATTCATCTATCTTCTCTCGAATAGCAGTTCTACAAAATTAATGGCCAATAGACTTTCCTCTGGTGAGTGAACATAAAAAGCTCCAGACAACAAAAACAACAAGGAGACGTGAGGTTTATTGACTGCGGCAGTGAATATGTGATAGCTTATCTTTCCTCTAAGGACTGGAAACTGTCATATATCATGCTTCTTGGATCTTATTACTATTCTATGGTTCTTATTGTAAACTTAATTTTTGTTATCGACATCTGTCAATTATGAAATCTTGAACTCTACAGGTCATACATGCTGTAATGTTTTGCAATAGGAAAAATAACATTATTCAGTACAAGATGAACTTAAAGTGCATGTTTAAAAAAGTTTTTAACTAGCTGTATGTGTGTAGAATATGTGCATGCATGTACATGTATGTCTTTTTTATATATATATATATATATATATATATATATATATATATATATATATATATATATATATATATATATATATATATATATAATATACTATTCAAAGGTTTGGAATTACTTTCCTGTATTTTGAAGACAAATATTTTTACAATTTAAATAATATTAAATTGATCAGAAATACAGTTTAGACATTCATAATGTTGTGAATAACTAATAAATATACCTGGATTTTTACTGGTATATATACAAAGGCCATTTCTCAAGAACCCATCACTCCTGTGGCACATTGTGTTAGTTAAATTTATTATGTTACGAGGCTTATTTGTCATTAAAAAAAACATGAAATTGTCAGCACATCTGGTATTGTTGTTTAAGGAAGCATTAAAACTGGTCTTCAGGCCACTGGAGTATCTAGAGCATCAACATTTGTTGGTTTGATTGTGTTCTGAAAGTTTCTTCAGAAACTCATCAGTCAGATGATGTTTAGAGTACTAAAGGCAATTGCATACAAGGAATTCCAAGGAAACTGAAGATATCTTACAAAGATGTTTGCTACTCTGTTCATGGAACAGTGCGAGGATAAAAACATCAGAGCCTCTAGTTTGAGAAGCAAACGCCTCATGGGTCCTCAGCAGTGTTATTAAAAAGTTCCTGTAAAACAGTGAAGAGACAACGCCAGGATGCTGGCATTCTTAGGTAGAATTTCAAAGAAAAAGCCAGATCTGTGACTATAAAAGTAAAGGATAAAAAAAACATGGACATTGGAGAGGGGATAATTGGGGAAAAGTATGAAAAGATGAATCTAAGTTTGAGGGGTTTGCATCACAGAGAAGAACATTTGTGAGGTGCAGTACAAAAGAAAAGATGCTAGAGGAGTGCTTGATATGGTGGAAGAAACCTGATGGGTGCTTTGGTGTTGGTAATGGGAATTTTGTTCAGGGTGAAAGAAATCTTAGATGAGGAAGGCTATCACTCCATTTTGCAAGGCCATGCCATATCCTGTGGACAGCACTGGATTGGAGCCAAGACACTGACCCAGAGCACTGCTCGAAAAGACCAATTGCAAGACCAATTTAGGGAAGAAACCGGCCCCTGGAGTTCTGTCTGTAATGGACTGGCCAGTTCAATCACCGGATCTCAACTCTATTGAGCTGTTGCAAGATGAGCTTGACTAGATGACAAAATTGCCCATCAATCCAATCCAGCTTGTGGGAGGTGCTTCGGGAAGCATGGTGTGGAATTTCTGCAGATTACCAGAATAAACTAACAGCTAGAATCCCAAAGGTCCTACAAGGCTTTAATTGCTACATGTGGAGGATTCTTTGAGGAAAGCAAAGTTTGAAGCACAAAATTGTCATTTAAAGTGGAAGTCACTTTGCTTAACCTTGTTGATGTTTTGAGTATATATTTTTATTGATCCTGCAACTTATTTGAATATTGGTATGACTCTTCATGAAAAATGTAAATCTTTTGAGTAATTCCAAACATTTGAACAGTAGTGTATATGTTATTTGTGTTACAAGCTTTGGCTTATATTTCACTACAGAAATATAATAACTATGTGGCAGCCTGGGAAAACCCTTCATAGAGTGAAACTTTGTCACAGTCTTCTATATACAGTCTTTTAAACTATACAGAGTTTCCTGAAAGAAAATAGAAATATAAAATGGCCACTGAATTATGTTTTAAGTCAGTTTACCTCAAAAGTGAAAAGAGAGACTACTGCATTTAAAATCTTTGTGGCAAAGACACATCAGACATTGTGACAGTTTTGGTATTTTAGTGCAAACTTAACTCATTAGGTTTTCTTGCCCATATTCTCTGTTGGCAAGATTTTACCACCATGTTTTGTTAATCTGGCTCTTTGCCCAACATCATCTTTACAGCCAAATCTAAAAAGTTAGATGAAAACCTATAGCTCCATGTCAGTAGGGTGAAATATATCATTTATGCTTACTTAAAGTTACTTAAAAATACATCACAGCATGTTAAAGGCAGGAAAACCAACTGTTGGCCAAAACCTTCTTGTTTGATTGTTTGCCAGAATTCAGTCACGTTGACAGCTGGTGGCTTTTCCTACACTGCTTCACTACTGTAAAAGTCTATTTACAACTTGTACAACTGTTAAAAAAAATTGGTTAAATCTAGAACTCTCAAAGATACTTTGGCTTGTCTGTCTGGTTGAACGCTTTGTTCTAAGTAAAATCATGCAGCAGAGAGTTTCCCTATCAGAAAGGGTTCCAAATAGAACTCCTTTAGTAGCTGAAGAACCCTCGATTATCCGAAAAATATATGAGGAATCTTTTTTCTTTTTTTAAGTGCAGACTTGATCATCTCAACTGGCATCTTTGTCCAGGTAGCAGAAAAGGTACAAGGACACAAGCATCGCTCCAGTCTAAAAGACAGAAAAAAAAGCACAAAATGATTCAACTTTGTATGTTTAAGCAACTTTGATGATCTTGGAAATTTTGATTATGCTCGGAATTTACCTCGATACCTGCAACTCCTGCTGCAGATGTTCCCAGTATGTAGAGCAGTTCATTTAGGGTGTATTGAAGCTTTTTAAAACAGCCCTAAAGAAAGAAAATCCTATTATTACCATAAAGCTGATCAGCATTTTTGTGTTATAAATATGCTATTAAATAACACAGTGCTATTGAATTCTCCATTCTGATTGGGCAGAAGGTAAAGATTAATTTGTAACAGCACATTTTTTTATAGGACAGTAGTTCCAGCTGCAAGTGTTGAGGATGCAGAAGATACGGATAGGTGGAGAGAGATGATTCGCTGTGGTGACCCCTGAAGGGAAAAGCCCGAAAGAAGAAGACAGTAGTTCCAGCTGCAAGGTTTATCATAATGTTTTTTGTAATAATTATCATTTTTATAGTAACAACTAGATGTTAACAGCTTAAAAAAGAAATATAGTAGTTGAAATGGTATTCTGAAATTTTGAAATTCTGACATTTGTGACATTTAGTGTCCTGTTCCAGTGCTTTGTAACTATCAGAGGTAATATACTATCAGAGATAATTATACAATAAACAAATTATATATGATTCCTCAATTAAGATAAGAGAGAATTTTATTAATAAATTATTATTAAATTTAATTAAATTAATAATTAAATTGATTAATTTTATTAATCCTTAATTATTAAGGAAAGTACACAAGTGAAATAACTGCAATTGTTCCTAGTAGACAGTTTGTACATTGATCAGACATAACATTATGACCACCTGCCTAATATTGTGTTGGTCCCCCTATTGCTGCCAAAACAGCCCTGACCCATCAAGGCAAGGAGTCCACTAGATCCCTGAAGGTGATCCAGCATTAACTTCTTCAACAATTTGAACAACAGTGGCTTGTCTGTTGGATGAGACCACACCAGCCTTCACTTCCCACGTGCATCAATGAGCCTTGGAACACCCCACAAGAGCTACAGTTTTGGAGATGCTCTGATCCAGTCATCTAGCCATAACAATTTGGCCCTTTTCAAACTCGCTGAAATCCTTACACTTGCCCATTTTCCTACTTCTAACACATCAACTTTGAGGATAAAATGTTCATGTGCTGCCTAATATATCGCACCCACTAACAGGTGCCATGATGAGGAGATAATCAGTCTTATTCACTTCACCTGTCACTGCTCATAATGTTATGCCTGATCGGTGTGTGTGTGTGTGTGTGTGTGTGTGTGTGTGTGTGTGTGTATGTATGAATATGTATGTGTGTGTATATGTGTATATATATATATATATATATATATATATATATATATGTGTATATATATATGTGTATATATATGTGTATATATATATATGTATATATATATATATATATACACACACACACAGTCAAGCCCGAAATTATTCATACCCCTGGCAAATTCTGACTTAAAGTTACTTTTATTCAACCAGCAAGTTTTTTCTTGATTAGTAATGACACAGGCGTCTCCCAGAAGATAATAAGACGATGTACAAGAGGCATCATTGTGGAAGAAAGTATTACTCATCTTTTATTTACATTTGAACAAAAGGTGGCATGTCCAAAATTATTCATACCCTTCTCAATAATCAATAGAAAAGCCTTTATTGGCTATTACAGCAATCAAATGCTTCCTATAATTGCTGACCAGCTTTTTGCATGTCTCCACTGGTATTTTTGCCCATTCATCTTTAGCGATGAGCTCCAACTCTTTCAGGTTGGAGGGTCTCCTTGCCATCACCCTGATCTTTAGCTCCCTCCACAGATTCTCAATTGGATTTAAGTCAGGACTCTGGCTGGGCCACTGCAAAACGTTAATGTTTTTGTCTGCTAGCCGTTTCTTCACCACTTTTGCTGTGTGTTTTTGGTCGTTGTCGTGCTGAAATGTCCACTGGTGCCAAAGGCCAAGTTTCTTTGCAGACTGCCTGATGTTGTTGTTGAGCATTTTGATGTATTGCTCCTTTTTCATGGTGCCGTTTACTGTGATTAGGTTCCCTGGTCCACCGGCTGAAAAACACCCCCAAAACATTAGGTTCCCACCACCGTGTTTGACAGTGGGGATGGTGTTCTTAGGGTTGAAGGCTTCTCCTTTTTTACGCCAAATGAAGGCTACATCATTGTGGCCAAACAATTCAATTTTTGTTTCATCTGACCATAAAACAGAAGACCAGAAGTCTTCTTCTTTGTCCAGATGAGCATTTGCAAAGGCCAAGTGGGCTTTTGTGTGCCTTATCTGGAGAAGTGGTGTCCTCCTTGGTCTGCGTCCGTGGAACCCAGCGGTGTGCAGTGTCCGTTGGACTGTCTGCCTTGAGATGTTGCCACCAGCAGAGCCCAGATTCATCAGGATGGTCTTGGTGGTGATCCTTGGATTCTTTTTTTTACCTCTGTCACTATCCTCCTGGCCAGCACAGGTGTCACTTTTGGCTTCCGACCACATCCATTCCGAGATTTTTTCACAGTGCGGAACATCTTGTATTTTTTAATAATACTTTGCACTGTAGCCACTCGAACTTCAAAACATTTAGATATGGTCTTATAGCCCTCTCCTGACATGTGAGCATCCACAATGCGCAGCCGCAGGTCCTCAGTGAGCTTCTTTGTCTTAGCCATGACTGTCCACAAACCAACAGCAGAGAGCTTCTGTTTTTCACCTGTTGAGTTGATTAAAACAGCTGTTCCCAATGAATCAGGGTAATTATGCTTTAGAACAGCTTGGACTATTTGGAATGGTATAGAACTTTAGATTTTCTCATAGACTGTGACAGTTTGCAAAGGGTATGAATAATTTGGTATGAATAATTTAATGCCACTTTTTGTTCAAATGTGATTAAAAGCTGAGAGATATTTTTTTTCCACAATGATGCCTCTTGTACATCGTCTTATTATCTCTTGGGAGAAGCATGTGTCATTTCCAATCAAAAAAAGAACTTCCTCGATAAAAGTAACTTTAAGTCAGAATTTGCCAGGGGTATGAATAATTTCAGGCTTGACTGTATATATATATAAAATTCTACAATAAACAAATTACGTGAGATCTATGTAAGATAAGATTTTTATCTTGTCTTAATTATATTCTTCTTTCGGCTTTTCCCTTCAGGGGTCGCCACAGCGAATCATCTCTCTCCACTTATCCCTATCTTCTGCATCTTCAACATTTGGACCCACTAGCTTCATATCCTCATTAATTCCATCCATATACCTCCTCTTTGGCCTTCCTCTTTGCCTCCTGCCTGGCAGCTCCATGTCCAACATTCTCCTACCAATATACTCACTCTCCCTCCTCTGAACATGTCCAAACCATCTTAATCTGGCTTAACTTTGGCCTAACTTTGTCCCTCAAACGTCCAACATGAACTGTCCCTCTGAAGTACTCGTTCTTAATCCTGTCCAACCTTGTCACTCCCAAAGAGAACCTCAACATCTTCAGCTCTGCTACCTCTAGCTCTGACTCCTGTCTCTTCCTCAGTGACACTGTCTCTAAACCATACAGCATGGCCGGTCTCACCACTGTCCTGTACACCTTCCCCTTGATTCTCGCTGATATTTTCCTATCACACAGAACTCCCGACACCTTTCTCCACCCATTCCAACCTGCCTGCACTCGCTTCTTTACCTCTTTCCCACACTCTCCATTACTCTGGACTGTTGACCCGAAGTACTTAATACTTCTTCGACCAACAGTAGCCCAATTTCCACCGGCGCCCTGTAGTGACAATGTGCATGGTTAAATTTGGCAATGTTTTACACTGGATGCCCTTCCTGAGGCAACCCTCTCTATTTATCTGGACTTGGGACCGTAACTGGACTGTGACCCCCATGGCTAGATTAAGATATCTTAATTAAATTTAATTAAGATAAGTACTTTATTCATCACGAAGGAAATTCTTTTGCCAGAGACTGCTTCAAAGTACACAAGTGAAATAAATATTTACTTAATTTAATGAATGAATGAATGAATTACTTAAAATCAAATGATTGTGAAATAAAACATACTGTTAATGTGCTGCAATTAACAGCTTCAAGGTGGTGACAGTATTTCCACCTCACATCAGGACACATCACACCTCCCTGTCATTGACTCGTTTCCTCTAACTGTTGTATTTTATTCCTAGTAATCAGTTTTTATATTGTAGATTGGGTAAAACCAACAGATAACATTGCTGATGCTTCTGCTATAATAACTTTCAGGCAATACAATTTCTTTTAGCATTGTCTTCCTCACCTGTACTGTGCTGTTATGTGCACTCTGCATGTCACATATGATTGTTGTGTTTCCACAGCAGCTGGAATGGTAAATCTCACCATAGAGCTTAGAATAATAGGAGCCAACGAAGTCAGTGTAGTTATTAAAACCACAACACTGCAGCTATCATGCAACAAAACAGAAGAGATGTCAGGTTATAAATGCAGCATGTTTTGCTCCAAGAATATAATGACTTGTTCATTTTGATGTCATTTCATAGCTAAATGCTCGAGTATTGATCCCAAAGCAACATATGCATTTTTATAACACTTTCATTGCCAGTTCTCTGACAATTTATTTAGCAAGCCAAGTTTTAACCCACATATTATATTCCCACACATTAAATTGGACTAAAGGTGGTCTTAAATGGCTATGGATATATGAATAACAAATTCCAGGTATCCACAATCCTGAGCCACAGATGGGTGTGGGTCATTTGGTGCCTGCACCATAGTGAGAGATTGTCTTCTTTTAAGCCTTGGTTTACCTTTGTCATGGTCATGTTCCACTGGCTGGTGACGTGCAAATCTCTTCCATATCGATACTGCAGGACAGGTCTGGCCCATGATTTTAGTAACTTCCCAAGCTGAAAGAAGTAAAAAATTCTAAATGTGCATGCACATTTTAATTCAAGCTAACCCATTTCCCTTATTGTGCTTCCATATGGCCATCAGTAAGGGCCGTCAAGGTATTCAGCCAAAACAAATAAAGACTCCGAGCAATAACACCGGCGATGATCATCTTCTGTAGGCTCTGATCATGGGAAAATTTCCATATATATTGATGCATTTGGTTGGAAAGGTTTCAACCAATTATATTGGATCAAATTACCATTTTGTGCAGCAAACCATCCAAACGGATACACTGATGGGGCAACTATCTGGCAAAAAAATGTGGTGCCAATCTTACCCTCTCTCTTTGTTTCTACCTTTGCTTTGGTTAAAGTGATGAGGGGGAGAAAATGTACATGACATTCTGTGAGAAAGATGGATGGATTGGGGGAGTGAGCGATAGAGGGGGGTCAGCACGAGCGGTCCTCTGTATGCCTGGGGGGACGTGCAGACAAGCGGCAATTAAAAGACCCCCCTCCATCTCCCGTGAAGAAAGCAGAGGAACACAGATCAGTAGGGTTATTATGCACTAGCTCGACTAATCCATCACCATCTATGTTGGCAGAACAAAGTGCTGTAGGGAAAGTGAGCCTGCTAAAAGCCGAGAGCTCTAGCGCCGTAAAGCAAAGTATGCAACTCATAACTGGCACAGACCTCAGACCTGCTGAGAAAAGCATTTTCCACAAAGCAGACTCGATACTATACGATATGATGTATTTAAACCCAGACAAAGGTGGTGTCTTAATGGTATACTGCATTCATGTGTTTTCTAATACAGAAATACAGCGTGTGATGGATATGGTATAAAAATAGAAATATTCAGGCTTTCTTAATGTGTGATATGTTTCTGCTAATGTATTGCTCGGTATCACTGATGCGTATTCCCATAAGGTGAGCAAAATCGTCCAAAATATGGCTTTGCACACTTGTTATCTTTGTCCATACATATTAGGTTTCTGATTTATTCTCCAGCGTCAAATTGCAGTAGGGAATAGAAGCAGTACTGCAATACATTTAAGCATGTCAGGACTTATCACTCTCACCAGTAATGATTATTCAGGTAGATGCGTATACTGTTCAAATTTACATTACAGTGATATTGTAATGCATCCGCATTCCATATTTATCTTAAAAGCAGCAGATGCAGCCGGTTACAGACAAGCATATACATTATTAAAACGACAATTTCGTTTGGCACTGGAATGAAAAAATGGACATTTGCTTGTCAATGATGGTGACAAACAGCACATTAAATGAGCTTGTGCATGCCTAATGTTCCCCCTAACAGTTCAGACTGTCCATAATTCAAACATATGTCCTTCTCAGGTCCTTCCTGTTTGTTAATGAATAGTCGTAGCAGAATTGGATCAGCGCCTGAGCCCAAATCTTTTTCATTCAGATAGTGCTGTTTAAGAGTCAGAAAGTAGAATTATTTGCAACAAAACTGAGCAGGTTTTGAAGGAATAATGTACTATTTCCAATGACATTTGAACATAAATAAAACTGAAAACTGCATTTGACCAATAAGATTTCCTCCAAAAGAGGAATTTGCCTTAAAATGTTTTATTTACTTGATTAAAATGCATTATTTTCCTAAATCACTTTCCATAACTCACTCAGAATTATTATAGGTTTCACTAAATGGCCACAGCAATATATGTAAATAGGCTGTTTTGCATATAAATGCTTGAACTTGAGTTGTAGAGGTGAATAAATTGCTGGGAGTGAGAGCGCTGGCGCACAGCTTGGAGCAATCATATAGTCATTAAGAAGCAGAAAGCACCGGAGCCAACAGCAGCTCCTCATATTTAATAATGGTCAGAAAAAAAATTATAAAATGATAGAAATGTACATTCAAATAAAATAGGCTGAAACAGAAACAGTTAGAAGACACATGAGGAGGCTGGGACCCAAGAGTGAAACTTACATGTGAAGAATAGGCCAAGGCGAGTATCCCAATCGTCAGCTCCGAGATTAAAATGATGGCAATGATGGAAAAGAACTGGGGAAAGTGGAGATTTATAATAAGCGTAACTGTACTACCAAGTAATTAAATGTATCAGGGGTCATATGGCAATGTGCTAATGTATAGCAGACTAGAAATCAGCTTTACATTTTCTGCATAGTAATTACCAAATGATTAATAATATTTAATTGAATTGAATTAAAAGCCATGAACATAATTAATAAGATGCTAATCTACAACTCATGTCATTACTTGATAATGTGATGGTTTTTCAGTACCATTATCAGGAGACATTTGCTTTCTTTTTTTGCCCCACAGCAGCCCAAAAATCCCAGCAGGGCCATTATAATTCCAAGACTAATGAAGAATATGTCCACTCTGATGGCATTCCCTGTGTTCACAGAGAACACCCCCAGTAAGGTCGATCCCAGGACATCTCCAGTTAACCGCATCCAAAACCCTGCAGCTATCAAGCCTGCTCCTCCCAACTGAAAAAAAAGTATTAAATAATATCAAAAATTGTATTTGAATATTTAGTAAACCTTTCAAAAAAATCCAGTATAATGCATTATACTTATACATCATACAAAACACTTGATAAAGTATAAATATATCAGGTTTTAACAGACAAAGACCATACTAATGTTGTACTAAAATACTAGCACTAATATAAGTATTTAGTCATACAAAAATACACCTAAAGTGTTTTATTTCTCTTATACCACAGCAATTTGCCAGAAATTAAAATTTTACTTTATAAAATTAACCATGCATAATACATTTAAACATTTTATAGTTCAATTTAACAACTCAACAAGTTTTTATATTCACTTACATTACAGCAGCAATAAACAGTTGTTCCCTGACCATATTTTCTTTTTTCCCTCTCTTGAATTTTAATAAGACAACAAAAAAAAAAAACCCAATCAAACAGGTTGTGATATTATCGAGAAGTTCTCTTCCCTGAAGCCTTTTCCTGTGGTAGAAAACTGACTGTTACAAAGTGCTGACACTAGAGACGTCTTCCAGAAGTATATGAAAAATATCTGCCTAGAGAAAACTTCACCTTATCGACATCTAAAGCATATTTATTTATTGTTAGATTAAGATTATTGTTGTGTCGTAAAACAGCGCATTAATACAAACTTTGCAGCTGGTACTACTGTCTAAGCTGTACTGTTGAGTACAATAGAAATGTAAACACCCCTCATGACGAATCAGATTTGAGCATTCAATAGAGCTATGGTATAAAATGTATTACAATATTAATGTCATATCAAAAGACATTATAATGCATTATGTAATCAGATATTATGTCATAGGTTCATGCCAGGTAAATATAAATACTTAGAAACAGACTTGTGCCATTCTGTATGTCATATAATGCATTATAAATTCTTACTCATGTACCAGATTCAGAGAAGATCCTATATAATGTGACACAAAGGTTTCTTTTTAATGTAATTTTGTCTCTACTTATAAAGGACTTGATTTTCTTCTTGCTTATGAATTAAACTACTGTACAAAACAAAACAGAGATTTGCTTGTTCAGTTTGCATATACACCTTAAATAACTAAGTTGTCACAAATGGAAAAACCCATCCCATCTGAGACTGTTGTGGACGTTTTGGATATCTCAGACTTCATGATTTCTTCGACCACATCCCCAGCTTGCAATCATCAGTACATCTCTTTTATCCTTCACGTTTTTTTTCATGGCCTTTTTTTACTCAGAATATCTGAGGCAAGTGTGCAGCAACATGTGGCTCATTAATTAAGGGTCATTAATTAATGTTAAAAAGCTCCATAACAAACACAGAAGGGTCTCTCACTGTAGATGGGCCTGGAGCATTGTGTATAATGGTGTAACCTTTCTAACAGAGGTGTAACCCAATGACACTATCTGTATGTGTGCCTGATTAGTTCTCCAAATATCCATGTCTGGGACTGTATTTAGCTTTAATCCTGAAGTGGGAGTTGCCTAAACTGGAAGTGTTGTTTTTTTTTTTTTTTTAGATTTGTAATGAATTGTTTTTAATCCCACTAACACAATTTTTGGCACATCTTCTCAGTAATTTGGTTGGATCTAATTCCCAAAATATAGACAAACTGGGAGGTTAATTTAATCCACAGTGGCCATGAACAGGCAGTTAATAAAGATGAATTGCATGCAATTTGACAATAAAACCTTTTAACTGAAAACCTCTGATTATTTTTTTTTGTTGTTGCTGTAGTCTACTCATTAATGACAGGGTTGATGCCAATCTGTGAGTTCAAACATGACCATTTACGTCAAATGCAATCACAGCTGTCCCTCTGTGATGGTGCTGCATGTCCCATAAAGCCTACATGACTCTGAAGTACCTTTCACTGACACCAATTTCAACATGGCTTCCAGAGGAGTTTATGCATTTATCACGCAACATTTTTTCCCAACCCGATTTTGATAATCAGTACAGCTCACAGCTAAACAAATATGACAAGCATATTACACTCAAGTTCCTATCTCCAAATGTTTCCTGCTGCCTGTCACATTCGTTTTGGCATTGTCCTTTCTTTCAGCAGAACTGGTTCGAACTTATAATAAAATACAATATGTGGAGAATGTCATTTGAGGAGAAGTTGCATAAAAGATATTACATGTAAATCAGTTTATGGGTAAGGTAAATGCAAAGAAAAAATTTAATTAAAAAACAAAAATGCACAAACTGCAGAGGACAGAGCGGACTGTCTTTGCAGAACAGCAAAAGGCCAGGGAGATCCCCAAAGGGCAGGATCTGGATGAAGAGGACAAAAATAGAAACCTAACCATGCTTGAAGGAGAGATGAAATAGTAGCGAAGGTACCATACATGAATAAATAGCAGAATTTGTAATCTTGGAACTCCACAGCATGAGTGAAGCATGCATTTTAAACTAAATTTCACCAGGGAATTGGTTTACTGAGAAAGTAGAAGCTATTTGACTTGCATTTGGAAGTGACTCGTGCCGTCTCAGGGGATTCAGAGGCACTACCACCATTACGGGTCTAAATATAAATCTTCTATAAAGCTTCTTTGTGACCATGTCGATTTTAAAAGCATAATACAAATGAAATTGAATTCAAACTATTATTTTAAAGCAACATATACTATTGCAACCTCCACAGTTTGGCTTCACAGGCTGTGACCAGCTTAAAGCACCCATGATTGGCACCCAAGATGGGTTGCGTATGAAAATATGCCACAATCCATTTTACTGTGAAATGCTACCACTAATTAGCATAGTTTCAATGCCTTCATTTTTTTTTATTTTTTATCAATGCCTGTCTTCAATATTAGGGAGGTAGGCTTTGGACTTCTGATTAGAAGGTTGTGGGTTCAAATCCCAAGACCATCAACCTGCAACTAACCTTCAGTGGAATAAAAGAGTTGCTCTGGATAAGGGTGTCTGCCCTAATGCTGTAAATGTATCATCCAGTACAGATTATTCAATGTGAAAGCAGCTTAAATCAAAAATATCCTAAAGGCTGTTTGATTTTAGGGGCAAGTAAATCTTTCATTATGCTGTCTGCTCTATTTTTTTTTTTTTTAAAGAAACATTATATTTATATTCTACAATATTGATAATACAAAAAATATAAAATCTTAAACCTGTTGACATCCATACCATCCAAGCCAACCATAATAGGTTCAGTGTTAAAGAAATCTCATCTTGAAATGCCATTTTGCTTTTAGGAAAATAAAAACCATCCTCCATTATGCTGTGAAATCACCCTTAAAAATTAAAACATACAAAATGAGCAAGAATGCAGAAAACATATAAGCTCTAAAACATCTACTAGTGATTGCAGAGTTTCATCACCATTAGCTATCAAACCAAGTTGGGAAAATTAGAAGCTTTCAAGTTAATGAGATGAAAATTGCTGCATGTAAGAAACTGTAATTGCCTTGTTGACGGTATAGACTTCGGCACACGTCTGTGACATATAGTTTGAAAGTCCCTTTGTTATATGTTTGCATTATGGGGAGTGTAAACTACTGTGTGCATATTCACAGTTAAACTGAGTCTCTTTAATTTTTTACACTGCACATAAAAATCTCAGGCTATAAATACCGAAATGTAATTACTCTTCTAAATGCCACCACCGCCTTTCCCATCTTACGCTAACATGCATACATTTAATGAGAAAACACAATGCTCTTACCAGAATTAACAAGTTGTACACAACCATCATAACTTTGGCAAATTCGAAGAAGCCCATTTTAATCTGTAAGAAAGCATTAGAAGTCAGTTTTGCATTGACTCTCAGTCACAAAACAAGATCATTCTTGAAGCACTGAGAAAACTTTTAGTGATTAAAATGAAATAAAGTCACATACCTGCTTCTAGGGAATAGTGATGAGACAGAGGTTGACACTGAGAGTGAAGGTGAATGAGGTGAAGGAAATGGAGAGAGAGAGAGAGAGAGGTTCACTCAGGTAGATGGGTGTGGTAGACGGCTGTGATAGAGGTCACTCAAGTGGTCAAAGGTGTACGTGTGAGTCGGCCGCCCTGATATCCGCTGCAGTGCTTAGACACACCTATCGAATCACCACATTGAAAGAAGCGGCCTTTATCTGTCATGGCTTAATGGAACTATTTAAATACCATGTATAACAGTAAATGAAATGAAAAATTAATATGTGATTGATGTGTGATGAACGGAAAGTAATAATAGGGACAAAAAGCATATGCACAACCACTGATTGCTTGTTATTAAAGCCTAGTTATTACTGACAACAAAACAATTAGGCACTTTGCATACAAAATAGATGCTGTGCTTATGGTCATGTTTTTCTCTGCCTTCAGTTCCTTTGTGTTCTTTCCTATGGGGCTCCTTTGTTCTTTTGTCCACAACTCTCATGACATTTTCTCTCTTCCTCTGTAGAGGGCAATGTTGCAACACTCAAGTTCAGTGTTTTCGACAGCGCTATAGGCTTCACTGAATCACTCATGTGGTGTGTAGGGTTCACAGAGCTGATTGATGTTCTCAGTGTGTAGGACGCTGTCTTTCTTTGTTCAGTTTTCTCTATGAAAAATGCTCAAGAAAAAACAAAGAGATAATCAGCTCAGCCGGTGGGAGACTTAGCCAGTGACCTGATCTGGTAGTATTATGAAGGACTGATATTATGATTTAGGTTCGCAAATTAATGCCTGATAGCTGCTTTTTAATTCTTTTGTTAGAAGTAAAATTTGGAAAACAAATATGTTTAAAAGATGCAAAAAAAACCTTGATATTAATGTGACATCTGAAAGTTTTCCAGTACGTCTTTTAAAGGGTTTAGAAAAGGCAAGTTTCTTTCATTCATCATTAGAAACCAATTAATTCCAGTCAGGATCATGGTGGATCAAAAACCTTTTCCCGGAAACACTGGGTGTGAGCCGGGAATACACGCTGGATGCTAAGTCCATTATCTAATGCCTACACTAATTAAAATAAGTAAAAGTGAGGTAGTTGTTGTTATAGTGTTTTACCAGTCTTAGCTACCGCTGTTCAAACACATAGGATTATTTTTCCCAAGTCTCTTTGATATAGTTTAGTTGTAGTTTAGTTAGTGTACTCTGTATTTAATAGGTAATAACATACCCAGTGTAGTGGTGGAAGGGGGTGGAGTTTGTGATATAGATAATTCCTTGCATTTGTTGAATATCATTGCCCATACCATCCTATGGCCCTATTAGTAATTTCTTTTCATTTATGGATGGTATGTAAAAGACATGCTACCTTCAGTAATTCTACACCTACAAATATACATGGTATATATGGTAGTTGGACCTGATAGTGGTTCAGTCCTTATGAAGTTCTTATGCCTGCCATTTCATGACTATTCATTCCTAGCCCAGTTTATCATAGCCAAACCTAAGACTTGCATGTATTTGAGAGTGGAAACCCATGTAAACATGAGTTTTATCTATAACCAGAGCTCAGGATCAAAGAAGGTTGAGGTGAGATGCTTCTTACTGTACCACTGAACCAGACTTCATATACAACATGTCATGCCTTATACGAACAAAAGAAAAAGAAGTCATATTTATATGCCAAATCAGGACCTCTGGCCCAAATTGAGACCAATTTATGGGCCAATTTGTGTCCAGCTCAGAAATGGACATCTCTCAAGCAGTGCTTACTCAGATCTGCTTCTACCATTGATTCCTATGGGGAACCATAAAAGACTACTATGGACCACTTTAATCTCTCCCTCTCTATACGGTCCTTCTACTCCATCTCCATCATTTTCAACCAGTGCTTCAACATGTGCAATCTCCTTCCCTCCCCTCTTTGTTCTGATATCCCTCTCATTTGCTCTGCCTATAATAATGGCCAGTAATTGATATGACTCACACATCTCAGAGTGGTGGCCCTGCAGGCAGGAGTTAGGAGGAAAATAAAAAATAAAAAAAATAGAAAAAAACCCTGATAGATTGCTTGGTGCCACTATGCTGAAGTTAAACACATAAAAGCTCCAGCCTTCTCTATAATAACCTTTTAATGGCCCTTTTATGAGTTATGACAATTTCAGCAATGCCATCATTAAATGTCCAGTCCTCAGTTTCAGAGAGAAGACGACCTGTCAGGCTGTGCAGGGTATTAAAATCAATTAATAATAATAATCATGCATAGTTCTGCATTCATTGAAAGAAATGATCAGTTAGTCATTTTTCATGATCTCGGTAACAGGCAGTGACACTTCCTAGCTGCTGATGGAGCCAGTAAAACATGGATGACCGTAACAAGGTTGGCTAGATTGCCCATTACCTGCTCGCTCTAGGGCAGGTACATAGGTGATCCATCTCATGTCCCTGGCTTGGGTTCCAGAGTGGTCGCACCTCATGAAACCTCTCTTCCCCAGCCTCTTTTTATAGCCTGGTGAGATGATACAAGCCCTGAACCTGTGCAGCAAGCTGCAAAGGCCTTAATGGAGACAAAAGCAGCCTGACCAAAGCAGATAAACAACGTGTCATGATCCTGCTGTCATAGGAAGAAATAACCTGTAAAAAACCAGAGAAAATCCACATTACGATGCCATAAACATGGAAGCACTTTTAAGCGTGTTCTCTAAATCACGGCTGAAGCTCACCATCAGCCTCATTATTACACATTATCCAAGGCTATAAAAGAATAGCTGTAGGGGGAAAGATGCATCACGAACCCTTTGGTTCCCGTGAATGAACTCTCTAATGTACATGCCATGGACAGCAATCAATATAAAATACCTGTTTGTAAACATATAATGTAGCCACGTGTCATGTATCTCGGCCTATTTAGATGAGAAATTGCAACAATAGTAACAGGCAAATGCTGTAGAGACCATGCCTAATCACCCAGGCTCCTCCGTGACCTCTATTCTCTTTCTCCTAATTCATCACTAAGAGCTGTATACTAACAGCTGTAAACACACATTCCGTACACAATTAATGCAAGCCAAAGAGACGGAGACAGACAGTGAGAGAAGATGCTGGGTTATGAAGATTTTGCCATTGTTAAGTGCATTGCTCACCAGACCGGATGGCTATTGGTGCACGAAGCAGATAAAAAGCTTTGATAGTCAGTTGGCCATCTTTATGAAGCATTCACAAATATACATGTAAATAGTTTCAATAAATACTGCTTATGAAAATCTTTCTATGGACTCTCGAGAGACATTATATCAAATTCCAATATCCTCAACTATAATATCCTGAAATCATGATTTGCATAAACATATGACCATGTTGCTATATATGGTGGCAACAGGGTAGCGATTCTCTTTGTGCCTCTGTGGAAAAGGCAGGAATACCAGATTGAATCTTTTTGCATCGTAGAACTAGATTACTGCAGTAAAATATTTATTTGCTTCAGCACATTTTGCCTGAGTTTCCTAATGAATACTACAGTTACATTAAAGGGGCCAAGATTAAGGTTTTCTATTAGGTCTGAATCATCCACACAATACGGTTGCCCAGAGGTTAACAGAGACAGGATATCTCCTGAAACCTGTAGCAGCCGAGCAAATTAACTGTAGGTAGTCCACTAACCTTGTAGCTGCCTTTATTAGTCTTGCTATTTTACAATCTGATGCAGCTTTTGTCAACATTTGTTCATTCAATTATAGAACTAACAGAAAAGCCAAGGTTATTAAAGTTATATAAGGGAAAATTTAGTCTGTATGAGGATTGGAGGATAAATCTTGGAAGCACATTTACTGTGTTGTTTTGTGTTGTGTCCATGTTTTGTGCAAATTCTAAGTATTTATCTGTAGTCCAGAAGGGAAGTCCAGATTTTTAGAGATGGGGTAGAAAAGGGGGGGGGGCAAGCCCACAGTAGCCAATAACTTAATAAATGAATATGTTATTATAGTCATATCAACAAATTAAAATAAATGAATTAACACATTTAAGCATTTTTTGTCTCTATTGTAACGCCATGGACTCCGTTTCATTGTGGCTGACAAACATGGCCTCCACAGACTCCAAACTCCCGTCAACCACCAGCACTCCTACATTCACAGCCACAAGACTATTAATTATATATATATATATATATATATATATATTTCTATTATGTATGTTTGTTTCTCATTTTTTAAGCCCTTAAGTCGCAAGGAATATGTTCAGTTCCGTAGAGCCATGATGTCACTAAGCCACTTGCTATTTGCTGTGGTTTTCCGGATTTCCGTTCCTCCGCCTGTTATTCTGATTGTTATCCAGATTAGCTCTGATATTCCTCTGATTTTCCCTGTTGACCTTTGTCTGTTTGACTAGTGTTTTTTTCTGCTAATTTTGGATTCTCTGATCTAACTGTGTTTGCATGTCCCAGTACATTTGCACATTCCTAGTTTTGTGACTGTTTTATTATTCTTGCCTTGTAACTTTTTGTTATTAAGAAAGCTATGTGTTTGCATCCAAGCTCTCTGAGTCTGCTGCGTGACAACTATAATGACACATGACACACTTTTTCATTTTATGCATTTTTCATAAATCATAGAAAGTCCTAACATAAACTGTGTCCTAACTGTGTCAGGCAGTTTGACTCAGCTGCCATGTATCTTTATAAGTATTTATAATTGACCCCAAACCATTGATTTCTATGTTATCCCTCAGGTGTCTTACCTTTTGTTTAAGTTAGAGATGGGCTAGCTGTAAGCCTGTGAGGTTCGGCATTGCCTTCTGGTCCTTGGCAAGCAGATTGATGGGGATATGGAGGCTTTCATGCAATAAATGGCTTTGGGCTGTGCCGAGATGAGCATCCTTGCCTTTCTTTAATGACACCTCCCCTTTTCCCCTGCGGAAATGTTAACTACGTCCTCGGGAGCACTGAAGCAGAGCGCCAGCCGGTGGCCATATTTTATACAGATCGGCAGGTTAAATATGCCAACCTCACATTCAAGCATGGACCACTTTTTCCCTCATTCTGCCTTAAATCCTCAATTTTCCTTTATGCTTTTTTTTTTTCTTACCCTCCGTTCCTCAAAGCCCATTCTCCTATCTTGTATTTATCAGGCACACACAGAGCATCTCATTCAGGCTCTGTAAGTAGCTTGAGAAAGGTTAATGTGCAGGATGAGTGTAAATTGTTTTGCTATTTCAGTGGACAGAGAGAGCCCTGGAGAGCTGAACCGTAAAATTTGATCGTTTTCACAATTCCACTTGCTTTTTTTTCTTTATTTTTTTCATTTTCCTTCTTTCGTCTGCTTCTTTGTCTCTGTTAAGCAGCGTTTCAGACAGAGGTGAAAGAAAAAAGTAATGAATGTAAGAGATTGTTGTAATTTGTAGTGTAGAAAGCACACTGTGAAGACTAAATGTCATTTGGTGATACTCCAGTTGTGAAACAATTACTTCACTTCTGAAACACTTAGTTCAGTTGTAACCAGTTCATCCTGGGTTCAGTTGTATAGCATGTAGTTATTAATGATATCCTTTAAGTTCGTGATTTGAATGATCTTATGTTGTGTGTGAAATATGTGGCTAATTTTCTGGATTCATTACATTAATTCATTCTCTCTCTCTCTCTCTCTCTGTCCTCTCTCTCTCTCTGTCTGTGTGTGTGTGTGTGTGTGTGTGTGTGTGTGTGTGTGTGTGTGTGTGTGTTTGTCTTGTGTTCCTCTGAGCATTGCTAGTTCTATTAGAGACCTGAATGGCCTGAGGAAACAGCAGCAATCATGAGGCTTTCTTGGTGAACTTTGTGTGCAGTTATACATGGCCAAGTGACACACACACACACACACACACACACACACACACACACACACACACACATACACACACATTCCCTTGTTCCCTCTCTGTCTCTCTCGCTCCCTTTGTGAAACCCTTATCACGAAGTCTCTCACTCCCTAACTCCCTCCCTCAAACACACACACACACACACACACACACACACACACACACACACACACACACACACACACACACAGTGGAGCTAGTACAAGTCACTGAATTTGTTCTCTCTCTCTCTCTCTCTCTCTCTCTCTCTCTCTCTCTCTCTCTCTCTCTCTCTCTCTCCCCTCTCTTTCTCTCTGAACCCCTTATCACAAAATCTCTCTCTCCCTCCCTTACATGCACACAAGCACACACTCACTAACCTTATGGTTTCAGGCTGGTCCACAATCCCTCCCTTTGATAAGCCACAGTGGATTTAGGAGAAAGATGGACTTTGACAGCCTCCACTGGCACCATTCCTACCCTACTCACTATAATCTCAAATTAAAATTTAATCTGAGGCAACACACTGTGTGTGTGTGTGTGTGTGTGTGTGTGTGTGTGTGTGTGTGTGTGTTTGTGTGTGTGTGTGTGCATATGTGTGTGTGTCTATATTAAAATATGGATTGTATATAAAACGGAGATTTATTATTTATTGGACATCCTCAGCTGGCTGGGCCTCATTAATCATATGTCATATATACATCCTCTTTATATAGACCCATCTCGCTGATATATAAAAAGTCGTAAAAATGCATGAGAATTGAATGGAGGAAGGAAGACACTGGAGCAATGGCAGGTGCTCGCCAATACGTCTTTGTCTTGCCTGTGCTCTGTGCTAGCTTTTCCCCAAACCACCTTCCTTTGCTGCATTGTGCGTGTGCATGCCCTCTCAATGATAATATCTTCTCTGCTTCTCCACTCAACAGATGGACTGCTGCCTCATTAACTTTAATACATCCAACATCAATTAAGAAGGAGTTAATTGGGATGCTGAAAAGGTGATTGCCAGCCAACGTGGTGCATACGAAAGCTCTCCCCTTAATAAATGAGACTCGTCAAGGCAAAATATGCCAACGGCAGAGCCCGATGAGCCTCATCGTAAGCACCGGTGCTAGCTGGGATTAGAGCTTAAGTTGAAAATGACTTTTTTTTACCCGTCATACATAAAGAGCTGACCTTGATGGGTCCCAATAGCTTCACACATCCTTGCACATTTTATAGAAAAATAAATAATATTATACTGAGTAGCATCACGTGCCTGATTACTTTTGTCATTGTTCTACGTGCTCATTATTTAGATAACACATTCGAGTGACTGGGAGATCAGTAACTCTGTGTACTATTACAAAACCTTTATGATTATATTGTATAGCAAAAGATTTCCTTATAGTATTATGTATTCACACAGGAATACACTTGTGGAAAGCCTTCACCTTATCATTGGTAGATTGTAAAAATTGTTGCCGTGCTCTCAAGGTGGGAAGGATGGCATATTCTCTCTCACTTGTCACTAGCCGATAGTGGGCATCTGTGAGGTTCTGTATGTGAAAGAGGGCAGATGGTGCTTTCCTATAAGGGTGTTGGAGACTGCCCTGTGACGCAGCATGAGCAGCAGATCAGAAAGATCCAGTTGGCTGGCTTGACATGTCTCAGAGGAAGCATATGTTAGCCTTCACCTTCCTTGCTGGCTTTTGGTTAAGAATTGGCAGGTGACCAAATTGGGGACAAAATGTTAATCACTTGACGCCAGTGACTATATGAATATTTTGACTAGAGTATGTGATTCTACAGGCTGGGTTAGAAAGAAATCAGCCACAGTGTCTCAAACACGTACCATTGTGTGTGTGTGTGTGTGTGTGTGTGTTTTTTTGTGTTGGTGCTATTGTTTATCGGTTCCAACCAATTGTTTCTGACAAATAAGACAAAAAAACTGAGTGGTATGTTCTGTACTTGTCCTTTAGAGAGGGATGACTCAGCCCCACTAGCCTAATTACACCAGTCAGCCCTGCCTTTACTGCTTTCCCTCTGTTCCAGCATGCTTTATGACAAATATAAGTACACTTGTTTTGCAAACTGAAGCCAGCACAGACTTCTCAGTCAATCTCAGACCATGCTGTAACTGTGAAAGATGAGGTGTTTTGGAGTTGTCGTCTGGCTGGCGTGGACTCATGGGACAGCATTCTGGACGAGGACCTATGCCAGGCCTGTTTGCTGACTCAGTGCCTTATGTGTCCTGCCTTTTCCTAGAACAGGTGCTAAGGAAGAGACAACAGATCAGTGACTAGTGTGACACATGCTTCATTAGGAAGATGAATGGTTTATTTGGAGTGTATAAATCAAATAAACATTGTATATGAAGAGACGGAGAGGATGCCAAAATGCAGCTGGAATCTCATCCTTACTGTTCGAAAAGGATGCTTGGGCAAGACAATATGCAAGCATTAAAACAGGACAGGACATGCTCTTATAGGAAAATAATAAATGATGGGGTGTTTCCATGCTGAAGTTGATTATTTTTATATAACAGCAGTTTTTTATTCTTGTTATACCACATCAAATTTAGCAATTGGGACAATTCTTACACTTCATACTTTATATCCATATATAGTTACGTTTATTCTTTTTGTTGAACTTCTGCGATTCAACTTCTCAGTTGTTGTCTTCATGATAATAAGAAACAATAAAACCCTCCTCAAGGTTTTGTCAGAAAATATACAGCATTTCCTCTGACTGATTCATAGTACTGAGACTGGAGACTTCTTCCATCAATGTAACATAAACATCTCACAGAATATATATACTGTATGTCCTTTCATACGTTGTGATGACATATTAAAGAAAAGATGGCATATTGACAAAAGCATGTTAATATCAACCTGTTATTTGAATTACAACTGGAAATATTCATCGTCTACTGCTTATCCGATCTATTCTCGGGTCACGGGGAGCCTGTGCTCAGGCGTCATTGGGCATCAAGGCAGGATACACCCTGGACGGAGTGCCAACCCATCGCAGGGCACACACTCACTCTTATTCACTCACGCAATACGGACAATTTAGAGATGCCAATCAACCTACGATGCATGTCTTTGGGCCGGGGGAGGAAACCGGAGTACCCGGAGGGAACCCCCGAGGCACGGGGAGAACATGCAAACTCCACACACATGGCAGAGGCGGGAATCGAACCCCCAACCCTGGAGGTGTGAGGCAAACGTGCTAACCACTAACCACCGTGCCCCTATTATTATTATTATTATTATTATTATTATTATTATTAGTATTATTAGTATTATTATTATTATTATTATTAGTAGTAGTAGTAGTAGTAGTAGTGGTAGCAGTACCAGTGATAGCAGTTGTAATAGTAGTAGTACATAGTACATACTATTAACAGTAGTGTAAATAGGTTAATCTTACTTTTTTATCCCTTACTTCTCTGTTGTCTTATGTAACGCCATTTTTTTATTTAGCACCAGGGTCCTGGAGGATTGTTGTTTCATTGCACTGTGTACTGCTTCAGCTATATATAGTCGAAATGACAACAAAAGCCTCTTGACTTGACTTGAAGAAGATGTAGTAGTAGTAGTAATGGATAATATTATCCCTTTAGCTCCAGAAGGTTCAATCCTGAGCTCACCTTGCTGAGATGAGATCAGTTTTTTTTCTCCCAGCAAAGTGTTAACTTCACGTCAGTGTTATTTTCCTGATATATACAGTCAAAATACAGTTATTTTTTAGAGAGGCAAAATAAGGTCATTTCAAAATTTCCTCTGTGGACTCTACATGTGCAAAAGACCATATGATTAGTCACAGTAGAGTTATCAAACCCAGGCTTTATTCAGTTTCAATTCCTTTCACATCAGATGAAGAAATCAAATTAAATGTCAGAGTGCATCAGGTTATTATATATTCACCTTTCCAATCTATATTGTCACTGAACCATTGAATAAAGCATGAGCTACCTATAAATAGTCTTTAAAAGATTCGCATATGCCACCAAAACGGTTCATCCTACACAGAGCTTTTTCTTTGTTTTCCTTTATGGGTCTACTTTTTTTTAAAGCCCATAAATCTCAGTCAGGAAGCCTGTATAAAAATCCCTGTTTAAAATCACTGGAATGCAAATATTTAAAAAAGAATAATAATGGACCTGAAGCAACTGGACAAATTAGTAAACAATGCCATAAGGTTTGTGGGTCCAGTGTCACCCCTAGATGTATCTTCAGGATGGATGACTCATTACACTTGCAATTTCTCTCTCTCTCTCTCTCTCTTGCTCGCTCCCTCTCTCTCTCTCTCTCTCTCTCTCTCTCTCTCTCTCTCTCTCTCTCTCTCTCTCTCTCTCTCTCTGCCCTTTGATAAATGCGGGGGACCACAGCACGGAAAGCGGACCTCCTACCGGCTGCTTCACCATGGGGAAATTTGCATGTGCACTGACTGTAAAATTGAGGGCTCCCACAGAATCAAGTCTTAATCAACCAAGCTTAATGATCTTCCACAAGGAAGAGATTCTTTTTGTTCTCTTTCCCTGCTGAATCTTCTTTGTATTTATTATAGGGCATGGATGGTTGGAGATAGAATAAACAGAGGAAACATTATTCTAACTTAGAGAGCAAAATTGGCAGATGTGAACGTCCTTTGATGATGGAAGTATATTGGGACATCGTGCCATTGTGTTAGATTATATGCCTTTGGCAGCAAGGTTACTTTTCTAGGTAAAAACAACTCACTGCTATTTGCTCCAAATGTGTGCCGTGTGACAGTGAGGAATTGGAATAAAAGACTTTTTCAAGACTTGAATACTAATAAATGTTTTAAAAGGAAAGGTTGTTTGAAACACATTGTGTTAATTATTGTTTATTACTGTCTTTATTATCACAGTTTTTACTGACCAGTGCAACAAGATGAGAACAAAAGAGCTGCACACCTGTTTGTTGTTTTTGTCCTTTTCACAAATGACCACACAGGGGCGCTGTGCTTCATACTGAGAAAAACCCCACCGGTTTCTCATTGCAGTAGAGATTACATTTCGTCCCTCTATATGTTTTCAATGAAGTTCACACACAATGGAAATTTTGTAAGCGCACATGTGGGACCCATTCCAAAAGGCCAGTAGGGTGGCAATAAAGCTCAGCTGATTTTTACTACATTCTCAAGGTGATACTAAAGTGATGCCGATGCTCATGAAGGGAAGATGATGAAACACATAGAGGACAGAGAGCTGCTAGCCTAGGGAGTTTTTCTTTTTTAATCAAAAAAATTGTTCTGTGTGTGATTATACAATGCTTTACACGAGATCTATTAGCCCGAGTTTATAATATATAATGATTAAAACTCTCAGTGGGTGTTGTTATAGAAAAATAATCAATAACAGGATGGTGTGATGAGATCTGGCATGAACTTTTACCACCATGATGGTGATTATTTTTCAATTGCAGCAAGTGTTTTATTCCTATATCACAGTAATTTAAAGTTACATTTATAATTTCTAATCTTGTGGAGTGTCTGCAAAACCTAGTTAGTCCTTATTTTCATGCATTATAGCAGCTCTAAACAATGGTTACTTTATCTCATCTGCATCTATCTCATATCATCGTGGAAAACGTACTGACACTCAGGACTCCATAAATGCTAAATAAACAATAAACGTCTTACAAAAAACTTATAAATGATCATAGGGTCTTTGTTATATATACATCCTCTGTATATATCCTGTGAAAGAGCTGTTACTATAGAAACAGTAATGTGCTGTGATATAAACCTGTGACTTGAACACTTTTTGACCAATCAGAATGAAGAATTAACATACATGTAAATTAATATTATTTACATATAGATAATACAGTATGATGTACATTCAGGAAGGCATGGCGGCTTAGTGTGCGTGGAGGATGCATGTTCTCCCTCTGCTTCAGGGGTTTCATCTGGGTACTCCAGTTTCCTCCCCCAGTCCAAACACATGTGTATAGGCTGACTGGTATCTTTAAATTGTCCATAGTATGGGAATGGGTGTGTGATTGTGCCCTGTGATAAGCCCTAAGGACCCTAAGCCCCTTAGGATAGGGGGACCCTGCAAGGTACAAAAAATGGATGGATATACATTCATGCATCAGTGAGGGTACGCTGTGTGGTCTTTGTCTCTGAGGACCGGATAAGTGAGGAGCAGGCCATGGTGATGCTCTGCAAAGTTATGCAATATCTGTGTGAGGGACAGGATGAGTTGAACGTGGGTCAGATGCATGCTCAATGAACCAGCACACTGAGCCTAAGAGAGACACTAAACCAATTAAATAAAAGTTGCACACACACACACACAGAGAGAGAGAGAGAGAGAGAGAGAGAGAGAGAGAGAGAGAGAGAGAAGAGAAGAGAAAAGTGGGATGTGGTGAATGGGCAGCATGAAAGGGGAGAAACCAAAGACACAGCTGTGGGAGCTGATTGAATGAAATATGATCTAGAGAAAGAAAAAGGGCTGATGGAACAAGAATAACAACAGGTTGAAGTGAGTGTTACAAAGACAAACAAGGTAATTAGCCACAGTGTAAACAATAAGTGGGGAGGGACATGAAAGAATACATCTCTCTCTCTCTCTATTTCTCTTTCTCTCTCTCGCTCTCTCTCTCTCTGACACACACACACACACACACACACACACACACGTTTATCTCGCTATCCTTTTTGTGAACCTTTTTAGTTTTTAATACAGCTTAATAATGTTAAAACTTACAATAAGATCTAACCGTAATATTATCTCCACATGAAACATATTGACTTTAAATAAACGTTTCACACACACACACACACACACACACACACACACACACACACACACACACACACAACACACACACACACAACAGAGAGAGAGAGAGAGGGAGAGAGAGAGAGAGAGAGAGAGAGAGAGAGAGAGAGAGAGAGAGAGAGAGAGAGAGAGAGCAGACGATATGAATAAGACATGGCAGGCCAGGTCAGAGGCATTGAAGAGAAGGTCAGACCATAACTGTACATATTACTTCCTGCTTCTAACTAGATTCAAATATAACCTGACAACACACACAATCCCCAGCTTTTAATGGTGCAGTGGCATCTTTAGTAGCCAGTAAGCTACAAGTCATATCCTGAACGTTTGATGTGTGTAGGCTGTATTTTCTCTATATAAGACGGAAAAACAGAAAGCTTGTAAGATTAAAGGCTTAGATTGAGGCTGTGTTTTATCTTAAGGAATACTGTCGAGTCTTTAAAACTGATCAGTTGCCAGTTTTGCCAAAACATAGACTGAGTTGGTCAAAGTTGGACTAAATTAAACATGTAACATGCAATGCGATGAAAAATGCTGCAAAAAAACCTGCTATTTATTAGGATGAATCTAACAATCATAAAACCAGCTAGTACACAGAAAATGAAATAGGAAAACATTGCTCAGACTTAAGAATATATTAAAAAAATAAGACTTTGTGAAGAGACACAGTACAACAGGGTATACTGTAAATGAACAAATTGAGCAAGGATATAACACAGATTTTAATAGATGAACACAACAGAGTAACCAACCAATGAGAGGACAGAGGTAGAGAACCAAAAATATGAGCATGTTGCATTGTAAACAAAATGCATAGTGAAAACAGTGCCTATGGCAACACTGCAACAAGCCCTAAAGGGAGAATTTAGGACAGCTCAAGATATTCTAAGTGCCTTCCTGTTATTTTCATTCATTGTCTGCCACTTATCCGATCTATTCTCGGGTCACGGAGAGCCTGTGCATCTCAGGCGTCATTGGGCATCAAGGCAGGATACACCCTGGACAGAGTGCCAACCCATCGCAGGGCACACACACACTCTCATTCACTCACACAATACGGACAATTTAGAGATGCCAATCAAACTACAATGCATGTCTTTGGACCGGGGGAGGAAACCAGAGTACCCGGAGGAGGAAACCAGAGTACCCGGAGGAAACCCCCGAGGCACGGGGAGAGAACATGCAAACTCCACACACACACGGCAGAGGCAGGAATCGAACCCCCAACCCTGGAGGTGTGAGGCAAACATGCTAACCACTAAGCCACCGTGCCCCCCTTCCTGTTATTTTGTTAATAATAATTTAAGAAACATTAGTAACAAGATGGAAAGTAAATGGTCTACCAGTCTGACCAGTTTGCTCTGTGTTTTGTTAGCTGGTAGCTGCTCAGAATAATTAGATATTTTAGCAGGAGTATAAGACCTATCACTCCCTAGCAAACTTGGCTACTGGTTTACTCAGTGCAACTGACTCAGTAATGCAGGGATATTTTTTGTCCCAGCTAGGGACACTTTAACTGCAACATATATGGTAACACTTTATAATAAAAGTACATGAATAATCCTGGACTAATACTAATATTTACTTGAATATGAGCTAATGATGAGTTCAGACATGTATTAATCATGACCTAATGAAGAGCTAACCCTAACTACGACGTGAGTGAATAACTTATGTGTGAATAACAAACACCTTAAATACATGTTACATGTTTATTAGTTAATGTATTAATTAATAATGAGAAGTAAAGTATATAAAACAACCTCAATCTAAGAATAAAGTCCAGAAAATTATATTATACTTATACTTCACTGATGTTAAATGTTAATATATGATAGCTTCTGGAAAAATAATAAATGTCACATGTACTAGCACTACAGTGGGATCTGAAGAGAAATAGATGGAGAAAGATGCAAATCAGGCTGAGATGAAATGACTGGTGTTTATTTTTAGTGCATCTTTGTATGTTTGATAAGGAGGATCAGTGTAAATTATGATTAAATTATCCAGTGATGCAAATTATATAAACTATTTGAAATGATGCACATTTAATACATGTTCTTTCTTATAGAGCATGTGTTATGGAGTTTACTATGTTATAGCATATGTTATAATTAATACATTAACTACTAAACATGTACTAGCATGTATTTGGTCAATTTCATACATGAATTCATCAGACTCATGTTGTAGGTAAGGTGAGCGCTTATCTCATCATTAGTTCACATATAAATAAGTAATAATACAGGTATTAGTGCAGGATTATTCATGTACTGTTATTGTAAAATGTTACAACATGATGTTTCCCAGACCCCCTCAGCCCAAATCTATTTTATGGATTTAAAATTATTATACACTTTTCATTATAAACTATTCAGTTATAATGGTCATTATGTAAATTTGTGCAATAATATTTTGACAATTTATTGGAGTCATACATCAACTTATTCTGGAAATATTTTTATTTATATTAGAAGAGAATATTTTAGAATATTTATATTTTTTTTTAAAGATTTTTTAACCCATTGGCCTAATTTTTTGTATCTGACAACTAGTTTCAAATGCACAATATTATCTTGATAGCAATGGTTTTAGCTACATAGTATTTAGTCCTTATATTATTTACCATGCTATCTCACATTATCTTGCACCTGATTTACACAATATAATATTTTACAGTAGATCACAACAAGTTAGCCATGTAGCTGGAAAGTACACTTCTGAATTTCATTCATTCATTCATTGTCTACCGCTTATCCAATCTATTCTCGGGTCACGGGGAGCCTGTGCCTCTCAGGCGTCATTGGGCATCAAGGCAGGATACACCCTGGATGGAGTGCCAACCCATCGCAGGGCACACACACACTCTCATTCACTCACGCAATCACACACTACAGACCATTTAGAGATGCCAATCAACCTACAATGCATGTCTTTGGACCGGGGAAGGAAACCGAGAGTACCCGAAGGAAACCCCCGAGGCACGGGGAGAACATGCTAACTCCACACACACATGGCAGAGGCGGGAATTAAACCCCCAACCCTGGAGGCAAACATGCTAACCACCAGGCCACCGTGCCCCCCTCCTATTCATTATATGAAGCAAAATCTGGACTACAGCCATATTTCGGTTAGCAGCTGCATTTTAAGTGAGTGGAAAATACGAAATTTCTCCAAACTACCTTTTTTCTTTGATTTATTTTCAACATAGAAGCCAAAAACCGCATTCAAGAACAAATCACAAGAAGCATATCCAAAGAAGTATCTAAAGGCTTCAGACCGGTTTTGCTCTTTTGTTTAATCACATATATTTCCTCTCGTGCCAACAGGAAATGCATAAAATGTGAATGGTAACCAGAATACACGAGTGTTTCAAACTCATAAATATTTTTGTAAGGAAATTAATGTTTTGTATGCATGTAATTAGAAATATTGAGCAATGCATTTAGATAGGTTAACATAGTAAAAACTTTGCAGTCTGAGCTGCTGCATTCCCTTTTGTACATACAGTGTGTCGAGACTCTCTTCCCAGAGTCTTTATGTGCACCGTATAAGAATCTAACACGGTTTACTGCCATTTACTGCTCTTTAACAAAAACATTTGCTACCCCAAAAATTTCTAACGAATGTTATAGCTCTCGCTCAGAAAATGACTCAAGTTGGGTAAATGTGAAGTAAAAAACACAGCCCACTGTTATACATATTGTTAAATTAAAATGCTATGTAGGAAAATATTAACTAGCATTAAATTCATGATCAAATTAAATGAAAACAATATGGAGAGGATCATTTGAGTATAAAAAGCAACCTCTTTTTTAATATCTGTAGCCAACCAGTTAACTTTTTTGAATGTCAAACCTTTAGCTTTAATTCATTCAGCACATTCAGCTGATGTCTTTTCAAGCTGCTTTCTTTCATATGTGCCTGAAGCTAAACAGCATCAGCTGTCATTCTCTTCATCCAAGGAACACGGCTAACAAGGGACTAATGGCCAATAGGGGGTGGAAGTACATAATAAAACTCCTGAGGTCAAAAATGAATATTTAACCTTTAAATGCATACCATGGGTCACCACTGACCTGTGATTTCTCACTCCACCCCCTCTATCTTGCCTTTTTTCCATTCAGCTTCCCACCATTTCGATGTTTCTTATCCCCCATTTTGAATGCATCAATAAAAAAATTAAAAAAATTTTTTTAAGTGTCATGTTTTATATGAGTTAAGGGTTAAGACAGAGATAAAACTTGTACAATCAGTGAACATCACTGCTTAATGTGTTTAATATTGCTACAAACTGTTACATAACTATTAATTTATTATTATAAATTATTACATTCAATATTTTGCTCTCTAACAAATCATGTTAGATACTGTAAGTGTAAAACACTAATGATTTAACAAGTTAATATGACCTCAGACTGACCTTGAATGCATTTTTCTGCTTCATTAAGCTTAAAAAAACATTAAAAGTAGGGTCAGTGATTTTTAAGTTCTGAGATTATTCTCTCCACAAGTGAAAAAAAACATTGTTGTAGACTTTTACAAAGAAATCCACAGGGAAATAAAACAAGTAATCCCTTAATGTTGCTAGATTTAACCTTTTCCTGGAGCGATTAATCTGAGTAATGAATCTACCTGTAGTAACCTTAAATAACTATAAGGATAAATGTAGGCAGTGTAAAAGATGTTTTTTGTCTTTATTGTATATGCACATGAATGGTGCTGTATACAATGGTGCGATGCACATTGATGCTGCAACTATAGTTCATGCTGCTGAATCTTACATCCTGCTGCACCACAGACACCAGCTGATGGCACATTTACATTTCTGGCATTTGGTAGATGCCCTTATCCAGAGCAACTTACACTTTATCTAATTTTATTATACAACAGAACAACTGAGGGTTAAGGGCCTTGGTCAAGGGCTCAGCAGGTGCAGTTTAGTGGAGCTGGGATTCAAACTCACAACCTTCTAATCAGTAGTCAAACGCCGTAACCACTAAGCTACCACATTCCACCATGGTATAGTAATTTTTACTAGGTGGGTTAGCAGAGGAGAGTACTTTTATTTTCCAAAATCTCCTTTGACCCCTGTTCTGTATCATCGAGTTGCAATAACGTGAATTTCCCCAATGTGGGATCTTATGTTATGTTGTTATGTTATGTTATGTTATGTTATGTTATGTTATGTTATGTTATCTTATCTTATCTTATCTTATCTTATCTTTATTAATCCCCAAGACAAAATATGGTTTCACAACAGTGAAGACTAGCACTTTACACAAGAGCAGCACAAGACATAAAGTGCACAATTAACTCACAACATTCCATAAATAAGAAAAAATGACTATACATATACATAATTTCCAAAAGATTTACAGATTGAAACTGATTTCTCTGTACAGATAAACTGTAGGAAAAATATTACAGTTTGGCAGTTTAAAACAGTAGGATAGAACCACTTGGAGATATCACGCCGTCTTTGAACTGCCATTGCATCAGTCAGCTTTTGGCAGGAAGGAATTAGTGTTAAGTCAATAATGAACTCAGAAACTATGCTGACCTATTAGTTCCTCTGGAGCTTTCAGTTGCACAGTTCCTTGTGACTATAAACTGCTGATGAAAGGACATTATTAACATTTACATTATTTGTGGTCCAGTGTCACCCGAATGGGGATGAGGTTCCCTTCTGAGCCTGGTTTCTCTCAAGGTTTCTTCCTCAGGGAGTTTTCTTCCTCACCACCGTCACCTCAGGCTTGCTCACTATGGATAAATGTTAGGGATAAATAGTAACTTAACTTTAAACATTTTATTATATGTTTCTATACTTCTGTAAAGCTGCTTTGAGACAATGTCCATTGTTAAAAGCACTATACAAATAAATTAAACTGAATATGTACGTAATATGTAATATGCGCTGTTTGGTACGGTGTGTAAAATAAATACAGGTGCATCTCAATAAATTAGAATGTTGTGGAAAAGTTCATTTATTTCAGTAATTCAACTCAAATTGTGAAACTCGTGTATTAAATAAATTCAATGCATACAGACTGAAGTAGTTTAAGTCTTTGGTTCTTTTAATTGTGATGATTTTGGCTCACATTTAACAAAAACCCACCAATTCACTCTCTCAACAAATTAGAATACTTCATAAGACCAATAAAAAAAACATTTTTAGTGAATTGTTGGCCTTCTGGAAAGTATGTTCATTTACTGTACATGTACTCAATACTTGGTAGGGGCTCCTTTTGCTTTAATTACTGCCTCAATTGGGCGTGGCATGGAGGTGATCAGTTTGTGGCACTGCTGAGGTGGTATGGAAGCCCAGGTTTCTTTGACAGTGGCCTTCAGCTCATCTGCATTCTTTGGTCTCTTGTTTCTCATTTTCCTCTTGACAATACACCATAGATTCTCTATGGGCTTCAAGACGCACAACACGCAAGTTTATGACTTGCAGACTTTCTTTTATAGGCACAAACATGATGTGCTACATTAGAAACTCCGATAGAAGAGAAAAAATTGATCATACTTTTTATTTTCAATATGCCAATTCCCACTCACCAATCCACATCCTATCCACATGGTGCAACACCAGCAAGAATAGTGGAGAGAGTATGGCATCATATGACACTGTGTTGCAGTTGAATAAGCAAACTAACGTCATGTCTCAAAACATAAACATATGCACAACATTTTAAAAAACCTCTTATGTAGCCTTTAAACCTACCACAAGGTCTCTTCGGACATCCAGTCTAGAAGTATTTTCTAGATTAGTAAATACTTTTAAATGTATGGTAAGTGTTTTTGATTCGAGAGAGTTCGAGACAAGAATCACGCTGTGGGCTGAAAGTTTTGAAGGGAAACCAAGCTCATCAGAATATTTAACATCACCTTGGAATGAATCACAAAACATTACATTTTAACTTGAAAACCAAACAGACAGGGATGTATGATGTGTTGGATTTGTACAATCCTTTGATTGTACATAAGACACCTAAGTGAGTATGTGTACAATGTTGCTTGTGTAGAAACCATTTGCACATGTACATGTGTACATAGAGGAAAGCACAGAGGAGCCTAGAGGAATGCACCTAGATGAGCATCTGTCCTCTTCTTCATACAGATGTCCATCTAGCTTGGCGGTATTGTTGCTATGATTTAGAGTATTTTGCTCCCTTGGTGCCATGGCATCATTGGAATTATACTTGCAATCTCCTGATAAAAGGGGAAATGTTTCAGGCAAGTAAAACATGGAACTAGGTGGCATGTAGGAGGCTTTACTTGCCTTGTGGCATAGCTAATAAATTTATGATTTGTCCACGTCTGGAAGTTAAAGAGCATTGCTTAAGGGCGCAACAGTGATGTTGGGACATGAAAATGTAACTTTCCAATTATTATCCCAGAACCTCAGCCACTGACCTGCCATATTAGACTTATGTATAAATAAAAAGGTCTTCTGAAGGAGGAGGATTTGATATACTTAGCCGCCTAAACTCCCAGCTTATTACACAGCATATTGTATATGAATTATTCATTAAGTACAATGAAGAACTAGAAAAGGTTTCTAGTTATAATGGTGAGGAATGACAGCCTGGACAAACAGACAGTCTTTGGGAGTTCAAGGGTTTAAACAGTCCTCATTCTGTATTCAGATACACAAACCCTAACAGATTGCTAATTCCTCGCTGCCAAATAAACAGCAAAAGACATCATTCAAACAAGGCCTGAACTCTAAGGTTGTTAATGGAAAGAGATAGCATTGACTCTCTTTAAATAGACTCCAGAGCAGTTAGCTCTCACTGTCCTTTACACTCGCACATAGCAAAGGTACCAGGGAGTCTCGTGCTGATACAGATTTGATTTATGTGGGGTCACAGTTCTACAACCTCAGTGTGATGCTGCTCTAATTTGCTGCTCAACATTCCTTGCTAAGCTAAATGGAGCGCAATGCTTTCAAACACACTGAAGCAGACCTGTGGGATCCCAGCACACATAAACCCAGATTGGTGCTATGTGCAGCCAAGGGTAAGAGGAGGTGCAGTTTAATTTAGGGAGCATATAAATGTGAACTTGACTCCAAAGGCTTGCGAGGCCACATAAACAGATGACACAGTGTACATCTGAGTCTCCCCAAAGAAGCGGCTACACTGACAGTCAAATCAATCTATCCATCTCCTTAACAGCCTGCCCCAGGCCAGTGTGCTGGAATTGATTGCACATCGCCTCTGCTCCACATCACTTATGAGATTTGTCTAATGCCTGCTGATGGCACATAGTTGGCTCTGCTTTCCCTTTGAACTGCTGTCGTCTTTTTTCATACAATTTTATATATATATATATATATATATTTCTAAATGACATTCAAGCATCCCATTCCTCTGAATTGAAGCTCTTTAGTGTTATCAAATTTATTAAGATCTCATCCATAGAAATGAAATGGCACTTGCCTCAGTGAAGGGTGTTTTTTCCATTTAGAGCATCGAGCTTTTCCTGAACTGCAGAATTTTAATGTAACATGCAGACAAGATGTGACAGTGTAAACAAACTCTGAGACATGAGGCATGAGGAAGAACCAGACTTAAAGAACAACCCATCCTTGTCTGTGTAACACTGGATAATGGGCTTATAAATCATTACTACATACAATAAAGTCAGAAACTACTGACTGTGTTAAAAGGATATGCAGGATGAGCAGATTGTGAATAAGAGTCTAGGGATGAGCACAGGACAGGCTTTATGATTACAGCAGCAATTCTTAGGCACATATCTACAGTATCCAAGCATTATTCATTGAAGCCAGGGTAAGTGTTGGTTCTAAAATATTTTTTGGGACGTGTCAATGGTCAACGTGACCATCAACAGCAACACAAGGTGAGTTACATGGGCGGGAAGCTGTTTTTCTCTTGGGTAATGTTCTTAGTAGTTAGAAAGTAGGTTTAATTAGTTTATGGATTTATGATTGAATGCTACTGACTTGTTTTTTCTGGTCTGTTTATCATGATGTAACTTATGATAGCTCAGTTTTGCTAATGTTATGCCTTTTAATTCATTTATGATGAATAAATCTGTAGTATGGTGGCCCAAGTATTGCATCTCACAGAGATCCTGTTTCCTCCCAATTCCCCAAAAACATGCAAGCTAGGATCCACCAGTTTGTAAAATTCACTTGAACTTCAGGAGTCTCTGCATAGAGTCACATTGGCTCACACAGAATCTGATGCTTTTCAGTATGCTGCACACACCACTGTAGCTCCTAAAACCTAACGAGATGTAAGATAGTAGCTGTTGTTGTCCTTCAGCTGCTCAGGGTTGCCACAGCAGATCACCCAATCCGCATATTTGATTTGGGACAGGTTTTACACAGGATGCCCTTCCTGACACAACCCTCCCATTTCATATGTGCTTGGAGAGTTAACCCCTTAGTGGCTGGCTTAGTTCCCTGTCTGGGAGTTGAACCAGGGCCACAGCAGTGAAGGCACAGGATCCTGCCACTGGACCACCTGGGAACTAGATATTCAGAAATCAGATATTCAGAAATCTGTGATATGCATATGTATCAGTACCAGGTGGTTGATTGCTAATATACTTCTACAAGGCATTTAATGGAGACCATATTATCTCTTTGCTATTATATCATATTAACTTTATGTTTATTATGTTTCATTCCAATTTTTGACACTTATGGATAATTTCCGCTACTTCTTACTCGGACTAAATTTTTACCGTCATGTCAAATCTTATGCAAAGTTTAAATGTATATTTATTGCTAAATCAAGTCAACTGAACCAGTTTTAACTCTGCTACAGGTTTTAGATGAGTTATTGCTCAATTTCCTCTCTGGTGTGACTAAACAGCCTGGGGGAAGAAGTGCAGCAATTACAAATCTTAACAGGTTTGAATTTCTGTGAAAATTGTATCCTTCCCCAAGGACAAGATCCATGGGACACCTTGATTATGTTGAAAATGAATCTGAAAATGAATATGAATTACACGGAAACGAACATCAGCTTGCAGTACACTCCAGGAGCAGGAAAGTTGATGATGAAAGTCCACACTACAGAATTACACCCTGACAGTCAAATCTGTCATTATATCACAACAGTGTTGAATTCTCAAAACTGATTGGTCAGAAGGTGTTGATTAATAGGTTATAATAGTAGATTATAATGGTAGTTCTGGCAGAAGCTGGATTCAAGTTACATATATTTGATGAAACAGGGACTTGTATGTCAGAGAAGCTATATAAGCTAAATATGATAATCCATTGATTTAAAAAAAAAAAAAAAAAGGATATTTAACAAAGAAAAACTGTTGATGTTATGAATTTTTATGTAAGTAGACATAAAAGTGATATGATGCTATAACACTGATATTGAGATAAATGCTTTTCAGAGATATCATGGATATTTCTTTATAAGATTTTTCAAAAGATTTTTTTTAAGTAACTGATGTAGTTGTGTATTTAAAAAATGTAAAAACTAATATTCAAAATTGATTTCTTAAAGGATTTCTAATTCTTTTTTCTCCTTTTCAGTATTAAATATTTGTGATAAATACTTTAAAAAATGTAAAAATAAATAAATAAATAAATAAATAAATAAATACAAATTTTTATATTGTGATACATATTGTGTAGTATAGAAATGCCTTTGGAAATTAATACCATGTTTGTCATATCATCCACCCCAGAAAGATATGTTTATTTATCATATATGAATGACTTTCTTCTTTGTTAGTAACATGACAAAGCACTGTTTTATTTGTCGTATTAACTTCAAGCCAGGAACTAACCTTTCTTATGGATGACTTGACATGATATGTAGTTCTTTAATAAATTAAAAATTGCAATTGCTGTCAAATTGCTAAGGTATAAAAAATATCTTGGAGTCTGGTGTTATATGAAAATTTTATTTTTCTATAAAATTACACTCTATTGTAAGTCCTTAAGATGTTGAAGTTCTCTTTGGGAGTGACAAGGTTGGACAGGATTAGGAATGAGTACATCAGAGGGACAGCTCATGTTGGACGTTTGGGGGACAAAGTTAGGGAGGCCAGATTAAGATGGTTTGGACATGTTCAGAGGAGGGAGAGTGAGTATATTGGTAGGAGAATGTTGGACATGGAGCTGCCAGGCAGGAGGCAAAGAGGAAGGCCAAAGAGGAGGTATATGGATGGAATTAATGAGGATATGAAGCTAGTGGGTGCAAGTGTTGAGGATGCAGAAGATAGGGATAGGAGGAGAGAGATGATTCGCTGTGGCGACCCATGCAGGGACAAGCCGAAAGAAGAAGAAGAAGAAGAAGAAGAAGAAGAAGAAGAAGAAGAAGAAGAAGAAGATTGTATTAAGTCCTTACTTTTCACACTACAGGATAATGGACTTTAACCCATTTTTTATGTGTTTCACCCAACTGATTTCAGATTAGTGTCACATCAGTATCCTTGTTTGTTCCCAGAAATACACCAGAACCAGCAAACTACCTTTCCTACAATTCACAGCCTGCCTCTGTGCCAGCTGACTAACACCAAACCCCATCACATGAATGATTACATGAATGATCACCTATCCTCCTTCACAATCTGAATCTTAAGCTTCTGATAACGCACACCTGTCTCTTATCAGCACCATATATGTACATAAAAACTCAAAGCTTTCCACTCTTAGCCAAGCTAGTTTCTGAATTCTACATATTTCGACTAATAGGCATGTAGCATGAGGCACATTTGACTATTAATCCTGATTTCAGGACTAAAAACCAGTGACCTGATTGAAAGTCCTCTATTGGTACAGATTAAAACACAAACATGGCAGCTAGTATCTAGCGGAAAGTCTGTTTTCTTAGCTCATAACACAAGCTCTAAAATCCATGCTTTTAATTTCTTTTCACTTTTGAGTTGATGAAAGTCACATGAGAATTTATAAGATAGAATCTTCCATGTTTTGTCAGTCAGGTTAGCAAAGTACAGCCAAATATTTTGGCAGACTTGTAATATTGGATCTTTGGAGACTGAATTATAGCCAAAGACAAAAAAAAATCTATGCAATGTTGTTTTATTTGGTGACTTGTTTTCAACATGAATTTATTGATAGAGATTTCAAAACACTTCTGTATGTTGCTCTGGATAAGAGTGTCAGCCAAATGCTATAAATGTAAAAGTAAAGAGTTAGTATTTGTTATCTCTTCTAGTGTTTAACATGCTATGATTAAAGACAGGAGGCAAATGTGTATTGTTTATTAGTGAAAATCCAATAATTATACACTATGTCCATGGCAAGGGACAAAACACAAGCTGGAAAAAAAAGTCAATTCCAGGAAACATGCAACACAGAAACAAAACAAAAAACATGAATGCATGATGAGATTTTGCAAAGAGACAAAGTACTAGCAAGTACCTGTATACATGCATAAACTAATCAACACTCAAATTAACACAGAGCACCTGGACACAGTCGGATAACTGACCAATCACAGGGGCAAAGACAGGACTAGAACCATGTCATAACAAACAAAAGCATATGGAGTGCACTCAAAACAAACAAAACGTGCAGTGCTCGTCACGCTCAGGCTACACTGCTGGGTTTGTCACGCTGGGAAGTACGCTGTGTGCTGAGAGAGGGAAATCGTGACAGAGTGAGGGTCAGGCTAGTGGTGTAACCAGGAATTAATTTCAAGGGGAGATTAGGAAATAAAATCACTGCATGATCTGTAAAATCAAACAGGATAATTGTGACGTGATCATGCATTTAGGGGGAATGATAAAGATTAGCAGAAGTGGTTGTAGAATTCATAATTTGTCATTTCATTACAGAATAAATGAGCCAAGTCTTGGGCAGTGCTGATGTAAACATGGTTGTCTTTCACCCACACTTTTTTTGTTTTTGTGAACAGGACACGTTACTAGCTGCTAAAATTTGTCCTTGTCTCTTGTCAGTCAATTCCTCATGCATACTGTTATGGGTAGCGGGGCTGAGGTTGGACCACTAGGGGGCTCTCAGCAGGGGTTTGTCTTGTCATGTGTGGTTTTGTTTATGTTGGCCATGTGTTGTTGTTAAGCCCCACCCTGTCCTATTGTGTGATGATTAATGTTCACCTGTGCCTAATGTTTCCATGATTATGTTTCCTATTTATAGTCCTGTCTGTGTCTGCTTTGGTTGCTAGTCCTCGTTTGTATGTAGGCCGAATGTAGTGTCGCGGTTCATGTTTGTTTATGTGTTATGTTTAATAAACCCCTGTCCGTGTCAAGCTTCGCGTTTGGCTCTGTTATATCCTGCCGGAAACTACCGGCCGTAACAGAAGGACTAGCCCAAACTGAACAGATCCAGCGCGAAGCTTCCGCGAGAAGGTTAGTTTTTTGTTTCCGGATTTTAATGTTTTGCTTGTTTTTGCTTTGAGCTCCGGTTCGGAGTTTTTTGTTCCCTTTTTTTTTTATTCCGCCCCTCGCTCCGCCCGTGGTTAGGGAATGGAGGAGGGTTCCGGCAAAAGTTTTGGATTTTGGATTCGCGTAGAACCGGCTCCCGCTTCGTTCATGTTCCTATGGGGGGCGTCGTCCCATGATGTAGTTTCCGCGGAGGGGAGTTCCGGCCAAGTTATGATTTTGGACATTTTTTTGGGTTCCGGCTCTCGCCCCGCCCATGTTCCTGTGGGGGGCGTCGCCCCACGATGTAGCTTCCGTGGGGGGGGGGGCGTTGCCCCATATTTAGCCAGCGGGGGAGAGTTCCGGCCAGGAGGTGGACCAGTAAAGTTTTGTTTCCGGCTCTCGCTCCGCCTAGGTTCCGGTGGGGGCGTCGCCCCACGATGTAGCTTCCGTGGGGGGCGCTGCCTCGATTTTTGCCAGCAGAGGAGAGTTCCGGCCAGGGCCCCGGACCTTGAAATTTTTTTATCTTTTTTGTTTGCTCCGGCTCTCGCGCCGCCCATGTTCCGGTGGGGGGCGTCGCCCCACGATGTAGCTTCCATGGGGGGCGCTGCCCCAATCTTCGCTAGCGGAGGAGAGTTCTGGCAGTGTCTGGCTCCTGCCCTCCCGCCCCTTGGGGAGTTCCTGGTTTCCAGCGAGACAGAGATCATCACCCCGGAGCTATCGTTTGGCAGTGGACGTCGCTCGGCCCTGCTGCTCGGCGGTGGACGTCGCTCGGCCCTGCTGCTCGGCGGTGGACGTCGCTCGGCCCTGCTGCTCGCCGGTGGACGTTGCTTGGCTCTGCTGCTCGGCGGTGGACGTCGCTCGGCGCCTCCGCTCAGTTGTGGACGTCGCGTGGGACCCTTTGGCCTTGCCGTCAAGTCCTGTGCTCCCCCCACTTGTCTCGCTCCTGCTTCTCGCTCCCCCCACGTGCCTTGCCTTGATCCTCGTTCCCCCCACTTGCCTCGCCTTGGTCCTCACTTCCCCCCACTCGCCTTGCTTTTGCTTCTCGCTCCCCCCCCAAGTGACTCGCCCTGCTTCTCGCTCCCCCCACCGACCTCTCTATGCTCCTTGCTCCTCCTCAGGACCCATCGCTGGCCCGGACTTTCGGGGAGGGCTAAGGTTTGGCGCATCGGGAGCCGCGCCGTTGAGAGGGGGGAGATGTTATGGGTAGCGGAGCTGAGGTTTGCCCACTAGGAGGCTCTCAGCAGGGGTTTGTCTTGTCATGTGTGGTTTTGTTTATGTTGGCCATGTGGTGTTAAGCCCCGCCCTGTCCTATTGTGTGATTAATGTTCACCTGTGCCTAATGTTTCCATGATTATGTTTCCTATTTATAGTCCTGTCTTTGTCTGCTTTGGTTGCTAGTCCTTGTTTGTATGTAGGCCGAATGTAGTGTCGTGGTGTTTGTTTGTTTGTTTGTTTGTTTGTTTGTTTGTTTGTTTTATGTTTAATAAACCCCTGTCCGTGTCAAGCTTCGCGTTTGGCTCTGTTATATCCTGCCGGACACTACCGGCTGTAACACATACCAACTCTTTTTATAAAAAAAAAAAAAAAAAAAAAATTTTAAATATGCTACAGATCTAGAAACAGCAAAATATTTTAGTTTGACAATAGACTGAAGAAATAACCTTGTTATGGGAGTGTGGCTGATTTTTTGTTTGCTAATATACATGCCTGATCCTCATTAGTTGATCCTTTTTCTCACCATATTAGCTAGTAGCCAAAAAAATTAATTCATAATTAAATTCATAATCTAAATCACGAATAAGCACCTGGAGCTGTCATAAAATATTTTAGAGGCCCAAACCCAATGATTCAAACCCAAAATTGTCCCATAACTACACCTCCGGGTAAGCTATTAGGTGATGGAGCATCTGGCTATGTAAATAGATACAAGTGAAAACACACTCATTCATGCACACCCTGGGTGAAAAAACTTCTAGCATGAACCTATTTCACAGAAGGACCAATGGGTTCACGTTCCCAGAATGTGCAGGTCCAAACTCCATGAGTCAAAATTCTTAAGTCAGCAAATCCAGTGTTCCCAAATGTCTAGCTGCCAAGAACAAAAAGGATTAAATAACAGTCACGAGGCTGTCAGCCAAGAGAACAGCTCACGCCTGGATGGAAGTATAGTGTAATTTTAATCCTGTGAAACTTGCTGGTCATTTGAAATTCAGATATTGTAGCACTGTGAATGCTGACATGATCAGACAGCCCATCAAATCTGTGACTGACAGCTGTGGGGCTGCTGGAGAAGGGCTGAGTAAGCTTTTTGGGATATGATTGACAAGGGCATTGGCATGCTAGCTTTGAAAACAGTAGAATATCATGTGGAGGGAAAAAAGTAAACACTTTACCATTTTTCTTGTGTCTTGAATGTGCAGGTTATTGTCAGACATTGCAACTGTGAGGTTTCTTTTTCCCCATTATATTTCTGTATGAAAAACACAGAATGGAACCAAAGAAACCATCAAGATGTTAAGCAGTATTAGTACATAGTATTGTAAGTGTGACTCTTCTTCTTCTTCTTCTTCTTCTTCTTCTTCTTCTTCTTCTTTCGGCTTTTCCCTTCAGGGGTCACCACAGCGAATCATCTCTCTCCACCTATCCCTATCTTCTGCATCCTCAACACTTGCACCCACTAGCTTCATATCCTCATTAATAACATCCATATACCTCCTCTTTGGCCTTCCTCTTTGCCTCTTGCCTGGCAGCTCCATGTCCAACATTCTCCTACCAATATACTCACTCTCCCTCCTCTGAACATGTCCAAACCATCTTAATCTGGCCTCCCTAACTTTGTCCCCCAAACGTCCAACATGAGCTGTCCCTCTGATGTACTCGTTCTTAATCCTGTCCAACCTTGTCACTCCCAAAGAGAACCTCAACATCTTCAGCTCTGCTACCTCTAGCTCTGACTCCTGTCTCTTCCTCAGTGACACTGTCTCTAAACCATACAGCACGGCCGGTCTCACCACTGTCTTGAACATAAGTGTGACTATATAGTATAAAGTATTCTAGGTATTTTCTTAAATCTGATTAATCAGATGTTGCTGATGATTAATTATCTATAATCTGACAGTAGATCTGGCTACAAGGCAAATCACAGGATTATATTAATGCACTCGTTCAAACGCATTATTATTTCTTTATTTAAAAACTACAAAAAACACAGACAAATATGGTGGATGCTCCATATACACGAGTAAACAAATGTAAAAACTTTATTTAACAAAGAAAAACACATCATTTATATGGTGAAGCTTTTTGTACAATGTTCATTTAGCATTTATAGAAGCAGTCTACTCCAAAGGAAGGAGAAGTAGAAGTTTTCCTCCAAAGGAAAGTCTCCAGTATAGTGGACTTGTATAGTTTTCTTTGTGTTTGTTTTGTTTCCAGGACCAGACAAGCTTCAGGTGTTTTTTCCCCCCTTAATTTCAAAAGAGAGAAAAATAGACAAGTTGATAAGGGATTGTTTATAGCTGCTAAAATGTAAGTGATAACAGAGACTAACATATTTTGTCGACTCTCCACAACATTAAATTTTAACATAAACAATTTCAGATTAGTAATTGCAGGAAAGTTGCTTTAGTCAAAGAGGAATAAAATGCTTTGAGACGTGCTGTTATAGAAGAAAGAATTCAACTTCAGAGCAGAAACAGTAACTCTGCTTCATGTCTGGCCATATCACACAAAGCTATTATTGATTATTTTTCTGTAACAGCATACCTTGTCATCTTTTATTCCTTATGTAGTTGTAGCTATGGTAGAGCTTCTTGGGGATACAACGTAATGAAAAATTCAGTACGGTTATGAAAAGGATACAACCTTGACTCTATTGAAGGGAGCTGAAGGTGATGACTCGGAGCCAGAAGCCAGAAGTTTGAGATGAAAGATAAAATACCATGAAGACTGCATTACAGGAAAATTTCGTATCTGATATATAATGTACTATATACAGAATGTCTCATCAACACAGTATTGAGATTTCTAAATAGTTGTTGCACCATAATTGTGTGTGTGTGTGTGTGTGTGTGTGTTTGCTCACAGCTTGATGAGAAGCACAATAAGATTTCATGTTAGCAAAAGCTGCCAGATTCTAGAGTAATTTCCCAGTGATTTACTATACGCAGAGGCTTTCTTAGCCAAGAATAACTGTCCTTGCAGGATCCCAAGAACAGATGTGCGGCCAAGGACGTCCAGTACCTGCATTTTTCAAAATAGTTGTAAAGTAAGTATCTGTGTGATTTGTCTATTTGGCTTTAGCCCCAGCTCAGATATAATTCATGAGGGTGTTAAGCGGTCAGAGGTCACACACTTCCCAGTGTCAGTGTGTGTGTTTGTCAGGGAAGATGCAGCAAATGTATAAACAAAAGGAAACTTGCAAGTTATCTCCAATAGAGACATCTATTGTGTATGGTTAGACCTTTGCAACCTTGGCTGGATTCTGCCTCAGGCTGTCCTGCAAACGTCTCTGTCAGCCAATCTCTCACTCACACTTTACCTGTCAGATAGCTGGCAAGTGCACATTTGTCATTCTGCCAAGATTCCTCCCCCTCCATATCTCTTCCTTTGTTCATCCACTCCTTCGCCTCTGCACTACCACTATCCCTGGCAGTGAATTATAGTTCAATTAACCTTTTTTTTCCTGCCAATGCCCGCTGCTACTGACAACCACAGCATGAAACAAGACTGACATTCACATGGTTTCATTCCACTATTTACCTTTTTTTTTATTTTTCAAATTGGATTACACCAAATAAATGGGGTTACTGAACCATTGGAAGCCTAAAGTCAGTTTCGCATATGTATGTTTCTGTACCCAGCTTTCTTGTAGAATCCATATTGGCAGAAATTTTACAGAAAATGTCTCTCATAACGGCAGTTAACCTCTCTAATGTGCACTCAAGTCGTGATAATCTATAGCATAGATCACGCATGGCTTGTTTTAACTACACGTTATTATAATCACTGAAATATTGATTTACAAAGTAAATCTCCGTGGGAACAAACGTAAAAGTTCTCTGCAGTGTGTTCACTTTATGGAAGGTTAGCTGTCACGTGGCTCTTAATGTTAATAAATGCAATTATCGTTCAATTCGAATCAATTTTAATTCATAGAGCTATATGAACAATAGACATTGTCAGAAAACAGCTTTAGAGAAATCTATATTCTTAATGAAGTGACAGTGACATGGGAAACTCCCTTGAGGAAGAAACCTTGTAAGGAAAACTGTAAGACTCTTTATTCCTATCCTGTTATAAATGACACTGGCTAGTGGGATTATAAATCATCGCTCTACTACAACGATATATCCTGCACTCTCACCATCACAGCCTGGGTTTGATTCCGGGGCAGGTAGCCAACCCAGATGCTGAGGGGTTAACTCTCAGTGCTGGTCCCAAGCCTGGATAAAATGGGAGGCTTGCATCAGGAGGGGTTTCTGACATAAAACCTGAGCTAAATTAAATATGCGGACCAGATGATTCACTGTGGTGAGCCTGAAAAAGGAGCAGCTAAAGGTCAACAACAACAACAACAACAACAACTTTTCTACAACTGTATACAGTCAAAAACAGGAAGTGTGTTTCACAAATGTCCAGTATACTGTGAATAAGAGTTATGGATGGAGCACAGGACAGTTTTTATGATTGCAGCAGCAGCTCTTGGGTGCAAATCCAGCTATCCAGGTAAGATCCAGCAGTAGAAGTGTAGCCAGATTCAATAAGTACAGATACATAGGTATGTTTGTATCATACAGAAGTTTAAAAGGGCAAATATTGTGAATAAACATAGATTCTGGGAGATCTAGTTATAACAGCATATCTAAAACTGAATCTACATGCACAACCATGGATTCTGTCATCCGTGTATGTCATTGTCCATGCCTTCTAGGTTTCTTTCTTTCCACTTGTGGATAGAAGGTTAGCAACTGATGAGACGTAAAATACTGTCTAAATAAAATCGGCTTCAGTATGAACATACAGACATATCCAAAATACACAAAGCACAACCCAAGCTCTTAACACAGTCCATAACATTTGCTGTTTGCGATTCTCCGACATGAATGTGTCTATTACTCGGGGCTGTTCGCTCCAAGATTCTCTGCCAAGCTGTTTTATATCAGTGTGTTTTCCCAGCCCCGGAGGCAGAGGTGGCGTTCTATGTTAAAGCTTTTGTTTGAGGCTAGTGGGTGGGCGGTTGGAGGCAAAGCCAAGTAGAGAGGCTCTATCAACTCAGACAGTGTCTGAGAAACAAAGCTGTGTTTGTGTAACCTCATAGCGATAGCGATTCTATATGACCATAGTGGGGATGTAACTAAATACGAATATATTATTCAGAATAAACAGATAATGCAGATACTGATACGCAATAAAAAAGTTGCACATGTTGGAGGTTTTTATTTTCATGTGGCCATGAGTGGGCTGAACTGAGTGAGCAGGATTAAAGAGTTCAGGACTGGGGTGAACAGGCATTCTTTGTTTCATGAAACAAAATGGATGAAAAGTGCATGCCTAGGATTTCTATCATAATTAAAGTACAAAAACATCACCTCTCTATATATTTTTTGCCTTGAAGCTCTGGAGTTCATTCTTATTAAGTAACTCTAACAAGAATCAGTCATTTCTATGTAGCAGTGGAAAACACCACACTGTTTAAGGAGAGGGAAACAGAAGTTTTCTTATTTGAGGGAGTGATGATGTAAACCCTTCAATAAGGTGAAATTCTGAGATTTTATGTACTATATTTTGTTTGGAAATATATGTTTCTCTTTTGTTATATCTCGACTACATGTAACTATAACTATGATTTCTAAGAGCAACATCTAGTAATCGACTTGATTTGTATTTGGTTTTTTATAAATACAATGGCTATAAAATAGTAAAAATTACCACTTATGATGGGAAATGAAATCAGTTCATAGTGTGGATCATGATCATGATTCCCCTTCTCTCTCTCTCTCTCTCTCTCTCTCTCTCTCTCTCTCTCTCTCTCTCTCTCTCTCTCTCTGTAAAATCACTGGAATGCAAATATTTAAAAAAGAATAATAATGGACCTGAACCAACTGGATAAATTAGTAAACAATGCCATAAGGTTTGTGGATCCAGTGTCATCCCTAGATGCATCTTCAGGATGGATGACTCATTACACTTGCAATTTCTCTCTCTCTCTCTCTCTCTATCTCTCTCTCTCTCTCTCTCTCTCTCTCTCTCTCTCACTGCTGAGCTACTCCTGAGATACCAGTCATCTTGACCCCTTCTGCTCTCCGGACCAGCCTGATCCATCTTGATGCCCTACTTCTGCTACTTCTGGTTGGAGTCTCATCACTTGTAAACCTCTAGCCACTGCTGAGGATGGCCCCACATGGACAGCCTGGAGATACATGAGATGCTGTGGATGGTACCACTTAAAAACCATGAAGATGATTTTGGCAATTGACTACAATTGATATGAACAGTCTTACACTTATGTCTCCAGCAGTGAACAGGTGATAACTTCAACAAAGTAGACTTCTAGACACATTGAAACTAGAATGAATTTCCTGGTTACACAATTGCAGCAGTTATAGAAAGGAAATTATTTATAATCTCAAGGTTGCTTCCTTATATTGTTTTTCTTTGCCATCATCACCTCTGGCTGAGGGATGAATTTATAAATGCATATCCTATCCTATCCTATCCTATCCTATCCTATCCTATCCTATCCTATCCTACGTATCCAAGAGAGAGAGAGAGAGAGAGAGAGGGCTATACAAATAAAATTGAATTAAATTTAATCGAATTGAATTGAATTATCCACACTCCCTTTGGTCTCATCTCCTGGGGTAAATATTATTTGGTGCTAAATTTCTGAATAATTCAGTGAGTCTTGTTCTGGAGCTAAATGTCGGATTATTCTAATCAGCATTCAAATGTTAAAACTTTGCTCTAATGTCTAAGCAACAGTGTGTGTGCATCCTAAAATCAATTCATATTATCAGGTCAGTTGGTGATCAGGCAGTTGTCCATTTCAGTATGGCATGTAGCCAGCAGTTTGATAAAAAGAATGACATTTACTGCATTAGAAAAGGAGACTTAGCAAGCATGTTAGCAATTATTAACATCTTTAGTCAAAGTGACTGTTTTCACAGCTGCCTTTGTTAAATTGCCTCCTCATTCACCTGCATGCTGAAAGCAGGTTATAAAGTAAATAAAACCATTTTGGTAAAAATGATTTATGTTTCTTTAAAGTAGGGGTGTCAAATCAAAAGAACTTTATCACTTTTTTTTGGGTTTATTGTTGAATTAATTCAACTGTTTTTCCAAGACTAACTCACACTCTATTTTATCATGACTTTCACTGTCAGTTCCTGAAACTAAAGCTTTTGTTTAAGTAACAACATTTCCTGTGTTTGTCTGAGGGCCCATCTGCTGCTGGCTGTGTTACTGTACCACGTCCAGGTGTGACCTCTGCTGAAACTGGAGAAGCCTTCAGATCACGTATCTGTATATATCCAGACAGCCACATCTTCCTCAGCTGGAAACTTAATAATCCATTAAAGGTGTTTATGTAACACAAGCCTTGCTAATGTGCTCCTTTTGGCATCCATTAGACCTGTGGTTGTTCCCAGTGTCATCAGACAGATTTGTTCACTAACGTCTTCACTATGTAATATTGCATTACAGTCAGCTGGCCTCGGAGACGATTAATTCACCTTTGTGAATTTCATGGCGACAGTCTCTGCAATCAGATTGCTTAGGGAGCGAGTGTGCAAAGTACAAAGTACAAGCAATTAGCCTGCCGGTAATGCCTGTACATCAATACTGGAGCACTATGCTGAGATGAAAAGCAGATCAATTGAATCCATTGTGTCTCAGATACAATGACATCATCGCATAAGAAAAGTCACGCGTCAAAACGGCCCGGGATGCTACTGTACAATCAAACTTCAATCAATTAAAACTTGCTTTTCCTGTGGATTTTTCAAAGTAGGCCCTGTGGTTGTTGCAATCACTCTGCTCTACAGCTGCCTGAAGCTACAACAGCAGGTGAAATGAAGGAGGCAAAGTAAGAATTGTCAGCACAATTAGACAGGAAATTAACCAACAAAATGAAGCACCTGCTGTGTTTTAACTCAGCCGAGATACACATTTCTACCTGTGCGCAGTGCATGCCATTGTACCTGCATGGACTCCTGCTGCCTTGTCTGATTCTTCACCTCTGAAACACCCGAGTGGAATCAAGCTCCACCATGCTGCTTTCATATCCGAGGTTTAATCATGTGAAATTCATGAGAGCAGGGAGCTGGCAGCAGGGAAGTTAACGAGGAACTGCAATGAAAAGCAGGGTGCCCGACATACATTCCCTTCTTTATCTACTAAACCAGCTGCCTGCAATGCCTTCCTTGTAAATAGGTATTGGATTAATGTGGCTTTACTTGCCCTATTGAATAGCAAAGGTGGCTGGCATTTGGTGAAGTTAATTATGGGAATGATCCATAATTTTCAGACATTGTAGTCATATGATTGAATGGATCTTCACTCTGTCATTGTATGTCACAAAGGTGAAAATTAATTATACAAGGAATTAATAAAACATAGCAAAGGCATGGAAGCATTTGCATGTATGTTGTAGGTAAAGTCTGAAAGCCATTGCAAGTCAGAAAGAGGACATTGTGCCATTAAATGGGTAAATTACATTAAAGGGCCCGTTTAACCAGAAGATTCATTAATGCTGCTTACTTCAAATCAACGCATGAATTAGACCTCCCATGGGGGTTCGGGGAGTTAGGAGGAGTGATGACTGGAGATGGCCAGGACTCTGAGGTCTTTTCAACACAAAGCCTAATCAAACAATGGATCCAGTGTTATAACCAGCCGCACTATCTCCTCCATAGAGCACTATTAGAGATTGCGACAGCTGAGACTCCCAGCAAATCAGGCTGCACAGGGCAACAACTGAAACGCGATCTATGTCCAACAGCCAGTCCCCATGCCTCAACTTCTCACACCAGATCTCCAGAGCACGGCCTAGCAACGGCTAATAAAATATTGCAGGAAAAGGCCAGCAGTCAAGAACAGTACACTGGGGGGAAACAATAAATGATTCCTAAATTGATCTGACCTTTTCAGCAATTGTATTCAGCTGCACAGAAAAGCTGCCACCTTGCTTGGCGCAAATAACGATCTGGGACGGCTGACTGAACAGATGCTATCCCCAACTTGGCTGGCCCATCATGAAATTTAATAGGCCATAACAATAAAATTGGGAACACGGGATACACATGGGAAATCAACAGTGTGCCTGGATAGACAGAGCAGAAGGAGAGAGACAGAACGTAATTCAATTACAGAGTATTCTTCTTCTAGTCATATCAGAGGTACCTAGCCTCAGAAGAGAGATTGTAGCTGAAATACTTGGCAGGTTGTTGAAGGTAAAAGTTACACATGAAGCGCTTTCTTATTAGGATTGATTTACCATTTGGTTGGTTTGATTTCACACTGCACAAAAAGCAAAAAATTGTTGTACGGTCTGAAAACCTAAAAACACACTAATAAAACTCTGACATTCATTCAGTCAGAAATTCGGCTCAGGATACACATCTTGTTTGGTTCACTTACTGCAGTTGGATTGATTCTGATTCAGATCACTTTCTTGCTGCAGTCGTTCACACTTTAATGTGATTGCTGTGTTCTCATCTGTACAAATGAGCCACACTGAGGAGGAATACACACCAAGGTATATGAACAGTATTATACACATGGTGTAAGCCTGCTTCACTGTTCACTTTCTCGCATTACTCCAGCACTTTAAGATCTTCCTTGGAATGAATCTGCTACTTAAGTATATAACCAAGCACAACTGTTTTTCGATAGAATGCTCACCTTTTTTTACTGACATGTTTTAAGGTGTAGACCTTGCAAATGCAAGTCTTATGGAAAGCCTTGGCTGATATCTATGATTCCTGGTAGACCCTACACTAAAGCTGAGAGTTCTCCATCACTTTAAGCCTGTTTTATGCTTGTCAGAATGCACTGGAGAGCTGCCTGTACTGTAAGACTGGAATGTTCCTCGTTTTTAGGAAGAGTTTGAGAATGTTGGCTATTTGCAAGCTGTCATTCAAACAGACACGTGTAGGGAAGAGGAGGTAGTAGGTAAAAATAGGGTTGTCTGTGATCTCATCTGAGAAAGATGATCTTGGATTTATTATAATCATGAGATGTTGGTCATATATTTGATCTTATATTTTCTATAATCACGAAAAGATGGTTTCTAAGTTTTTAATATAATATATATATATATATATATATATATATATATATATATATATATATATATATATTTATATATACACACAAAACTTTGCAAAGGGTAACGAAGTACAACAAAAACCATATTTTTTTAGAGATTGTATTCACCCTAATTGACACTAATTTTGCATGCTGTGCACATATTTATCACTGTTGCACAGATTATATGAGCATTCACCACACAGGTCCCGGTGAATTAGTCATTGCTACAGGACTGTTAATGTACTGTAAGAAGTGCATTAAAATAATCTGTGATTTGCCTTACAGCAAACTTTAACCCTTCTGACCAATCAGATTTGAAAATTCAACAGTGTTAAAATATAACTACTCTCTTTTGTGATTTTTAGACTGTAGAGTCATCATTTATACTGTCGCTACTACCAAACATCTCTCCTCAAATGTCTTCATCTCAGAATTCTGGACATAGGCAGCCTTTTTGGAGGTTTTGGAAAGTGAATTTTCCAAACCACATCAAACCATCCTCTCTCCGAAGTTCTTCTCCAATTTTTTTTTAAAGGGTTTAGAAACCTGTTTGGATGGAAGCATTAACCAGTCTTAACCTTTATTGTCTAGACACTAAGTGGAAAAGGCTGTGTGTCTGTGGGTTTATGCCTGAGAACTAAGGAGCATCTCAAGCCTACGGTCACTGCTTGGCTTTTGTGAGTAGAGAACACTGTGGTATTATGTCTGTCCATTCAGTGAAGGCCCAGAAAACTAATCCTCATTTAGTCACTGTCTGGGTATGACCATATGTTGTGGCTGGTGGCAAATAACACTTCCTAGCATATGCAAACACACATAGTGACCCATCGTATGCTGACCTTCCCTTGCTCCCTTTAGTAGTTGACTGGGTATAACTGTAAAGCCTCAAAGCCAGATGTGTTCCATCAACTGTGCTGGAAAAAATACAATGCCAGCTGGGTTTTGCTTCAGCCTGCTAATCAGATTTTCTCCACTGACTATGTACAGCTGGATTCAGCGAACACCTGACTACATTCACTTGCACTAATGTTGCATGCTGTGAAGAGATGCATTAGAACATGGTCTAGGTTTAGTACTAGCTATGCTGACAGATTAGCAAAAGAAGATAGCTATGCTAGCTATGTCCACTCACCAAATCATTAATGATAATCTTGGCTACTTCCTTATAAACTTTATTTCTCTATTCATATTTAATGAGAGTTCACATATAACAGAATAAGAGGAAAACACAGAAAATGGAAACTAACTGCAGAAACACTGAACCACATGTCCTATAGGATTGCTCTGAGAATTCCTTTGAGCCAGTGATTTTGATCTTTGGATCTTTACTACACCATACCTAATTTGCATAAAATGAAGAACAACTCAACAACTGTAATTGAGGCTCCATGTTGCGCATGTACGCAGAATATTAATGGCTGATTGTCACTTTTTCACTTAGTGTGAAAACAGAAAATATGCAGAATTAAGAGGCCCTGTTTTTATTTGTTTATTTGTTTTAATTTCACTTCCTTAAGATATTTTTTCTTTAGATATAAGCCATTAATTGTATTATTAATTAATTTCTATTCGGCTATCTCCATGTTTTAAACAGGCACTTAATGTTATATGTAATGTGTTAACAGTTCTTCTCTTTGCTATAATGCTTTGGCAATGGTGTACTTGCACAAGGTCATGCCAGTAAAGCTTGTTGAATTGAACTGAATTGAATCGAATTGAATTGAATTGAATCGAACTGAATTGGATTGAATTGAACTGAATCGAACTGAACTGAATTAAAAAGGTTTCACTGGATATTAGCTTGAACCATCTCACTTTTCCAACTGTCATTATTTGTATAAAGCTAGAAACAAAATGTACATTATTGGCTTAAATGTTATTAAGATTTTCATGAAAAAGTTCAGAAGGTGCTCAGAAAATAGGAGTGATATTGGCTCAGAAAACAGAGCCAGTGTTTAAGGCTCTGGGTTTCTGATCAAAAGACTGAGCCCTGCCAAGCTGCCACTGTTGAACCTCGACTGTCAACCGTCAACTGCTCCAGGGATGATATACCATGACTGACCGCAGCTTCCTTCCAGGATGGAATATGTCAAGGAAATAATTTTGTGGCACTGTACACATGTGTATATGTCTAATAACAAAGGCTTGCTTTCTTGGTTTCGTCTTGGTTTTTAAAAGGGATTTGGGACCCTGGGGGAAGTAATACAAGGGACTGTATTCACAGACAAGAGCAATTCGAAAGGCCAGAATGAAGCGGTGTCAGATTGGTTTAGAGCTAACTCAATCACAATTTTGTTTTACAGTCCACTGCCTGGGATGTGTGTGTGTGTGTGTGTGTGTGTGTGTGTGTGTGCACACAGGTCAACATCACACTTTATGTTTCACTGAAATGCAATATCCCACCTGCCATGACTGCACCCCTGAAGCCACGAAGGTTTCTCACTACGATGACATGAAATTATAGTGATAGTTACGGGGTAAAAGGTAGCTTAAATTTTTCCACAGGAGAAAACTATAAGCAGCAATCAAACCCGGAGAGGACAAGACATCCATCTCCATAGTGCCAAGACTTAGTCCCACTATCAAACTCATTCACTTCATCTTTTTTTACCAACACAAACACCGAGCTCAGTCTCTCGTTATCATTTAATTTATCCACTATGAGATGCTATCAAAATGATGGACAAATCGTTACTGAAGAGTGTATTAGTACTGTTTGACTTTAGAGAAATGATTTATAATCCCACTATCTGGTGGAGAGAATGAGTTCCCTTTGGAATCTGGTTCCTGTCAAGGTTTTGTTGCAGGAGCACTTCTATCACCTCTGGCTTGTTCTTTGGGGATCTAAATCTACATCTGGATTTCTGTACATGTACATTTCTGTATATGCTATACACATTCTAGGTATATTATGCTCCATTACACAAAAAAACAGAATATGGTTTGAAAATGTCATATTAGATACTTTTTTGCATTGAAAAAAACAGTTACAGTTTTAGCTGCAGTGGATTAAAATCTTTGCTTGTCCTCATCAGCTAGGTCTGGGGATGTTTGGGATCATTTTGTATACATTATTTGGAATAAACAGATAATATATGCTAAATGGATACAAATACAGATAAAAAAAAGTATAAGGATAATCTAGTTGAAACTAGAACTGTGCATCAGGACATAAATGGCCAAAAAATGTTGCACAATGGGAGTTTTTAAGTTTCATATGGGTGCAAGTGATTGCTCAATCGCATATACGAAGCTCTCAGGACAAAGAAAGATGTTGTTGTGCGATGCATTTAGAACATTTATTTATGACATGTTAAAAGTGGGGGGCACGGTGGCTAGCACGGTTGCCTCACACCTCCAGGGTTGGGGGTTCGATTCCCGCCTCCGCCGTGTGTGTGGAGTTTGCATATTCTCCCTGTGCCTCGGGGTTTCCTCCGGGTACTCCGGTTTCCTCCCCCGATCCAAAGACATGCATTGTAGGTTGATTGACATCTCTAAATTGTCTGTAGTGTGTGATTGCGTGAGTGAATGAGAGTGTGTGTGTGTGCCCTGCGATGGGTTGGCACTCTGTCCAGAATGTATCCTGCCTTGATGCCCAATGACGCCTGAGATAGGTACAGGCTCCCCGTGACCCGAGAATAGATCGGATAAGCGGTAGACAATGAATGAATGTTAAAAGTGTTGGAATTTTTACCTCTGGATTTATTCCCAGTGTGTCCGGGGGCATATTGGTATGGTTCATATTTAATTAAAACAGAAGGTTTAAGGCACACCCACTTCTAAATCTGAATAGGGATTACACTCCTAGTTTACTGTTTATATGCGAGTGTGTGCGTCTGTGTCTGCATGTGTGAGAAAGTAGAAGCCATGCTGCGTATATGCCAAATGTGCAGGGTGCCAGCTGTTTCCATGTGTGAACACACTGTGCTTTTGTTCTGCTCTTCTAAATCAGCCCCATTTAAGGCAGCCAAGCAGAAAGCTTTACCAGCTTGCCCACACCTCTCACATTTCACAATCCACAAAAACACTCCTAGTTATACTTTTGAGCACGGATCCAGAACCTCCGCCTTCAACTCTCTTTATGAGGTATCCTACCAAAGTTTACCAAGAATTATTATGCACGCTTTCTGAGCTGTGAAGAAAGGCATATGGTGTAGCACTCAGACATATGGAATGAAGTCTGAATGCAGTTTAGTTGGCAGAAGCTCAAAAACAAATCTAAGAAGCAAAGCATCAAGGCCGGTTCAAGCAGATTCCATTAACCCTTAATGATTCCGATTTGGCCCGAACACTCGAGTCAGCACCCAGGACTGATTCTAGGCTCGCTTTTTAGCGAGACTCATGCTCTCAGGTATGCTTTAACACAGAAAAAATCCCTTACAAATCATGAGCCTGCCATCAAAAAAACTTGAAACAGTAAATAATGTAAGTTGAACCAATCATGTTGTTCAACATACAGCACTGAAAGCAAATAACATCAACTCCACAGCTTGGTGGAAGTATGACTGTCACTGGGCTTGAAAATGGTTTTCACACTTCACCAAACATACAAAAGAAAAAGTCCAGAAAAAATCCAACCTAAAAAGAGGCTGAAATGATGCAAATAAAAATTCAGACACAAAAAGCAAAGCTCAGATAGTTCTAGCAATGCAAACCCAAAACTTCACAAAATTGGAGCTCATATATTCAGGGAATTCAGTGGTTATTAGTATTGACATATGACTACACGTATACACATACATGTGATAAAAACTTTGGAAGAATGGTGCTCCATCATTTCATTACAGCTCTAGAGACATAAAGAATTTATTCCAATGTTCCTAATCATGATATATTAAATCATATGTATCTAGTATTTCCTATTATAAAATTCCAATAAACCAAATATAACATTATCAAGCTTATTTTCAAGGTTATAGTCTTGTACTATTGTCAGATAGTTTTGCTCATTTTAAGCATCTCTGCAAAATCTGCATTTTAATATCTGTATATAGAACAAGAAGAAAATGTCTAAAATAGGGTTTATTGTACATGTTCACTTTAATCTAGCCATGGGGGTCACAGTCCAGTGACTTCTGTGCCGGTCCCAAGCCCGGATAAATAGAGAGGGTTGCGTCAGGAAGGGCATCCGGCGTAAAACATTGCCAAATTTAACCATGCGAATCGTCAGTACGAATTTCATACCGGATCGGTCGAGGCCCGGGTTAACAACGACCGCCATCGGCGCCGTTGACCTACAGGGCGCCGGTGGAAATTGGGCTACTGTTGGTCGAAGAAGTAGAGGAGGGAGGAGAGTGCGCAGACAGAGAGAGAAGAGGAAAGGTAAGAGTGTAGGACTGAGAATAGGAACTCTGAATGTTGGTACTATGACAGGGAAAGGTAGAGAGCTGGCTGATGTGATGGAGAGAAGGAAGGTGGATATACTGTGTGTACAGGAGACCAGGTGGAAGGGTAGCAAGGCTCGTAGTATAGGAGCAGGATTCAAGCTGTTTTATTATGGTGTGGATAGTAAGAGAAATGGGGTAGGTGTGGTCCTGAAGGAGGAGTTTGTGAGGAATGTCCTGGAGGTGAAGAGAGTGTCAGACAGGGTGATGAGTCTGAAGTTAGAGATTGAAGGGGTGATGTTGAATGTTGTTAGTGGTTATGCCCCACAGGTAGGTTGTGAGTTAGAGGAGAAAGAGAGATTCTGGAGTGAATTAGATGAGGTGATGGAGAGTATTCCCATGGGTGAGAGAGTGGTGATAGGAGCAGATTTTAATGGACATGTTGGTGAGGGGAACACAGGTGATGAGGAGGTGATGGGCAAGTTTGGAGTTAAGGAAAGGAACCTAGAAGGACAGATGGTAGTGGACTTTGCTAAGAGGATGGACATGGCTGTGGTTAACACTTATTTTCAGAAGAGGGAGGAGCATAGAGTGACTTACAAGAGTGGAGGTAGGAGAACACAGGTAGACTACATCCTATGTAGAAGAGGCAATCTGAAAGAGATTAGTGACTGTAAAGTGGTAGTGGGAGAGAGTGTAGCCAGACAGCATAGGATGGTGGTGTGTAGGATGTCTTTGATGGTCTGTAAGAAGAAGAGGTCAAAGATAGAGAAGAAAACCAAGTGGTGGAAGCTGAAAAAGGAGGAATGTTGTGAGGAATTTAGACAGAAGTTGAGGCAGGCTCTGGGTGGTCAGGTAGTGCTGCCAGATGACTGGGAAACTACAGCAGAAGTGATCAGGGAGACAGGGAGAAAGGTGCTGGGTGTGTCATCTGGAAGGAGGAAAGAAGATAAGGAGACTTGGTGGTGGAATGAGGAAGTTCAGGATAGTATCCAGAGGAAGAGGTTAGCCAAGAAGAAGTGGGACATGGACAGGACTGAAGAGAATAGACAGGAATACAAGGAGTTACAGCGCAGAGTGAAGAGGGAGGTGTCTAAGGCCAAGCAGAAGGCATATGAAGAGTTGTACACTAGGTTAGACACTAGAGAAGGAGAGAAGGACTTGTACAGGTTAGCTAGGCAGAGGGATCGAGATGGGAAGAATGTGCAGCAAGTTAGAGTTATTAAGGATAGAGATGGAAGGGTGCTCACAAGTGAGGAGAGTGTACAGAGGAGATGGAAGGAATACTTTGAGGAGCTGATGAATGAGGAAAATGAGAGGGAAAAAAGAGTAGAAGGGGTGAACTCTGTGGAACAGAAAGTAGATAAGATTAGAAAGGATGAAGTCAGGAAGGCTTTGAAGAGGATGAAAAGTGGGAAGGCAGTTGGTCCTGATGACATTCCGGTGGAGGTCTGGAAGTGTCTGGGAGAGGCAGCAGTGGAATTTTTAGCTAATTTGTTCAACAGGGTTTTAGAGAGTGAGAGGATGCCTGAGGAATGGAGAAGAAGTGTGTTAGTGCCGATCTTTAAGAATAAGGGTGACGTGCAGAGTTGCAGTAACTATAGGGGGATAAAGTTGATGAGCCATACAATGAAGGTATGGGAAAGAGTAGTGGAAGCTAGGTTAAGGAAGGTAGTGGAAATTTGTGAGCAGCAGTATGGCTTCATGCCCAGAAAGAGCACAACGGATGCAATTTTTGCTCTGAGGATTTTGATGGAGAAGTATAGGGATGGTCAGAAGGAGTTGCACTGTGTGTTTGTAGACTTGGAGAAAGCATATGACAGGGTGCCAAGAGAAGAGCTGTGGTACTGTATGAGGAAGTCAGGAGTAGCAGAGAAGTATGTCAGAGTGGTGCAGGACATGTATGAGAGGAGCAGGACAGTGGTGAGGTGTGCTGTAGGTCAGACAGAGGAGTTCAATGTGGAGGTGGGACTGCATCAGGGATCGGCTCTGAGCCCCTTCCTGTTTGCTATGGTGATGGACCAGTTGTCAGAGGAGGTCAGACAGGAGTCTCCTTGGACAATGATGTTTGCAGATGACATTGTGATCTGTAGTGAGAGCAGGGAGCAGGTGGAGGAAAACCTGGAGAGGTGGAGGTTTGCGCTGGAGAGAAGAGGAATGAAGGTCAGTCGTAGTAAGACTGAGTACATGTGTGTGAATGAAAGGGAGGGAAGTGGAACAGTAAGGTTACAGGGTGAAGAGGTGAAGAAGGTACAGGAGTTTAAGTACTTGGGGTCAACAGTCCAGAGTAATGGAGAGTGTGGGAAAGAGGTAAAGAAGCGAGTGCAGGCAGGTTGGAATGGGTGGAGAAAGGTGTCAGGAGTTCTGTGTGATCAGAAAATATCAGCGAGAATCAAGGGGAAGGTGTACAGGACAGTGGTGAGACCGGCCATGCTGTATGGTTTAGAGACAGTGTCACTGAGGAAGAGACAGGAGTCAGAGCTCGAGGTAGCAGAGCTGAAGATGTTGAGGTTCTCTTTGGGAGTGACAAGATTGGACAGGATTAGGAATGAGTACATCAGAGGGACAGCTCATGTTGGACGTTTGGGGGACAAAGTTAGGGAGGCCAGATTAAGATGGTTTGGACATGTTCAGAGGAGGGAGAGTGAGCATATTGGTAGGAGAGTGTTGGACGTGGGGCTGCCGGGCAGGAGGCAAAGAGGAAGGCCAAAGAGGAGGTATATGGATGTAATAAATGAGGATATGAAGCTAGTGGGTGCAAGGGTTGAGGATGCAGAAGATAGGGATAGGTGGAGAGAGATGATTCGCTGTGGCGACCCCTGAAGGGAAAAGCCGAAAGAAGAAGAAGAAGATTGTACATGTTCACTTTATTTAAATCTTCTAATAGCAAATACTAGATAAATAAGACCATATTATCACTTGCTAAAATGTAATTTTTTGCAGTGAAAGCACATTAAAGCTGGGTTGTGGTGGCACGACAACTTTCTAAAACACCTTACACACTTTTGCAGCTTTTCAGATGTCAGCCTCAGCTGGCCATTCCAACCTGTTTTATTACTTTCAACTCTTTCAATTTAATATAGAAACGATCTGTCTTGTTTCTTGATGGGAAAAGCTCTTTTGAACCCGAAATGAACTTGAAATTTGGGGGGCTTAGGTGTGCACTGTTTAACTCATTCTCATGACTTTTAGCTTACTCCATGTGCACTGCTGGCAATCCTCTAGGTGCCATCTGAATCTAAACCACAAAGCTCTTATTAGATTGCCATGTTTGCTTTTACTTTACTTATGTCCACACAGAGCATTGAAATTGCACAGTCTTCCTCCATATTTGTCTAAAAGATTTGACGTTATTTGAATTCACTCTTGAGCAGATCTATGAAGCTGAAAAGGTCTTCTGTCCAATTTTAATAGTCTGTCAGTACTCCTTCCTGACTAATGATATGCATGCCTAGGAATTAACATTGCAAAGGGAGACCAGAGGAGATCATTTCGTTTGGGTGGTCCTCAGTGCTAAATGTGCAGTGGACTCCACCTGGAATGTTACTATATTAATTACTTTTCTGACATTAATATTGATTCATTCGATCATTCATTTATTTTAGTTACCCCTTTTTCCTGGTAGGGGTCATGGAGAATTTAGATCATATCTCACGAGGCCAGAGTACATTACAGTCCACTTTTTTTTTTGTTTGCTTTCATTTAATACACTAACACATACATTAGTGTCCCATTTGCTATCTCTCTTTTTCTTCTTTTCCTCCTTGTCAAGTGGATTCAATACTCCATAAAACATATTGTTAACTTTATGTAGTGGAATATTCAAGATATTTGTGTATTCTGCTCATAATGAGAGCTTTTCCAGTCTTGCTGGTTTGAACTGCTGTAGCTGTGTAAAAATCTCCTGATTAAGCATTTCAGTCCATTTGTTAGATTGGCAAATACCTAGGTTTATAGGAAAAGAAAACCACTTGTGCTGTGTAAATTTATAGCTCCCCATATATGAGAATTCAATCACAGAGAAGCCATTTTATTACAGATGCTGTGCCGAGAAACAAACAGTGTAAATAGCGCTAAAGTGATATGATTGGCAAGCATTCGAATCAGTTTCAGCCACAAGATTTTATATATAAGCTGTTTAAGGGACTACACTATGAGATACAAAATGGGTATATCAAAAACTGAACACAGCATAAGTTACAGGGTGCAAGTTAGCCAAGAAAAATGGACAGTCCAAGGAAATGTTCTTACTGTTCTTATTCATATCTCATCCATTTTTATTTTTTTTTTACTGCATTGACCTTGCCCTATTCCATTTGGAATCTTTGCACATTCAGGATATAACCAAGAAAGTGAATGCTGAAGTTTCCCACAGAGAAAATTCCCCCTGGAAAGGAAAATGTGAATGAAATGGATGAGCATTTGCTCAGATTTGTAGAATAAACTGGAATAATGTGAATGTAAATTATGACATTGATATGTAAGCCATTTATTGAAGCTTGGAAGATCAAATGGGTTTTAATGGCATCCTGAGGTTTTCTTATTGCCCCAGGCAGCTGTTATTTTATGCATTTCTCAAATTAAGGTGAAACAGTGTTCCTCCTTCGTTTTTTCTACACTCAACAGCACTGCAGGATATGAAGAATGCAGAATATCAGCATTTCACAGTGATGAAGAATTTGTTGTAGTCAATGCAAGGTTGCAGACCTCCATCCTATTTTTCCACAAAGAGGAAACCAACAGTGCCAGGGGGAGCCTTGAGCAAGTAGTCCTGTAATATATTCATCCATGTCTTAAAACATGAGATATTATGGGTTTATGGAGCCCAGTAGAGACACGGTGCCACAGGGTCAGGGTTAGACAGGTGGTGTTGTTCTTATTGAATGCCTTTGAGAGATCATGGTATACTTTATAACTGATTTGCTGCTCAGATATGGTTGGCATTTAAACCTGGCTGCTCTGTATGCTTACATGCACATACATACACAATGCGGTCAAACCTTCATGGACGCCCGGTCATTACACCCCGATGTGTTTTTTCCCACAATGTTGAACCACACAATTGTATAAAACATATTTGTATTCGGTTGTATTCTATCACTGGAGCTAAGGGACCTAAGCATGTTCCAGCATAACCATGCCCCTGTGCACAAAGCCAGGAACATGAAGACAAGGTTTGGTAAGATTGGTGGAAAAGAAATCAAGTGGCCTAAACAGAGCCCTGACCTGAACCTCACTGAACACCTTTGGGATGAACTGGACCACACCTTAGACCTCCTCACCCAACATCACTGCCTGACTTCACTAATAATCTTAAGGATGAATGGAGAAATTCCCACAGCCACACTCCAACATCGACTGGAAAGCCTTTCCAGAAGAGTGGAGGTTATTATAACAGCAAAGGAGGACTACATCAGGAATGAGAAGTTTAAAAAAAAAAAAACACATGAGAGTGATCATCAGGTGTCCACAAACCTTTGACCATATAGTGCACACTGAGTACAACATAATGAGGAGGTTTTGATAGGTTAGAATGAGGTCTCCAAAATTATATCAAGAACTATTCTTTGTGCAAAGCTTCAACCCCTCCATTATCTGACCCGAATGGATGATCATTATTAAAAGATATGGTGCAAAACTAAGACTGAAATTTGGAGATTTGTGATGAAATCATAGATCAAAGATATATATTGAGAAGAAATGAAAGGGCATTTTACTCAGTGAGAGACATTATTGTTGTTTGGTTGGAGAGGTCATACGTTTTACAGAAAAGGCTCAGTATTTCTTCATGATAACCTAGTGTACCCCAATTTCACAGGTTTAGACATGACCCCATGTTTACATGTTTTTAAACCTTATGTGCTTGTGCCTGTTTTAGAAGATTATTCATGTGTTTCAATTCAGGTTTTAAGAATCCCTCCTAACATGCTAGTTCAGATTAAAGGGATGGTTTGAATCCTTGTTGGTACACTGTAATGAGGGTATGTTTGTTTTAATTGCTAGCTGGAACTGATATGTAAAACTGTGCTGCTGACTTGCTTCCTTTTTTATTACTTGCTATAAAGCTAGTAATCACTTGTGATTAAACACATGCAAGAAGTCTAAGGAATGAGTTATGAGACCTTGACAGTGACCATTTTTTATTCGTATCCTGTTAGAAAGGAACTTTGCAGTCAATTTGTTAGCAAAATACCTTTTGAACCTTCAAATTTACATACAAAAAATCTAAACACATTACTCGTGTTTTCGTGTTTTGTTTATGTTCACCACCCTGATAAATTACTGATGGATCTCAAGGCCCGATGTTTGGTAAGAAGGTAAAAAAATGGTTGTGATCTAAAATAATTCAAGTATTAAATAATAGCATAGAATATTCATCTAGATTTTTTTTAGCACATCAGCTGTCAAGTACACTTTGTTATGCATGTAGGTTTAAACCTAATGACAATTTAGTTTCTATTTCTATAGTTATTTATTAAAACTAAACTTCACAGCCTAAAATAAGTCATTTCTTTTATGTCACAGTGCAGACAGGATTATTTCGGTGCATTTAGGATGTGGCAGACCACAATTCCTCAGTCTCCGGAGTATGTTGATGCTCTGAGCATAATCAAGCAAAGCTGACATGATCATATTTTAGTTTGGAGTACTAGGGATAAAAGGACAAATCTGTGTGCTGTTCCATCTGTGTGAGGACTCAGAGTGCAGACACTGGCTGTCAGTGAGATTGAGTGTTGCTTAGGACTTTCAGATTGTCTCTGCATTTCCCATGGGGACACATATGCCCAGTGGGCATCATCGCAATTATCATCATACACATCATAACCACTGTCATCAGTGTCAGTGGAAAACATTACAGGGCAGTAGTTTGATTAAAAGTGGCCTGGCAAGGTGTTGCTCATGATCTTTAATCATCATCAGTTTCCCTCAACTTCACTGAGGTTTCTCTGGAGTTTCCCCTCAGCAGTGCAAGAAGACTTCTCTCCCACTCATCAATGCTACTGTTAAAATGAGTGTGTGGTGTGTGTGTGTGTGTGTGTGTGTGGGGGGGGTGAATAGGGGCAGTGCAAGGGGGAGTGAGCTAACATGATCCCTGTAAGCTAGAAAAGATGCACATGGGCCTGCCTCCATTTCTCTTTCTGTCACTCAGGCTGTACCTTCCCTGGGCTACACTTCTTGGGCTCCTGCTGCTAGGTAGCCATTAACACCCAGGCTCTCAGCAGGGTATACAGTTTAAAAAGCGAAGTCAGACACGTCTCCACTGTATCAAGTTGACAGCTGATTAGGTGCTCAGTCTCCTCTGGTGTTAGATCCATCTCCATAAAGCAATACCTTTTGTCAACAGTACTGACCACTGCATCATATTTTACCAGATGCTCCTTTTGTCCTATTCAGTGTGTTTTGTTGACTTTCTCTCTCTCTCGTGCTGCTCCCTGCAAGTATCTATGGTGGTGACCTGCATAACAAACAGCAGTGTCAGTGGGCAGGCCTCATTGCATACTGGATTGAGGTTGTGACAGGCCTTTACCAGGTGAGACAAATGGTCCACATTACTCATGCCGCTTTAAATAGGAACACAGAATGGACAGGCATTGAAATACGACAGCCGCGCTGAATCCATCAGATTTTATTTTTCCCCAGCTCAGCCTGGGATTCAGGCTAAATTAAATGTTTTTTTCCAAATACATTCTATTAGCTCATAAACCAGCCCCAGTGTTATCTTTTTTTCCGGAGACTCTCTTGCTTTTTCCCTCTCCCTTTATTCTTTTCTTCTTCCCTATTGTCCTGTAATTCCCTCATCTTTTCACAGCCAGAATTTCATGCTTCAGTGGACACCATTTCCATCCTACAGTAGAGATTGATACACAGATGTCTATGGTCCCCTCTTGTCTTCAGGCACATCTCCTATGATCCTCATAGCCACTATAATGATAATGCCTCCCTTCTAAAACGCAGTTACTGGGTTGCCTGGAAACCCCTAATCAGTAGACTACTGGCCACGAAGGTAGGAGTGGAAAGACAGAGAATATAAATCCTGTAGCCCTCTCCACCTCCTTGTGGATATGTGTCAAGATAAAAAAGGGCACTGGACCAGAATGGACAAGCGACTATTCTCTGTTTATGATTATGCTAAATAAAAAATACCTAAGCATGCTACAGCAGTCACCATTCCTAACAAGCTCAGCATGAATTTGATTTAATGCAGTATTATATACAATATAGAATATTTAGATGTGTCCTTCTGTCTGTGTTTCCATTTGTCTAAAAATCCTGCTGTAAGTAACAAGCACCATCTCCCTAATCATTTGGCTTGGAAAGTGATTACCGGTAGTATATGAACATGGAAGCTTTCCTTAAAATGTGCTCAGTGAGGTAAGGATTAGCTAGCCTATAATCTAACAGCACTGATCCATATTGATTTCTCTTGGTATACCTGGATAGCAGGCACTGCCTCAGATGTGTACACTTAATCTTCCAGTTTATGAAGCAGGCAGACAAGGAAGGAGAACAACAGCGTGAAAAGGAAATTAAATGCAAAATGTGTTCACAGCTTATAGTAGATCCCCAGGCTTTCAATTCTGTTAAGCATAGAGTTATCAGGATAAAGAATGAGAGGAACTGTTATACCATCTATCTCATTTGACATAAACTTTATTTTGAACCTGCTTTGGTGAACATTTGTTACATGTAAACTTATCTTTCTCCTTTTATTTTACGGTTTTGTTTTATGACGACTGATCTGTTAAATTCGGAAGCTATAGGGGAAAAAAGAATAAAATAACAAGGTGAGAGAGACTGGGAATGTATCATACAATAAACAATTCAATTCAATTCAATTTTATTTGTATAGCACTTTTAACAAAGAGCATTGTCTCAGAGCAGCTTTACAGAACATAAGAAGCAACAAACATACAAATAGTCTTAGATGTTAGGAAAAATTTTCCCTAGTGAGCAAGCCTGAGGTGACTGAGGCGACTGTGGCAAGGAAAAACTCCCTTAGATGGTATTAGGAAGAAACCTTGAGAGGAACTGGACTCAAAGGGAACCCATTCTCATTTGTGTGTCACTGGAGAGTGTGATATGAATAATGTCCTTTCTGCATTTATGTATACTCAATTGTGTGATGCAGATACAGCATGTGTAGAAAGTTATGTGTAAATTAATTAGGAGGTTGTTGTCGTCCACATAAGGTTGGCAGCGTTGCTTTGAATACTCCAGTCCTCACAAAGCAGAACCTGGCTGTAGCTGGTCCATCTCTGGATGCCATTGGACCTGGCACAATCTCTATATGTCTCGGGATGGGTAGAGGAAAGGAAACAAATGGAAAGTAATTAGCATAGCTGCTGTTCATAATATTAGAAGGCACTAGATGATAACACTGAAGAAACAATATATTTCTGGACCAGTATGTGCAAGCAGGACATACAGACTTCCTGTTTCTCATCATTTTTACGTTATATGTGCTTTTCCAGCAAGTGACAAGAATTCTGATTTTCACTAACAAAATAAATGAAGAATGACATTAAAAATAATAATGGTGATGAATAATGAACATTTTTAGGGTATAAATGTTATCAAAATGTTTGTTGATGAGACAAAAATGTGCACAGTTGTTCAAACTGACTTATATAATTAGAAAGCATATTTTATGAGGCAGGATTGTGTTAAGAGATGCACCTTTATGATTCAGGCAGCTCAGAGTATGCCACAAATATCCCATATGAAGAATATTACACAAGCACAGTGCTCTCTGTTTCCTCACATATGCTCACGTTCTCTCACATGACCTCGGTATCCAATCAATTGTCTTTAATTTAAATATGGTTGCTGTTTTGTATGTCTGCACATACAGCATTTTTCATCACAGTCTGCTCATTTCCTTGCTGAGTCTGAATAGCAAAGTCATCACTGTGTGACCATGAACTCTGTGTAGCCTATAAAAATTCTCCTAGCAATTCTTATCAACCCGAGTGACTCAGGTGGCCTGGCAGACCTCCACTTAGTTATAGAACCTTGGTTAGATACATAACCTTATGTTCTTCTTCCTTTCATTACAAGCCACCTGGGTGTATATCAAAGTTGTCAAAAGGGGATTGTAACACATCCCCTGCAGACAATAATGGACTGCACTCATAAATAGTGTCAATATTATACTTTATTGAGGATGGAAAGCATTTAAAGTGTTGATACTTTTCTTTAGGCTGTTAGAGGATATAAAATAGGCAAGTACTGATTTTGTGCTCTGTTGAGGATAAGAATCCTTAATACTGTATTTTACTATGGATGAGGATAGTCAAACTTATAACAAGAGCATATGAAGAAACATTCAGTCTGGTAGATGGTTAACTCTATGTTGTGACATCATAAATCTCCACGGGTATGAGGTAGTTATAGCATACACTGAATGGCATTTATTGGAAAAAAGCACCTCTTGGTATTAGTTCAAGCGTGAGCAATCTTATGCACAAAGATCCGGTGTGACAGTATTCTCAGCAGGTAGTTGATTGAAGGCCAAAATCAACTGATTAAAAGGTGGAATCAGATGTGTCTCCTGATTAGTTGGAACCAAATCCTGGAGCTGCACCGGCCCTTGGCACTCTGAGTGCCTGAGTTGAAGTATGCTGTATTTTGAGAAATTAATATTCCTCTCTAAGGTATAAAATCAGCTGGTCAGTGACTCATCTGCTAGTAGTCACTTCCACATTACACTTGGGAGACCTTACTATTGGTCTTAGCACTATGAATTTCACCTGCAAGCTCAGAATGGTTTATGTGTTTATCACTTATTGATATAACATGATTGTGTAGGCATACATGTTTGGCAGGAATGTTGGCTTTGCCCACAGCATGGTAAATACCCAAAGCAGGCACTGCATGCTGATCAATAACACATGGAATTTGCCTACTCATCTGATGGCATCTTCCATTTGTTCATGTTGTACAAATTGCTTAGCAGACAATGCGGCCATATAACAAAGCCAGAAAAGCCAGTTTTAGTCAACTCTGCAAGAACCTCAGCTTTTGAATTTGTCCCATGACAGCTGTCAGCTTTTCTAATCTGCATTAAATTGCAGTAAACGCAGTCACTATTTCTCTTCCATGGGAATGATCAGCCAACTCATCAGCCCGCTTCAGTTGCTGATACGGCAAAGCAAAGGTGCTTACTTTTTTCATTCCAGCAAGCTCTGCTGGCATATCAGCTTCTCGCTGTGGTAACACAGTGCAGAAAAATATTAAGAAAACTCTCCTTATGTATAGTGATCCGTATTTCTCTTGGGAACATTATCGATTTCAGTTTCTTAGCTGAATATGCATCATGTATCAGGTATTGTTTACATGTACAATTGTCTTCAAGATCATTAGACTCTATGACTCTATGAAGCACAAGTCTATTTATATCTGTCCAACTAAACATATCCAACCATATATGGGTTACTATGGATAAGCTTTATTTACACTTTTATACTCTTTCTCCTGATTGGTTGCAGCTCCTGCCAGTTACCATATAGGAGGATTTCTTTCATACCTGCATTTAGAGCATGATAACTTTGGACATATTTGAACTGCCTTATAACATATGAATGTAGTATATTTACAACCAACTGAAATTAAATTGGTTGGAAATATAATGTCTAAAACCTGACATCCCTGACACATCAGTGACTGTGAATTACTATCACAGAAATGTCCAGTGACTCACAGCAACTCAGGAACAATACATTTTCTCAATATCATCATTTAAATAATCAATCATTTTGTTTATTGGCTTGTTTGTTAGAACAAAAGTTCTGTCGACGTTTCCTATTCTCATGAAGTGTGCATATGGTTCTAGAGTAGACTTTATGCTGAAAAATAAACGCAAAATTAGTATCATCTAGCCAACACAGTAACTCAGCCACTTGCAGTCTTATTAAGAAAGGAGGAGAACAATTTCTCTCTTGCTCTCTCACCCTTTATAAGTGACTTGCATCTGTTTTCACTTTAGCATTAAGACTTGTTTTATGTGTGTGTGTGTGTGTGTGTGTGTGTGTGTGTGTGTGTGTGTGTGTGTGTGTGTGTGTGTGTGTGTGTGTATGTGCGTGTGCGTGTGCGTGAGAGAGTAAGGCCTCCTGTGCCAGTGCAAATCTATCCAAGCCATTCCTGTTTATTTTCCATGAGTTTTAGCGCTGCTGTTAATGTGGCCAAACAGATTCCATAGAATTTTCTGAGATGGGAAATGTTAGGATACTAATCTGAACCTTAGGAAATTCACTAAATCATGTCATGCTAAATTATGTCTCTGAAATGGTAAAAAATAAAAAAAAATCCTCCTTCATTTTCCCGGTTTCCCACTTATCATTTAATAGCAATGTTGGCTGTGGATGGTTTGGCATTGTAAATAGTTCCATATGCTAGTCTTAAGGCAAAGTTTCTCTAATAAAATTGCAGAAAATGTTAAGCAGGGAAGTGTGTATGGTTTTCATTTGGTTTACAGGCAAGTCAAGAGACCATGTAGTGATCAAGGTTGGGGCAAAAAATAATATGTGAGGAAAGTTTTCGTACTAAACCATCATAGAGCTAGTTGAGTTTGTCAGTTAATCACAGCAACATCGAAAATGACATTCATTGTCTACCGCGTATCAGATCTATTCTCGGTGTCATCTCAGGCGTCATTGGGCATCAAGGCAGGATACACCCTGGACAGAGTGCCAACCCATCGCAGGGCACACACACACTCTCATTCACTCACACAATCACACACTACGGATAATTTAGAGATGCCAATCAACCTACAATGCATGTCTTTGGACCGGGGGAGGAAACCGGAGTACCAGGAGGAAACCCCCAAGGCACGGGGAGAACATGCAAACTCCACACACACGGAGGAGGCGGGAATCAAATACCCAACCATGGAGGTGTGAGGCAAACGTGCAAACCGTGCCCCCCTCGAAAATGACAGATTCTGTTTAAAAGTGTGCTGTTTGGTATAATTACTAATCTTAACCTTATAGGTAGATGAGAGACAATTAAACAGTATTTATCGCTTTACAATTCAGGCATTTTGCAGAATTCTTGGAACAAAAAGAATCAGTTCTTGATTTCTGAAACATTGTGCCTCAAGACAGAAGCCTGTCTTGTCTTCTGTTGCTTTTTGACAGCTTGACAATCCGTACTTTCTCTCCTCCTCTCTTTTAACTTGAGCCTGACCCAGTTTCTATGGCTTTTAAATCTTTTTTTTTCTGCAGCAGCAGGCTGGGTGTATAAGATAAAGAAAGCTCTAATGCACATCTGAAGGAGTCAGCCTTCTCTTTCATGTACAATATTATTGATGCCAAGGCTTCTAAAGCAATGCAATACAGACCAGATATTGCCTGTTTTTCATCATTCCGCTTGTCTTTGTAAGAAATGCTTGAAAGGCGTCACACAGCAGAGAGCACAGAACAATGCAAGGGCTGAAGGGAGTTAGGGGAGATGTGTGAAAGGCCCCTCAGGTTATTCTGTCTACTTGCTTTGCTCCTATGCACTTCACTTGCTGTTGCAAGCAGCGTTTACTCTCATTCAGCTGTTTGTGCTTTCATACATGTACTCTCTCCGGAAAGGATGTATTATTAAACCGCTTGCCTCCCACAAGTACCAAACTTCACCAACACTTTCATTCCTATTGCTTTTCACATTGTTCATTCACAGAACTGGCAAGGCATGGCAGATGAATGAATCCTCTGCGCTCTGGCCTGTGGAAGCCCATTGCTTTGAGTGAACCCCTTGTCAGCCTTAATGTCTCCCTTGACCTTAGGTGAACAGACTGACCCATGCGCTAACAATGAACAGAAATGTCACAGGTGTTGTCATAGGTGAAGTCCCTGTAATTTAAGTCCACAGTGTACAATAGGGCATGAGATATTATTGAGTTTATATGAATCATATGCTGTATTATTTATTTTCATCCCATGAGAATATTGGATGGCTCAAAAAAATATATAGCACCAAACGTTCAATATGCTATGGCGTGATCTCTTGCAGGACAGGTCTAAATGTCACAGCAGCAATCACGCAATGCCTTATAGAAGGTCATGAGTGCTATAGAGCTGTAGTTTGATGGGCCCCTGACCATCTGATATTCAAGTATTGTAGTTAAATCAATAATTCACCCTACCAAAGAACTCTCATTTTCTATAAAAACAGTTATGACTGATCAGATCTGGCTGCAAGCATATTCATATCAATATACTTGTTCATACATGCTCTATAGCTTGTACTAACGACTTGCATTGTGGATTAACAAATTAAAAACTAAAATTGTGTGGGGAAAAAAAGTGTAATCACTGATATGGTAAAGTTTTCTGTGAGAGGAGTTTTTTTATTTAGCATTTTTGGAAGCAATCTCTAATTTCTCCTCCAATACAGGAGAGTTTTTAGGGAATTGCTGGCTGATCATTTTAAATTCTTGTCTATATAATGGTGTGGAATATATAACTGGAAAATTGATCAACTACAGTAACTCCACTTCATGTCAGACCGCATCAGACTGCCTTGTCTTCCAGTAACAGCATGCCCTGTGTGCGATCGTTATCTGTTTGTGCAAGGCATGTGTCTACAACTGATTCTGTTTTAAAACATTAAAAGTTTGATCATTAACTATTCATTGGTAAGTAATACATAATTTACTGATTAATGATTAATTCACAAGTGATTTATAATGAATACTTATTGCATACATTTTTAAATACATTTGATATGATATATTAATATTTATTATTTTTTTATAATTTTTATTATTTATTAAGTATTTATTTAAAACTTTACTTATTTCATGATGATTTTTTTTTCTTATTTACAAATGGCTTCCATCATCCCTACACAGCCTCCGCCATTTTGTGTGGAGTTTGCATGTTCTCCCCGTGCCTCGAGGTTTCCTCCGGGTACTCCGGTTTCCTCCTCCGGTCCAAAGACATGCATTGTAGGTTGATTGGCATCTCTAAATTGTCTGTAGTGTGTGATTGCGTGAGTGAATGAGAGGGGTGTGTGTGTGTGTGTGTGCCCTGTGATGGGTTGGCACTCCGTCCAGGGTGTATCCTGCCTTGATGCCCAATGACGCCTGAGATAGGCACAGGCTCCCCGTGACCCGAGAATAGATTGGATAAGCGGCAGACAATGAATGAATGAATTACTGGTTACTAATATTTGCTAAGGACAAAGATTTTGAGACCACATTTCTCGCTTATAAACAGTTTACCATTATGTATTACACAACTACTGTATAATAATAGCCTAATAAGAAATAAAATATTCTTTATTCCTATAACATAAATGGGTGTGGCACACACCAAAATTGGTTACATCATTATAAACACAGTCTGCCTTAACTCTTAAAAAATGTGCTAAAAAATCGGTGGATGAAATGGCATTAATTAAGGACCATCTGGAAAGTCGCCACCACCAAGAGTGCGGCTCTGTAACTGTGTGTAATGGATCCCAAAGTAGCATCTACATTTCTTGTGTTTATGTCAATAAGTGTTAACACTTATATTACATACTGAAAACTAAAACCCCTAACTGAGAACCTCATACTAGGAAAAATAACCAAAGAAAATATTCCTCATTTTTGAATTTGTGCTCATAAACTCAGGATGATCTCCTTAACCCCAAGTTCAGCAAGTAATATCAAATAAACATGGCTGCTTCCTGCATCACCAATAAACAAAGTAGCGCTTGTTTATTTTTAATTGTGTTATATTGTATATACAAGTATTTTCCTTTGCTCGAATACCATACAGACAAATTAGCTTGTTGAATGTATAACACTGACTATAAACTTTGCTGTTCTGAGGAAGATAATATACATCATTTACAGTTACAAAAGATGACAAAAGATAAACACAGATGTACACCGAGCAGACATAACATTATGACCACCTGCCTAATATTGTCCCCCTTTTGCTGCCAAAACAGCCCTGACCCGTCATGCACTGTGTATTCTGACACCTTTCTATCAGAACCAGCATTAACTTCTTCAGCAGTTTGAGCAACAGTAGCTTATCTGTTGGACCGGATCACACGGGCCAGGCTTCGCTCCCCATGTGCATCAATGAGCCTTGGCCGTCCATGACCCTGTCGCCGGTTCACCACTGTTCCTTCCTTGGACCACTTTTGATAGACACTGACCACTGCAGACCGGGAACACCCCACAAGAGCTGCAGGGTTTTTGGGGATGCTCTGATCCAGTGGTCTAGTCATCACAATTTGGCCCTTGTCAAACTCGCTCAAATCCTTACCCTTGCCCATTTTTCCTGCTTTTTAAACATCAACTTTGAGGACAAAATGTTCACTTGCTGCCTAATATATCCCACCCACTAACAGGTGCCATGATGAGGAGATAATCAGTGTTATTCACGTCACCTCTCACTGCTCATAATGTTATGCCTGATCGGTGTATGCATCTGTATATTTTTAGGTTAGAAATGAAATCATTTGTTCTAACATCCCACTACTGAGGTAAATAAGTCGAATACAGAGTTATTTACAGGTTTGACACAGAACCTTTAAGGGCATTATTCAGCATGTGGTACGCTTCCTTATCAGGTGAGTCTTTTATCTTGTTTTCTCTGAAATGTTGTGATTCTAGTCTAGACACTCCTGATTCTGTCTCAATGCAAAGTCTCGTCATGCATTTCTGAGCCTTGTTTTTGTGTTTCTAGTCACTTCTTTGTTTTGACCCCTACCTGTATCTTGCTTACAAAACATGGTTTGCTTGTGATTTGAACCTTGCCTAATATAGCTGCATTTGTCTGGATAAACCACACGCACTTGTACCCACTAAACAATGTATGCTAAGAAGCATTTCCTCAGACTAAAAATAAGGAAAGAAAGCTTACGGATCTCGGATTTTTACTTTTTTAAACAGGTTACCTACTCATTATAGTATTTTTTTATATTCAGAAATGTTACAGAATCTCTAAATCAAAGCTATTTGTATTTTTAACCACGTAGGTTCGTATACATGGAGCTCAACATATCTCACTTAATTATTCAAGCAAAACCAAGTCAAATATCAGTGACCCAGTGGATATTGAATACATGTCTATATTTACTCAGCGTGACTTGTCTTTATAATTCAAAGTGCATATAAATTGCTTTGAACCCAAGCCATTTCAGGTGGTACTTTAAACCCCACTGGTTTTGCTTATTCCTCCCTCCTTCCTGTAGTTTCAGGTCCCATGTGTGATGGACATTACTAGTCTCGTGAGTGTGTGGAAGCCAGCTGTTTCGCAAAATGATTAAAAATGTGGCCATGTCTTCACTCCGATCCGCTCCACTCCTTTTCCTTTCATTTTCCTAAGCAGTATGGTGAGATGTGAGCTCTACCTCCTGCCTAAAATGAACAGCTCATGCTGCTAAAACGCCCCATCACACGCTACACATTTACGCACCCTTTATATCTCTTTCTTTCATACACCCACGTATACACTCACATGCCTGAAGTGAACTAGTTAAATATTTAATGGAAGCATCAAAGTAGGTTATACTGCATATGAGACACATCACCGAGTTATGCCATGGATTCAATATTTATACACCCAATTTCAGTAATGGCACCAGCCTCTGAAGTGGTGGTGTGCCCCAGAAAATGATTTCGAGATGAATGAAAAAATCCAGATATACATTCCTACATCCTTCACTTTAATAGGAACAGTTGTACAGCTGTCCGTTTATGCTGTTATCCAATCAGCCAATCATGTGGCAGCAGCATTCATTCATTCATTGTCTGCCGCTTATCCGAACTACTCTCGGGTCACGGGGAGCCTGTGCCTATCTCAGGCGTCATAGGGCATCAAGGCAGGATACACCCTGGACGGAGTGCCAACCCATCGCAGGGCACACACACACACACTCTCATTCACTCACGCAATCACACACTACGGACAATTTAGAGATGTGTGGCAGCAGCACAATGCAGAAAATAATCCAGATGCAGGTCATGAGATTCAGACTGGGTGAAAAAAATGTGATCTCTATGACTTGTATTTGTGGCATGGTTGTTGGTGTCAGATGGGCTATTATTTATGAGCTAAGTATTTCAGACTCTACTGAGTTCCTGAAATTTTAGTCTAGTGTTTACACAGAATGGTGTTAAAAAAAAAAAAAAAACTCCTGTGTGAAGAGGGTCTGCAGGTTAAAGCACCTTGTTGATGAGAGACCAGAGGAGAATGACCTGACTGCTGACTGGTCAAAGCTGACAGGAAGTCTATAGTAACTTAAATTATAACTCTTTAAAAGCTGTAGTGAGCAGAAAAGCATGTTAGAATGCACAACACAGCAAACCTTGAGATGGATGAGCTACAAAGTAAAAGACCACATCAGTTTCCATTCCTGTCAGCCATGAACAAGGATATGAGGCCATCACTGGCACAGACTCACTGAAGTCTTAAAATGGTGCTTCCACTCACACAACTGTTTCTCATGCTCAAAGCAGTTTTTTTGTGTAACCTCTAGAGACTTACACTCAATCCGGCCCATATGACACCAACAACCATGTCACAGTCAACGTCACAGAGATAAAGTCATCATTTTTCTTTATCCTGATGTGAACTTAACTGAAGCTCTTGACCTGTATTTGCACGATTTCTTTTTTTTGCATTTAAGCAACTGCCAATATGATTGGCTGATTAGATAATTGCATGAATGTGCAGGTATACAAGCATTCCTAATAAACTGGATAGTAAGTGGGTATGTTTTGAATCTTACATTTAAATAATGGCTTTAACTTTGTGAGATCTAAGAGTAATGATTCAATCTGGGTCCTGCAATCACATTAAGCATTTAACATTAAACAGCCTGTGATTTTCACAAATTTCTCACCCTAGATTTTATATTAAATTAACACTACATTAGTGGACATGTCAATATTTACATCTGTGCCTTTACAGCAGACATAAAAAATTTAAAAGTACATGCGAAAAGCAGATAGTGACCTTAATATTCTTTGGTTTTTATCTGGGTGAAAATCCATTTTAAAAATGTCAAAGGGTTCCCAGGATAAAACAGTTACTGAAAATTAATGAATTAATCAAAAACTGTTTGGTTTATAAGGTTATCGTTGATGAATTCTCATTAAGTTTTCCCTCAGTCTCAATAAATAAATTATAATATAGCTTATGGTGAAGCACAGTAAAGATAGACATTTTTATTTCCAAGATTTATGATTATAATCAAATATGCTTTTCAACACATATTATTTTTCTTAATGTATTCTCTAAAATCACACACAGGGTTCTTTAATTACAATTTATTACATAAAAAATTCATTAAAAACATTAACAGTTAACAGTATATTAAAGCACATAAAAACATACTGTACATGGAACACACACACACATGAACACAGATTTTACTCTCCTAGCATCCCTTAGCTGACCTTCAGTCCTGTATACTGGAAGAATTGGTTCAGTAGGTATACTGCATGTAGCTACCTAATATCAGAAATATTTAATAATAATGTTATCTAATGTTAGCTAGAGTCAAGGTCAGCTGGTATAAATAGCCTAGCAGGACTAAACTCTCCATATCTTTAGTAAGAAATAAGATTTTTTTTATGCTCAATTTCTCATTTATTTCTTTATTTATTTATTTATTTATTTATTTATTTATTTAATTTTTTTATTTTATTTTTTTGGCCTCAACAGGAATAACAGTGCCACCAATGGTCTTATGGCCAAAAAAAATATGACCTAGAGAAGGCCTTAAATAAATGATCCCTAATGCACACCAGATTTAGGAGTCACTTTATCAAGTGTAAGCAATGAACATAACTGTCACTGATGTGAGGATGTGTGTATCTACACTCTTGACTAGAAAGAAATCATCCCCAGTCTCTACATCAGGTATGTCTTGTCTTATCCACAAAGGGATAAGGGATTTTCATTCCCATCAAGCAGTAATCAGTTGATCTGGCTTCTGCTTGGTTGGAATGAAAATCTGCACGTATACTCACCTTTTCCAGATAATACTGAACACCCCAATGTTGTTTTAGAGGCTGGGGATGATTTCTTTCTAGCCAAGAGTGTAGATACACACAGCTGTGTTAAGTAATTGCACTTGATAACGTGACTCCTAGGTCTGGTGTGCATCAGGTCTCATTGATTTAAGGCCTTTTCACTGAAACAGCTGTAACTCATCAGCAGCAGTGATTTATAAGGTGCACAAATAATACAAGTGAGTGTAATAAACATGAACAAGGTGGTTTTCTTTCTCAATAATTAATTTTACAAAATGTGTTAGAAAGAGAGCTTAGAAGTTGACAGCCAAAGCAAGTATCAAAATGCAAAGTGCAGATGGTTGCATATATAAATGCAAACTTAAAAATAGCATTTCCGAAAAAAAATTGCATGAACATTGCTGGGTATGTGAGTGTACTTTTATCCATATAATGACATCCAATGCTAATAGTCACAGCAAGTTAATGATAAGTGGTAGAATTTTTGTAGTCCTTTCATTTAATATCTTTTCTAACAATATCTAATATTAGATTTTCACTACACTGAGCAATTTCTAACATACAGAAAGATTTGAACATTATAAGACCAATCGATACACCTGATAAAGCTTCTGACAACACAAATGTACTTGTACTAGGACCACATGCAGCTAGAAATAAGCTTTCTGATTACACAATGTCTCTTGGTGGCCTTTCAGACCATGAAAAGAGCTTGGTGTAATTATTGACTCTAGTCTTTCATTTGAAGCTCATGTAGATAACATTACTAGGAAGCTCTCTTTCATCTTAGATATATTGATAACATGAAAAATCTAATGTAACTACACTATACAGAAAAACTAGTTCACGCTTTTGTTAGCTCTAAGTTGTATTATTGTTATGCCTTACTGTCTGGATGTTCCAGGAAGTGCATAAGCAAGCTCCAGTTAGTCCAGAATCCAACTCTAAAGTAGAACTCGAAAATATGAACACATACTCCAATCTTATCTACATTGCATTGACTCCCAATCAAATTTTGCATTGATTATAAAATCTCTCTCCTCTGAACATGTACAAACCATCTTAATCTGGCCTCCCTAACTTTGTCCCCCAAACGTCCAACATGAGCTGTCCCTCTGATGTACTCGTTCCTAATCCTGTCCAACCTTGTCACTCCCAAAGAGAACCTCAACATCTTCAGCTCTGCTACCTCTAGCTCTGACTCCTGTCTCTACCTCAGTGACACTGTCTCTAAACCATACAGCATGGCCAGTCTCACCACTGTCCTGTACACCTTCCCCTTGATTCTCGATGATCTTTTCCTATCACACAGAACTCCCGACACCTTTCTCCACCCATTCCAACCTGCCTGCACTCGCTTCTTTACCTCTTTCCCACACTCTCCATTACTCTGGACTGTGGACCCCAAGTACTTAAACTCCTGTACCTTCTTCACGTCTTCACCCTGTAACCTTACTGTTCCACTTCCCTCCCTTTCATTCACACACATGTACTCAGTCTTACTATGACTGACTTTCATTCCTCTTCTCTCCAGCGCAAACCTCCACCTCTCCAGGTTTTCCTCCACCTGCTCCCTGCTCTCACTACAGATCACAATGTCATCTGCAACGTTGCAGAATTGTGCAAGGAGACTCCTGTCTGACCTCCTCTGACAACTGTCAATTTCCAATACTCTGACAATTTCCAATACCTTCCTTAACCTAGCTTCCACTACTCTTTCCCATAGCTTCATTGTATGGCTCATCAACTTTATCCCCCTATAGTTACTGCAACTCTGCACGTCACCCTTATTCTTAAAGATCTTCTCCATTCCTCAGGCATCTTCTCACTCTCTTAAACCCTGTTGAACAAACTAGCTAAAAATTCCACTGCTGCCTCTCCTAGACACTTCCAGACCTCCACCGGGATGTCGTCAGGACCAAATGCCTTCCCACTTTTCATCCTCTTCAAAGCCTTCCTGACTTCATCCTTTCTAATCTTATCTACTTTCTGTTCCACAGAGTTCACCCCTTCTACTCTTTTTTCCCTCTCATCTTCCTCATTCATCAGCTCCTCAAAGTATTCCTTCCATCTCCTCTGTACACTCTCCTCACTTGTGAGCACCCTTCCATCTCTATCCTTAATAACTCTAACTTGCTGCACATCCTTCCCATCTCGATCCCTCTGCCTAGCTAACCTGTACAAGTCCTTCTCTCCTTCTCTAGTGTCTAACCTAGTGTTCAACTCGTCATATGCCTTCTGCTTGGCCTTAGACACTTCCCTTTCACTCTGCGCTGTAACTCCTTGTATTCCTGTCTATTCTCTTCAGTCCTGTCCATGTCCCACTTCTTCTTGGCTAACCTCTTCCTCTGGATACTATCCTGAACTTCCTCATTCCACCACCAAGTCTCCTTATCTTGATGTCACACCCAGCACCTTTCTCTCTGCCTCCCTGATCACTTCTGCTGTAGTTTCCCAGTCATCTGGCAGCACTACTTGACCACCCAGAGCCTGCCTCAACTTCTGTCTAAATTCCTCACAACATTCCTCCTTTTTCAGCTTCCACCACTTGGTTTTCTTCTCTATCTCTATCTTTGACCTCTTCTTCTTACAGACCATCAAAGTCATCCTACACACCACCATCCTATGCTGTCTGGCTACACTCTCTCCCACTACCACTTTACAGTCACTAATCTCTTTCAGATTGCCTCTTCTACATAGGATGTAATCTACATTTGTGCTCCTACCAAACTCCTCCTTCAGGACCACACCTACCCCATTTCTCTTACTATCCACACCATAATAAAACAGTTTGAATCCTGCTCCTATACTACAAGCCTTTTTATTAAAAAATTTAAAAAATTAATGAATTACTGTATTCAGGGGCTGTGGCCCATCAGTATTCATGTTCTACTTATTCTCTGACATAAGAGACAAGACTCAAAAATATTTAATTGCTGATGTTTTTCTAATTATTGATATGTTTAATTAAATATGTTTAATTAAAGGCAGAATTTCCACTTAAGTAAAAAAAAAACAGATCAACAAAATGTAAATTGGTAAATGGAAGGTTTATGTTAAACTTATGAAATAAAAAGTAACATTCAATATTATTACTTCTAATATCACTTTTTACGGTGTATACAAAACAGGATTTGTATTTAATTCAATTCAATTTAATTTTATTAGTATATTGCTTTTCAAAAAGGACAAAGCTGCTTTATAGAAACATATAAATTCAGGATATTCATTTTAAATTTATGAGCAGGTCAGCAGCAATGGTGGCACACTCCCTGACATGATAATGATGGCGTAAAACATTGCCAAATTTAACCATGCGAATCATCAGTACTCTGAATTTCATCTTGGATCGGTCAAGGCCCGGGTTAACAACGACCGCCATCGGTGCCGTTGACCTACAGGGCGCTGGTGGAAATTGGGCTACAGTTAGTCGAAGAAGTAGAGGAGGGAGGAGAGTGCACAGACAGAGAGAGAAGAGGAAAGGTAAGAGTGTAGGACTGAGAATAGGATCTCTGAATGTTGGTACTATGACAGGGAAAGGTAGAGAGCTGGCTGATATGATGGAGAGAAGGAAGGTGGATATACTGTGTGTACACGAGATCAGGTGGAAGTGTAGCAAGGCTCGTAGTATAGTATAGTATAGGTTTATTATGGTGTGGATAGTAAGAGAAATGGGGTAGGTGTGGTCCAGAAGGAGGAGTTTGTGAAGAATGTTCTGGAGGTGAAGAGAGTGTCAGACAGGGTGATGAGTCTGAAGTTAGAGATTGAAGGGGTGATGTTGAATGTTGTTAGTGGCTATGCCCCACAGGTAGGTTGTGAGTTACAGGTGCATCTCAATAAATTAGAATGTTGTGGAAAAGTTCATTTATTTCAGTAATACAACTCAAATTGTGAAAACTTGTGTATTAAATAAATTCAGTGCACACAGACTGAAGTAGTTTAAGTCTTTGGTTCTTTTAATTGTGATGATTTTGGCTCACTTTTAACAAAAACCCACCAATTCACTCTCTCAGCAAATTAGAATATGGTGACATGCCAATCAGCTAATCAACTCAAACCCCATGGAAAGGTTTCCTGAGCCTTCAAAATGGTCTCTCAGTTTGGTTCACTAGGCTACACAATCATGGGGAAGACTGCTGATCTGACAGTTGTCCAGGAGACAATCATTGACACCCTTCACAAGGAGGGTAAGCCACAAACATTCATTGCCAAAGAAGCTGGCTGTTCACAGAGTGCTGTATCCAAGCATGTTAACAAAGTTGAGTGGAAGGAAAAAGTGTGGAAGAAAAAGATGCACAACCAACCGAGAGAACCGCAGCCTTATGAGGATTGTCAAGCAAAATCCATTCAAGAATTTGAGTGAACTTCACAAGGAATAGACTGAGGCTGGGGTCAAGAGCCACCACACACAGACGTGTCAAGGAATTTGGCTACTGTTGTCATATTCCTCTTGTTAAGCCACTCCTGAACCACAGACAACATCAGAGGTGTCTTACCTGGGCTAAGGAGAAGAAGAACTGGACTGTTGCCCAGTGGTCCAAAGTCCTCTTTTCAGATGAGAGCAAGTTTTGTATTTCATTTGGAATCCAAGGTCCTAGAGTCTGGAGGAAGAGTGGAGAAGCAGTACGGTAAATGAACATACTTTCCAGAAGGCCAACAATTCACTAAAAAAAATTTTTTATTGGTCTTATGAAGTATTCTAATTTGTTGAGAACCAAAGACTTAAACTACTTCAGTCTGTGTGCGTTGAATTTATTTAATACACGAGTTTCACAATTTGAGTTGAATTACTGAAATAAATGAACTTTTCCACGACATTCTAATTTATTGAGATGCACCTGTAGAGGAGAAAGAGAGATTCTGGAGTGAATTAGATGAGGTGATGGAGAGTATTCCCACGGGTGAGAGAGTGGTGATAGGAGCAGATTTTAATGGGCATGTTGGTGAGGGGAACACAGGTGATGAGGAGGTGATGGGCAAGTTTGGAGTTAAGGAAAGGAACCTAGAAGGACAGATGGTAGTGGACTTTGCTAAGAGGATGGACATGGCTGTGGTTAAAACTTATTTTCAGAAGAGGGAGGAGCATAGAGTGACTTACAAGAGTGGAGGTAGGAGAACACAGGTAGACTACATCCTATGTAGAAGAGGCAATCTGAAAGAGATTAGTGACTGTAAAGTGGTAGTGGGAGAGAGTGTAGCCAGACAGCATAGGATGGTGGTGTGTAGGATGACTTTGATGGTCTGTAAGATGAAGAGGTCAAAGATAGAGATAGAGAAGAAAACCAAGTGGTGGAAGCTGAAAAAGGAGGAATGTTGTGAGGAATTTACACAGAAGTTGAGGCAGGCTCTGGGTGGTCAGGTAGTGCTGCCAGATAACTGGAAAACTACAGCAGAAGTGATCAGGGAGACAGGGAGAAAGGTGCTGGGTGTGTCACCTGGAAGGAGGAAAGAAGATAAGGAGACTTGGTGGTGGAATGAGGAAGTTCAGGATAGTATCCAGAGGAAGAGGTTAGCCAAGAAGAAGTGGGACATGGACAGGACTGAAGAGAATAGACAGAAATACAAGGAGTTACAGCGCAGAGTGAAGAGGGAGGTGTCTAAGGCCAAGCAGAAGGCATATGACGAGTTTTACACTAGGTTAGACACTAGAGAAGGAGAGAAGGACTTGTACAGGTTAGCAAGGAAGAGGGATCGAGATGGGAAGGATGTGCAGCAAGTTAGAGTTATTAAGGATAGAGATGGAAGGGTGCTCACAAGTGAGGAGAGTGTACAGAGGAGATGGAAGGAGTACTTTGAGGAGCTGATGAATGAGGAAAATGAGAGGGAAAAAAGAGTAGAAGGGGTGAACTCTGTGGAACAGAAAGTAGATAAGATTAGAGAGGTCAGAAAAGTCAGGAAGGCTTTGAAGAGGATGAAAAGTGGAAAGGCAGTTGGTCCTGACGACATCCCGGAGGTCTAGAAGTGTCTAGGAGAGGCAGCAGTGGAATTTTTAACTAGTTTGTTCAACAGGGTTTTAGAGAGTGGGAAGATTCCTGCAGAATGGAGAAGAAGTGTGTTAGTGCCGATCTTTAAGAATAAGGGTGACGTGCAGAGTTGCAGCAACTATAGGGGGATAAAGTTGATGAGCCATACAATGAAGCTATGGGAAAGTGTAATGGAAGCTAGGTTAAGGAAGGTAGTGGAAATTTGTGAGCAGCAGTATGGCTTCATGCCCAGAAAGAGCACAACAGATGCAGTTTTTGCTCGGAGGATTTTGATGGAGAAGTATAGGGATGGTCAGAGGGAGTTGCACTGTGTGTTTGTAGACTTGGAGAAAGTGTATGACAGGGTGCCAAGAGAAGAGCTGTGGTACTGTATGAGGAAGTCAGGAGTAGCAGAGAAGTATGTCAGAGTGGTGCAGGACATGTATGAGAGGAGCAGGACAGTGGTGAGGTGTGCTGTAGGTCAGACAGAGGAGTTCAAAGTGGAGGTGAGACTGCATCAGGGATCGGCTCTGAGCCCCTTCCTGTTTGCTATAGTGATGTTGTCAGAGGAGTCTCCTTGGACAATGATGTTTGCAGATGACATTGTGATCTGTAGTGAGAGCAGGGAGCAGGTGGAGGAAAACCTGGAGAGGTGGAGGTTTGCACTGGAGAGAAGAGGAATGAAAGTCAGTCGTAGTAAGACTGAGTACATGTGTGTGAATGAAAGGGAGTGAAGTGGAACAGTAAGGTTACAGGGTGAAGACGTGAAGAAGGTACAGGAGTTCAAGTATTTGGGGTCAACAGTTCAGAGTAATGGAGAGTGTGGGAAAGAGGTAAAGAAGCGAGTGCAGGCAGGTTGGAATGGGTGGAGAAAGGTGTCGGGAGTTCTGTGTGATAGGAAAATATCATCGAGAATCAAGGGAAAGGTGTACAGGACAGTGGTGAGACCAGCCATGCTGTATGGTTTAGAGACAGTGTCACTGAGGAAGAGACAGGAGTCATAGCTAGAGGTAGCAGAGCTGAAGATGTTGAGGTTCTCTTTGGGAGTGATAACGTTGGACAGGATTAGGAACGAGTACATCAGAGGGACAGCTCATGTTGGACGTTTGGGGGACAAAGTTAGGGAGGCCAGATTAAGATGGTTTGGACATGTTCAGAGGAGGGAGAGTGAGTATATTGGTAGGAGAATGTTGGACATGGAGCTGCCAGGCAGGAGGCAAAGAGGAAGGCCAAAGAGGAGGTATATGGATGGAATTAATGAGGATATGAAGCTAGTGGGTGCAAGTGTTGAGGATGCAGAAGATAGGGATAGGTGGAGAGAGATGATTCGCTGTGGCGACCCCTGAAGGGAAAAGCCGAAAGAAGAAAAAAAAGAAGAAGAAGTCCACTATACAAATCCCTCTGAGTTGTTATTATAGAAACATATTAAAACAAGCACATCACTATAAACCTAAATCATATGAATTACAGTCAAAACAGCTGTTAAAAATTAACACCTTCTGACCAATCAGATTAAAGAAGTCAACAGTGATGTGGAAGGACATCTAATAATACCGAGATCATAAAACGCCACATGTGTGAAATTCTCTGGTGATAGTATCTACTCTCTCTCTCTCTCTCTCTCTCTCTCTCTCTCTCACTTGCTCAGTTATATCTCACATACCAAATCATCTATCATCACATACCAAAAAGCCTAATCTGTTGCAGAGATCTTTTGTGTTGTGACAGATGATGATGTCTACTTCGAAATCGCTTCTGAAATAATAACAGCACTGAAACTTGGGGTGGAAATTCATACGTTCTACCTTATCACTAAAGATTACTCTTTCTGTTCAACGACTGCAAAGTCACAATGAAACACTGAGCAGTGGCAGGGCATTACATAAAAAAAACAAGCTCCAGAGAGCTGAAAATCAAGTCCATTTGGACCATGTGCTGTGGCGCACTGATGTTTATCTTTTCTCAATTACTGTTTCGTGATTTTCTGATCAGTTCTGCATCCTGACATCTGCTCCTATATAATAGAGAAAAACCATTTTGTCAATATCCAGAGCTCACCTCTAAACACTAAGGTAATAAAGTAATTTATTAAATAAATAGGCGTAAGGAGACAAGGTAATTTATTATTTTGGTACATGTTCATTACAGTTCTTTAAGCAAATCAGGTGATAAATGAGGATTAATTGCATTGGTGCAAATATCAATGCACAGCTGTGATTTCATTTGTGCTACTGGCGCAGCCGTGTCTCCTGTGAAATTTGAGAAAACAGCATGGGGAAAAATTGAATATGTGTTTTATATAATGTGCAGATAGAGGAAGAATTAAAAAAGTGTGTGTGTGGAGGGGGGGAGTTAAGGAGTCAAAGAAAGTGCTTCCTGCATATCAGAGAAGAAAAGAACGACAGAAGAAATACAGGCAGCAAGCCCCATATGACATTTTCCCTCATGTGACAGTTTCCAGAAGGTTCCTAGTGACCTTATTGATTCTTTGTGCGGTTGACACTGTAGAGATGCTTGACTGAACCTGAAAAAGAAATAAAATCCAAAATAAATCGTCTTCTCTGGTCGTGACGGGTCATTAGTGTTTTCATAATGAGACTCTACATCTGCTGAGATCTTTAGTGCTCTGTGACCGTCTTGAGACCTTTCATGATCCTCTTCATAGTTTCCACTAAATAGAGATTGCTCTTAATTTGAAGCAGAGACAAGGCTAATTGGGATATGGGCACTGCGTGTGACATTGCTGTTCATTAGCAGAAGCTCTGAAGGCAGGGGAGATTGAGTTGAAACGTTGCTCTCTCTGCTGAGAGATGGTGAGCGCCTTCCCCATCTGCCCTCTTTGGCCTCCACACCTTGACTGAAGCTTCAGAAAAGCTCCGATAGAAGGGTAGAAGGTCTCTGGGGTGAATGCTGACAGTCAGGCAGACAGAAATGCACAGCGGATGTGTAAATGGGGGCGAATTGCATTAATGGTGACGTGGAATAACTGTAGCATGATGGGAAATGGTTATATCATGTAGGCTTTTAACATTTTAATGAACTTGAAGGAGTCAGCTCCAGGGACTAAATTAAAACCACTAGTGAGAGAATGAAATGTCACTTTAACATGTTCGTGTTAGGGGTAACAAATGGCCTTTTTAAACATATGTAGAGTCATATACTCTATTGCTGTATCTGTAATATTTGCTTATGTAGATAAAAATAATGTAACACTAGTACAGTGGGTCACATTTTGGACATTTATATCTAAGTGAGTGTAGTAGTGAATCAGTTACTTGGCGATATTAACAGTTTATGGTGTTTTATTTATTGTTCTCATGTTATTTTCGATTATTGATGTTGCGTGCTTCAGGGGCATTGGTGGGCAATGCTCAGTGGTAGGTTTCTCGCCTATCATGTGGAAGGCCCGGGTTCGATTCCCAGCCAATGCCTCAACCCCAGCCACTGGATGCAGTGCCGGTCCCAAGCCTAGAAAAATGGGAGGGTTGCGTCAGGAAGGGCATCTGCCATAAAACATTTGCCAAGTTGTTGTGCAGACCAGTTGGTCCACTGTGGCGACCCCGAACAGGGAGCAGCCGAAAGCAACTTAGATGTTGCCTGCTTCAATGTTAATAACTACTGCTTATGTAAATAGTCACCTATATTTTTTTAATTGTTTAAAAGTTTATTCTGAAACCCTTAAAATTGATTGTTTCAGGGTTTGTTTGTTTTTTTTTAAATCTATTAATATGTTTGTTTGTTCATTCATTTCATTGTAATGGACTGTAAAGATGGTACTTTGGAGTTTATACCATAAATTAGAGCTGTATATCAAACACATTGTGTATGATTATGATGTATTTTCTCTTTATATCGCTACAGTATTTAAACTGAAGGTCTCTATATACATAGAACATATGATCAGGTTTAATTTAGCATTGGTAAACAGTTAATGTTTACCAAAAAAGTGCTGTATTTTCCAGACATTTAATATCTAATATGATGATCCCACCATAGTGTGTTGTACAAGGTAGCTGAAGTGCATTAGGGTTAAACAAACTCCACAATTACCCCATAGGTATAAATGCTAATTGTCAATCCTATGATGGCCAGCTGACAGCTAAGATGGCCAGCTGACACATATGAAATGATGCTGCATCTGATTTTGCTAGATTGTCATTCTTTATAAAGAAATGACCCAATAGAAAGGACACCTTCAGAGAAACTCTGGAGCCATTGGGGACATCAGTGTCGATCAGAGCACTATCGGTGTGGAACGACTTTCTCCTCTACTTCTGCAAGCTTGATGTGATAGAGGTAGGAATGACCTCCTGGATTACAGGTTTATTACATTCCCTGGAGACACAGAGAGGAAGAGAGAGAGGGGGTGGGGGTTAGATTTGGTTTGGATTGATCCCTGTTTGTGCAGCGACTCAGGCTTCATGACTGTTTTTTATTTGATTATCTTACGTACTGCTGTGGACTATGGCACAAAAGCTTTATTCTGAATACAATGGATTGAAACACATTCAGCGATAATGCTAGCAACCACAGACATTTCACCACATAAATATGAAGTGATGTGATGGGTTCTTATTGCCTTATTGCTGTCAGCTCTCATGCTGATGCTCTGATATTACTTCAAGCTATGCCTCTAGGACTTATATCTACTTTATGCTCTTCTTTGTGTTTTCATATTGATCCATCTATATAAAGTACAGCACATCACAGTACATTGACAATAATTCACATATTTATTTATGTTGTGATAAATGTCATAGTGCTGCAGTAAGGCACATGGTGTTCTTGAATAAAAAAAGCACTTTGAATATTCAGTTTGATCATTTTTATCCCCACTTGTCATTCTTGTTGTGCATTTGGGTTGTGAGTATAATTGGCCAGGATGAGAGAGCGAGGCAGTAGATGAAAGTGTGTCAGGCAGAGGAATCTGAAAGCGAGGGAGGAGAAAAGAGAGAGCGATGCTCTCCCGGAGCATGTGTGTGGGTGTAGCGTGACAATATTTGGCAACTCTACGTGATGAGAGCTGCACTTATCCTAATGAGCAGTAGGTATGTGTGTGCATGTGCAAAAGGGTATTACTTGTCAGCGTTTGCTATCAGGATATACTCAGGAATGAAAGCTTATTTTCTGAAAATGATAATTCACTACTAGCAGAAAATGCGAGAGAAAGGTCTACAAGTTTGCTATTGTATTATGCACAGCAACTCAAATCAAGCTCTTAATTGAGAGTTCAGCTGTTCTACTTGTCTGAGATGTACAAACTCATATATCTGTGGCTCTGTGGGAAGAGTCTAACTCTGTAAAAACTCTCTTAGTTCTCATAACTACATATCATTTCTTATACAGTATATCGCTGCCGTTCATTTGTAGTAATTACGGAATAATACACTAGATTAATAAATGTTGCTGTAAGGCATTAATGTTATTTTCTGGGTTAGTCCACATTAACAGCCATTAAAAGACTCATCCAAAATTCACAGTTTGATCTTTTTTTCTTTATTTAAAAATGCATTAGTTTGTAGGTGGACTGTCATATTTGATTACATACGGCTGTTTAGCAGATATTTAAAATGCACACAAGATATATTATCTAAATTGCATTAGTTGCCACATTGGGCCATCATAACCCTAGCAATTTAGTGCTGGTTTTATGAGCTTATGAGGTGAATTTAGAGGTTTTAGACAGTAAAGCAGTTCCTCCAGGATTTCATGATTTATTGCAGAAATTAATGAGGCATTGGTGGCTCAGTGGTAGGTTTCTCGCCTATCATGCGGAAGGCCTGGGTTCGATTTCCAGTCAATGCCTCACCCCCAGCCACTGGATGCAGTGCCGGTCCCAAGCCCGGAAAAATGGGAGGGTTGCGGCCGGAAGGGCATCTGGCGTTTTAAAAAAAAAAAAAAAAAAAAAAAACCTGCGCCAAGTTGTTGTGCGGACCAGTCGGTTTGCTGCGGCGACCCCAAACAGGGAGCAGCTGAAAGCAACTTCTTCTAACGTAAAATCAAGCAAACTCTGTGCTACAGTTTTTCTGCAGATATGGGTCGTGTCACGTGACCACGTGACCTCATCAAACACAGTCATTTTTGCCCTCTTCAATTCATGTGTGTCAAAAATGAGTACAGCTATCATAGAACGGAATTACATATGTATCTTCACTGGTAGGGGTTGTGTGCTTGTGATTTCACAAATTCAAGTAGTTCAAAAAAAATCACAAATTTTTTAAAAAGGCCACAGCAAAATCAAACATTTTTGGCCGGAACATTCACGAAAAAAAATCCAGGAAGGACTGGTAAAGGATTCATATGGCAGAGTAGAGCGAATAGCTTTATGTGTAAACATAGAGATCAAGAGTGTTATTGTAACTCTCATTAAATGTTTCTCAAACCTCTCCTTACAGAAAACTTCACCAGATCGATGATGAGACATTCTTGCTATCCCTTTTTACCAGTACACTGGCATAATGTAAATCGACTTCTCAGACATTTTCAATCAGTGTAAATAAATTATTTATTTTAATCACCGTAAGTCAGGGCTCTGTTGGCTTTCAGCGTGAGACGTGTGTTTTTCCCTCTGTTGGATAACCTTACGCAGAATTTTAGTGGTTGAAGAGAACACCTTCAAATTTTAGATGCTTATGAACAAGCACTTGTGTCATCACAGGAAGCTGAAATGGGTTTGATATCACCATTTAATTTGAAAATAGAAACATTTGTGTGAAACAAAACTAAGTATTTTTGTATTTGTAGAACTTTTCTATGAATATATTGCCTCTAGGAGGCTAGGTAAAACCAGAAATGCTTATGTAAAACAACCCGAGCCCGTAAAGCCCTGAGCGTCTACTTTTAAATGAGCCATTATCCACCACTGTGTAGTGTGACATGACAAAGACATTCAATGCTGAACATGGACACAGCAAAACAGGCGCAAAATCCATTTTTTGGCCTATGGTTAAGAGAGTTTGTCTTCTGTTTGTCGTTTGATGTAATGTAATGTACTTACATGCAAACTTTAATGTTATTTCAGGGTTATAAAACCCGCTTGTGGCATAGAATAAAAATAAATAAATAAAGTTCTATGTGATGCTTATGGATGTAGGTACCATTAAATTGTCAGGTTTAAAGTACCTTGTTTGTGGCTTTAAAGCACTAATATAATCCTTTTCCACATACTTCATTTTAAATTTAATTATCAGCCTCTTATCTTGAGTGTTGTATTCAAAATGTAAATGTACTTTGAGTGAAATCAATGGTCCAAATAGATCTTAATGGCTGTCATTTCCTTATTTAGCTAAAGCAGATTTGTCCTTCTCCAGCTGAAAATGTAAGGCATGCACTGAATGTTCCCTTATAATTTGAACTGAACTATTATATCATCCTGCCAGTCATCCATTTCAATACAGACACCTTCATATCTCTTCCTCTTCAGGCAGAACCATAAAAATAGCTTTTCCATTCCACTCTCTAGTTTCAGCATAGCACATGAATTTAATGACACTGGGTGTAGCACTTACACCTTGATGGTGCCAATATTTAAATATACTACTACATGGCACCAATTCAAAATCCCCAGTCATTCTCTATGCCAGAAAATTCCTAGCTTGATTCTGTCCCTCACTGGGAGAAACATATGCTCATGAAACGATAATCCTGACCGTGCTCCATGTAGCAGCAGGACCACGTTCCTCTTTGATAGGTGCATGTCAATGGCTTCATTAAAGATATTTAGGATGATGTGACTGTGTTGAATATTCAGAATTGGTGTGGATTGACTTGTGTGCGGTGATGTCAGGATGATAAAGTGACAGGCAGCTTGCTGAACATGCCTGGCACTGCTTCAAAGCAACAGGCACAACATCTGTGGCTTCAAACTTCCTGTCCTTCACGTTCCCTTTTGTTTACCTCTCATGTACGATGACATCATTGGTAGTCTCCAGCTGTCCTCTTTCATCCTCTGAACTTGGAACCCTCAGTCTTTCTCTGGAGCTTTCATTAAATTCATTGCTTTTTATAATCTTTATTTTGGTTGAGTAACAGCTCTTTACTGGGGAAGCTGTAGGCAGTAGGTGACCCTTCTTACAGGGCATTTATGTTTCCTCTCCTCTTTTTTTTATGATCAATCTGTCCTTTCCTTCACCCTCTGCACCTAGCCGCGTACGTGATAAGAAAGGCAATGAATAATCGTCCTCTTTCCCTCGACTTCTTTGTTTCTCTATATACGCTCATACACACACATACACACACATCTAATGAGACCGTGAGTTTAGAGTGACCCAGTTTCTGGATAACATGCCTTACAGAGAAAGCCGGATAAGCCGTTATGAGCAAAAACATAATCTGTTGTGACAGTGGATTTAAATGGGCAAAAACAAATTGTTTTAAAGGGTCCTTGTTCAATCCTGAGCTTTTTCCTTTTTTCCTGTTATTCCTGTGTCCCTGTTGGTTTCCTTTAGGATCTCTAGTTTCCTCTCACCTTCCAAAAACATGCATGTAGGTGGACTGCCACTAGGTGTGAATGTGTGAATGTGTGAGTGTGTGAATATTCTGTATGTGGGAATGGTGGCCTGAGATGGACTGGTCTCTCATCCAAGGTGTGTTCACACCTTACACCCTGTTTTCCCTGGATAAGTTCCAGATCCACCACAACTCTGAAAAAGATACAGTGCTTTCTAAAGGTGAATTAATGAATGAAATAAATGCATGTATATATTTCATACAAAGCAGGGTTCCAGTTAAATACAAAGACAGAAGTTAGGATTTTTATTTAGTACAGAAAGATTATTTTGTAGTCCCTGGTGGTCCAGCAGCAAGATTCCACACGCTCACTCCCATGGCCCAGGTTCGATTCCTGGCCAGGGAACCATTCCAGCCACTGAGAGGTTAAACCTCAGTGCTGTTTCCAAGCCTGGATAAAATGGTGGGTTATGTCTGGATGGGCATCTGATGTAAAACCTGTGCCAAATCAAAATATGTGGATTGATGAAGCTGAAGGATGATCTCAATAACACAAAGTGTATTTAGTGCAAGTCTTCACAAACACCCACTGGACATTAATCTTGGAGCAAGACTGAAGTAGTCAATGACTTTGGATTCCTTGTCTCCAAAATACAGAAAAAAGTACAGCATCTAAAAATATATACAATCCCTACCTGCAGTGTTCCTTTATGTCACACACCCAAACTACAGGCTTTCTCAGAGGAATAATGAACACCGGAATTGCTAAACACATCACATTACAAATATCTGTAATCCAAAATCCAAGTTTTGGGGCAGTGGTGGCTCAATGATTAAGGCTGTGTGTTATTGATCAGGAAGTTAGTGGTTCAGAGACCTTGAGCAAGGCCCTTAACCCTCTCTGCTCTAGGGTGCTGTATCCCGGCTGACCTCAGCTTCCTAACAAGCTGGGATACACAAAGAAAAGAGTTTTACTCTGCTGTAATGTACAGTATACATGACAAGTAAAGGCTTTGTCATATTATTATTTATACATGCATTTCAGATTAGATGTTTTCTTTAAACTATTCTATATATACGATTTAAAGTTTTAGTGGTTTCGTTTGTGACAGAGTGAAAATCCCCTTAACCCACAGTTGATCAGTTGCATAAAAATTTAATAAAATGTAAGTCGCTCTGGAAAAGGGCGTCTGCCAAATGCCAGAAATGTAAATGCAAATGTAAAATCTAGCATCAGCTGTTATCTGGTCCAACAGCAAAATAAAAAAATTAAAAAAATAAAAAACTTTTTTAGGACAGTTTCTCAAAAAGAAAAAAAACCCAAAAAACATTTTCTTCTCTGATCCTACAGCAAAACCATAATTCTTGTATATATTCGTACACTTTTGGTTAATTCAGCACTCTGGAAGTTGATTAAACACTAGAGATTTCACTGTATACACACTTCATTAGTCAGTGCTTCTGCTCATGACACATGTTTTGAGATGATAAGAAAATAAACATTACGTACAATCGTTCCAAAGTAATTGCGTTGTGGCCAGCATTGACATATCATTATCAGTTTGGCTAAACATGTAGCTCTAACTCTCCTGTACCTCACATTTATTATCCTTGTACTATTAATTACAGAGAGGATCTGTTCTAATTCCAGACACACTTCCCAAGCAATATACACCAGTTCCTCTGATGATGCCTTGACCTCTGACAAGTTGAACTCGTCTCCCAGCTGTCACACAGAGTGAGACCAATGATTAAAGCCTGTCAGCATTAGAATCCACCCTGAGGGCTCCAGTTTGAACGTGAGGAGTCACAACACACCGTGAGAAGATTTTTTTTACAACCATTGTGGCACTGTGAACAAATACATTATGTGTCAAAAAACTGGAGGTAGATGGATGTAAGCGTGTTTATTGACAATCCGATTCAGCAGACGAAACCGAGGTGATGGTGGAAAGTCAGCCAAGCAGAGCAATGCAGGGCAATCCAAGTCCAAATGAAGGGTCGAAATAGGGGTTGCATGAATGTTCATTTTCACTAAACTCGTAAATTGAAAAAGTAATTGAATAGTCAGTTAATCGTTTCTGTAGTTGAAGCAAATACTGACTCAGGGAAAAATGTGGTTTAGTTGACAGTCAAACACAAGCTATAAAATACATTCTCATATCAGCCACAATAAATGTGCAAATTATTACATCAGTGTATTACGTTTCACTATATAAGGATGTTGTGTGAGTGATGTAGAGGCTCAGCTGTAATATTAGATTCAGGAGGTTAGAGGGAGAAGCTCATATCCATGAACAAAACTCTACTTATACCTCAATCAGTGGGCTTTCTTGGATGGAAGATGTAATGAGTACAGCAGGGTCTGTAAGCTTTTTTTCTCCAATTTCTCCATGTTCAATTATGGCCTTAGAAGCATCCATCCTGCATCAGTAACAGCTCTTTCACACAGCCTTGAACTTCTCTGTGCTTGATACTAAATGACATCAAATTGCTAATGATTTCTAATCATAATATAATTCTGGTAACCTGGCACATTGTTTGTTTATTTATTCAAATTGAATTAATTGTTTTTAAATATGATTGTTAGTTTCTTTTCTTTAATAGTATTATCTATCAAACCCTACAATCTAGCCATGGGGGTCACAGTCCATTGACTTCTGTGCCGATCCCAAGCCCAGGTAAATAGAGAGGGTTGCGTCAGGAAGGGCATTCGGCATAAAACATTGCCAAATTTAACCATGTGAATCATCAGTACTCTGAATTTCATCTCGGATCGGTCGAGGCCCGGGTTAACAACGACCGCCATCGGTGCCGTTGACCTACAGGGCGCCGGTGGAAATTTGGCTACTGTTGGTCGAAGAAGTAGGGGAGGGAGGAGAGTGCACAGACAGAGAGAGAAGAGGAAAGGTAAGAGTGTAGGATTGAGAACAGGAACTCTGAATGTTGGTACTATTACAGGGAAAGATAGAGAGCTGGCTGATATGATGGAGAGAAGGAAGGTGGATGTATTGTGTGTACAGGAGACCAGGTGGAAGGGTAGCAAGGATTCAAGCTGTTTTATTGTGGTGTGGATAGTAAGAGAAATGGGGTAGGTGTGGTCCTGAAGGAGTTTGTGAGGAATGTTCTGGAGGTGAAGAGAGTGTCAGACAGGGTGATGAGTCTGAAGTTAGAAATTGAAGGGGTGATGTTGAATGCTGTTAGTGGTTATGCCCCACAAGTAGGTTGTGCATTAGAGGAGAAAGAGAGATTCTGGAGTGAATTAGATGAGGAGATGGAGAGTATTCCCACGGTTGAGAGAGTGGTGATAGGAGCGGATTTTAATAGACATATTGGAGAGGGGAACACAGGTGATGAGGAGGTGATGGGCAAGTTTGGAGTTAAGGAAAGGAACCTAGAAGGACAGATGGTAGTGGACTTTGCTAAGAGGATGGACATGGCTGTGGTTAACACTTATTTTCAGGACAGGGAGGATCATAGAGTGACTTACAAGAGTGGAGGTAAGAGAACACAGGTAGACTACATCTTATGTAAAAGAGGCAATCTGAAAGAGATTAGTGACTGTAAAGTGGTAGTGGGAGAGAGTGTAGCCAGACAGCATAGGATGGTGGTGTGTAGGATGACTTTGATGGTCTGTAAGACGAAGAGGTCAAAGATAGAGATAGAGAAGAAAACCTAGTGGTGGAAGCTGAAAAAGGAGGAATGTTGTGAGGAATTTAGACAGAAGTTGAGGTAGGCTCTGGGTGGTCAGGTAGTGCTGCCAGATAGCTGGAAAACTACAGCAGAAGTGATCAGGGAGACAGGGAGAAAGGTGCTGGGTGTGTCATCTGGAAGGAGGAAAGAAGATAAGGAGACTTGGTGGTGGAATGAGGAAGTTCAGGATAGTATCCAGAGGAAGAGGTTAGCCAAGAAGAAGTGGGACATGGACAGGACTGAAGAGAATAGACTGGAATACAAGGAGTTATGGATGAAGGAAGGCTTTGAACAGGATGAAAAGTGGAAAGGCAGTTGGTCCTGACGACATCCCGGTGGAGGTCTGGAAGTGTCTAGGAGAGGCAGCAGTGGAATTTTTCATTAGTTTGTTTAACAGGGTTTTAGAGAGTGAGAGGATGCCCGAGGAATGGAGAAGAAGTGTATTAGTGCCGATCTTTAAGAATAAGGGTGATGTGCAGAGTTGCAGCAACTATATTGGGATGAAGTTGATGAGCCACACAATGAAGCTGTGGGAAAGAGTAGTGGAAGCTAGGTTAAGGAAGGTATTGGAAATTTGTGAGCAGCAGTATGGCTTCATGCCCAGAAAGAGCACAACTGATGCAATTTTTGCTCTGAGAATTTTGATGGAGAAGTATAGGGATGGGCAGAGGGAGTTGCACTGTGTGTTTGTAGACTTGGAGAAAGCGTATGACAGGGTGCCAAGAGAAGAGCTGTGGTACTGTATGAGGAAGTCAGGAGTAGCAGAGAAGTATGTTAGAGTGGTGCAGGACATGTATGAGAGAAGCAGGAAAGTGGTGAGGTGTGCTGTAGGTCAGACAGAGGAGTTCAAAGTGGAGGTGGGACTGCATCAGGGATCGGCTCTGAGCCCCTTCCTATTTGCTGTGGTGATGGACCAGTTGTCAGAGGAGGTCAGACAGGAGTCTCCTTGGACAATGATGTTTGCAGATGACATTGTGATCTGTAGTGAGAGCAGGCAGCAGGTGGAGGAAAACCTGGAGAGGTGGAGGTTTGCGCTGGAGAGAAGAGGAATGAAAGTCAGTCATAGTAAGACTGAGTATATGTGTGTGAATGAAAGGGAGGGAAGTGGAACAGTAAGGTTACAGGGTGAAGAGGTGAAGAAGGTACAGGAGTTTAAGTACTTGGGGTCAACACTCCAGAGTAATGGAGAGTCTGAGAAAGAGGTAAAGAAGTGAGTGCAGGCAGTTTGGAATGGGTGGAGAAAGGTGCCGGGAGTTCTGTGTGATGGGAAAAATATCAGCAAGAATCAAGGGGAAGGTGTACAAGACAGTGGTGAGACCGGCCATGCTGTATGGTTTAGAGACAGTGTCACTGAGGAAGAGACAGGAGTCAGAGCTAGAGGTAGCAGAGCTGAAGATGTTGAGGTTCTCTTTGGGAGTGACAAGGTTGGACAGGATTAGGTACGAGTACATCAGAGGAACAGCTCATGTTGGACATTTGGGGGACAAAGTTAGGGAGGCCAGATTAAGATGGTTTGGACATGTTCAGAGGAGGGAGAGTGAGTATATTGGTAGGAGAATGTTGGACATGGAGCTGCCAGGCAGGAGGCAAAGAGGAAGGCCAAAGAGGAGGTATATGGATGTAATTAATGAGGATATGAAGCTAGTGGGTGCAAGTGTTGAGGATGCAGAAGATAGGGATAGGTGGAGAGAGATGATTCGCTGTGGCGACCCCTGAAGGGAAAACCCGAAAGAAGAAGAAGAGCTATCAAACCCTACAATTATCTAACCAACAACATTAGTTTCATTTTATATTTTAATTTATTGTAAAGAGCTTTGCTAAAATTGGGGCGTTGGTGGCTCAGTGGTAGGTTTCTTACCTATCATGCAGAAAGCCTGGGTTCAATTCCCAGCCAATGTCTCAACCCCAGCCACTGGATGCAGTGCTGGTTCCAAGCTTGGAAAAATGGAAGGGTTGTGTCCGGAAGGGCATCCGGCGTAAAACATTTGCCAAGTTGTTGTGCAGACCATTCGGTCCGCTGTGGCGACCCCGAACAGGGAGCAGCCGAAAGCTAAAGTTTTGCCAAAATTGCCTACATAAACTTTTTTTAGGCATCGAAACTGGTTACTGTTTGGTTGATGACAATGACCATCTCCTTATGTTTATAACGTGGAACTCTGTTTTACCATGGCAATATTAAAACAATTACTAACCACTTTAACAGCTATCTAGCTCCCTTAATGAACAAATCAGTGAAAAACTGTCACTGATGATAACTAAATCACATCTTTGTGGCAGAATGGCAAATTAGAAGCAATAAGCAAGCCTTCTTTTAGCAGTTAACAAGCTACCATTATAGATCAAATCTGTGCCAAGTAAATTTGATCTGGAACACCGGATGTCTTTCATTTAACTAAATACATGTTCACATACTACTCATTGACACCACAATAAACATTAGCCTGGTAGTTACTATTCCTCAGTCCTCAGCTACAGTACAGTGTCATATTATGAATTATTGTCTGGCTGTAAGTTGAGGTTTCCATGTGGAAAAGTAATGGGAGGAGGAGCAGAGTGACAGAAACAGAGCCTGTGAGTGACCAGGATGATTGAAGAGGATGCACAGGATATTTTTTGCTTTAGCTGGCTTTACAAACAGCATTCCTGTTTTAAATAATTCCAATGATGTTAAAGATAACATTCAATGAATAGAAAAGCTCTACAGTAATCTACCTCAACAGACAATGATTTAACTGATATATTAATCAGGAAAAGGGTCTAGTGACACCCTGGTCTTAAACATTGCTAATTTAACAAAATACATTGATCTGCTGTCTTTTTTTATCTGACTGCATCTCTTTACTGTCTGCCTCACTGTTTTTTCACTAACTCAACTAATCGACAGATCCCCACAGAAGCTAGTAAAGTAGAAAGCTAGTAGTAGTCAGTTGGCATGTCTATACAACCCTAGTGATGACTGAGAATCTTCAGAGACACAAAACCTAACAAAAAAAAGAGAAACCAGCTCCCAGAAAAAGTGAGTTTGATTGCCACTAAACCAATGCCAGTGTGGGTTTGTGGTGGTTTCTGGACTGGCGGTAGACTCGGATGTGATTATGACAGGAGCTACACACAGTATATAAAACTGCAGTCCAATGTAAAAACCCAGATATCCCAAGATCATTGAATAATTGTTAGCTGTATCATAATCCAGTCCATAAAACAAGTTTGACAGAGACTGCAAGGTCAAAACAGATGATATATGGCATTGTGTTGCATCACACACATTGTGGCTATTTATTTTCAGCAGTCAACACACTGTGTGTTAATTGCAGTTGAATCTGATACTAATCATTTCTGACCATGAGCAGCATTTCCAGGCTTAGCTCAAAGTGTGTGGGTGGTGTTCTATTTTACTTTTCAGTCCATGGCATCTTGTTCCAGATACAGTGTGTCCTGACAGGACTGGATTCAATTAAAGAAAGTTCACCATGTTCTCAAAGTGGATAAACAAGCATTTGACAGTAAGTGTGTTTCTTAATACATCCAACACTCAGTGTTCATCTGAGCATGTGTGCTGCAGAATGAAGGGCTCATATTTCCTTTTGTACAGCACTGAGAAGGAATAAAAGTGAGGCATAGCTGAGAGCAACTCCGAAAGTTGGCAATTGCTACTTTCAATCTACTTTCGAGAAGATTATTACTGCTCACTGACCTGCCCCAGAGGCACTTTAGTAGCCCAGAGCCAGTGAGCTCTGCTTTAAGAGCTTAGGCATTTGCAGATAGTATACAGTAATTCACTGCTGTGTAGGGAGCGCAGCAGGATGCAGAGTCAGTGAGAAAATCTCACCACAGTTTCTTTCCATAGGTAAAGGGTTTTGCTCCACATGTTTGCCTTAACAAACAATTCAATCTTAATGTAAGAAAATGGTAAAAAATAAAATAAGAAAAAATAAATACTTATAATTATTTTTACTGCAACATTTAATGAAGAAAACAACGAAAACAGTTAGCTCTTCACAAACCAGTAGACCAATAATACGATAAGAAAATTCTAACAAAATGAACTAAAACACAACTATATTTAAAAGTGCTAAATGACACAGTTGAGCTTTCATGGTTTGCAGAGTGCTTCATGACTGACCAGTAAATAAAACCAGATTTTTCCAATATCAGTGCATACTCGTGTGCTTTCTAGTATTATTCCAGTCAATAAAACAAGCTTCATTCCCCAAGGTCATGCTGGCGAAGGAGCAATTAAAATAAAAAAGGACGCTTCACTGCAAGTTGCATCTCACATTGTTCCAAGGCGATTCAACTTTAGTGTTCAACACACTGTCACCAGCAATAAATCAGAGGGCAGAAAGATAAACTGAATCCAGAGGCCTTAGGGTGATAACTGAACATGATCAAAAACAGTCATAGAGGTTTCTTCTACTGTGCAGAGGGGAAGCGAGTAACAGGCTTCTGAAAAGGGAACCAAAATGTTGCCTCATTTTAGATAGAGTTAGTGATAGAGTAATAGAGGTAATCATCATGTATTATGCATATAACAGGATATTATACTCATTGCGCTGATGCTTTTTAAAGTAGTTTCCATCTGCATTAAAAGCTTTTGACAAAAGAGGAGCACAATGTTTCTACAGAAGTACAATACAAACCAGATAGATGAGTGCTGAAAGTACTAAATCAAAATTCAATAAATATTCTAGGGCTTTGCTGAAGAGTTATGATTTTGAAGTAAATGTGTAAATATTAAGATTAGACTTTAAATCCCTAAAAGTACACTAGCAGAAATACAATATTTAGGAATTATCCCAGTTAAAACAAAAAGATTAGGACTTAATTTATATCAGTCAGTACAGTAGTCAGTATTTTATAATTTTCCTTATTTAAGCACAATATCTAAGCAAAATAAACTATTTATTGAGATATCTTTTAACAGTAAACTTAAATTAACAGTAAACAGGAAAAGGATCAGCAATCATTTAAAGCATCTTGACATAATACAAAATTAGCATTATGTGGAATCATTAAATAGATGAAATTATTAGGCATGGAAATTAAATTCTGCGCAGATATTTCATTCTTTATTAAAAAAATAAAAACAGATTACACATTTTGTGAAGAAGCTCACTGTTTAATTCACTAAAAATATAAGTTTGTCTGTAATGTGAGCAGCCATAATTAGTACATATACTGCATGCAGTAACACATAAACATTCAATTACAGTTTTTGTGCCAAAAACACAAATGAAAACTTGGCGTATAAAACTTGGCATAAGTATAGTTAATATCAGTCCACAATGATCATCATGAATGAACACATTTTAATGAACTGGTAAAAATCAGAACCGAGGCTGAAAAGTTTTAATATAACTACTTGGAAATGAGTTGAGTAAATTCAACACATCAGAACATGCACATAAGTTCATTTTACTTTTTTAATGTGGACTTTCTTGTTCGTCAAGGATTGCCAATAGACTCCAATTAATACGTGTTAAATACATTTTTAATTTCTGAACAGTATTTACGGTAAGGTGTATCAGTTGGTAAAGTTAATTAACATGATAAAAAATGTTAGTTAAGTAAAGCTTAATGTAAAGCACTAGCTCCTGTGTAAGGCTTCCGCTTTATTTGAGCTATAACATAGCAGTTGTTGTCTGGGGAAAATTTTCCCTTCTCCCATTTTCCTTCATTGATCCTCACAAGCTTTAGTTTCCTATGGAACATCTGCTCACAGGAGGTCTCAGCAGACATTAGCACATATGGAGGTGGCTATATATAAAGAGCTGTCTCTTATTAAGTACTTTATATTGGTTACATCTTCATGTGTCTGTCGGTGCAGGGTATTGATGTATGCCACTTTGCATTAAGACTGATGCAGGTGTCAATACTACTGCACAGTGGCTAATGCTCCTCTATCCTTATGAGCTATAAAAACATCATTAATAACCTGTATCTAAATAATAAATGATCAGGGAAGCCTAATGTTTATGATATTTGGGAAGGGTGCCAGATTTGTGTAATGATTACTTCTGAAGGCACAGGATGCACATCTGTGCAGGCTCTGCGGTGGATGAGGATAATACTGAGCGTTAGAAGAGAGATAAGGAAAGGACGTGCTTCTGTCTCCGAATAGGAAGCTATCAGAACCTGCAAAACTGTTATACAGTAAACTCCAGAGAACTGATGATTGGCAGAAAATGCATTTTCTTTTCGAATTTATCGCTACCACTTGTCACCATTACAGAATCAGATGCACTTATATGGCAAAGAGCATCATTTTTCCTTTTTTTTTTTATTCATAAGTGCCTAGAAATGACTGCTTCTGAGTGCTTGTTGCTCATGTCATGTAAGATTTTCCTAAAGTATAAAGGGTATTTACAAAATTAGCCAGCATAATTTAGCCTCCTGATGATTTGAAATATTAATGCTATGCACAGGGGAATCTAGCCATGGGGGTCACAGTCCAGTGACTTTTGTGCCGGTCCCAAGCCCGGATAAATAGAGAGGGTTGCGTCAGGAAGGGCATCCGGCGTAAAACATTGCCAAATTTAAACATGCGAATCGTCAGTACGAATTTCATACCAGATCGGTCGAGGCCCGGGTTAACAACGACCGCCATCGGCGCCGTTGACCTACAGGGCACCGGTGGAAATTGGGCTACTGTTGGTCGAAGAGTAGAGGAGGGAGGAGAGTGCACAGACAGAGAGAGAAGAGGAAAGGTAAGAGTGTAGGATTGAGAAGAGGAACTCTGAATGTTGGTACTATGACAGGGAAAGGTAGAGAGCTGGCTGATATGATGGAGAGAAGGAAGGTGGATATACTGTGTGTACAGGAGACCAAGTGGAAGGGCAGCAAGACTCGTAGTATAGGAGCAGGATTCAAGCTGTTTTATTATGGTGTGGATAGTAAGAGAAATGGGGTAGGTGTGGTCCTGAAGGAGGAGTTTGTGAGGAATGTTCTAGAGGTGAAGAGAGTGTCAGACAGGGTGATGAGTCTGAAGTTAGAGATTGAAGGGGTGATGTTGAATGTTGTTAGTGGTTATGCCCCACAGGTAGGTTGTGAGTTAGAGGAGAAAGAGAGATTCTGGAGTGAATTAGATGAGGTGATGGAGAGTATTCCCACGGGTGAGAGAGTGGTGATAGGAGCGGATTTTAATGGACATGTTGGTGAGGGGAACACAGGTGATGAAGTTTGGAGTTAAGGAAAGGAACCTTGAAGGACAGATGGTAGTGGACTTTGCTAAGAGGATGGACATGGCTGTGGTTAACACTTATTTTCAGAAGAGGGAGGATCATAGAGTGACTTACAAGAGTGGAGGTAGGAGAACACAGGTAGACTACATCCTATGTAGAAGAGGCAATCTGAAAGAGATTAGTGACTGTAAAGTGGTAGTGGGAGAGAGTGTAGCCAGACAGCATAGGATGGTGGTGTGTAGGATGACTTTGATGGTCTGTAAGACGAAGAGGTCAAAGATAGAGATAGAGAAGAAAACCAAGTGGTGGAAGCTGAAAAAGGAGGAATGTTGTGAGGAATTTAGACAGAAGTTGAGGCAGGCTCTGGGTGGTCAGGTAGTGCTGCCAGATGACTGGGAAACTACAGCAGAAGTGATCAGGGAGACAGGGAGAAAGGTGCTGGGTGTGTCATCTGGAAGGAGGAAAGAAGATAAGGAGACTTGGTGGTGGAATGAGGAAGTTCAGGATAGTATCCAGAGGAAGAGGTTAGCCAAGAAGAAGTGGGACATGGACAGGACTGAAGAGAATAGTCAGGAATACAAGGAGTTACAGCGCAGAGTGAAAGGGAAGTGTCTAAGGCCAAGCAGAAGGCATATGACGAGTTGAACACTAGGTTAGACACTAGAGAAGGAGAGAAGGACTTGTACAGGTTAGCTAGGCAGAGGGATCGAGATGGGAAGGATGTGCAGCAAGTTAGAGTTATTAAGGATAGAGATGGAAGGGTGCTCACAAGTGAGGAGAGTGTACAGAGGAGATGGAAGGAATACTTTGAGGAGCTGATGAATGAGGAAGATGAGAGGGAAAAAAGAGTAGAAGGGGTGAACTCTGTGGAACAGAAAGTAGATAAGATTAGAAAGGATGAAGTCAGGAAGGCTTTGAAGAGGATGAAAAGTGGGAAGGCATTTGGTCCTGACGACATCCCGGTGGAGGTCTGGAAGTGTCTGGGAGAGGCAGCAGTGGAATTTTTAGCTAGTTTGTTCAACAGGGTTTTAGAGAGTGAGAGGATGCCTGAGGAATGGAGAAGAAGTGTGTTAGTGCCGATCTTTAAGAATAAGGGTGACGTGCAGAGTTGCAGTAACTATAGGGGGATAAAGTTGATGAGCCATACAATGAAGCTATGGGAAAGAGTAGTGGAAGCTAGGTTAAGGAAGGTAGTGGAAATTTGTGAGCAGCAGTATGGCTTCATGCCCAGAAAGAGCACAACAGATGCTATTTTTGCTCTGAGAATTTTGATGGAGAAGCATAGGGATGGGCAGAGGGAGTTGCACTGTGTGTTTGTAGACTTGGAGAAAGCATATGACAGGGTGCCAAGAGAAGAGCTGTGGTACTGTATGAGGAAGTCAGGAGTAGCAGAGAAGTATGTCAGAGTGGTGCAGGACATGTATGAGAGGAGCAGGACAGTGGTGAGGTGTGTTGTAGGTCAGACAGAGGAGTTCAAAGTGGAGGTGGGACTGCATCAGGGATCTCCTTGGACAATGATGTTTGCAGATGACATTGTGATCTGTAGTGAGAGCAGGGAGCAGGTGGAGGAAAACCTGGAGAGGTGGAGGTTTGCGCTGGAGAGAAGAGGAATGAAAGTCAGTCGTAGTAAGACTGAGTACATGTGTGTGAATGAAAGGGAGGGAAGTGGAACAGTAAGGTTACAGGGTGAAGAGGTGAAGAAGGTACAGGAGTTCAAGTATTTGGGGTCAACACATCAGAGTAATGGAGAGTGTGGGAAAGAGGTAAAGAAGCGAGTGCAGGCAGGTTGGAATGGGTGGAGAAAGGTGTCGGGAGTTCTGTGTGATCAAAAAATATCAGCGAGAATCAAGGGGAAGGTGTACAGGACAGTGGTGAGACCGGCCATGCTGTATGGTTTAGAGACAGTGTCACTGAGGAAGAGACAGGAGTCAGAGCTAGAGGTAGCAGAGCTGAAGATGTTGAGGTTCTCTTTGGGAGTGACAAGATTGGACAGGATTAGGAATGAGTACATCAGAGGGACAGCTCATGTTGGACGTTTGGGGGACAAAGTTAGGGAGGCCAGATTAAGATGGTTTGGACATGTTCAGAGGAGGGAGAGTGAGTATATTGGTAGGAGAATGTTGGACATGGAGCTGCCAGGCAGGAGGCAAAGAGGAAGGCCAAAGAGGAGGTATATGGATGTAATAAATGAGGATATGAAGCTAGTGGGTGCAAGTGTTGAGGATGCAGAAGATAGGGATAGGTGGAGAGAGATGATTCGCTGTGGCGACCCCTGAAGGGAAAAGCCGAAAGAAGAAGAAGAAGAAGAAGAAGAATGCTATGCACAGGCGCACGGTGGCTTAGTGGTTAGCACGTTTGCCTCACACCTCCAGGGTTGGGGGTTCGATTCCCGCCTCTGCCATGTGTGTGGAGTTTGCATGTTCTCCCCGTGCCTCGGGGGTTTCCTCTGGGTTTTCCGGTTTCCTCCCCCAGACCAAAGACATGCATGGTAGGTTGATTGGCATCTCTAAATTGTCTGTAGTGTGTGAGTGAATGAGAGTGTGTGTGTACCCTGCGATGGGTTGGCACTCCGTCCAGGGTGTATCCTGCCTTGATGCCCAATGACGCCTGAGATAGGCACAGGCTCCCTGTGACCCGAGAATAGTTTGGATAAGCGGTAGACAATGAATGAATGCTATGCACATAACAAAGAAACTGGCCTCCGGTTAAAGTGGCATTATATAAACATTTGTATTGTTATTTACAGTTTTTCTCATTTGCTAAAACACGCTTAATGAAAATGGGATCCACTTGATCTTCATCATCACTTTCTTAGCACAGCATAAGCCTTCTCTTGCGAATGTCTTAACACTTTTTCATTTGTTTCACAATTATTCACAGCCTTTTTCAAAACATTTACTACAGATCTAATTCAAAGACCCCAAACTCTATCGGATTAACTGTGTTGAACAAAAGGAAAACATCTATTCACAGCTAATAGAAAGGACTTGCATAATATGAATATCTAATGCACCTGTGTGAAAATCGTTTACACAATTCTTCAATCAGCAGTCAGTCCTCTTCCATCTATAAAAGATGCTACCTCTCTGTTGCTATTTGCAAGCATGGATCAAAGAGGTGAAAGGCATGGAAGGAAGAGTCATGGAAGAGTGGCCAGAGGAAGAGGTGTTTGCATGTGTGGTGGAGGAGCTGCAGCAAGAGCACAAAATAGAGCTCAAGTTTCCAATGAAATTTGGGCAATTATTGACCATGTCATCAATCATCCTTTAAAGAGGCTAGAAAAAGGATCCAGCCCATTCTTGGTCAGAGCACTGTGGCATCTACTGTCAGGCTTTTTCGGAATGAGAACAGGTAAGTCACAATGTTACTGCATACCACTGTGTACTTCAGCTTTACAGCTTTACCCTGTTAGCAGAACAAACTGTGTCCACGGTAATGCAGATGTTTCATCATTCCCATTTATGTGACTGTCATAATATCAATTATTACGTTACAGAATCCACACACTATCACACACTGGTGGCAGAGGAAAGATCTGTAGTGTTGAACAGGAGGCTGCCATTGTAGATATGGTTGTGGCAAACAATACTGTCAGACTGTGTGAAATCCAGGCAGCAGTGATTGCAGCTCAGTGAGCATGGATATGCCATGCAAGGAGGCATCCAATGCCACGTTGATGAGAACCTGTGGCATGATCATCAGGAACGAATGGATTAAATGTGTTCTGAGTATTTCAACTCTATTTTGTAAGTTTTTCTTTTCCACCCATAAGTTTCCTTTTGGGGTGGCTGCTTTTCTTTTTTCTCGAGTTTGAACAATGTGATTTCATATTGATAGCTGTGTTTTCGTATTTTGTTGTTAAATGTGTAATGATTGATTGAATAATTATATTAATTTGACCACAAGTTGTAGTGTCTGGTGGAAAAATTTGCTTTTGTTGCATATGTTTAAGGTTTTGTCATTGTTAGAGCATTTAGCAAACAAAATGAGTCATTTTGGTCAGTGAGCTTCAGTTTCAGCCTGTGTGTTAACTGTTTTTAAAATGTGATGTCTGAGTGGACAAATGTGTTTTAGCAAATGACAAAAACTGTAAATGGAAACTTATATTCTTGATTTATCCTCTGCAACAATCAGATGCCTGTACTGTTTCTAACATGGAAATATAAAGCCTTGCATCAGAGCACACACTTCAGTTATTTGATTAGCGCTTCTGTTATAACTGTACGCTTGCATCATACTTGACTTACAAGATGTGGATAAAAGCATCTTCCAAACAAATTATATCAGTTTAGAATAGAATTAAACAATGTGAAAAAAAGAAAGAAATTCAGACTAAATATTTTGGATATTGAAGTATTAAAAACTGAAAGCATGTGTTGCCATTAGTCACACAAAAATGTTTACACTATCTACCTTTTCTTTTCTTTTCTTTTAAGATTTACCGTAATTCATCTGTTTGGTCTGTATGAGTTGCCTTTAGATTCTCCAGCATGTTTCTCTTTCCCAAACACATGGTGTGTGGTTCCCTGTCAGGGCTTTCAGGGTGTATTCCCATCTCCTCTGGCTCCAGAATAGACTCCAGATCTACCACAACCCTGATTAGTTTTTTTTCATCTGGATTTCTTCCTTAGGTCTTACAACAAGGTTTACACCTAAAAGGTGTATTGGTCAACTGTCAATCCTTTGACCTTTTGCCATTATCTGGCAGTGAATCGTGGCATTTTCCTTCTCATGGAGGAACAGAGCTGACAAAGTACAGGACTACACTTGGATGATCTTTAGAGGACAGTATGCTCAGCAGCACTAATTGGTACACCATATGGCCAAAGATATGTGTGAATTTGAGCATCACACACATATGTGGTTCGTTTCCAAACAACTGCCACAAAGTTGACAGCATACAATTGTATATAATGTATTTGTATGCTGTAGCATTACATTTTCCCTTCTCTGAGGCCCAAACCTGTTCCAGCATGACAGCGGCCCTGTGCACAAAGCAAGCTCCAAGGATACTGTTTGCTTTCAAGGTTGAAGTGGAAGCACCTGCACAGAGCCATGACCTCAACGCCAACCGAAACGCTGACCCAGACCTCCTCACCCACCATCATTGCCTGACCTGAACAGAAATACCCAGTGTAGCGTTGCACAATCTAGAAGAAAGCCTTTCCAGAAGAGTGGATCTTATTAACAGTAAACAGGGACTAAATCTAAAAAAAGGATGCTCAAAGAGAGCAAGAGTTTTATAGTCAGTTGTCCACAAACGTTTGGCTTCACAGTGTCTATATCTTTAGCTAACTACTTATCTTGTTACATGCACACAACAAGGCATACTGATATAGGAAAATAATAAGCAACACCCTGAACATCCCTTGTTTATACTGCAGTAATTTGACAACAGTAATTCTGTCTACATTGAAGAATGTTGTGTGTGTTAATAAGATCTAATCATAGTAAATTAAATCAAGTGTGTGAAGCAGATGGAGTTTCAAGGGCAGGTAGGAGAATTATATTCCCTAATTATATTTTCTATAATATTTTTCCTGTTTCATTAGGATAATGTTAAAAGGCATGATGAATTTATGAGGCGCTTAACCCCCTTTTATCATTAATAATAATAATAGCATTATTAAATTAGTCTCTCTTTCTCTCTTTCTCTCTCTCTCTCTCTCTCTCTCTCTCTCTCTCTCTCTCTCTCTCTCTCTCTCTATCTATCTATCTATCTATTTGTGTATATATATATGATTATCTCCTCATCATGGCACCTGTAAGTGGGTGGGGTATATTAGGCAGCAAGTGAACATTTTGTTGATGTGTTAGAAGCAGGAAAAATGGGCAAGCATAAGGATTTCAGCGAGTTTGACAAGGGCCAAATTGTGATGGCTAGACCACTGGATCAGAGCATCTCCAAAACTGCAGCTCTTGTGGGGTGTTCCCGGTCTGCAGTGGTCAGTATCTATCAAAAGTGGTCCAAGGAAGTAACAGTGGTGAACTGGTGACAGGGTCATGGACGACCAAGGCTCATTGATGCACATGGGGAGCGAAGGCTGGTCTGTGTGGTCCAGAGCTACTGTAGCTCAAACTGCTGAAGAAGTCAATGCTGGTTATGATAGAAAGCTGTCAGAATACACAGTGTATCGCAGTTTGTTACGTATGGGGCTGCATAGCTGCTGACTAGTCAGGATGCCCATGCTGACCCCTGTGTACAACCAAAAGCTTGCATGTGATCATCAGAACTGGACCACGGAGCAATGGAAGATGATGGCCTGGTCTGATGAATCATGTTTTCTTTTACATCACGTGGATGGCCAGGTTTGTGTGCGTTGCTTACCAGGGGAACACATGGCACCAGGATGCACTATGGGAAGGAGGCAAGCTGGTGGCGGTAGTGTCATGCTTTGGGCAATGTTCTGCTGGGAAACCTTGGGTCCTGCCATCCATGTGGATGTTACTTTGACACGTACCACCTACCTAAGCAATGTTGCAGACCGTGTACACCCTTTCATGGAAATGGTATTCCTTGATGTCTGTGGCCTCTTTCAGCAGGATAATGCACCGTGTCACAAAGCAAAAATGGTTCATGAATGGTTTGATGAGCACAACAACGAGTTTGAGGTGTTGACTTGGCCTTCAAATTCCCCAGATCTCAATCCAATTGAGGATCTGTGGGATGTGCTGAACAAACAAGTCCATTTCATGGAGGCCTCACCTCGCAACTTAGAGGATTGTTTTCCACTTTTATTTATTACTTTAATATTATTAAGGCGCACATTCCTGGTCTCTTCCCGCATCTCAAAGCTGTTCCATCAATTACAGACTAATTAATTTCAAAATGTTCTGCGTTGCATGTAAGCATGAGCTAAAAAGAACTGCTGCTGAAAAGAAATGCATGAAGACTAAACTGCGGCGTGTCTGCTGTCGAGTGCGTGCTCAGTCCCCGGGGGCAGTGGCCTGTGAAGTCAGCGAGCCTGAACCCCAGACAACTACAGCAGTAGTTAGAGATGTACACTGAAAACTCACTTAAGTGAATTGATTCCGTTGAACAAAAAAAGATTGTTTTGATTCGTTTGAGTCACTGTCCAAAAGTCTCGGGTAACTTGCATCACATTCAGGGCTTAATGGTGTCACTGTCCAGCCTGATTTATTTATATGCTAGTAGCCCATAGTTCTTTTTTTATTTATTCATCTATAAACATTTAACCACATGGACCCCCAAGTGGAACAGAAATAGCCTGCAATCCAAGCATCAAGGTGGTAAATAAGCTGAGAGGAAAACATGTTAAGCAAAACTATATTTTCACTAATTGACCCAGTGCACATACTAGATAATTGTGCAATTATATCCTAATTAGTTATTGTGTCAGTACAAAGGACGATAGACAGCAGGCAGCACTGCATCACAGTAGCAGGGCTTCTGGTTTAATATGAGCTTTGGGTAATGTCTGTGTGGAGTTTCTGTCGTGTGGATGTTCTCTCGTGTGGATTTCCTCTGGGATCTGATTTCCTTTGCCAGTATGTTCATTCTCTCCACCAAATTGCCTCAGGTGTGAATGAGTGTGTGCATATATGCAAATATGCTTATGATGGACCCGTGTTGAATCAAAGGTGTGTTCCCAAATCAGTTCTGTGTCCAGGATGGAGCACTTGCCAAAAAACCTGATGATGTGGCCTGTGAACACACTTGGTGAGAGATCTGAGAGAGTTTTATTCAATAATAAATTGTGGCTTCTTGAAGCCTGTGATCAAATCTGTGGACTGAACAAAGCTGTGCAGTTTATTTTACTCTTGAAACATAAAGTGACGTGATGTCTAATACTATTCACTGGTTGTATCGCCAAACAACATTCACTCACAGACTGCAGCAATCATGATTTAGGCCATGACGAACAACTCCATGTAGGAGAATGAAGTTCCATTGATTTCTCAGAAGGCATCAAGGAAAACTGAAGAATGAGAATATACTAGGAGCTAGTAGAAATACATATATCTTAGTACTGGCATGAAGGTTTGGGCTGAATTTAGACCAGGTTTCTGCTGTGATTTTTAGATAGGTTTTTACTACATCTATAGTAACAGTTAGAGGATGTAGTAGGCTATGCTACATCCTCTAACTGTTTGCTCTCTATGGTGAAAGTATCAACTGTAAAAATTGTATGCCTAATAATTGAATAAAGTAAAAAAACGTATCATTTTAATTTAAGTAATTATGTGACCAAATATTTGATTCATTCGTGCCCGCGAGTCGATTCGGTCGACTCCCTGAAAAGAGTCGTTCAAAGAGAACCGATTCGTTCGCGACTCGTCCGTCACCAGCAGCGGTCCGGCTGGGCGTCTCTCACCAAGCCACGCTCACTTATGGAGGCGAATGAAACGTGCGCTGTCATTACTTTGACCTTACAGCCGCGCTCTCTTGTGGGATTATTCGCGTTTAGACTCGGACGGCTTTGTGCCGAGCCCGAAAGACGGTAAGTTTTTTGCCCCGTCGCTCGGAGAGTCGAGTTTGTGCAGGCTTAAGTTGCCACTAGTGCGATGATGCATCTCATCTCAGTGCTCTGTTTGGGCTTGGAGTAGTGTGTCCATGTAGGGCTGATGCGCAAAATAGCTTTAAAATGCTCAAATGTGATACAGGTATTTGAATCATAATGCAGACTCATTGTTCAAGCTCTTGTATGCAGTATGCAGTCTAAGTACTATAATATAAATGTTATGATGCATTATAATCATTTTTGCACATCAAAACTTTCAGGTTGCTGAGTAATTCCTGCAGACCATCAGGTGAAGTGAAGTGGAGTGGGCTTTGGATTGATGGACAGGGACTGCTCATGTGTGTCTGTATGTAGGACCACATCTGACACCAGCCTGAGAGGACAGTTTAATAAATGTTGCTTTACCGTCTGGCGGCTGTCGCCAGCTTTGCAGGACCTACGGACGTCCACGCTGCAGGTCTCTCCGTGCCCAAATCAGCGCTTCCACCCTTGTTCCCGCACACCCCTCCTTGGCACCGTCTGTTAATGAGACTGGAGCTGTTACTGAATTCTCTGTCCATAGTGTTCTCCATACGCCTGCAAACATATTACACATCACCACAGACTTCAAGTGTCCCTTGGACGAATTCAGGAAGTGTGTAGTAGAGGCCTCCTCTCCTTCCTCTACGAGGAAATAATCCAAATGTTGATCAGTTCTCAGGACATACCAAAACGCTAATTCAGGACTTTTAAAAAAAAATCATTATTCTTTCTAAATAAACAATCCAAATAAAAAAAACAAAACAAAACAAAACATTTTTTAAAGTGCATGCACAATGAGCTCAGACAGTTTTCAGTACCGTGCACTGTATGAGTACAAGCGAGAGAGAGGAGATGACATCTCCCTGCAGCCTGGAGACCTCCTTACTGTCAGCAAGCTAGCAATTCTGACCCCAGACTACCAGGAGGGTGATGAGAAGAACCCTGCAGGCTGGCTCCACGGCACAAACGAGCGGACCAAGGAGAAAGGTGACTTCCCGGGGACGTTCGTGGAATACGTTGGGGTTGTGCATTTGGGCCTGCCTGCAGGAAAACCCTGGCCTAGACCTGTTCCCCCAACCCCTGGAGGACCTCAAACACCTGTAGGACCCCAGCCTCCAGGAGCCTGCATTTCAGGGGGTGAGTGTTGCCACATGTACAAGCGGTTTACAGGTGGTGGGTTTAGGAGTAGTGAATATTAATAAATAAATAAAGTAAATAGTCAAGCATAAATGTCTTATTTTTATTTAGTTATAATGCTTCTGAAACATTTTGTAGCTATGTACGCCCTTAATCGCAGTTTCATTTAATATTATTTGTTAAATTAGACTAATGTGTGCCATTATATTTACTTTTTGATAAAAATGGGTCAATTCCTGGATGTTTTTGAACTTTCCACTTTCAGAAGCACAAACATAATCAACATTAGTGTTTCTTACATCCGTGAGGTTTGGATAAACCTGTTTAGTGACCAGACAATTAGGTTTATATGTATAAATATATGAGTATAACTGTAACTATAATTACAATGACAAAAAATGACTATAAAATTACCAACTTAACAAATAAACAAACAATTCTACATAATAAATGTATAACTATGGCTATTTAGCCATAGCTATTCAACTGTAACTATAATTAAAAAAATTATTATATAACTATATCTATAACTATATGACTATAATGACTCAACTATACTACAGTGCATAACTAGATATATAACTATAACTATTTATCTCTAGCTATTTAACTATAAAAATAACTATTTAATTATAACTATAGCTATATAACTATATCTAAAACTATAACAATAACAAAACTGATAACAGTTATCTTCTATCCTACTCTCTACCTTTGTAGTAATTACAAAAGAATAAATATTACTGTAAGTATATAGCTATAGCTACAGTTGTAACTATAGCTATAACAATATAGGTATAAACTTGTAACAATAAAACTACATATCTAAAAATATAGCTGTAACAAAAATGATCATAGTTACTATAATCCTGCACCTTTGTAGTAATTAAATAAGAATAAATACAACTGTTACTATAACCGTGTGGCTATAAGGATAGCTATAGCTATAACAACTGTAACTATAACTATATAACCATAAATAGTTAATAGTTGCTATTATCCTCCACTATTGTAATCATTAGAATAAATTACTACTACTGCAACTATATAGCTATAGCTAAAACTGTAACTATAATTGTATGGCTATATGGATAGCTATAGCTATAACAACTGTAACTATAACTATATAACTATAAATTGTTAATAATTGCTATTATCCTCCATCATTGTAGTGATTAAAAAACTATTGCTATAGGTATATAGCTATAACAGTAACTATAACAACTGTAACTATAGCTATATGGCTATAAGGATAGCTCTAGCTATAACGACTGTAACAATAAGTATAATAAAACCGATAATAGTTGCTATTATCCTCCACTGTAGTCATTAAAAAAAAGAATAACTTTTACTATAGGTATAATATAGCTATAACAGTAACTATAACTACATGTCTATAATGATAACCACATCTATAACAACTGTAAATATAAGTATATAACTATAGCTAAATTGATAATAACTGTTAATATCCTCCACTACTGCAGTATTTAAAAAAAAAAACCCAAAATGCTACTACTATAAATATAGAGCTATAACTATAACTATATGGCTATAACGTTAACTACTGCTATAACAATATAACAACTGTAACTAAAATTATATAACTATAATAAAATTGGTAATAGTTGTTGTTATCCCTCATAATTTTAGTCATTAAAAAATTCTACTATAAGTATATAACTTTATAAGTAAGTATAACTATATTGCTTTAAAGATAGCTCAAGTTATAACTATAACAACTATAAATATAACTATATAACTATAAAGATACAGAAGAATTTCCCTCATGGGATCAATAAAGTCTATCTATCTATCTATCTATCTATCTATCTATCTATCTATCTATCTATCTATCTATCTATCTATCTATCTATCTATCTATCTATCTATCTATCTATCTATCTATCTATCTATCTATCTATCTATCTATCTATCTATCTATCTATCTATCCATCTATCCATCCATCCATCCCTAACTGAAACTACAGCTATAATAAAACTGATAATAGTTGCTAATATCCACCACCACTGCAGTCATTAAAGAAAGAATAAATATTGTACTGTACTACAGATATAACTGTAATTATAACTAAAAACTTTAATTTTAGTTATAAGTGAAGTATTCTTAATGACTCTGTAACTGTAGTCATTAAAATAATATTGAAATCACAGACCCAAAACAACTCAGTACCAATATGGCTGCTCACTCTGAATGTGTGGCATACGTGTCTCTATAAGTATGACAATCTTGAGCCCATTAAAAAAAACATATAGGACCGATATAGGATTTAAAAAAAAAACATGGACCGATATAGGATTATTGATCACTGGTGCATTGGGCTGACATGCTACACTTGGCCGGTTATTAAAAAGTGCCAGTGATTTCTTTAGAAGTGCTAAAATAAGAACCATTTAAGCTGCTGTAAGTGATGTTAGCCGTTCCGTTGGAATTTCTAAAACTAGCTGGCTGGAATTTATTGGTGGAATTGGTGGAACTTTTTTTTATCACTTCCACTAGATATCTTGGGTTTAACACCATTATCTTAGTGCTTCATTTCTTGTTCCTTTATAAATGCAGGGCAAGGCAACATGTTTTGCAATATAACTTTATAGTTGTTTTTTTTTTAATAATTTTGATAATTTTTTGAGTATAATGATAATTACAAATTCTGAGAATTTGTGCTGTTTTGATTTTTTTTAAACATTTTATATAATTTTAAATTTTAATTTTTTCTGATTTTTTTCCTTTTTGGTTTAGACATTAAATAAACGTATCAATTCAGGTTTTTTCTTTTTTTTCTCTCTCTGAATATAATAATGAATATAGTGTATCATGCTAATGCTTTTAAGTAATGATACTTGACATGGTTCATAGTTTATATCTTAAAGGGTCAATTTTAATGAAAGCAAAGCTATCAGAAGTGTAGACAAAAAGTTTCTCACTTTAGGACAAAAAAAAATTCATGCATGCTTAACATAAGATGCAATCAGTGAGCTCTTCAGTTTGTGTTTTTTAATGGATTTTGATGGATTTCTAGTCTAACACAACAGAAAAAAGATTTACTCATGGATCTTGGAAGGGACACGTTAACTGGTAGGCTTCTTGATTTCTTTAAGCTATCATTTCCTACAACATCTTTTTTTTAGTGATAACTTTTAGCATGAAAAAGGGTGTGCTTTATGTAAAAAAAAAAAAAAAAGAGCTTTACGTGCACAAAGCCCACTGGCCTGCTAGATTAGGTGTCTAATCATGTGAGCTTCTTCAGGTGGAAAGACTTACCCTACACCCTGACTGCAGTGACAGCAGCTGTGAACTTCAATCTGCATGGAGAAAAAACTCCATTTTCCCTGTCACTTCTCTGGAAGTGGAATGAGCATGGATTAAGTGTAGAAATCCTGTCTTGATCACACCATATGTGTTTAAGGAATAGCAGATGAAGGAGATTAGTGGGTGAATCCATTATTAATGGAGAATCCAAGGCTTTGATGTTCCCACAAGTAGATCCAATGTGCTATGAAGCAAATGAGGAATTGCAGTAGTTGCTACCAGTTAATCCAGTTGACATTCAATTGTTCTTCGTAGGGAGAGGAAATGTACACTATACACACATAACCTTATACACGCATAGCACTGTACACAAATTGCACCATACACACAGCACTGTACACACATACTATTATGCACACGTAACACTATACACGCATACTATTATACACACACAACACTGTTCACACATACTATTATACACACACAACACTGTACACACATACTATTATGCGCACATAACACTATACACACAGCACTATACACACATAGCAATATACACACCTAGCACTGTACACACAGAGAACTATACACACACATAACATGGTACACACAATGCAATATACACACCTAGCACTGTACACACATAACACTATACATAGCAGTATAATCACCAAGATTGGCATGTAATTAGAAGTGCCTCTTTTGTTAATGAATATAGTTTTTCAGTACCTATTGTGACATGTGTGCTGAATCTCGAAGAGCCGTATTATTCTCCTAATAAAAATAATGCTAGTAACAGTATGATAATGCAGGGTTATTCAACTAAAATGTGTAAGGTCCAGTTATCTAACACATTAACTCACATTACACCATGTTGAATCATGAGGTAATGACTATACAAAATCTGAATTGTTTGTATTGTTTTGTAGTGGTGCTTCATTTGAGCACTTTTTGCTCTGATGATCTGATTTGAGTTTGTTTGAGGGGACTACACAGAAACCTCTCTGTCCATTAGCCTTTAAACATTCTGCCTTCATCTGTTTCGTTCTCTTTCAAACAAGCCATGTCTTCAGTTCGCTGATCAGGCCAGAGAAGGTAAATAAAATGAAACCCTTTTCTGTCAGACCTAATTTAGCTAGTCTCTCATCTGATGAGCTGCAATCTTCTAAATAATTTACTTCAGTGCATGAAATTAGATAAACCACAACAGAAGCTGGTTCATGTTTATAAAACTTGAATCGATGAACTATGGCCATGTGTTGATCAGCTGTGTGCCAATTCTTTTTGAAGTGATTTGTTTCAATGATTGGTGAGCGAATGTATAATAGTTAATCAGATTTAACATACCTTATTAGCTCATCTCAGACACTGTTTGATCACTCACCGATCCGACCTCAAGAATAATTTTATAATAAGAATTGATTCTGCATCTTCAAACTATTCCTAGTCTTTCAGTTAGCTCAGTATGAAGAAGTAATAACAGAGAGAATAGGCTGATAGGGTCTGGATCTTTACTGATTGCGTGTGAGTACATCTCGTCTGCGTCAATGTCTTTGCAGCAGTTGGACGTGCAGGTCATGCTGCATTGCCTCATTTGTGGCTATATTTAGTGAGGGACAGGACACAGCAGCACACTGCTGCAGACAGCATGCTGTGTCCTCTACCTGATGCTAGGAGAAACATTAGCATAAAAATTGTTAGTGTAATCTGTTTCACAAAGTAATGATTATCCTGATTACAGCATTATCCTTGATAATGATTTTTTTTTACTGTGATGGAAAGTCTGGAAATGAAAGAAACCTGGCTCTTTTTTTTCTTACATCCATAATAAACCTTTTCAAAGCATTCCTCTTGTTCAGCCGATAATCTTTGGTGTTAGTTTAGGTACTCTATGTCCACTCTCTGCTTAAAAAAAGGCACTGCGAAGTTCTCTGTTTGTGGCTTTGGACCTGGACAGCTGCAACTTGTTCATTTCTTCTTCTCCCCCATGGCAGGGAGGTGCAGACTGATCTGAGAGTCTGGCAGAACACTCGTTGGCCTGCATGCTGCTTTACTCCGGTCACATCCACTGTGACTGCAAAATGTGTTGGAGCAATTTCACCTAGTTAACCTTCTCAGAACCTTTTCAAGGCCCTTAAGATGATACAGCATCACAAAGGATTTTCTAACAAAGTGGATTTGCAAATTTGGGTGGATGGATTAGACTGATCAGCTAATCAGGTTAATCTGACTGCACTAGAAAATGAGAAGGAATGCCAACTTATAGATTATAGATCCTGCTATTAGGCTCTATAATAATTGGTTGAGTTTTCCTTGAAACTCTTTATAAATGTGTCAAAAAATTACAGTAATATGATTTATCGATTTTTCATTCAAACAGAGACGTGTCTCATTCATCCCGATCCCTGTTTCAGGCTTTTCTACTGTTGTCCAAAGTGTTTTCTGTTGCTATGTAGGCCAAAATTTTGAAAGCGCCAGAGTCATTGAGTCAGCTAAACACGACATAACAATTTTGGTAATGAGTTTTGACAAGATTCAAACAAACAGCTAGTTTTTAAGCATTGATTAGAAAGATAATTAATTACCTCAGCAGACAGAATGATAATGAAAACAAAAGGAAAAAAAAACAAGCCAAATGCTACCTCACAGCTTTAGCTGGTCTAAATAGCGGTCTTTATCTACTGAAAGCTGCACAGTTAATGCAAAACATCAGTAACATACATTAGACTTAGCTTAACATTCTACATAACACTAGCTTTTTATGCTTTATGTTTCCTTGTGGGGGGCACGGTGGCTTAGTGGTTAGCACGTTTGCCTCACACCTCCAGGGTTGGGGGTTTGATTCCCGCCTCCGCCGTGTGTGTGGAGTTTGCATGTTCTCTCTGTGCCTCGGGGGTTTCCTCCCCCGGTCCAAAGACATGCATGGTAGGTTGATCGGCATCTCTAAATTGTCGAGTGTGTGTGTGCCCTGTGATGGGTTTGCACTCCGTCCAGGGTGTATCCTGCCTTGATGCACAATGACGCCTGAGATAGGCACAGGCTCCCCGAGAATAGTCCGCATAAGTGGTGGACAACGAATGAATGTTTCCTTGTGAGCAACTATCTAAATTTTAGATGTACAGCCAGAACAAGCTAGCTGTTTAGCTAACATTTAGCATCCTAGCAACGTTTATCTCTGTTTAGTTTGCTCTGATATACACTTATGATCCTGCAGCAAATACTAAATAATGTTTGGAAATGAGTAAGAAAAGGTTTAAAGTCTATGATGACACAAATAAACAAGAGTAAATAAAGCTCTAGCATGCTAAAAATAATGCTCTAGCATGCTAAATAGCTAAATAGACTTTAGCTATGTTTGTTTTATTAAGGCTGTGGCATAACAGCAGAAGATAATGTGACAAGAGCAATGAAATGAATGTTGAATGAATGAATTTCTTTTCAAAATGTGGTATATTTTCTCCGTGTCATTAATGAAAAGAAGTACTGTTAGCATCTTATTATTTAAATTGTTCACCTGTGTAATTGCATTTTGCTCTAGCTCAAAATCTTCTCGATGTGTAACAATGTTATAAAGGAGGAAAAATCCTAAGATTGGCATCAGCCTGTCCAGCTCTCGACCGCTGAGTATATGCCTGCAGTTTTACCCCAGAGCAAAGCCAAGACCACACAAAGCCTTGTACTTATGTGCTGTTTAAGGCTGCTATTGTGTATTGTCAGTCCTAGAGGCAACGATAAACACTGTCTTTGTGTGAGAGAGAATGATGTACCATACATCTGTTTTGTCTGAAAAAAATAACAAACCAGTCAAAACTGCTTTTCAGTGCAATAGTCATTTTGAGGGCAGCTGTATAAAAATGTGTACCTTCAGATGGAATTTTTCAGTAAATAGGGCATGATAGAACCAGACTTTTAGCAATTCTTAATTCATGCTTGCTTAAAGGAGCAGCAAATGGTATTTGTCCTTTCTAGAAGGCGATGTGGATGCAACGAACTCTTATGCAATGCTCTGTTTTTATCATCGTTACATAACAAGAACATGTGGTGGCTCAAAGTGTTTGAAGGATCCACTAAAATATTAGGAACTGTGGAGGCACTGTGACTTTGATGCTAATGAGTGTAGTCATGTAAATACATAGAGGAAGAATTAGAGCAGACATTTACCCCACACACTCTCTTATACACACACAGTACAAACGCTAATATCCTTTAGAGGTCATGTGCTGCAGTCAGGGCAAAGTGCTCTTATATGTACACATCCATTTGCATTAGTGCTGCAAATTGGTGCATCCATTAACACTAATGCACCTCTGGAAAGCTAAGTTTGCTTCAGGCAACTTGCAGACCTAATCCAATCTGCACTCCAGAGAGAGGCCTGTCTCGAGCTGTCGGTTCACCTTCTGTGTGTTATGATTCCAGCACGAGCGAGGAGTTCCAGCCTCATGACAGAAAAAGTCGGAGATATTGAAAGACCGGCAGTTTAATCTAGGCAGTTGGATTTCTGAGATTTATCTTTGGGTACATTTTGTACCGGACATGCCCGTTCCAATTTTTCTCCACTCTCTCTTATTTCAATGAATAGTCTTTTTGTTTTGGCATTTACGATCTGGAGGATGGGCCACAAACTGTGCCACAGAGTAAGTAAGGGAGGGAGCGAAAGGATAAGAGTAAAGCTTATCCAGTTTTGGGTGAAAGCATGCCAACTGTCAGGGTGCTGAAGCAGAACAGAGGCTCTGTCTACCAGGATGTGCAGGGACTAGTCGCCAAATCAGTCACGCACTAGCCGCCCAATCAGTCTGCTTTATGGAGCTTATCCTCTTCTTGAAGAAGACTCTTTACAGCAGATTGGCATTGTTTGCAGTCATTATGTATAGTCTTTCCAAAGATCCTTTATTCATTATTCTTAATTACAGTTTTTTTTAAGATTTGAGGAAGATGGAAGTACTGAGATCCTAGCATGCATTTGCTTGCAATTCCAGTCATTTTCATTTTCATGAAAGAACTAAATAAATGACTAGCAAAGATTTTAAAAGAGCTCTGAGTTTGCTCGGCACAGCAGTTGGCACAAATGCTTGACCAATGCCCTCAAGATAAATAGCTGCCTTACTCTTGCTTCTTTCAACTTGTCTCTAAATGTAGAATATCCCTGAAAGACACCACGGTCCAACATCAGCGTATATGACCCGAGAAGCTGTGTTGACACAGGTGCTAGACTTTTTTCTTGGCCTTGTCCTTCGTTTATGTTCCAGCTTGCCTGCTTAAACTCTTCCCATGTGTCCCAAGCGACTCTATCTTCAAAACATCCGAAGAGCCTGACAAATCTCAAGACCGTAGATTCCATGGCTTGTGCAAAGTCTTACTGAACACACAGAGACACATGGGAGATATTTGATTTGCTCACATAAATCAAATCTGAGGTGTGAGATCAGTCACTGAGACGTGTAAGGACTGTTCTGTGGAATGCAACTGAAAGCTGGAATGATGGCCAAAAGTTTCCTTTTGGGAATATTCACTTAGGGGCCTGGAGAGCAAGTCAAAGCTTTATTGTGATCAGTGAGGCTAATTTCGCAAACATGTGCAACTAAAGGTTACCAGTGACAGAGAACCCATTGCTGTGTAGCTGGGAATAGTCTGAAGGTCAAGTATTAGCATATTCACAGACAACACATCTGTAAGTTAGGATGACATTTTATCCTTTGAACAGATTCTCTCAATCTTTTCCTAGTATAGCCGTCCCTTTTTGCTAAATAAAGCATGGTGTGCAGCGGGTGGCATGGTTTTCTCTCTGTGTAGAGAGTCATATTGTCTCTCTGGGTTCTACAGTTTCCTCCTATCTCTCAACAGCATGCTGGGAAGTGGAGTGGCCATGATACTGGAGTTTCCGATGCTCCTTATTTTGGTATTGTTTGTTTTAATTCAATTCAATTTTATTTTATTTGTGTAGTTTAACAATAGACAATGTCTCAAAGCAGCTTTACAAACTTAGTTTTGTCTATTTTGACTGTCAAGAAGTGTAGAAGCTCAATTTCTCATTCATTTCTGTATGCAACATCTTTGTCCTAGAATTCATTCAGGAAAGATTTGTTCAACAAAAAGCCCTCCATGTTTAAGTACATAGACTATGATATGTAAAATAAGTAATATTTCACTTCTAAAATTTATGATAACCAGATAAAATACGTAGACTTATAATGCATTGATGGTAAGATCTCTACTCTGTTGTTTCCTTAATATGAAATCATTATTTATTGTGACAATACTCATGAAAATGATTTTAAAGAAATATCTTATATTACATATCTTATATTATATTATATATTTTATATATTATATCTAATGAAATTAATTTTAGTATGTTTTAGTAAAGTATGTCAGATAATCTGAGTTATATCAATGTATATTGAGTGTTTCATTTATAAATATGTAAGCAAGCATCAGAAAAAGCTTTAAGCTAATGTAAAATTTTAGCAGGCTGAAAACAAATCATTTCAAGGTCTTTTAAACCTAAAAAATTAATTCTTTAAAATTATACAGTTTAAGGAAGAATGTAAAGATGAACCAATTAGCAATTGGCAATTAGTACTAACTGTGATCCAGACTGTAATACACCTTCTGCATTGTGGACGTTACTTTAATTTGTATCCTTATTTCAGCCCTGGGCACAAACACCAATTTCATTTTGGAAAGAATCAAAAGGCTGAGAGTGCAAATGAGCTAAAGACTAAACGTTTGAAGTGGAAGGTTTTAGTACCCCCATTTGACATCCAGGAAATAATAATTCTGCATTAACTTCATGATTGCTGTTGGATTATCCAGTTCTAGTCTTGTTAAACAGACTTTGGTCAGTTATACATCTCTCGCTCTCTCTCTGGAGCTTGGAAGTCAATTATATCAACCTTTCAAGTTTCTGTAATTTGTAATATGCTGGGATTTCAAGGCTTCAAGGCTTTCTCTGTTTCAGCCTCACAACCATGTTCAGTGTTTTCCCTCAAGGCACGCACATGAGCTCACTTGGATGGCGTTTTGTTTTTAGTACACTCATTTCCAAGGCTTGGTTTGAACTACCCTTGAACCTCTCTTATGGGTTTGGCCTCTTGTTTTCTGGCTCCAGTATGGCCCATTCTCCTCCCCATGCATCTCTACGCCTCAACATTGTCCGTTTTGGCAACGTTGCTCTGCACTATGCCGTGCTCCTCTTCCCTTGGTTTTAGATGAGGTGAGCAGATGCTTTTTATTTAAGCATCATGTCGTTTTTTTGAATGAAGGTGAAAGGAACGGGTCACTAACTCAAAACCGAGATTTTCCATCGCGGCTTTGTAGAGGACCATGGTGTACTGTGGAAGACTTGGCCAGTTTACTTCATGCACTAAGATTCCCATTCAATAAAATAAGCTCAGGAGGGTTAAGAAGTTAGCTTCTATCCTAATAGTATCTTAGTATCCCTGATAATATCTTTTAAGTTTGCTAACTTTGATGTTAAATAGTCTAGATAACAGATAGTGACTAAACTTAAGTAACTAAGCAGCCTTTATTTGTCACATATACACTACTGCACAGTAAAATTGGGGTCAGTGCATAGGGTCAACCATGATGCAGCACCCCTGGGGCATGAGGGCCTTGCTTATGGGCCCAACAATGGCAGCTTGGCAGTGCTGGGGCTTGAACCTCAATCTTCCAAACAACAACCCAGAGCCTTAACCACTTGCAGTACCACTGGCCACTAAATTGTTATGAATGGGGTACAAAATATATGTCATATTATATGTATAAACCATTTAAAAGATCTGTTTGTAGATTTTGAAGGCAACAAAGAAGAATGGTTCAAGCATATGGCATATAACAGATTAGATCAGAAATAGTAACCATGAGAGAGAACTGTTGGCTGTACAATACAGACCTCTAAACTGGTTTGTGCTGATGGCTGTAGTAAACACAATCTGGCTGCTACGGGAACAGAGGAATGTTGACTGTGCTCTGTGGCTCTGTGGCACACTTGTGGCTTGGGTGAGCAGACGGTTGGGTCCACCATAGACCGCATAATGGCAGGGTGTGCTTGGATCGAGGTCCCCCTTGGCCTTTGTCATTCCCCTTGTTGGACTGACAGCAGAGCAGAGCCAGGCCACTCTGTTGGTCATCATCCACCATGAGGGGAAACTCCCTTCTCAATTTAGTACGGTTTGTACCTGTCACGCTATGTGGACAACTTTGGAGATTAGGCTTTAGTCAAGCACAGAAGAACCACTATTTTTACGAACCAGACTTTAAACTACAGAGATTGGTCTTAACACTTGGCATATAGTTGGATATAGTTGCTTAGCAGGGTAGCTTGACCCTCAAAACATGAAGATGCATCAGAATTATTAGATCTAGGCTTGAACTTTCAGTGTGCTGAAAATTTATCTCACACAGAAATCCTAAGTGTTAAACAAGTTGGATTTCACACAAATAACACTAGTCTCAACTGGTATATACATACAAGTTTGGGCTCACGTGAATTCTAACAGATTTGCACTTGTTCCACTTTCCATGGAATGTGTTAACCTAAAGTTTATCTTTATTTTAACATTTTAATGAATCTATTGAACTTCAGACGTTTAGAAGAGAGAAGAAAATGTAAGCAGTAGTAGAAAGCTAGCATCCTACACCAGCTCTCCACTTAAACTGTTTATTTGCAAGGCTTTGTGTATTTATTTCCAGAACCGAAGTGGGACTTCATTTCAGAAAAAAACCTGACTAGATATGGCTTTTATGTCTCCAGAAGAGCTAAACCAAGTTGCACATGGTTGCAATATTGACTGTAAACATTTCCTTCTAAAAATTCTGCATCGTTTAGTTTGTTTTGGAACTTGCTCTAGGTCATTTGTGGAGGTAAGAACATTATAATAACACTCACGCATTTAGTAATGACCAAAACAACTAATCTGATCGTGTGTGAGTCTCTGTCCTGGTCCAAGTAAACTCTAATTTTGTTCTACTAGAGTGTGGAAGTGATTTGACTATGAATCCGTGAAACCAATCGCAGAAAAAAAGAGAAAATAAATGCTACACGTGATACATATAATGTTAGTTATTTCTATAATTATCTGTGCTTGGGTGATTTTTGTCATTTCTGTGTGCACTTGGAAAAGGTTTGTTTATCTTTTCCATCACATATTTTTTTATGAGTGTGTTTTCAGCCCTATATACCCGCCCTTAGTCATTTTTTTTGGTTTAATTATGTGCTGTGTGAAACCGAACCAAACCAAATAGCAAACAAGCCAAAAGTATCAATTTCACCCCTGATTCAGACTCGCCAAACGGACTAAAACGTGTGAAAGCCCCTTAGAGTCATAAGTGGCCTTTCAGAGAAATTCTTTTAGGTTATTTCATCCAAAACTTCACGGAGAAACTTAGGATTTAAAGCTTACAAGAAAGCTATTTGACTAAACACCATGCTAGTTTACGTCTTCTAATCTTCTTATTTTCAATTATTTCAGTTATTGTGAGATATATTAAATGGTGGTATGTGGCAGATGTCCTTATCCAGAGTAATTTACATTTATCTCATACAGTTGAGAGTTATGGGCTTTGTTCAGGGGCCCAATGCTGGCAACATGGTGGTCCTGGGGTTCAAACTCAGAACCTTCCAAACAATTGCTCAACACCTTAACCAGTGAGCTACAATTTCCCATTAAAGCTACTCATTCCTGTTAATGTTAGGAATATTACTTCTTCAAGCATGTCCCTCATTCATAAATGCTCTTCTTTGTAGTGTTTACCTTTCTTTGTAGTGTTTACCCTTCTTGCCATCAACCATGTACGCATCCAACAAGAAATGCTTTCATACTGCCTGCCACTGAATTTAGTCATCTCTTCCCCCTCTATCAGACTTTATGAGACTCCTCTAAATTAATCGGCTTTGGCAGTTGCACTTGCGTTGACATATTTCTTGTGTTTAAATGTATGAGTCAGTTAAGGTTAGCCATGATTAATAACACAGCCTGCTTTGCGGTTTTTATAATGATACACCTGCCAAAATGATTGCACTTATCGACAATGTTAGTAGTCCAAGTTCAACAGAAACTTTTCTGTTTTTCTTGCATACCCACTCTGACACTGTGGCATTGTGCTTAACACAAAGCAGTTTTATGGAAAGATGAATGTAGATTTACTCAATACCGAGCAAGCCAAAGAAAAAACTCCTTGCGAGGTCATGGGAAAGAAATCTTCAGACTCTAAAGTGAGTCCATCTCTGACTGGCTGAGAGCACACAGCGCATCAGCTCTGGAAAAGAAGTAGACTTTGTTGTCTATGTCTTTGCCTTTGACCTTATAATCTGTAATTCTCTTTGCCCTCTCTTTTGTCTCCTTTTCCCCTAGATCAGCCATCTCCTGTTGCTTTTAGTCATCCTTCTTCATTAGACTCCTTCATAAAGCTTTTACACTCACTTGTCAGTTTGCTACACGTCTTCTGCCCTCTTTCACCAAGCTTGTCAAGAACAAAGCTCTTTCCTTGCAGAGCAAAATACATCAGCCATTTTGTTATTCACTGGCAGTGTGTAATTTAAGTGAGTTGAAGTCTGTTGTTCTGTTATTGAACGTGACCCTTTTTAAACTGCTGAAAGGAAAAGGCTTGAATTGCCAATCATGAGAGGTGGTGGGATTATGATGACAGAGCGAGA
>JAUCMX010000001.1:8091616-8124116 GCA_033459395.1 Hemibagrus guttatus
TACTTCTTGACAAATTATAGAGATAAATGGTCTAGAGTTGATTCCAAGTGTTCTAAGAATTAGCATTTGGCAGCTGTTCATGGGAAGTCACAATATGCAGTCCAAAGAGATGTTTTGCTGAACATTTTACAAAATGGACCTATCAAAATAGATAGAATAGAAACGGTTTTTGGTGTGGCCCGTTTAACAATTTGGTGCATTCTTAGTAAGAAGGAATGTACTGGCAAATCCAGCAACACCAAAATACCTGGAAGACCAATGAAGATGGTGGATGATAGCAGAATTCTTTCCTTGGTGAAGAAAAAACATCTTCACAACAATTCAAGAACATTTTTAAGGAGGTAGGTGTACCATTGTAATACAGAGGGTTTACCTCAAGATGTGGGAACAGAACAAAAAGGCCGGTTTAGACTTTGCTAGAACACACTGAAAAATGCTACCCAGACTGAAACAAGATGAAATTAAGGTGAACATGGTCCTGGAAAGCGGGGCATGGTGGCTTAGTGGCTTAGTGGTTAGCATGTTTGTCTCACACCTCCAGGGTTGGGGGTTCAATTCCCGCCTCTGCCGTGTGTGTGGAGTTTGCATGTTCTCCCCCGTGCCTCGGGGGTTTCCTCTGGGTACTCCGGTTTCCTCCCCCGGTCCAAAGACATGCATGGTAGGTTGATTGGCATTTCTAAATTGTCCGTAGTGTGTGATTGAATGAGAGTGTGTGTGTGCCCTGCGATGGGTTGGCACTCCGTCCAGGGTGTATCCTGCCTTGATGCCCAATGACACCTGAGATAGGCACAGGCTATGACCCGAGAATAGTTCAGATGAGTGGTAGACAATGAATGAACGGTCCTGGAAAAAATTTTTATTTCACTATGTACTGCGTCAGCTATACAGTGGTGTGAAAAAGTGTATATTAGTCATTAGTGTCTTATTGTCATTTCAAACATATACAGTGGTGTGAAAAAGTGTTGGCCCCCTTCCTGATTTCTTATTTTTTTGCATGTTTGTCACACTTTAATGTTTCAGATAATCAAACACATTTAAATATTAGTCAAAGATAACACAAGTAAACACATCATGCTGTAACAGACTCATTGCAAGTTATGGAAAACACTTGATTGCAGTTGTTGCTGCTAAGGGTGGACCAACCAGTTATTAGGCTTAGGGGGCAAACACTTTTTCACACAGGGCCATGTAGTTTTGGATTATGTTTTCCCTTAATAATAAAAACCTTCATTTAAAAACTGCATGATGTGTTTACTTGTGTTATCTTTGACTAATATTTAAATGTGTTTGATTATCTGAAACATTAAAGTGTGACAAACATGCAAAAAAATAAGAAATCAGGAAGGGGGCCAACACTTTTTCACACCACTGTATATGTTTGAAATGACAATAAGAGCTTCTTGACTTGACTTGACTACCAGAATGTTGGAAAGAGAAGAGTATGGAGAAGGAAAATGTGGGCTCATGATCCAAAGCATATCACATCATCTGTCAGACATGGTGGAGGCAGTGTTAATGCATGGCCATGTGGGACTGGCTCTCTAGTGTATTGACGATGTGACTGCTGATAGAAGCAGCAGGATGAATTCTGAAGTGTATAGAGCTACACTTTCTGCTCAGATTCAGTCAAATGCTGCACAGACGGCGCTGCACGGTATGGATGCGTAATGCCCCAAAACATATTGTGAAAGCAATCCAGGAGCTTCTTTAGACAAAGAAATGGAATGTTTCTCAAAGGGTGAGTCAGTCACCTAAACTGAGCATTGAACTCAATTCAAGACGAAACTGAAAACAGAAATACAGACCGTGTGTGTGTTATTGTGTCATTTTGGGTTGTTTTCGATTCCACTTGGGTCTCTCAGGACGTATCTGCAGCATTCTGCTGTTTTCAGTGTTTTGTTTTACTGGGACAATTTTAATTATTATATCTGCTTCTTCTTCTTCTTCTTTCGGCTTTTCCCTTCAGGGTCGCCACAGCGAATCATCTCTCTCCACCTATCCCTATCTTCTGCATCCTCAACACTTGCACCCACTAGCTTCATATCCTCATTAATTCCATCCATATACCTCCTCTTTGGCCTTCCTCTTTGCCTCCTGCCTGGCAGCTCCATGTCCAACATTCTCCTACCAATATACTCACTCTCCCTCCTCTGAACATGTCCAAACCATCTTAATCTGGCCTCCCTAACTTTGTCCCCCAAACGTCCAACATGAGCTGTCCCTCTGATGTACTCGTTAATTTTAATTGTCATATAACACCCTCAAATTTTACACTTGAGGCATCTCAGAGAGCAGAAATGGGTTTGATATCACTGTGTACTTTGAAGATAGAAACATTTGTGTTTGTGTTGGAACTATGCTGCCCCTTTGTAGGCTGGGGAAAAACCGAAATACTTATCTAAAACTACAAATTGTTAAATCCCTAAGTGTCTACTTTCATATGAGCCACTAAACACCACTGTGGTGTGTGACATGACCAAGAAATTCAATACTGAACATGGACACAACAAATCAGACACAAATTCAATTTTTTGGCCTCTGGGGTGGTTGGGGGGGTGGGGGTGGCTCTCTCGTCCTATAAAAGCCCACTCAGATCAGAATAACAATCATAGGATAAAGATCAATCAGAACAACGATATACTCAGAGGAACCTTTATATTAATATGCAGTGGCTCGTCTTTCTAGGGATTTGTTTAATCTGTAGGCATGCCTGTGATCTCATCATTATTGCATGTGACATCTTTAGAAAAGGGATTACCAAAAAAAAATATTTTGATTTATTTAACTATTATACACAGACTATATAGATATTTAACTATCACAGATTATCTACTTCTCATACACCCTTTATATATGTCCAGTATTTGTTTGTGTCCCCAGTTTTTAATGCAGTAAACATCTAGCCATACATAAAGACGGACTATATCATCCCAGTACTAGCCAGTCTCAATAAAAAACAATGACTGCTTTCTTTCCTGTCAGATAGTGCAGTACAGCACACTAACAAATCCATGGTTTCAATTTATGAATTATTATTTTTTTCAGTTCCAAGCCCTTAGTGTTAGTGCCTCTGACACTTTCACCCTAACTAAATCATGTGAAATATGAAACTGGATGTAGTTCCCTGCATCACTTTTGTATCTCCAAGCCCATTGTTTCATTTCACGCACAGGAAGCCCAAATCTCTCTCCGTATTAGAGTTACTGACAAGCACTAAGCACTCAGCTGCGATTCAGCTTAGATCAGCTCTGACCGTTTTTTTCTTTTTTCTGCTTGTGCTCACACTTTCCCTTTCTGCGCATATTAACGTGCCAGCATTTCCTTTGTATATCAGTCCCCAAGAGTTTTACACATATGGTAAAGAGTGTTATTTCTAGTTCCAATTATAGTCATCCAGAGGAGGGATAAGGCATTGACAAAGAATTCCCATATTTTCTCTCTGTTCTCTGGAGCTTAAAAGAGGCCACCCTCCTCCCCGCCTCCCACGCGTTTCTCCCACTTTTCCATATCTCCCTCTGTTCCCCAAAGAAATGAAAGACACTCAACAGGAAGCTGATAGTTAACAAAAGCTGTGACCATTTCCTGTCAGTCCCTTCGATGCATCCAGATGCCTGTATGGGAGAGATACAGTGAGAGTACAACAAAGAATCTTTCTGGCTGTCACCATTTCAGTTGACAGAGAGCACATGATGATAAGTGTCTGCATATGCTGACGGGCCCGTGTACAGATGGTGTGCCCTTTGTGAGCGATAGGAAAACTCATCCATTAAACAAAAGCAGGCCTCGAAGGTAACTTTTCACATCAATATTTGATTCCCTTGTCACCGTGCTCCAGTTATCATGGCTTCCATCCAGCTTTCAGCTTCTCAAACCATCAAGAAAAGACACTGCTTTTTATTCTTCATATCCTTGACCTTGCGAAAATCTTAGATCTTCTTTCTCAAGCACTCCTTCTCCCTGTGATGTCATACACATGTCTGATAAAGTGTCCAGACTGTGCATTTAGCCACCGTTAACCTTGGCTAGGTATCGTCTTCGGCTAGTGGATGTACATGCAGACCACCTTCTACATACAAAACACCCAGACCTTTAGTATGTACTTGAACCATATGTTTCATAATCCCGTCTAACGATTTAACTCCCAGAGCTATTTGGTGCTCAGCTCTGCCTGCCCTAATCATCCCACTCGTCCTTCACCTCTGCAGTCAGCACATTCTTTCATTGGCGTCAAGTCTAATTAAAAATGCTATTTGTGGGCATCAGAAATCACAAGCACAGAGTCGGACTACTCAGCCTGATCTGTCATGGGCTTTAAGACTCAAGTTTTAAGTTGTAGTGCTATTATAGATAAGAGAGTCAGAATTTCTCAGTCATGAAAATGAAGAATAAAGTGGCCTCATTTATAAACCTTGTATGCGCATTAATCCCAACCAAAGATTCGGTTTAATTCAATTTTAATTTTATTTATATAGCACTTTTACACATTTAAACGTTTTAAACAAATTTTACAGACTTTAAATGAACAAGTCAAAATATGCACAGTGTTTTTTTTATCCATTTATTGTTTCATTAATGTTCTTAAAATAGGAACAGAGTCCACCTATGCTACAACATCTTTAAAGTTTTTAGTGAATTAAAAAACGACAACAAAAAAATAAACACAAGTTCCTCAATCCTGAAGAACTTCCTGACAATCCAGAAGCTACAACTTTGCTTTTAACAACCGACATTGCTGCCGAATAAAAATCTGAATAAAAATGAATTTTAAAAATGAACATTTATGAAAACAATTATAAAAGAAAAATGTAAAAAAATGTATACAATTTATGCATAAATTAAAAATTTATATTTCTCCCTAGATCCTGGTGCAATCTTTTAAATAATCATAAATGGTTCTTAACATCCTCGTATTGTATATATTCATGATCTGATGTGTGTATTGATATTAGAAACAGTAGAAACACAAAATAAAACCAGCATATAACAAAATGACAGATTGTTGACCAAAGCTTTTGTGCGACTGCATTAGAGCCGATTTTCAGTTAAAGAAGTCAAATACATTCCCGGATGCTGCTTTTATTGCCACATGGGTCCAGTGAGTAAGATCAGTTATACCTGCAATTGTGTTGAATTGCTTATTCACGTTGGATTGTTCACAGTGTGTGTAAAGAGGTTATGCAAATGGATTATTTTTAAGTTATGTTATCCTGTTAAATCTTCCACAACACGGTTCAGGGATCAACAGACCCCAGCCTGAAGAAGTTAGTTTAGTGATGTATAATCATTACAGCTGGAACACAGCATAACTCACAGACTGTTATTTATTATCCGTAAATAAGACTAGCCGCATTTTTTTGACAGAACATAAAGAACGATGTAATTAACTAATGAGAAAATTTATGCAAACTATAGTGGACTTCTAGACCGTACCAATTAATAAAACACTGGGGGGCGTGCCGTTCTAGGAAAATAAAGCAGATATACTGTTAAAACCCCAGAGTTGATTATTTTCCAATAATAATATCACATCCTGATTTTTTTTTCTTTTTCTGAAACCACAGCAATATGTCAACAATTACACATTTTAAATGAAAAAACAAAACAAACATACTGTATCTATTTATTGCTTTATTAATCTTGTGTAATATTCTCAAAAAAGGTTCAGGATCCACTTATTCTATAACAGCTATAAAGTTTTGAATTAAACAACAAAGTGAATTAAACAACTACAACAAAAAATAAAAACAAATTCTTCAATCCTATGAAATTCCTGAAGTTACAACTTTACTTCGGTCTGTTTTAAAGCTCTCCTTGCATAAATGTTCAAACAAAAATTCATTATACACCGGTCAGGCATAACATTATGAGCACTGAGAGGTGAAGTGAATAACGCTGATTATCTCCTCATCATGGCACCTGTTAGTGGGTGGGATATATTAGGCAGCAATTGAACATTTTGTCCTCAAAGTTGATGTGTTAGAAACAGGAAAAATGGGCAAGGGTAAGGATTTGAGCGAGTTTGACAAGGGCCAAACTGTGATGGCTAGATGACTGGATCAGAGCATCTCTAAAACTGCAGCTCTTGTGGGGTGTTCCCGGTCTGCAGTGGTCAGTATCTATCAAAAGTGGTCCAAGGAAGGAACAGTGGTGAACCGGCGACAGGGTCATGGGCGGCCAAGGTATTTAAGATCAAGTCAAGATTGGCCCGTGTGATCCGATCCAACAGACGAGCTACTGTTGCTCAAATTTCTGAAGACGTTAATGCTGGTTCTGATAGAAAGGTGTAAGAATACATAGAAGTAGGAATGTATTAGAAAGAGAGCGTACATTTTTTTAAATATCTTTCAGATGGAGCTGTTGTCAGATCTGCTGGTTTAGAAAATGAATCAACTTTCTGAGCAATCAGAATCAAGTGGTGTGGTATAACTGCATATAGCTACAAGGAAAACAGTGTGTCTATAGTTCAATTCCAATTTTTATCCATTTATCATTCCAGCAGTGTTCTCTAATATAATAAGAACAAGTTCAAGAGCCACTTATTCTTTAACAGCTTTAAAGTTTTGAGTGGATTAAAACAGAACTAAAAAGAAGCACAAATTCCTGAGGATTTCCTGACAAATCTAAAGCCACTGCTTTACTTCTGTCTGTCTTTAAAATGCCAACACTGGAAACTTCTTCTAAATAAAAAAAACTTTATATCAACAACTGAACATTAATCAACACTTTCTGACCAATCAGAATCAAGCCTTCAACAGCGCTGTGATATAACTACATATAGCTACTATGGGAACGATGTGACTACACTTCAATTACACTTAAAAGCTAATTAACGGTTGAACCTAGTTAAAGCAATGCCGCAGGGGTCCATCTCTCAGGCTGCCAGCAAGGCCGTTCATCTTGTTTGATGATGGTGAAGATGATGATGATGATGATGACGATGATGATGATGATGATGATGATGATGATGATGATTCTCCAGATCTCACAGTACTTACAACAGCTATTAATATTCACATGGATGTCTGACCCAGTGAACCCATTACTGGAGGAGTTTTTCATACCCAGTTAATTAAATATAGCCGACGGCGTTTATTTAACTGGATGTGGTATGTTATAAGGGATTTCAGCCAGGCTGGTTCAGAACTGAAGGACGGATTATATGTGTGGCATTAAGAGAAAAAGGGAAGTGTGTGTGTGTGTGTGTGTGGGTACCTTTAACAACACTTCCATTGTTTCAGGATTGCTGTATGTTAGCTCACTAATACCAGCCTGTCAGAGCTGAGGGTTAAGAGATTGGCCATTTTTGCATGCATGATTCCCAGCTGATTTGATATAATCCTCCTGGATTTATTCTTACTGCTCCTACCATGAATCTCCCTCCATCTCTGTCTCTCTCTCTCTCTAGCTTTTTTTTTTTGTAAGCATAAACTATGAAGCGTAAGATGGCCACGGATGATCTCCTTTCCCCTGGGACGCCTCTGACAGATCTGCATTCCTCACCGTGTATATTATCGACAGAGTGATAGTGATAAAGAGAAGCAGAAGGACGACACAATAACAAACCTTGTCTGTCCATATATATGGCTGCTCTGGCACATGTTTAAACATGAGCAAAGCGCACGTGGGATGGTACCGATACGTGCATGCAAAGTTATGTCCTCTCACATGGAGGCAGAGCAAGGTGATTTTGTTCATAAGCCATGAAAACTATTCACTTTTTTGTGTTTGTAAACCGTTGGTGAAATGTTACACAGTACATCGACAGGGACGGCACTAGGTGGACTAGTGAAAAAAAATGGTCATTTTGTTCTTTTTCTTGGTGTCAAAGATTTGTAAGTACAATAAGATGAGGAAAAGCTTTGAGGTCCAGTCATGAAAGACATAGAAAGATCAGGCATAAAATTATGACCACCTACCTAAAATTTTGTTGGTCCCTCTTTTGCTGCCAAAACAGCCCTGACCCGTCGAAGCATGGACTTCACTAGATCCCTGAAGGTGAACCAGCATTAACTTCTTCAGAAATTTGAGCAACAGTAGCTCGTCTGTTGGACCGGTCTTCGCTTCGCACATGCATCAATGAGTCTTTGCCGCCCATGACCCTGTCGCTTATTCACCACTGTACCTTCCTTGGACCACTTTTCATAGATACTGACCACTGCAGACCGGGAACACCCAATAAGAGCTGCAGTTTTGGAGATGCTCTGATCCAGTGGTCTAGCCATCACAATTTGGTCCTTGTCAAACTCGCTCAAATCCTTACGCTTGCCCATTTTTCCTGCTTCTAACACATCAACTTTGAGAACAAAATGTTCACTTGCTCCCTAATATATCCCACCCACTAACAGGTGCCATGATGAGGAGATCATCAGTGTTATTCACTTCAACTGTCACTGCTCATAATGTTATGCCTGATCGGTGTGTTTCAAGCCCAGGGGATTACCACATGAAATTATTTCTGTAAATGAATGACTGAAAGGCTTCATCTTAAACTTAAAATTTCAAGTAAACACATCCTTTTTATAATACGCTACCGGTTTTATATTAGCAGCTTATTTACAGAAACTTGGCACATGCTCCACATAACCTAAAGAGAAGGTAAATATTAAATGGTGAAGGTTTCTAAGTTTTCTAAACTGAACATATTAACATATGTTAGGGATATACCTAGGGTTTTTTACTTCCTTTTTTTAAATTATTTTTATTTCAGTAGTGACGTTAAAATCACGCAAATGAGCCACAATTGACATTATCGTTAAACCCATCCTCCTCTAAATGAGCCCTTATTCAACATTGAGCACTAGTGCTCAGACTTAAAAGGGTTAAAAGAAATCAAATTTGTCTTGCCGTGTAAACAAAGCCAGTGAAACATGATGTACTTAGTGTTTTATAGTTTAATCAGATTTAGCAATTGTTGTAATCTTCTGGCTTGGTGCCAACTAGGCATGCACCAATAATAAGACCAAATTACCGCTGTAAGGACGGCACAGGTAGCGCCTCACTGCTCAAGCGACTGGGGTTCCACCTGAGCTCGGGTTACTGCCTGTGCTGTTTATCATGCTCCCTCCATGTACATTAGGGTTTCAATTCCAGTAGGTGGTTTGGTTACTATAAATTGCCCCTGTGTTTGTGTGTGTGTGTGTGTGTGTGTGTGTGTGTGTGTGTGTGTGTGTGTGTGTGTGTGTGTGACTCATCAGTACCAAAATATCCAGTCTATGTAGGAAACCCAGAAAAAAAACCATACCATGTACCATAATGTATCAGGACAGCCAAGATAGGGATGTGGTAGTGTAGTGGTCAGTGTGTTGGAATACTGACCAGAAGGTTGTGAGTCAGGTTGTGAGTCAGGTTGTGACCCTCATCTACTCATTTGTATAAAAATGAGATAAATTATCAGTCGCTCAGGATAAGGGTGTCTGCCAAATTGCTGAAATGTAAATGTAGGCCTGATGATGAGCCTCTTTGATCAATCTGGATACAAAAAAAAAAAAATTATGAAATTGTTTGCAAGGAAAAAAAAGAAATTTGTTATTCATTTAAAGCCTGAGCTTGTGAGCTTGTGAAAATCCTACGAGAGCTGCTGAGTGTGTCTAAATGTATATATCAGAAAACTGTTTTATTTTAATCTCACTTAATTCAGAACTGGGGGGGGCACGGTGGCTTAGTGGTTAGCACGTTTGCCTCATACCTCCAGGGTTGGGGGTTCGATTCCCGCCTCTGCCGTGTGTGTGGAGTTTGCATGTTCTCCCCGTGCCTCGGGGGTTTCCTCCGGGTGCTCTGGTTCCCTCAACCAGTCCAAAGACATGCATTGTAGGTTGATTGGCATCCCTAAATTGTCTGTAGTGTGTGATTGAATGAGAGTGTGTGTGTGCCCTGCGATGGGTTGGCACTCCGTCCAGGGTGTATCCTGCCTTGATGCCCAATGATGCCTGAGAGCACAGGCTCCCCGTGACCCGAGAATAGATAATAAAGACAAAAATAAAGGCGTTCCACAAAGGTGAGTTAAGGAGTTACACACATAAAACACACTGTATGGCCAAATATATGTGGACACCTGATCATACCTATATGAGCATCTCATTCCAAGACCATACGGATTAATATGGAGATATTATCCATATTTGTGGCCATTCAGTCAATAGAGCATTTGGCACTCATGCTGGACGAGAAGGCCTGGCTCACAAAACACGTTCTAATTCAACTCAATAGTGTTCCGTGGGCTTGAAAATAATTAAACCACACCTTTATGGAGTTTGCTTTGTACACAGAGGTGCTGTCATGCTGGAACAGGAAAGAGACTCAAAGTTGGAAGCATATAGCTGTGTAAAAAGCGTATGTATATGATTAAAGTCCAAACTCTTCCAGCTCCTCCACCACACCCACATTTGTACACCAGACTGCCAGATTCTAGCGTGATTCATTCCCATCCCACACACACACACACACACACACACACACACACACACAAACCCATACAATAATTAATGGATTCAGAAACAGGAAGAGCTCGGAAACATGGGTGAGGGACTCTTGGATTGTGTGTATGTGGTTTTGCCTAATTAACTGGTCCCCCAGTTTGCCATGGTTGTTTTAATTGTCTCATATCTTTCCTGATACACACACACACACACACACACACACACACACACACACAGGTGCACCCACATCCTTCTCTAATTTAGTAATTCAATGCAGCTGTCTTTAAAGCTGGCCCTGGCACTGTGCCACATGGGGTAAAGGGCTATGTGTGTGTGTGTGTGTGTGTGTGTGTGTGTGTGTGTGTGAGTGTGTGTGTGTGTGTTTCATCTGTGTCTTGGAGAGGTCCAGGGCACAGCTGCAGAAATCTATACCTTCACTGTAAACACATCCATACTCCTGACCCACATGTGCTTGTCTATATAGATGTGTGTTGTGTTTGTGTGTGTGTGTGTGTGTGTGTCTGTGTAGCATCATCTGGTGTGTGGTATTGCTTTATATAGGTCCTGCCCTGTTTGCCCTCTCCACCTCCTGGGAATCAGCAAGCCTGTATTGAAAAATAGTATTAGAAGTGGACACATCTGTATCTCTGTGTTTTGTTACAGGGTATTATAGTTCATTTTTATGTATGCGTGTGTGTGTGTGTGTGTGTGTGTGTGTGTGTGTGTACATCTGTTTAGTAGAACAAAGTCGTTACAGTACTTTATTGGTCTCTTTGTCTCAGTGCCACCGTTTACTGCACATGAGATGTGTTTGAATGTAATTGTGTGTGTGTGTGTGTGTGTGTGTGTGTGTGTGTATTTGTCACTTTGTTTATCAGGGCTATTTCACTAGATTCAGTAGAATTCAAGAATCTGTTACTGTTGACCACAGAGCTTATGCATGCATTGTTATATTATAACAGTTTATAACCTGCTTATTACAGCTAAACAGGAGTCATCCATGACTAAATGCTAATGCTAGTGAATATCAGCTACAAGCTTATGTTATATTTAATTATTTACGTATGCCACACCCACTATGCCATGCCCACTTTTTTTTTTTTACTCCAAGTCAGTTACAGCAGCAATATCATGCTTATAATAGTTTCAGGTTTAGCACGATGCTAATTAAGTTGCAGCTCTTAAAAATTTCAGGATAGCTTTCGTTGTATTCATGCTGAGAAATTTTGAGGCATTGGGGTCACTGCCACTTAATGAAGAATGACCCATGTGTTGTGTGTCTGTGTGTGTGTTGTGTCTGTGTGTGTTTATGGCTTTTGAATGTCACCTGGTTTGTGCTGAACTTCCAGAGCCTTGATGTGCTTTAAGCTCTATACAAAGAATAAACATCAAACATCTCAGCTCACATGTACCTCACTACCTGTATCTCTGTCTCTGCACTTTTCCGAAACACCTATTTTTTCTCAAGCCCATCGGACAAACACGATGAAGCTGCGTCTAATTCTGACTGTCTTTCCGTTCATGTTACGTTTGATATCTTATTTTAGAGCATTATTACAGTAACTTGTTTCAGTCATTTCTATAAAAAGTGGCCAGGGATTACATTTGTTAATAATGAACCCTTTTTACCAGTACACTGATGTTCCATTCTGCTGGCGACTTATCAGACGTTTTCAATCAGTATAAAAAATGCATAATTTTATCACTGCAAGTCTGATAGAAAATGAGTCAGGACTCTGTTGGCTTTGACTTCTGTTGGATAACCTTACACAGAATTTTAGTGTTTATGAACTTGGGGCGGGGGCGCGGTGGCTTAGTGGTTAGCACGTTTGCCTCACACCTCCAGGGTTGGGGGGTTCGATTCCCGCCTCCGGCGCGCGCGTGCGTGCGCGTGCGTGTGTGTGGAGTTTGCATGTTCTCCCCGTGCCTTGGGGGTTTCCTCCGGGTACTCCGGTTTCCTCCCCCGGTCCAAAGACATGCATTGTAGGTTGATTGGCATCTCTAAATTGTCCGTAGTGTGTTGGGTTGGCACTCCGTCCAGGGTGTATCCTGCCTTGATGACCAATGACACCTGAGATAGGCACAGGCTCCCCGTGACCCGAGTATAAATTGGATAAGCGGTAGACAATGAATGAATGAACTTGGGGCATCTCGAAGAGCAGAAATCAGAATCAGCTTTATTGCCAAGTACTGTGGGTTTTACATGTACAAGGAATTTGCCTTGGTGTTTTGGTGCGCATCAGTAAAAATACAAACATAAACACACAAAGAAAAATCAAAGAATTTAAGCTAGATTAACTGTGTAGAAAATATAGAGAAAATATTAACTGGGTAATAGTGCAGTATAACGTGTAAAAAGTCAGTGTAAACATTGCATGTCTTTGTTTGTCACATATACATTACTGCACAGCGAAATTCTTTCTTCACATATCCCTTCCTTGGGGGTTGGGGTCAGAGCACAGGGTCAGCCAAGATGCAGCACCCCTGGAGCAGGGTGGATTGGGGGCCTTCCTCAAGGGCCGAGCTTGGCAGTGCTGAGGCTTGAACCCCAACCTTCCAGTCAAAGACCCAGAGCCTTAAACACCAAATTACCAATTGGTTTACTTTGAAAATTAAAACCTTTTACTTTGAAGAACAACCTGGTTTGCTTTTCTTAGAACATTTCGATGATTTTTTGCCCTAGTAGGCTAGGTAAAAACAGAAATACTTATGAAAAACCGCAAATTCTTAAAACTCTGATTGTCTACTTTCATATAAGCTTGATATTAAGCATCACTGTGGAGTGTGACATGACAATTCCGTGCTGAACATGGAAACAACAAAACAGGCCCATTTTTTTGGCCTGTAGTAAACAGTTAAAGAATTATACCTGATAGTTTTATGGTTTCACTTAATGTTCCGCTTGAAAGTTTATATATCTGGGATATGGCAGGGGATATGGCACTCGGGGGATGTGGTAGCTTTGTTAATAAGTTGTTGTATTACTGATTGGAAAGTTGTGAGTTCAAATTCCAGGTCCACCAAGCTGCCACTGCAAGACCCCTAACCCTACGTTGCTTAGTTGTATAAAACGTGATAAAATATGTCACTCTGTTTAAGTGTGTCTGCTAAATGCTGTAAATTTATATCTGTTTTTGTAGTCTTCTTTCTGCTTCTTTTTTCACTTTTGAAACTACATCATTCACACAGCCAGTGTTGTTGAGCATGTACGAGCTTTCATTAGATGATTAGACGTGCCTGTTTGTCCGTACGGAGCGACGTCAAATGCAAAAGCCGTATAAGGTTTGATTGATTTGATTGACTGATTAGTTGATTAGGCATGGCATGATAGAAATGTGCGTATGCAGCTAATGCACTGGTAGCACTATTATAGGATTAGCATAAGGCACTGCTTCTCTGTGTATGTGTATGTGTCTCAAAGCAGGTCAGCTCACCTGAGACAAATATCTATCACGCTCTGGGTGCCTGAGAGCCAGAAGTGTATGCAAACCCTGTGCCATATGTGTGTGTTTAATATGTATGTAAATAACACGAATCCTCGGACGACGCATTAATCGTCATGTCGTCCGTGAGAGCGGAGGCAGCATCCCCTCAGGCTTTTGATATGGGAAAATTCTATCTATCGCCTGTGTGTGTGTGTGTGTGGTGTGTGTTTGTTTTCTGTGCATTAGATCTGGATTTGGCTCTCGCCAGTTTGGACATTGTAATATGATAATGAGTTTATCTGCTGGCTCGCGGTTCCCATGCCTCGCTTTATTCATTTACATAATCATGCAGCAGAGCCTTATTTCCTCTGGACTCAACCTCCGTTTTCCTCATGCTTTATCTCATTATTGACAAACATATGTGCAATATTCGATCATCTCTTGTATTTTATTTGCAGGGATTATATTTACTGCTCATTGGTAACGATGTGTTGCCCACAGTGGAAAATGAACCTATATTTAGGCTTGAATTGAAGAAATAGGGTCCTATGATTATTTTATTTGTAGTAATACTGCTGCAAAATAAGCACTATAATAACTATTTATTGATCAGATAAATTGGTGGTTCAAACCCCAGCACCACCAAGCTGCCACTGCTGGGCCCCTGATCAGGGCCCTTAACCCTCTCTGCTCCAGGTTGCTGTATCTCAGCTGACTCTGCACTCTGACCCCAACTATCTAAGCTGGGAAGTGCGAAGAAAAGAATTTCACTCTATTGAAACGTATATGGGGGGCACGCTGACTTGGTGGTTAGCACGTTTGCCTCACACCTCCAGGGTTGGGGGTTCGATTGCTGCCTCTGCCGTGTGTGTGGAGTTTGCATGTTCTCCCTGTGCCTCGGGGGTTTCCTCCGGGTACTCCGGTTTCCTCCCCCGGTACAAAGACATGCATTGTAGGTTGATTGGCATCTCTAAATTGTCCGTAGTGTGTGACTGCGTGAGTGAATGAGAGTGTGTGTGCCTTGCGATGGGTTGGCACTCCAGGGTGTATCCTGCCTTGATGCCCAATGACATCTGAGAGGCACAGGCTCCCCGTGACCCGAGAATAGATCGGATAAGCGGCAGACAATGAATGAATGAATGAATGGAACGTATATATGTGACAAAAATATGGAATAAAGTAAGCTGTGTGTGTGTTTTATCCAATGACGACATCATTAGTTTCCACAACACACTTGTAGCATGAGTGACAGTGGAACATTGTTGAACACAGAAGATGTGAGAAGCCTCAATGAGCATAATAGCACCAAAATAATAAAAATTATAATAAAATTGTGAGTCAGTATGGCTGTGTTCTCCACGTGCATTTTTGATGAAGTAAGTTAAAGATTCAAGAGGGATATTATCATGTGCACAGTGAAAACACAGCGGTTTAGACCATACAATGAAATTCGTACTTTTAAAGTCACACAAAATAATAAATAACAGCAAAAAATATGAAGATTTGAAAAGTTTAATGCAAATGCAATAGATTCAATTGAGTCTCGATAGATACCAACGCTGCAGGGGCACCAGGACTTCTGCAAACATTCTCCAGTATGAAAACCACCTGAGACTGATTTCTTTTTTAAAAAGCAAAGGGTTGTCCCTCCAAACATGGTTTAGTTTACTGCAATTTACAGCTCTATCTCTATTATTTTTTATGCAGAAACATTTCAGTTCATCATTCGTGAATATATATTTGTTTTACAGCATTTCTTTGTATGTGTATAAGACTTTTGCCCAGCAGTGTATCTATTCTCATAAGTACTACCCCTATGCCTGGATTAGAGGATTAAAAATAACTAGGTGCAGAGTATGGGATTGGTGTCAGATATGGATTGACTGACTGACTGTCTGTCTGAAGCAAATATCATCTAATAGTATGATTTAAGGTTTGGTCTCATCACTAATCTCTTATCGGTTATCAGGATCCATGATGTTTTTTAAAGCTTTTGATAGATTTTTATTGAACACATGCTACCACTTATCTAAGGTGGTAGTGAGGACATAGGGTGAAAATCTGGTGGTATGTACACTACCATTCAAAGGTTTGCGACTACTTGGAAACTTCCTTGTTTTCCAAAAAAAAAACTTTTTTTTCAATTTGATAAACAAAATATGAATCAGATGATTTTTAATGAAAGATCTAGATTGTATTACAGAGGCCCATTATTAGCAGCCATCAGTCCTCTGTTTCAGGCTCATGTTATGTTCACTAATCCAAGCTAATCATTTTATAAGGCTAACTGATTATTAGCACTTGTGCTAGCACTGCGGAAAACCGTTGTAATGAATAGTAAAAGTGCGCAATAAAAGTGGCTTTAGTTTTATTAGGTTAGTTCAGTACCTGGAGCATCAGGAGGTTTGTTTACAGGCTCAAAATGGCAAAAAGAAAGATCGTTCGTTCTTTTCATGGTAAGAACTTATCTTACCAGAACAGAGAAAGGTATGTGAGGCCCTGGTGCACGACTAGAAAACAAGGAAATTTCCAAGTGATCCCAAACTTTTGAACGATAGTGTAGTGTCTAAAAATTAATCCAAAAACATTATATCAGCTGTAACCTGCCAGAAATAACCATTTGGGACTGTTTTAATGTATTCCAGTGGGAGGTTCCACCCTTAATCCCTCACTAGCTGTGCTAAGGAGGATATGAGGTCAGATTAACTGTTAAACTGGGGTCTGACAAATGATATGATGGAGTCCATACTGGTGAATTGTACTTGGATTGAAACTCTTATAAATAACAAATGGATGAAGGGGAAAAAAAGGTGAGAAACGGTATAATGAACAGAAGCTCCTGGGAACGGTCTGGCGTGAGCAGGGATAATGAGAACGCTTGCAGCCTTGACCATGGAGCTTTAACTAAGACCAGTTGAATTGTAAGCAGTTTGCCGATTATTTGGTGAAGGAAATGAGAATTATTTATGTGCTACAGGATGATCTATGGCACTGGATTGACATAAACTGAAACTATTGAGTGACCGTTATTACAAATAGTTTCGAGGTAATATTAAAATGTATCCTTTGGAGAATTTGGAAGATTAGGAGTTATTTTCTTGGTAGTCAATTCACATTACTATTCACATTATTATACTTCCTCCACATGATATATATGTACACTTACATACATAAGCAGGTCCCTGGGGAGGAATTTGCACTCTTTATTGTTTACTATGCACATATGATGGGACATTCTGCATGTTTGCATATGTCGCCGTCTGTCTGTCACAAATAGACATATGCAGTCCCATGAGTCAAACACGTGCTCCTTATTATTGTATAATGTGCTGATGTGTCTATCGGGACGCGCTGTAACATACATATTTCATAACCTGTTGTGTAGGGCTCATTACAGGCCCTGCGCTCATGTTTGAAAGGTGAAAGGGAATGACTGTATTCCCATAGACAGGCTTTATCTCTGCTGTTCACCTGGATTACAACAACAACACACATCACAGCAATGCATTGGTGGTTATTCTAGGATTTTTTAGAGCTATTTTACCATACCACATCAACATTTGGTGATACACAAATACAAAAAAACTGTACACTCATTCACACCTAAATACCACATACTGGCATGTCACTGGAAAATGGGAGGAAACTGGAAACCTATAATGACAGTAACCCAAGTGCTGAATCAACCTGGTGATCAACCCCACAGTGCATCGACAATTAGTTCTTAAGCAGTATTACCCAATTAAACATCCATCCATTCATCCACTCAGGGCACAAGGCAGGGTACACCCTGGACAGGCTGTCAGTCTATTGCAGGACACAATCACACACACACTACGGACAATTTAGAGATGCCAATCAGCCTACAAGGCACGTCTTTAAACTAGGGGAGAAAACCAGAGTGCCCAGAGGATGCCCCCAAGGCACAGGGAGAACATGCAAACTCCACATACAGATTGCTGAGGCAGGAATTGAACCCCCAACCCTGGAGGTGTGAGGCAAACATGCTAACTACCATGCCTCACTTCTTTCCCGCTGCCCCATGTGCCACCATGTCATTAAAATTCAGCCACAAACTCTAAAAATCAATCTCTTTACAGAACAATGTAAGGAATAGAATATAATGACACATGGTTGTAGTTAAATACTGAATGATAGGGTGGTGTGATTTGCTCAAAGTTGGTAGACTATTTCCCAGTTACGGGGGCACAGAATTTCTATTCATTAAAGATCAACATAAAGTAATCTGAATTGGATTGAAGTTAGGCTTAATGTTGTTGAACGTCCACAAAAGAATTCACTCGTGTTTGGATATTTAAGTGGAGTGTCAGTTGTACTGTTACCATAGAAACCATGACGCATTAGTATAGGCGCTTTTGCCCTGCAGGTGAAGCCGTCAGAGATGCTGGTACGGGAAATTAATCAACACCTTTTGACCAATCAGAACCGAGAATTCAAGTGTGTTTGAGAAACCCTTTGACTAAACTAGTCATGAAAGTGATTTACAGAAATCTAGATTGCATATAAATATTTAATGCTAGAATTTTGCATGCACCTTCAAGTTTCATTGGAAATGTTATATATGACTTTTGTTAATGATAAACTGATTTTTTGTTCATTTCTCACGCATATCATGCAGAGATGAGATGGATAGAGTTTAGGTTGAAAATGTTGGAGTATTCCTTTAAGCCAGTGTGTGTGTGTGTGTGTGTGTGTGTGTGTTTTTCACAGGAACAATGTGTGTATAAATGTCAGGATGCTCAGTGAGCCCCTGAGCGAGGCTGTTAGCCCTCACCTGCTCAGCTCTGTGACTGGAACAGAATTTGCTTTTTACTTGTAAATTGCTTCAGATGAAAACATCTGCTAAATGTGTAGATAAACACATAATGTAATGTAACTCTAAAACAGTTATGTTTTGTCTACGGGGTGACTCTGACATAAATGATTAATCTTTTCTTTGCTGTTGTCCAGAGTCTCTCTCTCTCTCTCTCTCTCTCTCTCTCTCTCTCTCTCTCTCTCTTCTCTTTCTCTCTCTCTCTCTCTCTCTCTCTCTCTCTCTCCCCTCTCTCTCTCTCTCTCTCTCCCCCCCCCCCCATCCTCCCTCCTCTTTCTCATCCTTTGTTCTTCGTCTTTGCTCACTTTCCTGTTGCTCGTGCTCCACTGGGTCAGTTTGTTGTGTCGGCATTTCATGCCAAGTTGGGCCACTTGTACGTGGCACAAAGCACCTGTTCCTCTCTTCCCTGATGAGTTTTCCCAGCAGATCTACCCTCTGATTCAGCTCTCTTCCCTCCCTTTTTTTCTCCCTCCCTCCTCCCTCCCTCCCTCCCTCCCTTTCTGTCTCCCTCCTGCCACCTTTTGTTCCTTTCTTCTTTTGTTAGTTTGTGTGTCCACAAATGTGGCACGCTTAAAACCTGCTCTGCAGAAATGCTTTGTTCTCTAAACACTTACATGCCAGTTGTCCTAAAAATATTTTTCCAGACTATTCTTTTCTCGTGCCTTTTTTTTAAGCTCTACAGTATACATGTTTACCTTCCTCTTATCATTTCTCAATTTCAGCCTTTTTTTTTTTTTTTACAGAATGCCAGAACACTGAAAATGTCATTGTAATAAAGAGTCTTTACTCTCCAGGAAAAAATATAAAACATATTTGAGCTGGTTTTACATCTCCACCCTCTCTAAGCCTGCTTCCCTGCATGCAGCCAAAGGATTAGAGACAACAGGATGCTGGAATTTTGTGCTAAGATATATGACGTGGTTTTATAAGCTGAGCACTTGGACACATTCCAGAGGGATGGATATCTCGTCTCCTCTCCTCTCTTCTGCTTTTCCATCCAGGAGCCCGTTGCTCACAGCATCTCCATTGATCCTGACAGGAACAGCCAAGAAGACTTGGCTTAATCATGATCCACCCTTCATGTCTCTCTCTCGGTATAAATGGTAATCTCAGCACTCCGCATCGTGTTTCACACTGCTCCTCTTCTCAGCCTGGCTTTAAGAGAAGTCTTATGAATATTTGATACACTCATGCTTATATAAGCAGCGAGCGAGTGTAAGGGCCAGATTTTTTCCTTTTTTTGTATGCCTCACTCACAACCCTGCCTTAGTTGCACTGAGAACACACACACACACATATTCAGGCTTATGTAAACAGCATAGCACACACATATACACACACACACACACACACAAACGCACGCTAGGCACACTACCGTTTTCTCTCTCACACGCACGCTTAGTCATGTTACTCCATATAGACTGGACAACAACAGCTGCCCCATCAGCCACCCTCTTGCCTTCAGTCTCGTCTCACACCCCGCTACTGACTGCTCAGAATTCCCACAATGCATTTGGTGACTCATTAACTCTCTAACCACAGTGTTAATATCACACAAGTCAGGTCACAGTGTACCAAAGGATCAGTGTGCACTGAATGGGATTAAGTATCCAATGATGCTGGAGCACGAGTATTAGATACGAGAATGAGAAAAAGTGGAGACTTTCCTATGGTGGGAAACTTAAAAGTTACAGCTTTAAATAAATATATCAAGATAAAAGCCAAGAAGTTCTCATGCTGCTCTTTTTATTTATGCAATAGTTTTCATCTGTTTTTAGCATTCTCTTCGCTTTATTTTATTCTCATCTTCAGAAGACTTGCTCATCTCTTCCTCTTACTTTAGCTTGAAGCCAGTTTAAAATGCGCAAAGCTCTTCCAGAGCATCGGCCCTGAGGTTCTTAGCCAATTATCGCTGTACACGTATGTAAATTTCTGCTGTTGTGTGAATTATCCACTTCTTCCTTTTCCCCACGCTCATCCTCTTTACCCCTTTTTTTTCCTCCCACTCATTATTTTCATCAGGATCAAAATAGGTCCTTTTTCCTCTCACACAGAGAAATCCCCTTTGGGACTTTGCCTTGCGTGCCTGCTGAGGGAGACTCACTTTAACCGTCTTTGTGTAAGCGAGTGTGCCGGTCCAAATCCCTGGCTTTCCTCCACCGTGCTCCTTGCTATGAGAACAGTGTGTCTGTCTGATTACCAGAAGCTCAGAACCGCACAATAGTCTGTCCTCTGAGTGTGTTTCTTTCTTACCTCGAAATAGCAACACACACTCAGCACCACATTCATTTTTCATAGGCTTAGTTCTCGATGTGACGGCCTGCGGATGTGGCTTCGGGGTGAGGCAAATGCGCATGAATTGTGCATGAAGACGAGTCAGACCTTCCCAAAAGTGCCTCTGCTTGCTCAGGACAGACAGACCTCGGGCAGAGGAGTTGGACTAGAACATGTTTTCTAGCCAAAAAAACAAACAACAGAAAAGTTTTCTTAAATGTTTTTTTTAAATCGGGTCTGGTCGCTTTTATTGTACAGAACATTTAAAGACAAGCTTTGACTGAATTAACATAAGCATTGAATTCTTGAATCTGATTGGTTAGAAGGTATTGATTGTAGATTGTAGATTAATATTAACACTTGAACTGATGTGTCTTCCTTACTGATTACAGCTTATATTTGCATTTATCTCATTTATACATCTGAGCAGTTGAGGATTAAGGGCCTTGCTCGAGGGCCCAGTAATGGCAGCTTGATGCCCTGGGATTTGAACTCATAACCTTTTGATCAGATTACAATCTACTAACAAAATTATTTGTTTATTATTGAACAAAGCTCATGAACTAATCCTACGAAAATAAAGCAAGATTCACCCTGAACAGACATTTAGAGTTTATGGTAGACTTTTATATCGTAAATATATATATATATATATATATATATATATATATATATATATATAATATATATATATATATATATATATATATATATATATATATATATATTTAAAAAAAATGCTTGAGGTCGTTTTTTAGATGTCTGTTCTGGTCCTATTAGGCTTGGAAATTAAAGAATTAATGCTCTCACTTTAATATGTTGAAAGTATCTCCAGTGTCTTTAAAGTCAACTTCTGAGAGAGATAAAAAGTGAGGCTGGTGAGGAAGCAACTGCTTATAGCTGCTACACTGTTAGTGATGACAGGAACTGACTAATTTCATGGATAATTCACATATATAAACTATATGTAACTATAAACAGTTAAAAAGTATAGAGTAGTATTCAGTACTAAATATAAATGGTTGTGGTATAAGAGGAATAAAAGGGTGTGATGTGCTCAAAAAAGAAAATAATCAGCTTCAGGGTGCAGCGACTTTGCTATAAGAAATTAAAGCAAATAAATTTTCCTTTTTCTTTAATAGAAGATATAATCCTGAAGAATCGCGCGGTTCATAAGTGCAATATTGTTAAGTGCAATAACTCATTTGCATTTTTTCTTTTCTTTATATTTAAATTGTTCCATCTGATCAGGTAGTTCAATATTTGTACTCTTTTTTTATTTATTTTTTATTCTTTTCATTTTTATTCCCATTTGAAACCATAATTTCATTGTACTCATTGTGCAATGACAAAAAAGAATCTATCTGTCTGTCTGTCTGTCTGTCTGTCTATCTACAGTGGTGTGAAAAAGTGTTGGCCCCCTTCCTGATTTCTTTTTTTTTTTGCATGTTTGTCACACTTTAATGTTTCAGATAATCAAACACATTTAAATATTAGTCAAAGATAACACAAGTAAACACATCATGCAGTTTTTAAATTAAGGTTTTTATTATTAAGGGGAAACAAAATCCAAAACTACATGGCCCTGTGTGAAAAAGTGTTTGCCCCATAAGCCTAATAACTGGTTGGTCCACCCTTAGCAGCAACAACTGCAATCAAGCGTTTTCCATAACTTGCAATGAGTCTGTTACAGCGCTGTGGAGGAATTTTGGCCCACTCATCTTTGCAGAATTGTTGTAATTCAGCCACATTGGAGGGTTTTCGAGCATGAACCACCTTTTTAAGGTCATGCCACAGCATCTCAATCGGATTGAGGTCAGGACTTTGACTAGGCCACTCCAAAGTCTTCATTTTGTTTTTCTTCAGCCATTCAGAGGTGGACTTGCTGGTGTGTTTTGGATCATTGTCCTGCTGCAGAACCCAAGTTCACTTCAGCTTGAGGTCACAAACAGATGGCCGGACATTCTCCTTCAGGATTTTTTGTTAGACAGCAGAATTCATGGTTCCATTTATCACAGCAAGTCTTCCAGGTCCTGAAGCAGCAAAACAGCCCCAGACCATCATGCTACCACCACCATATTTTACTGTTGGTATGATGTTCTTTTTCTGAAATGCGGTGTTATTTTACGCCAGACGTAATGGGACACAGACCTTCCAAAAAGTTCAATTTTTGTCTCGTCAGCCCACAGAGTATTTTCCCAAAAGTCTTGGGGATCATCAAGATGTTTTCTGGCAAAACTGAGACGAGCCTTTATGTTCTTTTTGCTCAGCAGCGGTTTTCATCTTGGAACTCTGCCATGCAAACCATTTTTGCCCAGTCTCTTTCTTATGGTGGAGTCATGAACACTCACCCTAACTGAGGCAAGTGAGGCCTGCAGTTCTTTGGATGTTCTTGTGGGGTCTTTTGTGACCTCCTGGATGAGTTGTCGCTGCGCTCTTGGGGTAATTTTGGTCGGCCGGTCACTCCTGGGAAGGTTCTCCACTGTTCCATGTTTTCGCCATTTGTAGATAATGGCTCTCACTGTGGTTCACGACAGTCCTAAAGCTTTAGAAACGGCTTTATAACCTTTTCCAGACTGATAGATCAGTAGGTTTGTGACCTCACGCTGATGCGAACTTGGGTTCTGCAGCAGGACAATGATCCAAAACACACCAGCAAGTCCACCTCTGAATGGCTGAAGAAAAACAAAATGAAGACTTTGGAGTGTCCTAGTCAAAGTCCTGACCTCAATCCGATTGAGATGCTGTGGCATGACCTTAAAAAGGTGGTTCATGCTTGAAAACTCTCCAATGTGGCTGAATTACAACAATTCTGCAAAGATGAGTGGGCCAAAATTCCTCCACAGCGCTGTAACAGACTCATTGCAAGTTATGGAAAACGCTTGATTGCAGTTGTTGCTGCTAAGGGTGGACCAACCAGTTATTAGGCTTAGGGGGCAAACACTTTTTCACACAGGGCCATGTAGTTTTGGATTTTGTTTTCCCTTAATAATAAAAACCTTCATTTAAAAACTATATGATGTGTTTACTTGTGTTATCTTTGACTAATATTTAAATGTGTTTGATTATCTGAAACATTAAAGTGTGAAAAACATGCAAAAAAATAAGAAATCAGCCAACACTTTTTCACACCACTGTATCTATCTGTCTGTCTATCTGTCTATCTATCTATCTATCTATCTATCTATCTATCTATCTATCTATCTATCTATCTATCTATCTATCTATCTGCCTGCCATGGACCTTATCCTCAGAGAATAAATTCATTTGTAAGTTGGATTTTCAAATTGTCTAGCATTTAGAAATACTTCATTGAATGCTAATGGTAAAAATAAAATGCTGTGGTTATAAAAGTACTCAGATTCTTAAAAATATAATTAATTCCTCTGGCAAAAACAAACAAAGCTACAAGTACAGCTTCAAATTCTTTACTCAGAATAAAGTCAAAAAGTATAAACTCTGACATTTTCATAAAGCATATGAGTAAAACTACAAGAAATATTAACCAAAGAAAATCACAATTTTAATTACCAATTGTAATTACTGACAGTAAATTAGTGCTTTTTTTTCACCAAAGAATCACAAAGCGTGGGAAAACATCAGCTAAAACATGGGCAGATTAGCATTGCAAGCTAAATCTTTGAGGGACTTATTAGCTGTTCGCTCTCGCATCTTAATTGGACCACAAATGAGTGCTTTAATAAGGACAGGCACACTTGGACAGTAAACCTGTTAAGCCTATAGATAAGAGACTCCTAGATAGCGCTAATATAAAGTGTGCAACATAAATGTGTGCTGTGCTGAATTAATTAGCATGCTAAGCATTTTGACCTTTTATGTAGAAGATTAGAGGCAATAAAAACAAAGCAGTTTCGATGGTCAGTGAATAGTTTAAAATAAATCTTTCTTAATTCACCAAGACTTGTTTCTTGTTTAGCTAAAATATTGGCCGAGCTTGTTTAAAAACTTTTGAGTGGCAGTACGTATATTTGCAATGCATTTTGATTGTCTACTCACATGGCTTTTCATGTATAAAACATATTCGCTTATGTACCTTGTATTTCTTTTCCCTCGTGCCTCACGTACACACTCTCTCTCTCTCTCTCCTCTCTCTCTCTCTCTCTCTCTCCCCTCTCTAGCTGTTTATCGCCAGAGGGTATAAAAATGTGTCAGTACGTGTTTGACTACCACGCTGCTTATGTAACCCAGATTTGTGTGCAGAATCGAGATTTAGTTCGTTCTGCCGCAGCGTGGATCTGGTTTATAGCTGCAGAGCCACGAGGGCATTGTAGGAGACTGGGAGAAAACACACAGGATATGTATGAGCCGAGCCTAAAAGGACAAAGCTGTGTATGTTTGCGGAGATGGCGCTGACCTCAGTAATGCAGGTTACGTCTTCGGCATGAGGTACGGGTTAATTGACAGTGCAGGCCTCTGTCTGACAGCCTAATAACTGCAGAGAGAGGAAGAAAGATGGAGGCAGGAAAAAGAAAGGAAAAAAATATATATGAGTGCCCTAGTCTCTGAGAGAACTTGAGAAGGGTTCAAAAGTTAAATTTAATCTGATCAGAAGAGAGAAAAAAGAAAGGAGAAGGAATTACATATGCAAATGGGATGTATCTTAAAGATTAATACGGTTCCAATGCCTTCAGGCTTCTACCTTGATGTCCTCTCGTGTAGTTACTCATTCCTTGCAGGTTGTTAGGATTATTAAGATAGATTGTGATCCTAAATCCGAATCGCTGAACATCACCGTCAGAAGCTCTAATAACTGTTTAATGGCCCAAGGGTCTCCCATAAAGAGATGTTTGAGGTGTTGAGAGTCTCAAGGTTGATCCCGTACCATGGCATGGACACGCATGCTCTTTTTCTTTTTTTTTCTTTCCACTGCATCAGCATAAATTGTATCTTAAGGAAAAGGACATTAGTGATGATGAATGAATTTTACATTCCATTAATCACTTGGGTGAAAGGTTTGCGGTGCAGGAAACAGAAAGAGCGAGAGATTCCTTCCTTTGTTTGCCATCCAGTCGCTCACATATGATTTATTCTCCCATGGGTAAACACCGCCTGAGAAAAAAAAAAGAAAAAAAATTACTCAAGTGAATTTGACAAAGTGAAGCATGTAACGCTCACGTGAGCTGGGATATTTCGAAAATACACACTTTTTAATGCTGGAGGTCTGTCAGTAATTGTGTGTCTGTGTTGTTGTTTTTTTATCTCTTGCTTAAAGAGGTGTGACCAATTAATGTTCCTCTCATCTTTAAACAGAGTAACAGTGTGGTTTATTGACAGAAAGGGGTTTTAATTAGAAAATCCATTTTCTACTTAAACACTTACCCACTTGGTCGTTTGAACCGTATACAAAACATATAATTCAATATTTTTATATAACTATAAATTATATAACTCCAGGTACAAGGACTTTTTTTATGTTTAATGCATTAACTGCATTTTCTTTCATTAACTCATGTCTATCGGCGTATGGAATTTTTATCCGTCACATCAAACGTATCCCGCTATTAATTCTCAGCACTCTGATGAGAACAAATCCATTTCCACGTCTCCTTTTTCCTTTCTCTCTATCTGTGTTTGTAATGCAACTTTTATTTAGATTTCCCATTTGAACATATCGCTTGGCTGGAGATGGGATTTCTTTGTTCCCATCGCCGCCGTGGAAACACAGGCACCGGAAGAAAGCAGGTAACAAAGGATCATGTCTGGTTGCTTCAGAGGCATGAAAAATAACCTCTGTGCCTAATTTCCTCCTCCTGCTCTAATTAATCGCGAATATTAATAATTAGATCCAGTGTATTTCTCTGGGGGATTCCTTTTAATTCACATCCTTTAGATCAGAGTGGCAACACACACACACACACACACACACACACACACACATATATATATATATGATTTAACATGTTTATGTCATTAAATTTTAAACGTTGCCTGCAAAGTTATAGAGCATGACTGACATCCCAAAATTGCTCAGCTAATATTTAGGTTATCGTCCATTTTAAAGTAAGGGGGAGCGACACACTTACTGAGATTGAAATGAATAATAATATTGAATTCCATCATCTGCAGGATCTTAATTACGCAGAAGATGACCTGGACAGTTAAGAGCGAGCGGTGAAGTCAGGGCTGATAAACTCTCTGGCAGTTCTCTAATCATCCTCCTCTCCTTGGGGAGAATGAGTGTCTCCGGATGGCGGGAATGAGGGAGTGGGTTGTCTGAATGAAACAGGTGGGCTGGTGTTCTCTGGCATATTTCCTCTAGAACATTTCTCCTTTCTGTTCTTCTCTTTCAACAAAGCTGTGCATTTGCAAATTGTGTGTTGTGTAGCCTTTACACATGTGTGTGTCTCTCTGCCTGTGTGTGTTTCTTTGATTCCTGTTTGTTCGGTGTTCCTGCTCTGTACTCTACTGATGTCTTGGTCTCATATGGATTGGATTACCATTAAATCTTTTACCATTAAGCAGTTGATAATCTGAGAGTGTAGGGTCCTGAATCCTGAGTCTAACAGCAAGCTGTTTTTTCATCATTTTTCATCATTTTAAAATAAATGTGTGTCCATCTAAATTTAGCACAATTTAATAAAAGACATTTGGATAATATTCAACAATATCGCATAATATTCAACTCAACTCAATCTTTATTGTCATTCAAAAGATGCATTAATTTTTTACATGGAAAAAGTTATCTTTGTACTCAGTCTAAATGCACGTGTTACAGGCTGATTGGCATCTTTGAATTGTCCAAAGTGTGTGAATGGCTGTGTGTGTGTGTGTGTGTGTGTGTGTGTGTGTGTGTGTGTGTGTGTGTGTGTGTGACTGTGTCCTGTGATAGACTAGCATCGAGTCCAGGTCGAACCCTGCCCTGTACCCCAAGACTCCTGGGGATAGGCTTCAGGCTCCCTGAAACCCAGTAAGATAAGTGGTATGGAGCATGGATAGATGGAAGAACTATGTTTAAAAAAATAATAAGAAAGAAAAAGAGGTAATGAAATATTATATGCAATATGTTTACGTGTTACTTCTAGTAGCATGACGTGTAATTATGTTACATGTAGTAACAGTACAGAATGGAAAGTGATGCATTAAAGTGCAGGTGAGACACATGTAACAGTAAAGTGCAGTGTGTAGACTTTCAATGGAGTAAATGAGTCCTTATGGAATCCTAATCCTAAGAGATTTGTGAGATGGACGTGTCCGTGTTAAGCAGGGTGATGGCCTGAGGGAAGAAGCTCCCTCAGTTCTAGCCATCAGACTGTGCCAGATTGCATCAAGCTGGACAGGCAGTTACCGGAGTGGGTGGAGTCGCTGATGATGCTTTTTTGCCTCCAGAGCATTGCTTATAAACACCAGCACTTGCATTTAAGGCAAAAAAAATGAAGATAGAAAATAAGGACTTAAGCCCAAAACATTTTTCTCAACTGCAATATAAAATCCGGATAGAGACAATTTAAAAATCATAAACAACAAAGACTAATATGATGTAATTAACGATGCAAAGGAGAAGCGTTCAAGCGTTTCAGTAAACATCTACTATGAGTCTAATAGTATATTACCAACATGCAGTAGGAATAGTCCTAGATGTAATTATCACATTAATCACTGCAAATGCACTTTCTATTCCACAGCTTATAAAATAGCACTTGATCCAGCACATCCTATTACTCTACACAAGCCATAGTTAACTATATCCAGCAGATGAAAGTGTAAAGCTTGAGTAAGCATGAATAAATGCTGTGCAGCCATGAAAAATAGGTAGATATAATGAGCAAAAATTAAAGGTCATGGTCCTGATGGTCACGAATCTGTAAAATATGTGTGGGGTGTTTTTTATATATATATATATATATTATATATATAAGACATCTATGTCTTATAAGTCTTTTATTTCACTAGATTTGAGTTTGTAAATTTTAAAAAAAGTCAGTGTTTTGTGTTAAGTCGATGTGAAAAAAAATGCCACAATTTAATGGATAAATTGGATAAACAGCTAAACTTTCACTCACTGGAATTAAATGTTGTTTATAATTTATAGTTATAATTGGTATTAATAATATATGTTATATTCGGTATTTATCATTTATAGTTTATTTACTTAAAATTTTGAAGCAATGAGGTGAAAATGTCCCTGATTAAGATGTTGCAAAGTCATGAGGGGAAAATCGTATGTTCTGTACGATTTGAGCGCACACAAACACATGACCTCTGGATTTCCTTTGAGCTCGGAGTCTGTAGTTGACAGTAATTGAATGTTTACTCGTCTCAGAAGCTGATTTTATTCTATAGAGTTAAAAATACTTGCTGTCTTTTTTACACTTCCATTTTTGTCGTTGTAATTACGACTTCCCGACTCGTAAATACGAGCTTCCCAAAAGGTTTTGAAAACAGAGGACTTAGTAAGATCCCCAGGCTCTTTAAATAATAAAAAAGCTGTGATGTGTACCACCAGCAACATAAAAACCAATCAGAAGACGTCTTTATCTGCCTCTCAGTCATGTTGCCAGATAAAGCAGAAAGCTCCGCCTCTTTAGAAGCCTGAGTCGTGTCAAAGACGCTCTATTAGAATGTGTGTGTCAATGCAATATATCAGTAATACACCCTTTTTTTTAAAAGAAAAAAAATTCTAAACTTTCATTATTAGGCTAAAGTGTTTTTGACTAAAATTTTGCCCTGACTAAATAAAGAAGTGTTGATTGTACACTCAGGCTTGAGGGCTTGTGAACTGAATGAATATGCTGTGCAGCTGTGTAGCAGGCTGATGAATAAGAAATGAAAAGAAGTGAAGTGAAATATTCTTTACATGCTCCGGAGGCATTCTTTACAAGCTAAGTTTTGCTGACATCAACATCTTACCCTGTTTAAGGCATCCTCTAGAGATCCTCTGGAGATTCTACGGCTATAAAAGTCACTGGTACAACACTCAAGGCGCACATCCTTTCTATTCCCAAACGGCCTCCTAGTTCAGCCAGTGTTCCATCTTTGCGTCTTAAAGACATTCTTTCGAAATGGCCTTTAAATTACTTCTAAATTACTCCATCATTAAGTGCACATATTGTCTGCATTCGCACCGGGAGCGTTGTTAATTAGTTAATGAGGAGCTAGAGGCAGGCTAGCTGCACTGCAGGTCTGGCGTAGCGATGCTGTTTTGGGGTGAGGGGAACATGGAGAGCTTGGGAAGTGCACTTCGGAGAGGTAATTAGAGTGGAAAGTGTGCTCAGGGGCTGGAGGGGATGGGAGGTAGCTCACTTGGTGACAGAAGGAGCATGAACGCAGTTAGAGAGTTACTACAGCAGTAACAGGAATAATAACAGAGGTGCTGCAGGGAGAGCCATGCAAGCCACTGATCCGTGTTGCAAGAACGCTTGCTCAGACATCACACCATGTGTGCTTTAGCATAACCGTTAATGTCTTCTGGGTGTCAGCCAAGAGCAGGTCTGCAAAACTGTCAGTGTGTGTGTGGTGTGTGTGAGAAAGTGCTGAACATTCAGGAGAGTACATTTACAGAGATACAAATACAGCTCTGGTGTTTTCCAGGCCATTTGTCTGGAGTCTGTAAAACCTCCTAAAAATGATAAATCCAGCTCTTAGCAATGGGAAGTATCCTTCCTCTCCATGGAAATGAGACGAAAAGGGCTCTTACTAGAGCTTATTTCCTTGTATTCTTCCAGTCTTTGAGTGATGGAACAGTTTACCCTGAGCTCTCAGAGCTCCACCGGAGGGAACAGAGTCACTGCTGAAGTGGGTTTATGCTGGATTTTTTTTTTTTGAGAGAGAGAGACACTCAGAAGGACTCTTGGGTGCCTTATTTTTTTTACATAAAACCTATGATAGTATTCTCAGAGCACATCTTGAATGCTAAGACCTTCTCTTCTCATAAATCCTTATTCTATAGCATGATGTACATTTATGGCCTGCTTCATCTCACTTTTCAGCTGGACGGGGTCACAAGTCTATAGTCGGTTAGATTTCCTACAGTTGCTTCTGCTATGGGATGCTGCATGCTTTTATTGTTATTTTTTATCTTTTACATTTTCTTTTGTTTGTGAAGTTTTAAATTGGTTACAGTTGGTGTTGATAAGAGATATGGGATTCTACATTATACTACTATAATAATAATAATAATAATAATAATAATAATAATAACAATAATAATAATAATATCAACAACAACAACAACAACAAAACAACAACAATAATAATAATAATAATTATAATAATAATTATTAAATAATAATAATAATAATAATAATAATAATTATTATTATTATTATTATTATTATTATTATTATTATTATTATTATTATGAAAATATGATACATATTCCTTATAAAAATTCTTTATAAACATACATTCCTTACAAATTACACTGTTGTGCTGTTTATTTTTTGTTTTTATTGTGTCACTGGTTCTGTCTCCACCCCTCTTCTATCATTGGTCAGTTACCCGGTTATACTCATCTGTTCTGTATTAAGCATTTCATTCGTTCATCTGTTTATTCCTGTTGTTCTATTCCTCGGTGCCCAGATTTATCATGCATTTTTGTATCATTTTATTCAGAGCCTTGATCCTGCACGCATTGTTTCTACTCGTGCTTCCTGGTTTTAATCTTCGCTTATTTTCCTGTATAAGTATAGGGATCTTTGTAGTTTTTTAATGCTGCTTGTCTGTGCAACTGACCTCACTATGAACTTTGACAATGATTTTGGATTGCCCCTCGATGTACACCGTGCCTTCTGTAAACCCCCTGTATGTGAGGTGAGGGGAGAGATGAAATGGGTTTTTGTGCGAAATCTTAGTCTTCAGTCTTCAGGCTAACGTATCTAGCTGTACGTATTAACTTGAGTTATAAAGGGGGGAATAACTGTGATAACAGGAATGAACTTCTTTCACTGATGTGCCACAGCATTAAATATAAAGTGCATACACTATAAACTATAAACTGATCGAAAATACCACCGGCCTTCTTGCATTTTTGTTTCCGTCTCTAAGAGATAAGCGGAAGTACCTTAAAATGGAAGGCAGTCTCCGGATCCTGGAGGATTTTTAAGGTTTAAAGTAGAACTTGAGCCAGTGTTTTATTAGCTGTATGATAAGTGAGCACCAAAGGAATTCTCTCAGTCTCTGTCTCTGGGTTGTTTATTGCTCAGAGCTCTCAGAAGAAGTACCATTTGGCCATGGCGTTATCTATTACTTCCTTAGGAAATCACCCATATCCTTGCTACACTGCCGTTTTGCCAGCATCGACTTATCAGGCATTTTTCAATCAGTATAAACAAATGAATTATTTTATTGCTGCAAGTCTGATATAAAATGAGTCAAGTCTCTGCTGGCTTTGAAGATAACACCTTCTAATTTTGGATGCTTATGAACAAACACTTGGGGAAACTCAGAGAGCAGAATTGGGCATTTATTTTGAAGACATTTATGTGAAAAAGATTTCATATGAGCTTCATATTAATCCCAACTGTGGAGTGTGATATGACAAAGACATTCAGTGCGGAACATGGAAACAGCAAAACATGCGCATTCAGTTTCTT
>JAUCMX010000001.1:8129116-8191616 GCA_033459395.1 Hemibagrus guttatus
TGCTTTTATAGAAAATTAATCAAGAATTCAACTGGGTATAAAAATAAGATTATATACAGAACATGCTCTCAATAAACATTTCCTATAAGAAGCATTATTTAGCAAAATAAATAAATAAAAATAAAGTGTACACACTTCTGTGGCACATATACGGTAAAAGAAAGAAAGAAAGAAAGAAAACAGATTTTGCCTACAGTGTAAATGTAGCCTGAGATGTCACAATTATTTTCTTTTGTCCATAGCCATTACCTCAGGTAAAATATAAAGAAACAAATGACCAGAGTGTTGCGTCAATGCAAAGCAGCCTTGCACACGGAGCAGAAATGATTCATCGATTTTCCCGCTGAAGTGTTTTTCAGACATCAGCATATTTTCTTGGTCATTTGCGAGAACACAGAGTGCACAGCACACACTGATGACATTTAGCCTCAGGTAAAGAGGGTGATCAATAGATATACATTAAAACCCCAATTAGGTGCAGCAGGAGCTGACATATATGTGTATAGAGAGTGCAGAGAACATTGAACAAGAACTGAGGAACAGGACTGCTTACATTCTCATATGTTTACACTGAGTGTGTGGTTTTATATATTAATGTGTTACGTTGTAAATTCAATTCAATTGTATTTGTATGCAAGATTTACAGGAATATAAAAATTCAGAATGAAAAAAGCCAGAGGTTAAGGTGTTAAGGAAAAACTCCCTGAGACGATATGAGAAAGAGAGGAACCTTGAGAGGAACCAGACTATAAAGTTAACCCATCCTCATCTTCCTTCCCAGAACTGTACACTATATAATCAAGTGCCAACTTGTGCAATCAGGAGCATTTGAGCAAATAGTATGAGCACCAGCATAATTTCTGAATTCATTTACTTTTAACACAAATTCCTTGCTGCCAAAGCCATGAAATGTTGAATGAAGGAGACCCGACCACAGCAAGTAAAGAAAGCTTCCTCTATGGTTTCACAGTGCTACCATCCACAGCAGTCCCATATATCTCCAGGATGTCCATGTGGGGTCATCCTCAGCAGCAGCAAGCAGCCTCCATGTGAGCAGCAGCAAGCAGCCTCCAGAAGTAGGGCATCAGGATGGATCAGGCGCATCCGGAGATCAGAAGCAGAAATGTTTGTATCTGAAAAGTAGCACATGTAGCTTCACAGAGAGAGAGATGAAAAAATGTGAAGGAATTGTGTATTCAGACATGAAATGCTGCTTAGAGTTGCAGAGATGAGATTTTCTACTCTCTGAGAGCATCTTTACTGCACTGTGCTTGACATTTGAGCAATACTGAACATGATATGGTGTTCGAGAAGAGCCTAGTCTCTAGTTTCATTAATCTATGAAGACTCAATGAGCAAACATCACACAGCTCTTGAGCACCATGTCTTGTTAGAAAATAATGGCGTGTTACTGAGATACCAGTGCATCTGACTGATTCTGATCTCTGGACCTGCTATTATTAATTTGTGTATAAATTGTCGATTGCACTTGAGGTGTGCTGCACTCTTTGCAGTCGATTACAGCCTTTTGCAGTGTTTATCACTCCTGACTGGCGAGGAAATTAGTCTGGAGAAGTTGCTCGGGATTTTTTTTTAATGATGTCTGAATGAAGTAGATGGAAACTGTTCATACTTCATGAGTGGTATGGCGATAAATGCGATAAATTACATAGCATTAAATGTTTAATTATACAGTAAGTTATATTGCAGTTATATTGCAATAAATTATATATTTTAGTATTTCGTTTCTGTAAGCCACATTAGGGTTTGTTTAACAGAATGGCTACTAATTGCTTTGTAAATATAGTAATATCTTTTCATCCACATGAACAAAAGCTTTTGAAACTAGATCTATTATTTGTATTTATTTACATATTTTAATCATTAATGCACAAAAATCCTTAAATAATATAATAAATTATAATGTAAATTATACTAATCTAGCCATGGGGTCACAGTCCAGTGACTTCTGTGCCGGTCCCAAGCCCAGATAAATAGAGAGGGTTGCGTCAGGAAGGGCATCCGGCGTAAAACATTGCCAAATTTAACCATGCAAATCGTCAGTACGAATTTCATACCGGATCGGTCGAGGCCCAGGTTAATAACGACCGCAATTGGGCTACTGTTGGTTGAAGAAGTAGAGGAGGGAGGAGAGTGCACAGACAGAGAGAAGTGAAAGAGTGTAAGACTGAGAATAGGAACTCTGAATGTTGGTACTATGACAGGGAAAGGTAGAGAGCTGGCTGATATGATGGAGAGAAGGAAGGTGGATATACTGTGTGTACAGGAGACCAGGTGGAAGGGGAGCAAGGCTCGTAGTATAGGAGCAGGATTCAAGCTGTTTTATTATGGTGTGGATAGTAAGAGAAATGGTGTAGGTGTGGTCCTGAAGGAGGAGTTTGTGAGGAATGTCCTGGAGGTGAAGAGAGTGTCAGACAGGGTGATGAGTCTGAAGTTAGAGATTGAAGGGGTGATGTTGAATGTTGTTAGTGGTTATGCCCCACAGGTAGGTTGTGAGTTAGAGGAGAAAGAGAGATTCTGGAGTGAATTAGATGAGGTGATGGAGAGTATTCCCACGGGTGAGAGAGTGGTGGTAGGAGCGGATTTTAATGGACATGTTGGTGAGGGGAACACAGGGGATGAGGAGGTGATGGGCAAGTTTAGAGTTAAGAAAAGGAACCTTGAAGGAAAGATGGTAGTGGACTTTGCTAAGAAGATGGACATGGCTGTGGTTAAAACCTATTTTCAGAAGAGGGAGGAGCATAGAGTGACTTACAAGAGTGGAGGTAGGAGCACAAATGTAGACTACATCCTATGTAGAAGAGGCAATCTGAAAGAGATTAGTGACTGTAAAGTGGTAGTGGGAGAGAGTGTAGCCAGACAGCATAGGGTGGTGGTGTGTAGGATGACTTTGATGGTCTGTAAGATGAAGAGGACAAAGACAGAGATAGAGAAGAAAACCAAGTGGTGGAAGCTGAAAAAGGAGGAATGTTGTGAGGAATTTAGACAGAAGTTGAGGCAGGCTCTGGGTGGTCAGGTATTGCTGCCAGATGACTGGGAAACTACAGCAGAAGTGATCAGGGAGACAGGGAGAAAGGTGCTGGGTGTGTCATCTGGAAGGAGGAAAGAAGATAAGGAGACTTGGTGGTGGAATGAGGAAGTTCAGGATAGTATCCAGAGGAAGAGGTTAGCCAAGAAGAAGTGGGACATGGACAGGACTGAAGAGAATAGTCAGGAATACAAGGAGTTACAGCGCAGAGTGAAGAGGGAGGTGTCTAAGGCCAAGCAGAAGGCATATGGAGAGTTGTACACTAGGTTAGACACTAGAGAAGGAGAGAAGGACTTGTACAGGTTAGCTAGGCAGAGGGCTCAAGATGGGAAGGTTGTGCAGCAAGTCAGAGTTATTAAGCATAGAGATTGAAGGGTGCTCACAAGTGAGGAGAGTGTACAGAGGAGATGGAAGGAGTACTTTGAGGAGCTGATGAATGAGGAAAATGAGAGGGAAAAAAGAGTAGAAGGGGTGAACTCTGTGGAACAGAAAGTAGATCAGATTAGAAAGGATGAAGTCAGGAAGGCTTTGAAGAGGATGAAAAGTGGGAAGGCAGTTGGTCCTGACGACATCCCGGTGGAGGTCTGGAAGTGTGTGGGAGAGGCAGCAGTGGAATTTTTAACTAGTTTGTTTAACAGGGTTTTAGAGAGTGAGAGGATGCCTGAGGAATGGAGAAGAAGTGTATCAGTGCCGATCTTTAAGAATAAGGGTGACGTGCAGTGTTGCAGCAACTATAGGGGGATTAAGTTGATGAGCCATACAATGAAGCTATGGGAAAGAGTAGTGGAAGCTAGGTTAAGGAAGGTAGTGGAAATTTGTGAGCAGCAGTATGGCTTCATGCCCAGAAAGAGCACAACTGATGCAATTTTTGCTCTGAGAATTTTGATGGAGAAGTATAGGGATGGTCAGAGGGAGTTGCACTGTGTGTTTGTAGACTTGGAGAAAGCGTATGACAGGGTGCCAAGAGAAGAGCTGTGGTACTGTATGAGGAAGTCAGGAGTAGCAGAGAAGTATGTCAGAGTGGTGCAGGACATGTATGAGAGGAGCAGGACAGTGGTGAGGTGTGCTGTAGGTCAGACAGAGGAGTTCAAAGTGGAGGTGGGACTGCATCAGGGATCGGCTCTGAGCCCCTTCCTGTTTGCTATGGTGATGGACCAGTTGTCAGAGGAGGTCAGACAGGAGTCTCCTTTGACAATGTGATCTGTAGTGAGAGCAGGGAGCAGGTGGAGGAAAACCTGGAGAGGTGGAGGTTTGCGCTGGAGAGAAGAGGAATGAAAGTCAGTCGTAGTAAGACTGAGTACATGTGTGTGAATGAAAGGGAGGGAAGTGGAACAGTAAGATTACAGGGTGCAGAGGTGAAGAAGGTACAGGAGTTTAAGTACTTGGGGTCAACAGTCCAAAGTAATGGAGAGTGTGGGAAAGAGGTGAAGAAGCGAGTGCAGGCAGGTTGGAATGGGTGGAGAAAGGTGTGGGGAGTTCTGTGTGATAGGAAAATATCATCGAGAATCAAGGGGAAGGTGTACAGTGGTGAGACCGGCCATGCTGTATGGTTTAGAGACAGTGTCACTGAGGAAGAGACAGGAGTCAGAGCTAGAGGTAGCAGAGCTGAAGATGTTGAGGTTCTCTTTGGGAGTGACAAGGTTGGACAGGATTAGGAATGAGTACATCAGAGGGACAGCTCATGTTGGACGCTTGGGGGACAAAGTTAGGGAGGCCAGATTAAGATGGTTTGGACATGTTCAGAGGAGGGAGAGTGAGTATATTGGTAGGAGAATGTTGGACATGGAGCTGCCAGGCAGGAGGCAAAGAGGAAGGCCAAAGAGGAGGTAAATGAGGATATGAAGCTAGTGGGTGCAAGTGTTGAGGATGCAGAAGATAGGGATAGGTGGAGAGAGATGATTCGCTGTGGCGACCCCTTAAGGGAAAAGCCGAAAGAAGAAGAATGTAAATTATACTACAGCTAGTTCCAGTCTGCTAATTTGATTGGTTGAGCTCTGATCCAACAGCGGTTTGCTGTGTACCACTTCACTCGTCCACGTTGTCAACGTAAAATTGGAAACCTTACACCAACATAAAATTTCCACTTCCTAGTTTGAAATGAATTAGTACATTAGTGTCATCATCAGTAGACATGGCAAATTATATTTTTAGTAATACAGCATTTGAACAAATTCAAAAACAAAATCAGATCAGGATGAAAAGGAAGAAGTTAATTGCACCAGATGCACCTTTAACATGAATGCTAGCCGGATTGCTCTAAGTGTGGCTTCTTTTTTGATCAGTTTTCTTAGGTGGAGCAAAAATATTCAATACATTTGCCCATATTTTGTCAAAAATGTGTTAATTGATATTAATTTCTTTTTTATGAACTTTATGAACTTTAGAGTTTATCACATCTTCGCCCAATATTCAGTATAACTGCACTCCTGCTTATACGATCAGAATCAGGTTTATTGGCCAAATGTTTTTTTTACACACACAAGGAATTTGCTTCCAGGGTACAAGGAGTTTGGTGACCCTCAAAAGTACAGATGTAAAATAAGTACACTATATATTTAATTAATACAGAAAAAAATGCCCACAATATACAGATTATGAGTCAGGTTATAGATGTACAGTGCATCCGGAAAGTATTCACAGCTTTTTCCACACTTTGTTATGTTACAGCCTTATTCCAAAATGGATTAAATTCATTATTTTCCTCAAAATTCTACAAACAATACCCCATAATGACAATGTGAAAGAAGTTTGTTTGAAATCTTTGCAAATGTATTAAAAATAAAAAATGAAAAAAATCACATGCACATAAGTATTCACAGCCTTTGCCATGACACTCAAAATTGAGCTCAGGTGCATCTTGTTTCCACTGATCATCCTTGAGATGTTTCTACAACTTGATTGGAGTCCACCTGTGGTCAATTCAGTTGATTGGACATGATTTGGAAAGGCACACACGTGTCTATATAAGGTCCCACAGTTAAATCAGTGCATGTCAAAAGCACAAACCAAGCCATGAAGTCCAAGGAACTGTCTATAGGAAACTTCTGGGAAAGTGTACAGAAAAATTTCTGCAGCATTGAAGGTCCCAATGAGCACAGTGGCCTTCATCATCCGTAAATGGAAGCAGTTTGGAATCACCAGGACTCTTCCTAGAGCGGGCCGCCCGGCCAAACTGAGCGATTGGGGGAGAAGGGCCTTAGTCAGGGAGGTGACCAAGAACTCGATGGTCACTCTGAAAGAGCTCCAGTGTTTCTCTGTCGAGAGAGGAGAACCTTCCAGAAGGACAACCATCTCTGCAGCACTCCACCAATCAGGCCTGTATGGTAGAGTGGACAGACGGAAGCCACTCCTCAGTAAAAGGCACATGACTGCCCACCTGGAGTTTGCCAAAAGGCACCTGAAGGACTCTCAGACCATGAGAAACAAAATTCTCTGGTCTGAGGAAACAAAGATTGAACTCTTTGGCCTGAATGGCAAGCATCATGTCTGGAAACATGGCACCGCTCATCACCTGGCCAATACCATCCCTACAGTGAAGCATGGCGGTGGCAGCATCATGCTGTGGGGATGTTTTTCAGCAAAGATTTCAAACAAATTACTTTCATGTTGTCATTATGGGGCATTATTTGTAGAATTTTAAGGAAAATAATGAATTTAATCCATTTTGGAATAAGGCTGGGATATAACAAAATGTGGAAAAAATGAAGCGCTGTGAATACTTTCCGGATGCACTGTATATAAAGGGAGATGTGTGTAACATATAGAGATGAAGTGGTGAGTGATTGCTCTTACAGTACAGATATTACTTAATCATGACCACATGCTACTTGTACCTAATATTATAAGTGTAATAAATCATGAAAAAAATATTTTTATGTTTACTAACATGGGCACAGTGGATTAGTGGTTTGTTTGGCTCGCATCTCTAGGGTTGGGGATTTGATTCCCACCCCCACCATGTGTGTGTGTGTGTGTTTGTGTGTGTGTGTGTGTGTGTGTGTGTGTGTATGCTTTGAGGGTTTCCTCCTGGGTACTCCATTTTCCTCCCACTGTTCAGACCTCTAGGCTGATTGGCATCTCTTAATTGTTTGCAGTGTGTGAATGGGTTAGCATTCCATCTAGGATATCCATCACCTTGTACCCCGAATCCCCTGGGATAGGCTCCAAGTTTCCTGCAACCCTGTGTAGGATAAGCGCTAGAGAAAACGGATGGATGTTTGTCACTAATGACATTCCGTACAGAATGAAAAACTGAAAGAAAGAAAAAAAAATACATATAGCTATTCAGATGAAATCATTTTGCTCATCCATGTCTGAAAGTCTACTTCTGCTTTTGTTTTTCAATGTTTAAGTCAAATAAAAAAAAAAGCTTGACAATATTATGTTATTATAATATTATTATAATGTTATTACAAGGTTTCTTTCATTATGCTGACATGCTATTTGTGTACCTTAAAATGAAACAATGTTCAATGATCCTGTACAAAAAAGACAACGTAATTTATGCAGGAATGAAATTTCTCCATTGTGAACTCATACTGTCTGGCTCTGAAGTACACTTGTGTTTTGAGTTGCTGTAATTTTAGTGTGTTTTCTTGTTATTGTACTCGGAGGTGCTCAGAGAGCCCGTGGCAGCACTTTATCCGTCTGCACGCCATGTGGAGCGTTAGCGCTGCGGGGGGTGGATGGGCAATATCTGATAAATATTTTGTGGCTCGCAGGAGTGTGTTGGCCTACATACACTTTCTCTCCTGCTTCTCTAACGGATGCCAATTACTGTGAGAAACATGAGAGACGCGTTCTGAAAACACGAGCATGGATGTGCTGCGCCGAGTTGAAAAAAAAAATAACCTCAGTCTGCTTTTATCTCCCTTGCCTTATTAATTATGCATGGCCCAGTGGTCTACAGCCGGGATCTTGTAAATGAGTGCATGTTGTGCACACACACTCTCACACACTCAGATTCTAGTTGCATTCTCATTCCGAGAACGTCTCTAATAGCTCTATAACGAGTTCTCGCTAAATGACCATTACACACTGCAGACCGCAGTCTGTGACGATCGCCACCCCGCTGCCCAGAGTTCACACACACTTCAACATGCACTTTTTCTTTCCGCTTTTATCCTATGCCTCAGGTGCCTCAATAACCCTACATTGTTCACAATTAACCCATTCAACCCTACTGGTTACTGGTCACTTTGCCTTGGAACAGCGAAAGAGTTAATGTGGTATTTGCTTAATGAAGAAACACACTACAGATAAAATTGCATGCCGTCTCGACTTCCTGTCAACAGGTTTATTTGGGTGGTGTAGAGAGTCACATGACCAGAGCCTCTTATTTTAAGCATATTTTCTTTATAAAAGGCAGTAAAATAAATGTATGTAACTAAATGTATGTAGCTAACGTTTTTAAAAGTATTTTCCTATAATAGCACACCCTGATATATTACTATCATGCTTTACCCTTTATCCAATCAAAGTTACAGTACATTTATGTTGTGAAACCTTCATGAAAAAGGCTTCTGTTGTTTGTATGCAATGTTTTAACGACTCTCCTGTGCTGGAAAACTTTCACAGCTTTACTTTGTGACTGCTGCAAAGTTCTAACACTGGAGACTCCTTCCATAAATGTAACATGATTGGCTACTGCACATATTTCACACATCTTAATCTGTTTATGTGAAGCCTTATAAATCCATATGAAAGCCATTACTATGGAAAGGATAACAAATTTGACAGCGCTTTAATATAAAGCTGTTACTGCAGTCAGAGCTGCTGGTGTAGAAGATGAATTCAATTCAATTCAATTTTATTTGTATAGCACTTTTAACAAAGAGCATTGTCTCAAAGCAGCTTTACAGAACATAAGAAACAACAAACAGTCTTAGATGTTAGAGACAAAATTATCCCTAGGGAGCAAGCCCGAGGCGACTGAATCAACACCTTCTAACCAATCAGAATCAAGGAGTCAAGAACGCTGCAGTATTATACATACTGTGTCACTACTATATTTACATTTGACAGACACTCTTACCTAGAGCAACCTACATTTTTTATACAACTGAGCAATTGAGGGTTAAGGGCCTTGCTCAAGTGCCCAGCAAGGGCAGCTTGGTGGACGTGTGATTTGAACTCAGAACCTTCTGATCAGTAGACCAACAGTTTAACAACTTAGCTACCACAGTAGACACAATTGTGACCATTGAGTCAAAGTGCTATTTAATTTCCTAAAGTCTGATTCTTGACATTTAGGACAGTGTAGACTTAAAAGATCAAAATGCATTTTGTGTATCTCTTGTTCTCCCATATTCCTGGCTCTAACCATTTGGACCTAATTTTCCAAAGTGGGATCAGGAATAACATTCTATAAATAAACCTTTTTTTTTTCTTTTTGCTATTTATGTCCAAAAAAATGTGTTCTGGGGGATATGTTGAATTCAGGCTCTCAATATTTCACATTTTAATGCGAAGAAAAGATTTTATTAAACTTCTTTTTTTAATGTATGGAGCCTTATTTTTTTCCTTATTGCCTTCTGCACAGGTCTCAAAAGTTAGTCTTTGCTAACTTTGCACATTTTCTCTTCCACCACCTCCTACCTCCCTCCCTCGCTCTTTCACTCTCTCTTTGTGTATCTGTGTTTGTGTGTGTATGTGTGTGTGTGTGTGTGTGTTTCCTCCCTCTCTCTTTTCCTCTGCCTTGCTCTCTCCTGCTCTATTGCTCTAATTGAAGAGGCATGTGCTCCACGCCCCTCTCATGGGCCTCAGTCATTGGCTGGAGGGGAAACATCCGAGGACGAGCCCCTACCAGGTGGCGTCTTTTTGGGAAGCCCGCGGTCTGACCTCCCTCTCTGGGCCGATTCTGGCACCTGCTTTTCCTTTCCTCTCTTCTTCTCTCTCGTCTCCTTTTTTTTCATCTCATTAATTCACTCAGTCTTTCCAAACTTTGCTTTTTACTTTCTCCCTGTTCCTTTTTCCAGCCTTCAGATCCATGCCTCATGTTTTCTGCTTTCATCTTGTCCCGCTCCTTCATGTCCTTCCCTCTCGATCCTATACTTATCTGTGCTTGAAGTTGCTTCGGAGGAAAAGAAAATGAGACATTCACTATATAACACAGCCAGGCTGATAAACTTCAAATGCCATCCAGTAACACTGAAAGAACTGTATTGATATTCATCGGGCTGAAATTTTCCGAAGATTGCCTGAAATTAAATGGGTCATCCATTTTCTTTATGGAAGCACTTTCTGGAGCTTAATTGTAATTTTAATCATGCACGATTAAAATCATGTGGGTGCGTTAGAGCAAGAGACCATGAGTGTGTGTGCATATAAGAGATAAAATTTGTGGGACTGATTGATTTCTGTAATGTATTTTCTTATTCCTGAAGGAATAGACAATGAACACAAAATCAATAAGGGCTGAGAAACACCATTTGCATGGATAGCCACTTCAGATCACACCTCCAAATTCAATAAGTCTCAGTGACACATTATTGCAATTATCTAAACGATTCAGCATGAATAGCCACCAGCCCAGAGGGGTGTGTGTGTGTGTGTGCGTGCCTTTTTGCTTTTGTGAGGTGTTAGGACCAAAACTGACTAAATGTCCTCACAATGATGGGGTAAAATGTCCCCACAAACCTCTGGTCCTTACACCATATCATGTTTTTTCCAGAATAATGTAGCTTTATTTAAAAAACATTTTTATTTTGGTTAAGCTTTAGACAATGCTTTATGTGGCTTGAGTAATAATTATGTCAATGGAACATCCTCACAAAAGCAGTAGGTTAGAAAAGAATTTTAGGATTCTTTACCCACATACAGTAGGTGTGGATTAGGATAATCCCACCCACTTCCATGACTTTTTTTTTAGGATCTTGTGATGTAGGAAGTGGGAAGTAACAACGAACCTCACGTTTATTAACATAGTGGATGTGGCAGTGCTTCCATTTGCAACTTTCTTTCATTCACATTCTGTAAAGATTTAGAGACAGGGAAGATGTTGTTTTTAGTTATTCATTGGTTTATATTTCTTGAATTACAGACTTAGAAAAGGGTCTATGGGAGCGGGAAGGACTGGTCAAGTTTTCTAAGGGAGTGGGTGGGGTTGATAAGGGGTATCTATGGGGTGGGATTGGCCATGGTCAGGAGTGTCTATAGGGTGGGATGGGTGAGGGCGTCTATTGATTGATAAGGAATGTCTTTTGGGTGGGATTTATCAGGACTGTCTATTTGGTGGGATTGGTCAGTATTGTCTTTGGTTTGGGATTTGTCAGGAGTGTCTATTGAGTTGGGATTGGTCTGGAGTGTCTATTGGGTGGGATTGGTCAGGATTGTCTTTGGTTTGGGATTGGTCAAGAGTGTCTATTGAGTTAGGATTGGTCAGGAGTGTCTACCGGGTGGGATTGGTCAGCAGTGTCTGTTGGATGGGACTGGTCATTGGTCAGGTGTGTCTATTGAATGGGATTGGTCAGGAATGACTAAGGAGTGGGATTGGTCAGGAATGTCTTTGGGGTGGGATTGGTTAGGGGTGTCTACTGGGATTGGTCAGGATTGTCTTTGGGGAGGGATTGGTCAGGAGTGTGTATTGGGTGGGATTGATCATGAGTGTCTACTCTGTGGGATTGGTTAGGAATGTCTGTTGGGTGGGATTGGTCAGGAGTGTCTACTCTGTGGGATTGGTTAGGAATGTCTGTTGGGTGGGATTGGTCAGGAGTGTCTACTCTGTGGGATTGGTTAGGAATGCCTGTTGGGTGGGATTGGTCAGGAGTGTCTATGAGGTGCGATCGGTCAAGTGTGTCTATTGAATGGGATCGGTCAGGAGTGTCTACTGGGTGGAATTGGTCAGGAGCGTCTCCTGGTTGGAATTGGTCAGGAGTCTCTACTGGGTTGAGATTAGTCAGGAATGTCTATTGAATGGGAACTATGTTGTGGGATTGGTCAGGAGTATATGTTGGGTGGGATTGGTCAGAAGAGTCTATGGGCTAGGATTGTTCTACAGGAACAGGGATCAGTGCATAAGAGTGTGTATGGGAATAGGTCAAGAGTGTCTTAAGCAAAGGGCATAATTGGTCAAGAATGATCTTAAGAGTGGGTAGATTTTGTCGAGAGTGTCTGATGGAGATTGACGGGATTGGTCGAGATTTTCTTTAAAAATGGGTTCTTTAAAAATGATTGGTCAAGAGTTTCTAAAAGACTGTATGGGATTTGTCAAGAGTTTCTTAAAGTGCATACAGGATTGGTCAAAAGAATCTCCGGGACTGGGCAGGATTGGTCAAGAATATCTGTGGGGATGGATGGGTTGGTAAAAAGTGTATACGGGATTGGACAGTATTGCTCAAGCATCTGTAGGAGTGGGTGGATTTGAGCAGAATTACTTTGGGAGCAACCAAAGGGGATTAAAAAAACAACCTGGTTCTCACCTCTAGCTGGGACTGTAGGATGTATTGAATGTAATGAGACACACATTCAAGTGTCAGGATGGGTGCAAAGTGTCACTTTGTCAATGTTGCATCTGTGAGGTAGTGCCAGTAGTATGTAGGTGAAATATATATGTAAGTTCCTCTGCTCAGATATTCTGTTCACTCCTGTCACTCCTGTTAATCAGTATTTGGAGAAATACTGCCCTGTTTTTTTTTGTGAAAAACAGAGTTTTGACTAGAAAAGTATGTGGGTAGATGCATGCATATTAAGAGACGTGACTCTAAATTTATAACAGGCTTGGTCTGTGTTGTACTCAAATGTTCAGACTAAAACAGTTTCCTCAAATACGTAAAATAAACATGGAGAATGATCAGAATAAGCTGAATTTATAAGTACTTTACGTGAGTAGTAGAACTGCAAAGCTTCACCTAGTTAAGGTAGGTAAGATTTCAGTTGTGTTGTCAGTGTTGCACTGAAACGGCGCAGTATCCACAAGCCACTTGCCCAAAACATGCTCACTACATGTACCTATCACATGACCATGAATACCTGAATCACATTGTTGTCTAATAAGGATAGATGTAAAGGTCATATATTGCCTAGCACATGTTGTGTGTCTTTACTCATTGTCTTTCTATTTGGATAGTGTTCATGTTTCTTGTTCATGGTTCATAGTTTTTAAGTTGATTATTTCAGTGTAAATACACATATTCCTCCAACTGTATTTACCTCCCATCTCCACAACCCTGAACTCTGTGGGAATTGTGGTTTATGTATTCAACAAAATGCACTTCAAACTCTGAAATTTAAGAGAGACTACGGTAATCCAGCCATTTCAATTCAATCCCATTGTGAATTCTCAATCTTGACAAGGAAGTGTTGCAGTCGTTTATCTTCTCCTGTAGATGTGAAAGTAGTTCAGGCTTTTCTTTTCTGGATAAGATTAGTATTCTACACCAACTCATTCCTTTATCAGCTTCGCACGGTGGCTTGGTGGTTAGCACGTTTGCCTCACACCTCCATGATTGGGGGTTCGATTCACACCTCTGCCATGTGTGTGTGGAGTTTGCATGTTCTCCCCGTGCCTCGGGGGTTTCCTCCCCCAATCCAAAGACATGCATTGTAGGTTGATTGGCCTCTCTAAATTGTCCGTAGTGTGTGATTGCGTGAGAGAATGAGAGTGTGTGTGTGTGTGCCCTGTGATGGGTTGGCACTCCGTCCAGGGTGTATCCTGCCTTGATGCCCAATGAAGCCTGAGATAGGCACAGGCTCCCTGTGACCCGAGAATAGATTGGATAAGCGGTAGACAATGAATGAATGAATGAATAATATAATATGATATATGCCACAGTGCTGTTGTGTCGGAGGAGGATGCAAGTGCAGATGTGCAATACACAATTACGTACTCTAAAAAACAAGAACACACAAGAAATATTAAGTGAATACAACAGATGCAAGACACAGCCTGCTACAAATGACAGAACTTAGCTACCACTAGTAGCGTCTGCCATAGGCTGAACTGGAGAGGTCATCTGATTGGGCTTTGGTATGATTCCCGCTGCAGAACCACTGCCTGTGTTTAACAGACTAGGCCTGGCCAACACACTCATTGTAACTCCATTGAAAATCTTGATGGATTTTCTATAAGTGCAGCTTTTATAGTGTTTCCAGCTAGAATTCGAATCACAGGTTTATATTAAAGCATTTGTTCTGTTATTATTTCTTTAGTAACAGCTTACGAATGGATTTGTATGGAGGATAAACCTGTTATTAAGAAAGCATTGATTTGTTTCAAGCTTTTTTTCAGGAGATGTTTATTTAGCATTTTTGGAAGGAGTCTCCAGTGCAACTGTCTAGAGTAGAGCTGAAACTTTTCTGACAAAGGACAGAAAAGAGAGGGGGGAGGGAACGAGTGTTTATAGCTGTCATAAAGTGAGAACAGCAACTATCTTGTTTGTGGATGTTCTAAAACATGTAATGAAACAGATAAAAGCAGGCCATAAAGTTTTTTTTTTCTTTATTACTACAGCAATTTAACAAAAGCTAGCAATTATCTGTTTATAACATAACATAAAATAACATAACATGCTATTAGGGGCACAATAGCTTAATGGTTAGCCTATTTGTCCTGTGCCTCCAGGGTTGGGGGTTTGATTCACGCCTCTTGCTTTGGGTGTTGCCTCCAGAGTCCTCCAGTTTCCTTCCTTAGTCCATGTGTTGTAGGCTGATTGGCATCTCTAAATCATGTGCAGTTGTGCCCTGTGACGGGTTGGCACTCAGGGAGCCCAGGGAGTTGGGATAAGCTCCAGGTTTTCTGCAACCCTGTGTAAGATAAGAAAAAAATGGAAGGAAGGATGGAAAATATAATCTAATATCTGTATTGAAAACCCTTTTTTTTGCATTCTGTGAGAAAGACCTGTGATTGTACCATAGCTTCTTTGCAGCATCTGAATTTGATATGCCTGGATTTGATTGCTCTATGCATATATAACATTTGTAATGTACTGCCATACCTCAATTGTAGGAGGTGTGAAGTGTACAGTTCACAGATTTTGAGTGGGGATACTGACTGTAAACATGATTCATACAACACAAAAGTCAATTCTATTTAGAGATTAGATATTATAGTGGCCTATCTACATATATATATATATATATATATATATGCTCTATAGGTAATACTGTGATATACTACGAGCTATAACATCACGGATATATATAGTTTATCCCAGAACGGAGAAGACTCCATGATTTACTGTGCCTTTGAGACTTCTACACATAGGTACCATAGAGCCAGGTATTTCCTCTAGCACACAAAGTTTGTTTAAAGTCAGCAGAGACTGCAACGCCCCCTGGTGATATCTGGAGTGCACTGCATAACATTCGGACAAGTTTTGTGGCATTGTAAGATGTGATTACAGCAGGTGGAAAATGTGTTTTTCCTGAAAGTAAGAATGCATTGAAATGTTTGTGTATGTGTGTCTATTGTACATTTTTGTTTCCTATACACTCAGTGGGCTGACCCCTGAATGGAGCCACATTAATGGCTTTGTGCAAAAGTGCTGATCCCTTTAATTCCCTGTCACCCTGACGACAGCAGTGCCACCTTGTTTAAACACACACACACACACACACACACACACACACACACACACGCACGTGCGCTACTGTGGAAGCCCAAGAAATTGCTTTCTGTCCACTTAATAGAGAAGAGATAACATCTGCTGGGCTTCTGTGTTCTCTAAAGCATCGAGGCTGGAGCACTTTGAGTTTGGACAGTAACAATGAGGATGCTGCTATCTAAAAGCATCCCGATCTATTCCCGCTATTATAACTCCAGCCATTTTTATACAAAAACACACTACAGCTAGGTATGCACCATGTTCTTTCATTTCATGTCACTTTTTTTAACATCACTGAAGCTGATCCATTAAAGATGACAGATAGCCAGTGCTGAGGGTTGGGGGACTTGCTCAGGGGCCCAGCAGTAGCAGCTTGGGGGACCTAGGATTCGAACTCACAACCTACAAGTAGGATCAGCTGTCCAACACCTTAACCAGTAAGCTACCACATGCCCAGAGTGCAGTATTGTCAGAGTACAGAGACAAAGAAATACAGTTAGCGTCCAACCTGTAGTGCATAGTAAATAAGGTTATTGTGCAGTAAGTTAAGATGACTGTGTAGCTTTCAAATGCAAGTCATTTAGTTAATAACAGTGAAGTTGTTGGTCTTTCGACTATGACTGTCATTAACAACCAAACAAAGGTAAAAAGCAACAAAATTGACCTTCTAAGTGCTTTGCCGGGGTGAAGCGAGCGTGACTGGGTAAGTGTGTTTGAATTCAACAGGGAAAGGATGTAATGGCATTGCTCTGAGTCAGGCAGGAGTCGGGGCTCCAGAGGTCCGGGCTCTCTCAAACTGAGGTATTGCCTTGTGAGGGATTGCCACCGTGATGGTGTGTGACAGCAATGCTAATCGAAAAACCATACAGAAAATACAGAGCTCTTGAAGACAAGGGTGGAAAGTATGAGAACATATAAACATCTGTGACCAACTAGTCCACAAATACAGCAACTAAAGGAGAATGTGCAAATGTTATTTTGGCCTTTTTTCCCCGGGTCATTCAGATTGTATGTACACTGGAAAGTGTGAGGATTCTACAACAAAGGAGAGAGAGACTCTGTGTTTGAGAGTGTGTGCGTGTGTGAGAGAGAGAGAGAGAATTATGATTCTGTCAGAACCACCCTCACTTCTTTGCTCATTCATAAGCCATGCCTTCTCGGAGTCCATGGAGAGATTGACAGGATGTGGAGCAATTAAAGGTGCTTTGTGCTGCTGGAATACCAATGCACGCCGCCGTTAACGAGTGTAATCCCAGTTTCCATCCTTGTGCCACGTTCATCAAAAACTCCCAGATGTTCCTGCTATTCATCTCCTTCACTTTTTGTCATTATTGCTCCAAATTGTACCCTTTCAGCCATTTCTCATTGTATTACCTATAGACCAGTATTAAACTGTGCATTTACATAATGATACTTCCAGAAGAGTTTTTTCCCCCATCCAATTCCCGGGATTAGACTTGATTCCCAGCTGCATGGCTGGAATCTTTTGTATGCTAATTTAACATGTTCAATCCTGTGAATGTGGTTTCATTACTTTTTTAATTCACACGAGTAAAACAAACCAGGCAGCACCTCTTCTGCGTGATGCTACAAGGCCACTATCCCACTAATTAGCATCACAGCTACGGTATATCCACATTCCCAAACAACAACCCTTTCTAATATCAACAGATGCTCCTTTGTGCGGCTGAGAGTCTGATAAACAAACATTCCCTAATGATGAAATATGAACGCTAAGATGGAGAGGTGGTGATAGAAGCAAATGGTACACATCAGTCCTAATTAGCATTGTCACTAACTAAAGTAGAGATGAAGGCACACAGAGAGGAATCCAGGAAAGCCGCTGTAACTTAAGTCGCACTAGGAAATCCATGTGGCTCCGGGAATTTCTCCTAGGAATTCTCTCAATAATGCTTATGCTAATATGAAGTAAATGGTACACTTGTCAGAGTAAGTAGCCCACAAAAATGATGCCATTCAGTCCATCTATGTAAATCCCATGCACGTTTGCTAGCTGTCGCATCGCTAATCATGAATCTTGATTGGTATTTTCAAGCCTGTAGTATAATATGACAGGACTGTTGAGTATGTGTGTTTCTGTGTGCTTATTTATCTGCCATCAGCTTCAAAGACATAGTGAATGGCAAAGCAAGCATATAGCCAATGCATGAACTCCCTTTGATATTTGTGGATGCTTTATATTCGGCTCCAACTTAATCAAATGTTTTGTTTCGTTTGATGTTTGTCCCAGTCTCTGGGTTAGTGGCCCTGAAAAAAGGCAGAAATGTCTCTTTCATGCTTTACTGCTAAGTACACAAAGTACTAGAGGTCACGAACATGGGACATCATCAAGCTAATCACGTTGGGAGGCAAAAATGTGCAGTTGACACTGAGAAGGAAATAGATGGGTTGCTTTTAGATTGAAGCTAAGTGCCAAAGTCAAATTTACAACCATTCAGAGTCCTAAGCTAAGCTGTACACTAGCTCAGTTTAGCTAACATGAGGTAGGCATTGCTGTGTCAAAAAGTTGAGCACATTATATTTATCCTAACCACAAACTAAAAATATTGCATATATATATATATATATATATATATATATATATATATATATATATACACCCAAGAATAAAAAGTAAACAAATGTTAAAATATTAATTAACATACAGGATATTGTTGTAATGCTAACATTCTCACAAGCTAATCTGAAATATGCTAACGATTCACAAGAATGTTTTTCCCATTACAAGGTATCACAACCCCAAGCTTGCTAACAATAAATTAAAAACGCATCATATGCTAACCCTAATATGCTAATTTCCAGCACACGCCATGTATTTTACTCTAAACTCTCCTACAGAATTGAACTAGAGGCTAATCCATTATCCTATCTAACAGATTACATACATAAACAGACCCCCCACACACACATACACACACACAGATTTAGAAAGATTTATTTAGAAATATAGGTTCCGGTTTTACTCTCATGTGGTATTTTATTTTATAATGACTATAAGTATTTATTTATTTTTTTTAATTTACGTCCCATCCCCAGGCGGTTTATGTGCAGACACTCATAAATCCCGCGTCCATCGCCATGTCTGTGTGGACATTGTGGTGTGTATCATTCTAATGGCCGTGTGAGTGTGACAGCTTTGTCTTGAGGGAGGACTGCCACGCTGACTTAGAGGCAGGTGGCTAATCAGAGAATATGGGGTGTCAGCGGTGGAATATCACATATCTCCCTTCTATTTCTCATTCTTGTGAATAATGGACGGAGCACAGAGGATTGTCTGTAGTTAATCCCCCTCTATGTGTGTGTGTGTGTGTGTGTGTGTGTGTGTGTGTGTGTGTGTGTGTGTGTGTCTGATGACAGGCTGTGTGTTGGGGGATTCTCTGGAGCAGTGTACCGTGCCGGACCAGGCCCCAGCCGTGGTACTCAGGCTCACTGAAGCGTTGGAGAGACCGGGTGAGATTTATCACTCATTAGTGTACATACACTTAAAGCTAATCCATCATACAGGACCAGACTCCATCAAAATACTATTAATTGACTGTGTAGTCAATACATAAGCATGCTAGCTTCTGTGTATTTCAATGTATCGACGTTGCTATTGGCCCGCATTTTAACCTATTGAAAGGAAAGTCACAAAGTTTCAGTCTTAAATCAAGTAGCTGTTATTTATCCTCTGTCAGTTTTTTACAACATGATTTTTCTTTGTATCTGATCAGGCTGGGAAAATGAGCCTCTCTACACAACCCTGTTAGCTCCCAGTGCACCGCTCGATCTACAACAGGCTCTGGATACAGGTTAGTTCACAAATTGTTCATCCATCCATCCCTTTTATGTACCACTTATCCTACACAGGGTCAGCGGTCTGTAGGAACTAATTTACGGCCTCGGGGAACAAGGCAGGAGTGAAACCATGGATGTGGTGCCAACTCAACTCAATGCAAAATAATGTAGGGGGTTAAAATATTTTCATGCATGCACTGATTCCAGATTCCAGATTCTCAAGATATAAAGTGATCCATGGTCTAATTCTGTCTGTACACACACCACAGCTATGTGCCATGTCAATAGCAGGAGTGGGAAATCTGCCAAAAGATATTTAAAAGATCTTTTCATAAGACGCAACATAGCACAAGATTTCGTTTTCCTCAGGTTGGAGTTCTGGCACAAAGCAGAAATGAGATTTGGGGTCACTAGGGCTTCACAGTATGAGCAAATTGTTTATCTCCGTTATCCTTTCATCTTCAGAAAGTGCTTTATCATGGTCCAGGTCGTGGTGGACCTACAGATTAACCTGCCTCACTTTGGCGCAAAGCCGGGATACACTCTGGTTGGGTCTTAAGTCTGTGACAGGGCATTATACACAGTGACATATTGACATTCGCACAGACGTTCACACCTAGGTGCAGATTAGAGTCTGTAAACACCTGCTGGCAAGGTTTTAGGAGGTGGGAAGAAATCAGAGAAGTTTGTACGCGACATATTGTAACTGCCGTGCAATTTTAATCCAGTTCAATTCAGTTCAGTTTTATTTGTATAGCACTTTTAACAATGGACATTGTCACAAAGCAGAAATATAAATTTACAGGAAAATGAAAATTTATGTTTAGCCCAAATGAGGAAGCCAGAGGCTTGGATTGCAAGGAGAAACTCCCTGAGACGATGTGAGGTAGAACCCTTGAGACGAACCAGACTCAAAAGGGAGACACTAGAGCGTGTGATTATAAATAAATCAATGCATTGTTTTTGTATAGAACTTTTAACATTGAGCATTGTCACAAAGCAAGAATATAAACATGAATGTGAATTTACAGGAATTTACAGGAAAATAAAAATTCACTGAACAGTTAACTCTCAGTGCCAGTCCCAAGCCCAGATTAAATAGAAGGGTTGAGTCAGGAAGGGCATCCGGTGTGAAACCTGTGCCAAATCAAAATATGTGGACCAAATGGTCCGATGTGGCCACTCTGAACAGGGAGCAGCTGAAACAACAACAACAAGAACAACAACAGGGAAATTAAAAAAAAAAAAAAAAAATTATTTAAATTTCTATTTAGCCCTAATGAGCAACCCGGAGGCAGCGATGGCAAGGAGAAACTCCCTGAGATGATATGAGCTAGAAACCTTGAGATGAACCAGGCTCAAAGGGTATTGATATTGGAGAGTGCGATTATCAATAAATCAATCAATTCAATTTTATTTGTATAGCGCTTTTAACAATGTGCAGTGACACAACACAGCTTTATATAAACTCATTCTAATATATTGCAGCATACAGAGTTGCAATAGGATGTGATATCTAACCTACCTCCCCTATATTGTTTTGTGCCTTTTGGCTCAACATGAATTTGTCTGAACATGGATTCTACAAGCATGTTGCGATGCACAGGTATGGTGTGCCAAGTAGAAAAGAGTTGTTTAATTAGGGACCAGGTGTCCAGATCATCGCAAAGATCCTTAGAGTGATTAAAATCCGAGAGACCATGCAGGTCAACAAATGAGTGAAAACTTGCCTTGTTTCGAGAACCCTCTGCTGAACCTAAAAAAAAAAAAACTTGGCAGGAAATCTGTAATATCTGTAATGAGGCAAAGCCCTAATGTAGGAGAGGAGGATGGATAAACTGGACTTAATTTTTATAGACATCTCTCATCTCTCATCTCCTGTACACTTCACTGCAGCAGCTCAGGAGCACAAGTCCAATACTAAACATTTAAAACTCTTATATACTGGCAGTGGGAGACACGGTGGCTTAGTGGTTAGCACGTTTGCCTCACACCTCCAGGGTTGGGGGTTCGATGTGTGTGTGTGGAGTTTGCATGTTCTCCCCGTGCCTCGGGGGTTTGCTCCGGTTTCCTCCCCCAGTCCAAAGACATGCATTGTAGGTTGATTGGCATCTCTAAATTGTCCGTAGTGTGTGATTGTGTGAGTGAATGAGAGTGTGTGTGTGTGCCCTGCGATGGGTTGGCACTCCATCCAGGGTGTATCCTGCCTTGATGTCCAATGACGCCTGAGATCCCCGTGACCCGAGTATAGTTCGGATAAGCGGTAGACAATGAATGAATGAATATACTGGCAGTCAAAGTAAATGTGATGTCATTGTTTTTACACCCTGTTACAGTTTATAATAATGCATCTAGGTCATTTGTCACGCCCATGCATCTTGTTTAGAAGTTTAATATTCGTTATTTATATTATATGAGTTGCTGTTGAATTCTCTGTTCTGATTGGTCAGAAGGTGTTTCGTGGCTCAGTATGGTTCTAACAGTAGTTTATATTAGTAATAATACATACCTTGTGGTCCAAGTCTCCATCCAACTGAGATAAAGCATTCCCCACAACACTCACACAACCAGTGGGTAATTTTCACAAAGAAGGCTCCAGTGACCAGATCACTTTTTTTCCCTCCTCAGTGCTTCAGGTTTGAGAGCCCACTGAGAGACATGTTCTCTTGTCTTACGTCTGCACCTGACATGGTCTTTAGCTGTTGTGAGGCTGTAAGGATTTAGATGAGATTTCTTGCTCATGGTCTGTCTGGTTTTCCTTCCTGCTTTTAATTCCCCAGCTGTTTTCATCACACCGTTCTCAGTAAGCTGTTGTTACAGTTCTGTGTGAAAATCCCACGCCATTGGAGAGATGTTTGAAAGATCACACTCACAACCAAAAACCAGACCAACACTCAGTTGAAGGCTTACTGATGTTGGAAATAGCCTGATTGAGACCACACATCATAGTCACGCATACATAATACACTGGAAACTGAATGTGTGTATGTGTTCATGAGGCCTCAGTGTCAATCTGACCAAAATAATTTCCTTTTGTTGGATGATTTGAACACTATGATTCAGTAAACTGCCACAGCAACTCATCCACTGTGTCAGTGAGAGGACTAAATATAACATAGATGGCTAATTTGCTTATTGGTGTCTTTTGGGTTATGGTTTATCCAAAAGACAATATTATTATAATCCAGTGATTAATCAGTAAAATATCTCACAGATTTTTTTTCATATTCAGAACCCCAGAACTTGCCAAAACTCCATGAAAGTAAATATCTTTTTTTTTTAGCATAAATATTTAGCAATAGCATTTTTTCCTCCACACAATGAGACGAATTATGATACATGATACACTGAGTGGTTGCTATGAACTTTTTTTTGGGCAGGGCTCTGAAGGTTTGAGCTGAAATTCTTGCTGGCACCACAAGGGAGTGCTCTGACTTTTTTTTCGGCTGTGCCACCTCTATAAATAACAAAGTGGCACTGGAGGAGAAGTTAAAGCTTATTATGAGGACATTGACATACACATACAATATGCACAATTATGCATAAATACCAAAAAGAAAAAAAGTGTGACCGATGCATCCGAGCTCTGATGTTAGTGTACACCAAGGACCAGGTGGTTCATGCATGTTAGATCCATTTAGCTCTTTTTTTAAGTATCACTTCAGATTGTTTTAAATTATTTTAACTTTCTGACCATTGTCAAGCAAATGGTCACTGGAGTTTGATTGAAAGTGGTTTCATGGATATTCACTTCATTTTATTTATCTGTGAGAATATAGTTTGCAAAAGTTTCTATAAATAAATAAATAAGCCATAAAGTTGGTGATCAATTCATTTTTCTCCACCCATTAAATAAATTAGTCTTGGTGACTAGTTTGTTTGTGACATGGACCTCTGTGTGATTAAAGTGTCATGTGAGTTCAATATAAATACACCTGTGACCTTACAGGTCCCAGAGTGTATCCCAGAGAGCATACCAAAACAAACAGCAGCATGAAGGAAAATGAGCTATTAGAACAACGTTCTAGAAAAGTATCAGCCAGGGTTTGATTAAGGGGAAAAAATCATAAGCTTTGAGCGTGAAGCACCATTAAAATCCGTTATGAAATAATGGAAAGAATAAGGCACAAGTGTGACTCTGCCTGAAGGAAGCCGTCCAGCAAAAGTCAGTGACAGGGTAGAGGGCGTTAGTCAGAGAAGCAACCAAGAGGCCAAGGGTAACTCTGAAAGAGCTGGAGATCAAAAGATCAACTGGAAGAATCTGTGCACAGGATAACCGTGGAGTAGACAAGCAAGAGTATGGAGAAGAAAGACATTGAAAAAGGGACTTATGATATCCTGTTTTTGATATTCAAAACCTTGTTGTGGACTCAAGACTTCCACACTGAAGCATGGTGGTGGGCTCAAGACTTACACACTGAAGCATGGTGGTGGACTCAAGACTTCCACACTGAAGCATGGTGGTGGACTCAAGACTTCCACACTGAAGCATGGTGGTGGACTCAAGACCTCCACACTGAAGCATGGTGGTGGACTCAAGACTTCCACACTGAAGCATGGTGGTGGACTCAAGACTTCCACACTAAAGCATGGTGGTGGACTCAAGACTTCCACACTGAAGCATGGTGGTGGACTCAAAACTTCCTAACAGAAGCATGGTGGTGGACTCAAAACTTCCACACTGAAGCATGGTGGTGGACTCAAAACTTATAAAGCTAGTTGAATGGCCTAGTCAAAGCCAAGACCTCAATCAGAGTCAGAATTTGTGGCAGGTCTTTAAAATTGCTGTTGAAACGTGCTAAACTGGTCCTCAGAGACTTGCAGCTGTAACTGCATCCAAAAATAGCACTACACAAACCTTCAAGTGATATATTTGGTGGAAAACTTTGACTGTTTGTCACTCTGAGAAAACCTTTCCCCACACTGAAGCATAGTGATTGTAGGATCATATTTTGGGGATCCTGTACATAAGGCAGGGTTTCAAAACTAATCAGAGTTACCAACAAGATGGATTTAGCCAAACACAGAGGGATCTTAGAATATCTAGGAAATCTTCCACACTGAAGCATGGTGGTGGACTCAAAACATCCTAACTGAAGCATGGTGGTGGACTCAAGACTTCCACACTGAAGCATGATGGTGGGCTCAAGACTTACACACTGAAGCATGGTGGTGGACTCAAGACTTCTACACTGAAGCATGGTGGTGGACTCAAGACTTCCACACTGAAGCATGGTGGTGGACTCAAGACTTCCACACTGAAGCATGGTGGTGGACCCAAGACCTCCACACTGAAGCATGGTGGTGGACCCAAGACTTCCACACTGAAGCATGGTGGTGGACTCAAGACTTCCACACTGAAGCATGGTGGTGGACTCAAGACCTCCATACTGAAGCATGGTGGTGGACTCAAAACTTCCTAACTGAAGCATGGTGGTGGACTCAAGACTTCCACACTGAAGCATGGTGGTGGACTCGAGACTTCCACACTGAAGCATGGTGGTGGACCCAAGACTTCCACACTGAAGCATGGTGGTGGACCCAAGACTTCCACACTGAAGCATGGTGGTGGACTCGAGACTTCCACACTGAAGCATGGTGGTGGACCCAAGACTTCCACACTGAAGCATGGTGGTGGACCCAAGACTTCCACACTGAAGCATGGTGGTGGACCCGAGACTTCCACACTGAAGCATGGTGGTGGACCCGAGACTTCCACACTGAAGCATGGTGGTGGACCCGAGACTTCCACACTGAAGCATGATGGTGGACTCGAGACTTCCACACTGAAGCATGGTGGTGGACTCAAGACTTCTACACTGAAGCATGGTGGTGGGCTCAAAACTTATAAAGCTTCTTGAATGGCCCAGTCAAAGCCAAGACCTCAATTAGAGTTAGAATTTGTGGCAGGTCTTTAAAATTGCTGTTGAAACGTGCTAAACTGGTCCTCAGAGACTTGCAGCTGTAGCTGCATCCAAAAATAGCACTACTACATGCAGACCCATAGGACCGAATACTTATTCTACCAACACGTCTTTTTTTGTGTTTGATTAACCTTTGTGTCACAATAAAAATTGATATTTTGCACGATTGCAATGTTAGATATATTGTGTAAATGAAATCCCAGATAATTCCATTTCACTTCCAGTATGTAATGGTACAAAATTTGTAAAAGCTTGATGGGGAAGAATTCTTGCTCATGGCTCTGTAAGTACGCTCGCATCTCTGAAGTGCACGAGTGAACAATACCAATAATCATTCATGTTCAGAATTTCTGAGAATATCTTGTCTCCTATACCTTTGTTGTTTTCCAATGTACATGGAACAGGTTTGCACTAAAGTAGCAGGATGGAAATACTCATGCCGCTGCCCTCATTGTGGAGTCTTGGCACTTGAAAGATGTGGGTGCCATTTAAGCAGATGGCCAAGAAGTGGCGTAGTCGAGCGGCCTGAGAAATCCGGAGAAAGCATTACCTCACCCAGACCAGAACAGCGCATGACACTCACCGCCCATTCGCAAAATGTTGGGGTGTCGTCATGGACATGGAGAGCCGTATTTAGCCTGGGCGTACGCCTTTTGGAAGTGCATCATAGATGGAGAGAAAGACAAACGGAGAGAGAGAGAGAGAGAGAGAGAGAGAGAGAGAGAAAGATGAATAACAGAAGAAGTGAGAAATGATCTGAAAAAATAGGCAGGCAGTACACACATGGTCATGTACAGAACTCAGAAATATACAGTGTGTGCATATTGAACATAGCTCACACACACACACACACACAAACACAAACACACACACACACAGTGCTCAGCAGTAGCCAGAAAAAGCCGTTCCAGCTCCAGTCTCCCTGGATACAGTCACACACACACACACACACACACACACACACACACACACACACACAGAGTGAAACCCTTGTCCACACAATATGTCTTGCTCATCTTCGCTCCCTTTCTCTGTACTTTTCTCCACATCCGGACATCTCGGTCTCCTCTTTCTCTCTATACGGCTCAAACGGAGGGAAGCTGAGCTCAGCAAAATGAGTTTTAAAAACGCTGCTCTCATCTTCCGCCATTCCCGTCTTCCCATTGGCTGGCGATGATGTCATCCTGTCCCATATACCATAGTCGATAACCTATTAGATGCCGACGTTTTACAGTCAGCTGTTCCGGGACGGGTGTTCTGCTGCCTAAGCTCTTCCACACGCCTTTTGTTTTATTGGTGTCGTTTAGCGAGTGCCTTGATTAACACACAGCAAGTTAACAGTTTAAGACATTTCTGCAGGAAGATTGAAGACTGTAAAACATACACACACACAAACACACACATCAGAAAGACATTCCATTGTAGTTTTAATAGCTTGTGATACAGAGAGGTGTGTTGTTCAGAAATATCTGCATAATAGTGCATTTATGGGACGTTTAAATGAACTTTAAATGAAATCAAATCAGCTGATGTACCAGGTGTAGGTTCTGCTCAGTGCACAGCAGATCATCTTAAACCTAGCCTTGACCTTAAGCAAGCCCAATCAATCCCGTTTAATTCAGTCATGTGTGAAATCTGCTCTGAAGTGGGTCATTAAAACATTATTACTCCATAGGAGTGTGAAGTGCTGGTGGTGCAGTGTGACAGTGAAGACTGAGCCTATGTTCAGACAGGCAGCTCAAACTGGATTTCTTTGTCATATTAGATTTCAGGAGGAGAAAAATCCTGCTTTTCTATTCAGCTGTTTATATATACAATATATATTTATATATTAGGAATGTAACCGAATATGAATATATATTATTATTCTGAATGCCAAGAAGGTTCGCAGGGCTTCTGGTTGAAACTGGAATCTCGTGGGATGCATCAAAAAAGGGGGAGGTTTTTTATTTTCATGCAGGCCCGAGGTCAAATATGAAGCTTGCAGTACCAGGACAGACCAGCGGTACTGCATGATGCGTTCACGTTTTGTGAACTTTCGTTTGTTCATCCTTAGTAACTGCCTGGTCAGGGTTGAAATAGCTAATATGTTTATTCATATTTTGGGTTATAGACCTAATTCTGAAAAAAACTAATAACAATTATAGGCAGGTACAAACAAAAATAATATAAACAGTAAACAAAAATAATATCAGGGATAGGATTAAATCGGTGACAAGGTGGCTTAGTGGTTAGCACGTTTGCCTCACACCTCCTGGGTTCGAGTCTCGCTCCCGCTCACTGTGTGTGTGTGGAGTTTGCATGTTCTACCCGTGCTTGGTGGGTTTCCTCCCACAGTCCAAAGACATGCTTCTGTATTTAGGGACTCTAAATTGCAATTCCAGGGTGTATCCTGCCTTGATAGGCACAGGCTCCCTGTGACCCGATGATAGATCGGATAAGTGGTACAGTCAATGGAATGGAATGGAATTAAAACAGTCCTACATTTGCGTCTAGTTCAGACCAATCTTGAACTCAGATGATGAAGTCACCTGAAGGAAATGTCACAGTCAGGTTTAAAGAGTAAAAAATAGAGTGAGAAGTCCTAGATTCCAGCATAGACAAGACCTAATTTGTGTTTCAATCCAAATACAGATACATATATGATATTAGAAGCAGTAAACAGACACAGGTACAGATATAGTGGCACTGGGTTACACTCGACTATAGAAAATAAATCATGAACAGTTTCTATCTCAGTCAAATCACATTTCATGTACTTTTTCCTGTTGTTCAGCACTTAGCTCTTCACAAAACCAAAATGTTTCTAACAAGAACAACACATACAAAACCAGCATAAAGGCAGGTCAGGGAATTTGAGTACCTCAGTCTGATGTATCTTCAAACATGGTTCTGTATTTAAAGTTCCTACAGTTTTTGTCACTGTTATTTGCGGTCAGTAGATTGCATGCAGAACTGCATGGTCCGAACTGAAACTTTTCTTTAACTAAGCTAATTTTTGTCAGATCATTACTCAGCATTAGCATGCTTTCATAGTTACTATAGCAACTGATGTGGTTAGCAGAGCAAATGATGCAACACTTCGAACAAATAAATGACTTTTAGACTAAGAATTGAACTGAAGAAATAAATCAGGTTTGACTTTCAGTGTCAGCAAAGTGTTAGCTTCTGTAGCTTTGAATACATTCTGTCCCGTATTCAAATAACGTCTAGTTATAAAACTCTTTTATTTATTGCCGTATTGCAGCACAGTTTCCCCGCATTACTACGCTGTGCTCTGTTTCTGGCTCACACACTGACCTGATGTTACCTGAGAGATGTACTAATTGCATTAGAGAGGCACTGTGGAGGCTGGACCTTTTGTACTGGCAGTTAGATTAGTTGATAAAGGGATTCAGATCCCACTGAGCATGATACGCTTGTTATACATTAAGCTAATAAAATAAAAATAACTCTGTACATGCTGTACAGCTGGTAAATAATGGATGCTATTTTATATTGCATATTAGGGCTTGGCGATATGACAATATAGTATTGATATCGTGATAAATTACTGCACAATAATGTTTTATCTTGTCACATTATTTTATTTTACTTTATTAGTTACAAACTGAATAGAGCTTGTTCAAACTTTTAAATACTGAGCCTTGAAATCTAGAAGATTTTTTAACCTCCTTTATAAAACTAAATTATATCTGTTTTTTCTGACTCTAAATTAAATCATAATAAGAATATTTTTAGCACTACACGACAAATCCAAACCATATTACTTTTAAATTATTGACAGTTTTTGCTGATCAGTGGTTGCACACACACACTTCTGGCTTCTGACTCCTGACCCTTTGGACTCGTGGAGTTTCCAAGAAGGCTTTTCTGAGCAGTCCTTCATTGCTTCTCTCAGCTGTAAATCAACTCTAAAACTATTGATTTGGATTCTGAATAAAAGACTTTTATTCTGCATAACTAAGTATAACTACTTGTCACATCCACACCCAGCAGTACCCCTCCCCATCGGTGGATGTCACTGTCTTATGAACACTGGCTCAGTTTTTCATTTATATCAGGTTAACCTACAGACTTCCTGTCTCGAGGCTATATAAACGTGTAAACTTTATGACTTACATTTTATGTAGAGTCTGAGAATTATTATCCTCAACTGCTTTGTTGACTACTCTTTCAGTTTAACATTAATAAACTTGTATTGCTGTTCTGTTTAGATTTTCCAGGACAATTTACGTGTATACTGACAGTTTCCTGCTGATTGCCATAAATGTAAATGGCCCTCTGATTGAAGAAGTTTTGAGTTCAAATCTCAGGACCACTGAGCTGCCACTGCTGGTCCCTTGTGCAAGGTTTAGTTATATATTGTTCTTGTTGTCCTTTGCGTGTTCCCTGTTCAGGGTTTTTTTATTTGTCACATATACATTACTGCACAGAGAAATTCTTTCTTCACATATCCTATCCTTGGGAGTTGGGGTCAGAGCACAGGGTCAGCCATAATGCAGTGCCCCAGGGCTTTGCTCAAGAGCCCAACGGTGGTGCTAGAGTTTGATCAACAACCCAGAGCTATAACCACTTGAGGTACCACCACCCTACATTTTTGATTTTGCTCAGGTTTTGCACCTGATGGCCTTCCTGATGCAACCTTCCCATTTTATCCAGGCTTGGGATCGGCACTGTGAGTTAACCCATTAGTGGCTGGGTTTGTTCTCTGCTCAGGAATCGAACCTGGGCCGTGGCTGTGAAAGCACGGGATCTGGGATTCTGCTGCTGGACAAGCAGGGAATCAAATTTTGAGTTGTATAAATGGGATAGAAGTATAATGATAAGGGTATATGCCATGATCTTGTCATCATGGTGTAAATACGCACAAGTTTAAACAATGTAAATGAATGTTACCATATCAACAACCAAAATATATCTAATACTGTTGCACTTCACACTCATTGACATAATCTGTGCCTATTGTTGTAATGTTGAACATGGATGTAAGAAAGTCATTGTCCTCGAGCATGTCGCAATAAACGCTGCAGATGCAAGACATGATGATCCGCATCACAAAGCTTCATCTCAACATCAAATCCCCAACGAAGCACAGACACTTCCTTTCACAACAGCACACGTATTGTCCAGAGCATCTCGGCTTAGTATAAATCTCCATCTGCTTTTTATTTTCCCTTCTTTTGTTTCTCTGCTTCTTCATCCTCTGCTCTTTGTCACAATGGCAATTGAAACCATTTCAGACACGTCACATTTACTCATTATGTCTGCTTGAAGCAGCTTCTTCTTCCCTATAAGCGAAAAAGCAAGCTTTCAGTGCGGGAGTGTAATCCACAGTATGAATTGCTGCCTTATTTAAATAAAGCTGAAATGATTATATCCATTTGTCAACTCGCAGTATTACCTACAAGAACAGCTCGGCTGCATTTTCTGCCAGAAAAATCTAGTCCTGCTTGAGTGAGCAGTGTGTAATGATGTGTACTGTTTAGCAGAGTAATTCTATACTGGAGGTCATTGTTGATGGTGTTTTGTCTTAGTCTTGTCCCCTCCCTCACCCCATATCCCTCTTTACCCCATACTTCACACTCATCACCTCCTCCACATACATAAACTCACCATGAAGCCTTATACTACCCCAGTGGCTAAACAATGGCATGCTGCGGCTCTCCTTAGCGTGACCCAACAGCACTGTGGCACGATACCGAAGCCCACGAGGCCTCCAGATATTCGACAGGGAACTTGTTGTGGTGGCTGACTTCTTTTCTGGTCCTTAACATCCTACCCCAAAGCCACCACTGTTTATTCTTTATGGTGTGGGGGAGAACATGGAAACTATGTACGTTATGATGCTTGAAAGTTCTGCACAGTTCTTCCAGACGACAGTATAAAAGGGATTGTCGCTGAACATGAACACGAACATGTACAGTTTCTGGAAACGTTTTTTTCTTTCTTCCCACAAGTTCCATTGTTTTCTGACATAGAACTTTTCTGTAAAGACTTGAAATGAATATGCAAAGCCTGAAATACTTGAAATTGACATGTACAACCAGAAAAGCAGGGAGTATCAAAGATGTGTTAAAAAAAAAATTGTGTTCAAGAATTTTGGTTTCTGAAAAGGCCTCTTTGTCTCAAGAGCAGCTTCAAAACTACAGAAGTTTAAAAAATTGTTTAAAACTTTAAAAAATATTTTAGAATAAAATGGAATAAATTTGACATAAAATATGCACATTTCTATTTTTTTTTTAAATTTATAGAATTTTTATTTTAAAATACAATTTATATAGAAAATATAAGAATAAAATAAAATATATAAACTTAAAAATTAACCAAAAAAATAGCTAACAGTGAACTGACTAATCTTTATTATTAAATATTTAGCTACTTTTTGCATTTTTGTGATTGTTTTGGTCAAAAATGCTTGAGTTTGATGTGGCTTTCTCAAAATTTGTGCTTTGTTATGGACTTGAATTGGTGACACTCCTAGCAATAAAGACACATATTTCATTACTGTCTATGAAAGCTCTACTCATGCTCGACACACGTGAATCAGAGAGGACTTTGGCTGAGTGTGTTGTGATGAAATCACACAACAAGACTCAAATATGCAGAAAATCTGCTGTAATTTAAAAAAAAACAAATTCCAAGCTCCTCCGAATATCATGAATATTCTGCGATTGCAAATTCATGAAATCCTGAAGGGACTGATTTAAAGTTCCACAAAGATCTCCTTATTTATTGCTATTCTGTGAGGTTTAGTGTGTTTGTGGCAGATTAAAAATTCTCTAATAAAACATCCGAAAACTCCGTGTGTTCAAAGACTTTTGTTTGTGTCAGTGTGTAATTAGAATGAACTGTCCTGAGATTTTTATTAAAGTATACTAAATTCACCTAAACTACCATTTAAATATGTGGTTTGTAAAATGCCCCAACCATCACTGTGGAGTGCAACAAAAAAAATTGATATTAAACATAGACACAAACAAAACAGGTGCAGATTCCATTTGTGATTTTTTTTGGCCTTTGGAATAAAGAGATCGTTTAAGAGAGAAAAAAGAGAGGATGTTGAGGGAACTGTAGGAGCTGCCATAACATATCCTGTGATATCCTGTGATGTCAGGAACTCAGTATAAATGGATAATCGGTACAGAATGTCAATTAAATAATATTTTTAAATAGAATTGTAATGAATTGAACATGGCATACTCACAGAAATGGATTTTTCCATTCATATTCTATTCAATTTTATTTATATAGCGCTTTTAACAATAGACATTGTTTCAAAGCAGCTTTACAGAACATAAGAAACATAACTACAATGATATGCAACTACATGGTACTGTAATGCTTATAAGAAACTACAGCACAGGAAGTACAGTAGCATGACTCTGGATTCCTTCTAAAACCCTTTTTGTAGTTTCCCAAGATCCATCCTATATTTTGCATGCATACTTTTAGTATTTTTTTTTCTCTCCCATACGTTTCTTGCTAAACCAAAATAAAATTGTATTCAGAGTTGCAGTTCTATAAGCGCCATGCTGGAACTGTATAGTGTAGTTACACAGAAGGGTGAACAAGTTCAGGCTCTGTGTGATAGGCAGAGGCCTGGCTGTCTTGTTATGCAGTGGGTCCTGTGGTCACTCTAGAATGAAACCTGTCAACTCTTCCTCTCTTGCAGTCCCCAAAGGTCAGGCTAGAGCGAGAGAGTGTCCTTCATCATACTGACAAAACCAGCAGCTCGCACCATCAGACCTAACAATAATGTAGCCCGGCATTCAAGGAACAACTGTGTGCTAAGCTAGCACATTCACACACACACACACACACACACACACACACACACACACACACACAATCACACATACAGAGGAACTCTCAGAATGTTATTAAATATCAATCAATCAATCATGATTTATCAAGCCTCTGTCTGCATTTTAAATAAACTCTGCACTGATGTCTGGATGTTTTACCTCCCAGACTGCTCTCAGTCTCAAACTGGAAGTGTTTGCATGCTTGCCCCAGAGTGGACTCTTAAATAAGAAACACAGAAGCTCTTAAGCGTCTCGTGTTACATCGGAGCAAGATTGTTGACAGGGTCTGCTATGAATAGATAGCTGAAGATGGAAGAGGTGATGAAGTAAAGGGTCAGAGGTTTCGCATTAGAGACGAACGCTGGATTTAGAGGAATTGGAAACTGTGTGGAAAACACTGACCTACCTGCCATAGTCCACACATCGTGTGTGCGTGTGTGAGTGTTCAGTATGTGTGTTACGGCCTAGCGTGGAAATATTCGAATGGTATCTCATGCTGCTATCACTTTGTGTAGCTAATATTTTTTATTACCTACACTCTTCTAAGAAATGGTTCTATAAAGAGCCTAAAATGGTCACTTGGTTCATATGTTGAACTCCAATATGGTTCTTTCTATAGAACTATTTTGAAGGGTTTGTTGAAAACAACCTAATGGGGCTCTTAAATCCAAGTTAGACTGTTCTTTTTAGAATAATTGATTATTATTATTATTATTATTATTATTATTATTATTATTATTATTATTCATATTCAAACAGTACACATTTATTTAAACAAATTAAAACACTCTTTGTTATGAAAAACTGTATATAGTATTAAACAGCAAAACTCTTCCATCTTGCTACAGTGCTTTTATCATTTCATTCATTGTCTACCGCTTATCCGAACTATTCTTGGGTCACGGGGAGCCTGTGCCTACCTCAGGCGTCATTGGGCATCAAGGCAGGATACACCCTGGACAGAGTGCCAACTCATCACAGGGCACACACACACACACACACACACACTCTCATTCACTCACGCAATCACACACTACGGATAATTTAGAGATGCCAATCAACCTACCATGCATGTCTTTGGACTGGGGGAGGAAACCAGAGTACCCGGAGGAAACCCCCAAGGCACACGGAGAACATGCAAACTCCACACACACGGCGGAGGCGGGAATCGAACCCCCAACCCTGGAGGCGTGAGGCAAACATGCTAACCACTAAGTCACCGTGCCCCCCTGCTTGTATCATTTCAGTTTTAATTCATTCTCCAATTTAATCAACTGTTTCATCTCTTCTAAAATCTGTCTTTTATTCAAATATAAATTTGTCTTTAATTTATAAACACGTTGTTTCAAAATATCTCGTAGCATGACATCTACATGCAGATCAAACTCAATTCAATTCAATTGTATTTGTATAGCACTTTTAACAATGGACATTGTCTCAAAGCAGCTTTTACAGAATATAAGAAACATAGTACAAAAAGTGCAAGATGAATGTTTTTTACATTTATTTGTATTAATCCCTCCAATCCCTAATCCATAAACTCCAAAAAATAATGGCACTCATTTCATGTTCATTGCTCTCCAAGAATTCTACATACTTTTTCTTTGCCAAAAGGTTTTATTGGCCAAGTAGAGAACCTGTTAGAACTCTGTAGCACTATTTTTTTTTAAGCGTGTATGGTTGGTTTTGACTTTTGATCAAAAATCTGCATGTCAAGAGCTTTTCCCGACTTTTAGTTTCATATTTCATTTGGTTTGGCTGAATTTCACACTGTGCATAATTAAATCAACCCCAGAAATGTTAGTCGAGGGGTGTGTATGTGTGTAAAACTCATCTATTACACAATGATTGGAAAACAAGTGGTTATGGAAATCATGAAACCTACCCGAGCATGGAGAACACAGAGCCAGCACCATGTAAAAGATTCGATGATTATATAGATAGTTCACTTTTTATCCCTTTGTTTGTTTGTGAGTAGAAGGCCAGAAGACATGGCTTTTCTGCAGCTCTACAGCTCTGTCATTTGGCTCAGTTTGAAGCTCAAAATGTGATGTTAGCTACAACAAAATGTTCCCATTTCTTGCAATCAGATATGTCACACAGCGTAAGTTATCTTAGAACCGGAACGGGATCAGATGGATGATTTTGTACATACCTATGCGTTGCGTGATCACTGTGGCCTAAAGCACCACACTGAAGGAGAAAACATTAAAACACTGATTTAAGCTCAAATGAATCTAAGCCTGATCTAGTAATCCGATAGCAAAGCAGAAGCCTGCTCTTTGGCACTGAACTGTGATTGATATGTGCGTTTCTAGGGAGCGACCAATGTGCGACTCCTAAACCGTGAAGGAAATGCTCTTATTTCTGTCTAAAATATGCAGATGCAGAGGAATAAAAAATGACTCAGAATCCATCTCTGCCACTGAGCTAGTTATTCATACATGTGAAATTACACTGCAGTGCATAACACCATCATGCATTCTGCATATAAACACCCACAATTACACAGGCACACATACACACTGTCACTTTCTCTGTCACACATGCGTAGATGGCAATTCCTCACGAAAGATTCATCACTCTTCCCCAGGCATGATGGATAGAAACTCTATAGAACATGCATTTTCCAAATCTTCATTGCTTCGCACCATCCTGAGAGCCGGAGACCGACGGCGTCTTTCTAAAGAGGCATGATAGAAATTTGAGCATTTATTACATTTTTCAATGCATTTCATCCAACACGCACACACACTGCTCACTACAGGAAGGGATTAGTCTTAAATATTAAATCAGACCATAACTACATAAACACATGCAGCTATGTCTTGCCTAAATTTCCTGAATATAATCTACAATAATCAGAATCATTTGGTTTGTGTTTTATTTGCTGGCAGTCTACAAGAGTTGAAACTCCTCAGCTTGGTTCATAGCCCTACCACACGCTTTCAATCAAATGTCACCAACTGTCATCATGTCTTATAAGTACAACAGGGAACAGCCAAACAACCTAATGTGACCTCGAGCAAATTGAGGCAATAATCTGTGTCTTTTTCCCTGTCCTTCAGGCGCATAGGAATTTTATAAATCAATAGAATTATGGAGAAATCAGAGCTACATTTTCCATTGCAGTAAATCGCTTAAGACATACTTTTTGATCTAGAGGCCATGGCTGTTTTTTTTCCTCTGGCAAACTTTTTTGCAAAAAAAAAAAAAAACAGTTACAATTACCTCAGTGAACTGCTTGAACTTGCTGTTCAAATAAAGCGAGACGGAGATTAAATCATTCAATAGCGACAATTATTCTGAAGCTGATTGGGTTTGGAGGATCGTCACTGATCATTTGCGACCAAACACTTCCTGCTTTCCCTCTGACTGGTGCACAGCCCCGACACTAGAGACTCCTTCCAAAATAAATAAATAAATAAATAAACAAATGACTCCTCAAAGGAAATATCACCATATCGATAATTTTGCATGTTTACCCACTGAGTGCATGTATATGCAATTACTCTAGAAATGATAACACAGCAAGTGTTTAATATAAACCTGTGATATGCTTTGCAGCTGGAACCACTCTCACAGCACTTTCCGACCAATCAGATTTGAGAATTTGTCACAGCTTCTTCCCTAGGGGCAGTGGTGGTTCAAGTGGTTAAGGCTCTAGATTGTTGATCGGGGTAGATGACTGGGCAGTTGAGCAAGGCCTTTAAACCTCCCTGCTCCAGGGGAGCTGTATCATAGCTGTATCATGACCCCAAGTTTCTCAGCTGGGATATGCGAAGCGAAATTTGTTTGTGAAATGTTTGGGATTGAGATAAAGACAATATGTGTAAAGGACATTATGTATTTTTTTCTGTAGTGCTTTTAAAACTCCAATAATCTCCAGGGACAATTTGACCTGATCAGTAACCAAAGGGTCCAAAGAGTGAACATAACACAAGGGTTAAAGTAAGTTGTTCTAGCCACTTCAAGTGCATCTTGTGCAAACGGTGCAAGACAAAACACTACAGGACAGATACACAAAATAGTGCAGACCAGTGTGCATACTGTATATTATACATTGTGCAAAAATAATAATTAAAAAAACCCAAACTTTTCAGACATTTTCAGTCAGTATAAATAAATGAATTATTTTATTGTCACAAGTCTGATATAAAATGAGTCAGGATTCTGTTAGCTTTCAGTGAGAGATGTGTGTTTTTCCTTTTGTTGGATAACCTTGCATGGCGGGAATAGTGGTATAGGCTCAAACTAAATAATAAATACATAGATTAATAAATAAATAAATGCCAAGCCTAACCATTAGAGATCTAATCTTCTGAGGTCTAGTCTTACCTAATGCATCTGTAATGTTGTGTCCACAAACCAAGTTCACTTACGTTACAGCAGTACAGCTGTTCCCTCATCATCCTCTCTCTTGAATAAGACAAAAAATGCGTATCACATGACCATTAAACTGCAAAAAGCTTTGTCCTGAAGACCTGTGTCACAACTTTATCCATGAATTTACGGAGTACTGAGACTACAGACTCCTTCCTAAAAATGCTGAAAGACTCCTTCCAAAAAAACTTGTGTTTTTCCCCTCTGTAGGACAACCTTACTCAGAATTCTGATGGGATATGGTAGCTTAGTGGTGAAGGTGTTGGACTACTGTTTGGAAGGTTCTGAGTTTGATTCCCAGGTCCACCAAACTGCCATTGTTGGGCTCCTGAGCAAGGCTCTTAACCCTCAATTGCTCAGTTGTATAAAATAAGATAAAAATGTAAGATGCTTTGGATAAGGGCATCTGCCTAATGCCAGAAATGTAAATGTAGTGGTTGAAGATAGCACCATCAAAATTTATGAACAAGCACTTGGGGCATCACAGAGAGCAGAAATGGGTTTGATATCATAGTTTACTTTAAAGATAGAAACGTTTGTTAGAAAAGAAAAGACATTTTGGTTTGTTTGGAATTTGTTGTTTTCTTTGAATGTAAAAACAGAACTACTTACAAAACACTACAAATTTTGAAAGCCCTGAGTTTTTTAATGAGCCATTAACCACCACTGTGAAGTGTGACATGACAAAGACATTCAATGCTGAACATGGACGCAACATAACATGCGCAAAATCCATTTTTTGGCCTCTGGGACAATTCTGATTACTGAGTGTTCTTCAGCAGCAGACTGTTTGTTAGATGGATTAAGGAAATTGTGGAATGAGGCAGTTTGCAGTGTGTTCTCTGTAATCAGGTTTTTCATCCAGTCTGTAGTTCTTGCTGTAGCCTTTTAGCTTGTTTGCTGACCACATACGAAGGCTAATGTAGCCACTAGATTTGTTTCTCGTACTCAAAGTGCACTCTGGGTGTAAACTGTAATAGAATAAGATTTTTCCAAAGCTCAAGTTGTGCTGAAACCTCTGATTTTGACTATATGGATAGCTGCTTGGATTGTCTAGCATAATCTAATAGACTAATACAAGCAAGATTTTATTACTAGAAATAGCAAGATTGTTATTAATGTTTTTTGGCATAGAGGAAATGAGCAATATGTAAGGAATAAAGTCTGATGTGACATGTTGTTATAAGAGAATAATGAATGAGGTGATGCTGTTTTAGTCTGTTTACATTCAAAGATGCGTTAGTTGATATATTATTTTAATTCCTTACTTGTACAAATCTCAAAGATATGTAGAACCGGATAAATATAAATAATTAATTAAGCAACGTTCTGGGAAAGAAGTGTGCAAAAGTTGATGAGAAAAACCTGTTTTGGAAAACCAATTCGAGAAAGCTTGTTGCTGTTTGGATGCACTTCTTGTCAGTCATTTTATAGACAGTGTATTGAATCCACATTGAATCCTGGGGGGTGGAGCATGGGCGGGAATAGTGAAGTGGGCTCACTATTTATTAAAAATAAATAAATAAATAAATAAATGCGAAAACCTTACCTAATGCACCTGTAATGTTGTGTCCACAAACCAAGTTCACTTACATTACAGCAGTACAGCTGTTCCCTCATCAGCCTCTCTCTTTTCAGTCTCTTGAAACCAATAAGAAAAAAAATGTGTATCATATCACACTTAAACTGCAAAAAGCTTTGTCTTGAAGACCTGTGTTACAGCTTTACTCATGACTTTACTAGTACTGACACTACAGACTCTTTCCAAAAGTGCTGAAATACTCCTTACAAAAAAGTCACCATATCAACAATTACACTTTTTTTTATATATTTTTTAATCTGTTTATGTGGGACATAAGTTAGTTTTTTTTTTTTAGACGGCTTTATTTGTCACATATACATTACAGTGAATTTTTCTTAGGGGCACGGTGGCTTGGTGGTTAGCACGTTTACCTCACACCGCCAGGGTTGGGGGTTCGATTCCTGCCTCTGCCGTGTGTGCGGAGTTTGCGTGTTCTCCCCGTGCCTCGGGGGTTTCCTCTGGGTACTCCGATTTCCTCTCCCAGTCCAAAGACATGCATTGTAGGTTGATTGGCATCTCTAAATTGTCCGTAGTGTGTGAATGAGAGTGTGTGTGCCCTGCGATGGGTTGGCACTCTGTTCAGGGTGTATCCTGCCTTGATGCCCAATGACGCCTGAGATAGGCACAGGCTCCCTGTGACCCGAGTGTAGATCGGATAAGCGGTAGACAATGAATGAATGAATTTTTCTTCAAATATCCCAACTTTGGAAGTTGCTGTCAGAGCACAGGGTCAGCTATGATACAGCTCCCCTGGAGCAGTGAGGGGATGAGGGCCTTGCTCCTGGGCCCAACAGTGGCAGCTTGGCAGTGCTGGGGCTTGAATCCTGATCAACAACCCAGAGCCTTAACCACTTGAGCTACTACTGCACTGTTGTTGTGAAATAACATATTTGAAAGAGGTCATTAATCTACACCTGTGATTTGTATTGCATCTGGAATTACTTCTCACCAGTTTGAATCAGTTCAACCATGCTGTGACCATATTTGGGGGATTCATTCCTGTCTCCTTCCTGTGTGGGCAGAGTTTGCTTGTTGTCCCTGTTACTCTGGGGTTTCCGCCAGGTATTCTGATTTCCTCCCATAGTCCAAGGATATGTGTTGTAGGCTGAGTGGCATCTATAAATTGTCCGTAGTGTGAGAGTATGTGTGTGATTCTACCCTCTGATGGGTTTGCATCTTGTCCATGGTGTCCCCTGCTTTGTACCCCAAGTGACCCTGGGATAGACCCCAGGCTTCCTGTTACCATGAGTAGAATAGAAAATAAATTGATGAATTTAATGGCAGAAATAGACTGATACAATAAATATCTGAATTAGGAATTTGAGTTCCTTGATTTTCTCATTTGGTTTTAGTAAGTGAAGACAATTGGTCAATTTTTCACCATGACCATGGCTTTACCCTTCATTCCTGATGCCCTTTACCTAACAGATTGACACCATGGGTCATTTCTATGCTTTCAACTATAACCCTGACCTTTAATGTCATGTGTAGTGTCCAACCCCTGAGACCGACCTGAATGGGTCCTTTGTGATGTGGCCGCTCAAGCGACGTGACACCAGTATGTTTTGCCGCAGTGTGACACGATGTCTATGGAGAGGCTTCCAGCCAAGGCTGGATCAGCTGATCGGATAGCTTTGTTTGCAGATGACTGGCATAAGGCACCGGGCACACAGATAAAGCCTCGAGTGGATCAATAGGACTGGACCAGATGGATCAGGTGTTCAAATTTGACAGTGAATTAAAATGACAGGCATGTAAATGGCTGAAGTGGAAGCTTGCTGGAGTAAGGAGAGGCAGGCCAAAGACTGATTGATGAGCTGAAGAAGTCTGTTAGTAAAGTAGAGAGGGGAGTCAGACATCGATAAGTTCACAGCGAGAAATTCCAACAACATATGGATCAAAGCCGGCATTAGGAAGCAATCGATATGGAGTCATGGCAAAGAATGAAAAGCCTGCAGATGGGCATCAACTGTGAAGATGATTAGAAAACTAAGAAATATATGTAGATGCAATAACTAGTTAGAGAGAGAGCAATAAATGAGATTCATTGAGAAGGGATGGATCAATAGGGGTTAGTTTCTCGCATGGCTGTGCCTCAGTACCATGGGAAAATGCAGCTCGTATGGAAAATCCCTTTGTTAATCCAGCTCAGTATTGTTCAACACAGGTTATCACTTATGTGATCTGAGTCAGGCTGTAAATGAGGTTAAAGTAAAATGTTCGCTGACCAGCACATAAAAACACAAAAGCGTATGCAAAGCCTGGCAGAAATTTCCTATAATTTCCTATAACAGCATCTCCTAAAGGGTTTTATTCATTTCATATCACAACAGTTTGCCAATGATTACACATTTATTAATGAACAACACCTAATGCTTTTTAACCATTTATAGTTATGTTTAATTTTATGGAACATCGTGAGACAAATAGATAAGATAAGATAAGATAAGATAAGATAAGATAAATTTATCAACACCAACTGGCCAATCAGAATCAAGAATTCAACAGTCAAACCAAAGATCAGCATCATGTTGGTCCACCTGAACAGGATATTAGTACCATGGGCATAGATAAGTTTTTTTTTTAGTTTAAAAATAATCTATCTATCTAATCTATCTATCTATCTATCTATCTATCTATCTATCTATCTATCTATCTATCTATCTATCTATCTATCTAATCATACATACATACATACATACATGTGTCATTACAACAAATTACACAGTGCATAATAACAGTCCAAATGAATGCATGCTGTAACTCAATAAAACTTTATTAACCTTCCACTGTAATTCAAACAAGAAAACATCTAAAAATCTTTTTGCAAATGAATGTAATCTTGGGATCAGTACAAGTAGGAAAAAGCTGAAAGTAAAAAATAATGGAGGTGTAGGTGGTGAAGTCATCTAGCTTCGATTTAAGGATGTTCACACTGGATGTGTCGATTCTGTCGAAGCTTCATGTCACCTCGGAAAGTTGAAATACCTGATAACAGAGACATATAGAATAAGAATAAGACTGGGCCATCTGTCTACTGAAGACATCACAGCATCCTGTGTGAATAACCCTGTTGTGGTTAATAATTGAGTCTTTTAATATAAAATTTAGCTAACATGATGCAAGGTTGTTTTTTGCTAATGAGTAATATTGATAGACACCAACTTGTGCAACAGGGGAGGGGACTTCTATTGTTTTTATCTGATTTTTTATGACAATCACAATCAATCCAGACCACCAGTAACTTTATCAAATTAATTGCTTCTGCATATGTTTCAGTTGATAAATATTAATGTAAATATTGGGGGGGGTGTAATGTGTGTAACAGGTGTGTGTGTGTGTGGGGGGGGGGGGGGGTTTCCTCCCCTTCATACCCCTCTCGAAAATATGCTTCTGATTGGTGCTATAGGTCCTGCAGACTATACCGGACAAAGGACTGGCTATTACACTATACAGTGTTGTAGCCATCACCTTTCAGCTGTTGGTCAATAAGGTGCTGGTGATTAATGTTGATGGATAACGTGCTGTGGTGGTCTTTTATTATACCTGGGGTCAAAATTTGCCTCATTTCTTTGAGGTTTTCTTCCTGATTGTGGGTTTGAGTTTGCTAGTACCTCATTCTCTGTATGACTCTTTTCTCTTCTATGACTCTTACTTAAGCTTATACACAGGCCACGTGAAAGATCTCAAGTGAACTCAAAGAGTTCAAGTTCAGTTTTCGTGCTCCTCTCTTGTAAATGCTTTTGCGTGCGCACATGGAAATGCCATGTGTGCTTTTTTTTAATGACCATGCTGGGTGCAGTGCATACTCAGGTCAGCTGCCCTCACACTTTCTATTAATGACACTGTTTGAAAAGCATAGCTAGGGTTTTGAGAACTGACAATGATGTGTTTTTTTAGCTTATAAAGTAATACCACTACATATATTGGCTACAATATTTCTCTGGTGGTTTTGTACTTTTATATAAACTATTACAATATGGATTACATATATCTCATTTGATGTGAATTGACACTGTTTAAGTGATGGGCTTGTGAAAGAGCATCGATCTATCTAAGGATCTAAAGGATGATATTCTGTTTCTAGTTTCAGATGTTGTATGCATACTAGCTTGTTTTCTGTTACATGTCCTGAACCTCAACACTGGCAGCACATGCAGTAGCAGGTGTACAAACTAATCACATTTAGCGGGTCTACAAACTTAATCATGAGGGAGAAGGTCATCAGCAGAGCTTAATGGGCTTTTCATCTCACTGGAACTCGATAACAGAGAAACTTTCCTTTACAATTAGTCAGAGGGCCGATCAATGCAGTGTTGAGATGGAGCGGGATAACAGGAAGATGGAAGAGGAAGAGAGAAGACAGGCAAGCTTTCAGAGAATTTATTTTCATTTTACAAATAATCGTTGCTCTTCGTATTTCCGCGTCTCTTTTTCTATGATTTGTCACTTCTTTTTGGTAAAAGTACACCATCTTTTTGCAGTCTGGGATGATGCTAGAAAGCCGAGCAGTCTCTTATGAATATCTAAAATGTACATTTTGTCTAAATCTGTTCTCTAACTAAAATGCACATTCATTACCCTTTTCAATTTAATCAAGACTCTGAAAGGCAATCTGTTCTTATCATTGCTAACCGTCTCCCAAGGTCACATCCAAAGCAAACAATGCTTCATGGGGCAGAAGCGAATCGAAAGCCTGTCTCATTTGTGTAGCCCTCAGCTGAGTAGAATGCACAGGAGCAATTTTTGACATCCACTTGGTCTATGAAAGTGTCAGCTGTTTAGCACTCTTCTGTAAGCATTTTTAGCTAAGGAAGATTATATGGCAAGTAAGGGTCTTACTTAGATGTAAATATTCTAAAAGAAACCAATCACTGGAAAAAGTCACTAGAAAAAGCTTCCACGATGAGCTGGATTTATTATATATTATTTATTATACTAATTATAGTGATGGGATTCATTTTCTGATGCTTAATTATGAATTGTCCTGAAACATTTCTCTCTATTTATGTTGCAGAGCTCTACATTTTATATTATATCATTCTTCAGTAACTACAAAATACCTCGGCAGACCACTGTGCTTCAGAGGAACTTGGGATGGTTGGGATGTTTGTAGTAACAGAAAATGCCTTCCTGTTGTTTATTGTTTTTTTTATATTAGATGGAAAACTTCCAATAAAACAATAAAACTCAAGTGATGTAAATATGTATTATGTGATATGGCTATACAGTAAGATTGTTAATATGGGAATCATTTGTTGTGTTTATGATTTGTGCATCAAGCCTCTGATTCATTAAAATCCCCAAAGTAATTTGCATGCATTTGGATAAATTACGTGTGCAATTAGTGGGTGTTTTGCAGCACATTTAGGAACAGTAATTATGTACACGGTGTCAGGTGTAAAGAAGGTGGCGGTATTTAATTAATCTTTTATTTTATGTGAGACGTGTTTTACTGCAAGAATAAAGCTGGAACTGAAAATAAGAAACAGAGAGATTGGCCAAATATGGTTCATAACATATAACATACACAAAAAGTGAACCAAAAGCCAGTTTGGTTTGTATAGCTATAAATTCGCTACAATGCACAAGATAGTCACTTGGCCTGTGAAAGTATCAGCTGCTTAGCATTCTGCTTTTTGGGACATATTTATTCTAAATTAAACCAATAACCAATCGATGAAAAAGCTTTCTTTATTAGATGAATTATTATCCATGTTGCTAATGGTGGGTTTTTGACACCAAATTATGAATTGTCTTCAATCATGGGTCTTAAGTTAAAATAATTTCAGAAACTTTATCCATACAGACCTCCACTTTTCAGTTCACATATAAATTGTACATAGAAATCGTAAGCCAATGGTTTATATAGCATAGACATACAGCTATATGGAATCTGAAACATTACATTTAACATCAAGGATTAGGGTACTGAACAATTTTTCATGACTAGAAACTCATTGAAGAAAGGGCATTTTCAGCATTTACATTATTTACTGTCCAGTGTCCCCCAAATGAGGATCAGGTTCCCTTCTGAGCCTGGTTCCTCTCAAGGTTTCTTCCTCATATCATCTCAGGGAGTTTTTCCTCACCACCATCACCTCAGATTTGTTTATTATGGATAAATGTTAGGGATAAATAGTAACTTAACTTTGAACTTTATATTTTTTTCTATTTCTATACTTCTGTAAAGCTGCTCTGAGACAATGTCCATTGTTAAAAGCGCAATATAAATAAATTAAATTGAACTGCACAACAAAACTTTTATTCCATGGTTAGTGGGTATAATTCATTATATATTACATTTTTACACTACTCTTTAAGAGAAAAAAAATCCTGAAGTGCTCCGTTTTAATTCGACTTAAAATCTCAAACATAAAATCTTTTTATTTGAAGAAAATAAGGTATTAGTAAGTTGAAATAATGAGGCTGTAAGTCACAGTAATGACATTCTACCTTGAAATAAGTCTAAATAAGGACATAATGATTTAGAAACAAAGTCAGACTGATGAAATACTAATGACATACCACAACATTTCGGTCACAATGTGCTGTTCAGGTATTATATACTGATATAAGTATACACTGGACTCTAAGGTCCTCGTTCTCAAGGACGACTTCCATGTTTCAGCTTCTGCAGTTCTGTTGCTCCAGAGATTTTTAATGCATTAGCTAAGCTATGAGACTACATATATTCATTCACATGGAGTACTTTCTGCATCAGAGCCGTGCCATTTAACATGCAGGAACTATCGACAGTTATGTCCTAACTATAAATTAGAATAGTCTCATCAGGAATGAGCAAGAAAACAGCCAGCCTCCTTTATGCCTTCTCAATACATCAATATGCCTTTATAATTTTAGTACAATCAAGGCCTTTTACAATTCCTACTGTATAATTGCGCTCTGTTGAAGTGCCATTATCCCGAAGCAGTGAATTATTGACTAGTAATCTTGCACTCAGTGTGCCTCTCTCTCTCTTAGTGAAAAATGCCATGGAATCAAGCAGACCTGCTCGGAAGAAGAAGTGATTATTCGAAGTGGACTCCTGCCCCGTGTAGATGAATAATGGAGAGAGTGTCTGGAAGATGCCTATAGTTAACTGTCTCACTCTTGCTCTTTTCTTTGTTTTTCTTTATCCCTGTATTTGTACCCTCCCCCTCTCAGACCCTGCTGAAGTGGAGTGTGAGCAGTATGACTTGGCCGTGTTGGCTGATACTCTCAGGGCTTACCTGCAGGAGCTGCCATGTCCCATCATCCCATCTGTGCTCTATAGTGAGCTGGCCTACACTGCTCAGGGTAAGTTGGCCTACAGAGACAAACTAAAGCCACTGTATTCATGATGAAATGATGGTTTAAGGATGCTCGTTGTTGTTCTTTCGGGGTCGCCACAACGGATTGCCCGATTTTGGTACAGGTTTTTAGGCCGGATGCCCTTTCTAGACACAACCCAGCCATTTTACCCAAGCTTGGGACTGACACTGAGAGTTAACCCCTCAGTGGCTGGGTTGGTGCCCTGGTTGGGAGTCGAACCCAGGCTGTGGTGGTGAGATGTGGGATTGGAAAGCTGTATTGGTATTAGAGGAATAAAACGATCCAAACTTGTCTTTAATAGTAAAATAAATGACAGGGTTGTGTAATGTATTTACATTTACTGCATTCAGCAGACACCTTTATATAGAGTGATTTTTTGTGACTATAAATAACAGCCTCATTCTAGGTCAGGCGGTCAGGTATTAAGAGTAGCATCAGTCTACAAACCCAGTTGGAGAGGTTAGTATGATATAGAAAGAAAAACACAATGATTTTCTTTAATCAATTAATAATAAAGTGCTTGGTGAAGAGGTAGGACTTTAGTCTTTGTTCGAGCATTGATATACGTCTTTCTTGTACCCTGAGGGATGGTGGGTCCACTCAAGCAGTGATAGACGATCTGAGGGAGTGTGGTGAGAATTTAGGTGGGTACTGGTCTGTTTTTAGCTTGGTAAGCAAGCATCAGGGTTTTAATCTGATCCGGGCCGATAGAGGAAGCCCACTGGGAGGTAGTGCAGGAATAATATGGTGTGGGGAGCTTTGGGAGGTTGAAAGCAAGTTGCAGAGCTTTGTTCTGGATCAATTACATGGGATGAAGGTGTACAGGGGAAGACCTTTCAGGATCGAGTCACAGTAGCTCAGTCTTTAAATGACCAGAGACTAAAACAGCACCTGAGTTGCCCCTGTGGATAGAAATGTCTGGCTGTTCCCAATGTTGTACAGGAGATACAACCTGCATGACTAAGTCAGGGTTAGGGATGTGAGGGGAGGAGAATAGTTGTCCAAGAATGTGTGCAATGACAGATGGTGATGGTGAGTTTTCCAGGAAGATTGCAAGCTCTTGACATGGGGGTTACTCGTCCAGGGATTTACAGCTGCTCAGTCTTGTTGGGATTTGGTTTCAGCTGATTAGCTGGCCTCTATGACGAGACGTCTGCCAGACATGCTGAGATCCGAGCAGACACATGAGTGTCTCAGGGAGGAAAGGTGAGGACGGGCGTCATCAGAATAGCAGCGCTATTGAAACCCATGTGAGGATATGGCCTTATTAAGTGAGCTAGTATAAAGGGAAACCACACAGTCCTCACGCTGCCCTACTGTATGTTATCTGTTTATAGATACATGTAATGATGTGGATCATCTGCAAAACAGGTTATCACTTATGTTACAACAGCTAGAAATGTTACCTAGAAACTATAAAAACCATCCATCCTAAAGACTTTCCTGAGTCAGAAACTTTACCTCACTGTTACACAACACTGCCACTGGAGACTCCTTCCAGAAAAAAAACAAGATAAACATCTTCTAACAGAAAACCTGGTGTACGGGATTTGTTCAAAAGCAAAGCTCCATGTCACAGAGGGTTTGGGTTTGTGCATGTGTGGGTGAATGTGGGTGTGTGCTTGTGTTTTAGAGGGGGTGCTAGCATGCCTGAGGGTGAGATAACAGCATTTATCCCTAACCTCATTCTAAATCACTCCCACTGATGCTGACTGGCACACACACACACACACACACACACACAAACACACACACACTGCCTTCTCTGTCTGCCTTCTCCCTTAGCCTCATCTGATCCTGAGCATGACCTGATTTAGCTAGGACGCACGAGCTGAATTATGTAAGTGCTGTTCTCTCTCAGCAATGCCTCATGCCCTAGATCTTAACTTCCCCTTAATAATTATTCCCAGTAAAATTGACGGTACTGTGTTTATTTATATGTTATACCACGTCACTGTTGAATTCTTCATTCTGATTGGTCAGATGGCTGTAATTCAGTCCCAGCTTGATATTAATGCGTTCATTGTAATATGTTCTAATATGCGGTTTTCTTGCGAGGAGACTTTATTTGCCTTTTTGGAGCGGAGACTCCATAGCCAGCGCTTTATAATAGTTAGCTTTCAGTTTCCCTGCACAAGAGAGTCCTCAGGACAGAGACCTTTGTACTTTCTGGTTTCTTAGCAACAAGACATATATTTTGTCTTGAATAAAGAGACTAATTCAATATCAATTCTTTATAGCTTCTATAATGTAAATGAAACTAAATTGATTTGAGGAAAGTTCACAACATTTTATGTTACTATAAATAGATGTATGATATATTCTGCTTTAATAACTAAAAAAATCAGCAAAGCGCTGTGATATAAGAGGAGAAGAAAAATTTGGGACGTGCTTGAGATATGTATTTATTATTTATTTATTTATTTACTTACTTATTTATTTGTTTGTTTGTTTATTTACTTATTTATTTGTTTGTTTGTTTATTTATTTATTTAGATAACCAATTATTACTTTTAAATAATAACTATAATAATAACTAATAATTCTTTATTCAATTAATAATAATTCATTAGCACACTGCTGTGGTATAAGAGGAACTTGGGATGCTTGGGATTTGTAGTAAAACTCCTTCTTGTCATTTATTATTGTATTTCTATGTTAGTTGAAAAACTCCTAGACATTATAATTCAAGTGATATAAATATATATTACATGATATCGTAAGTAAGAATGTTAATATGGGAATCATTTGGTGTATTTATGATTTTTGCATTAACGCCCTGATTTATTACAATCCCAAACTGCATGTGTTCTGCATGCAACTAATCTGCATGTGTTCTGCTAAATTATGTGTGCAGTTAGTGGGTGTGTTGCAGCACCTTTGCAAAACGTAATTATGTACACGGTGTCACATGCAATGTGTTACGGCCGGCGGTGTCCGGCTGGATGGAACAGACCCAACGCGAAGCTTTCGTGAAACAAAGGGGTTTATTAAACATAGAACACGTGAGACAAAACATGAAACAGAAAACAGAAACCGCGACACCACATCGGCCTATCTACACACGAGGACTAGCAACCTAAGAAGACAAAGACAGGACTATATATAGGAAACATAATCAGGAAAACATTGGGAACAGGTGATCAGGGGCAGGAACACACATTAGGCTAGGGCGGGGCTTAAACACACACATGGCCGAGGTAAACAAAAACAGACACCACATGACAACCCCTACTGAGAGCCCCCTAGTGGTTCACCCTCAGCCCTGCTACCCGTAACATCTCCCCCCTCTCAAAGGCGCGGCTGCCGACGCGCCAAACCCTAGCCCCTCCCAAAAAGTCCGGTCCAGCGATGGGTCCTGGGGAGGAGCTAGGAACGTAGAGAGGCCGGTGGGGGGAGCGAGAAGCAGGGCGAGGCACTAGGGGGGGGAGCGAGAAGCAAAAGCAAGGCGAGTGGGGGGAAGCGAGGACCAAGGCGAGGCAAGTGGGGGGAACGAGGATCAAGGGGAGGCAAGTGGGGGGAACGAGGATCAAGGCGAGGCAAGTGGGGGGAACGAGGATCAAGGCGAGGCAAGTGGGGGGAGTGAGAAGCAGGAGCGAGACAAGTGGGGGGAGCAAAGGACCCGACGGCAAGGCCAAAGGGTCCGACGCGACGTCCACAGCCGAGCGGAGGCGCCGAACGAGGTCCACAGCCGAGCCGCAGAGCCGAATGACGTCCACAGCCGAGCCGCAGAGCCGAATGACGTCCACAGCCGAGCCGCAGGACCAAGCGACGTCCACCGCCGAGCCGCAGGACCAAGCGACGTCCACCGCCGAGCAGCAGCTTCGAGCGACGTCCACCGCCGAGCAGCAGCTTCGAGCGACGTCCACCGCCGAGCACTCGCCCCGAGCGATGTCCACCGACGAACGACGGCTCCGGGGCGACGATGTCTGTCTCGCTGGAAACTGGAACTCCCCGAGGGGCGGGAGGGCGGGAGCAGGGTGCTGCCAGACTCTCCTCCGCTGACGACGGGTGAGGCAGCGCCCCCCACGGAAGCTACATTGTGGGGCGACGCCCCCCACAGAAACATGGGCGGAGCGAGAGTCTGAGCAAACCAAAACAAAAAAAAAAAAAAAAAATTCTCGGGTCCGGGGCCCTGGCCGGAACTCTCCTCCGCCGGCGAGAATTGGGGCAACGCCCCCCACGGAAGCTACATTGTGGGGCGACGTCCCCCACCGGAACCTAGGCGGAGCGAGAGCCGGTAACAAAAACTTGAAACTCCGGCCCTTGGCCGGAACTCCTCCGCGGGATAAAAATGGGGGCACGCCCCTCACGGAAGCTACATCGTGAGGCGACGCCCCCCACGGAAACAGGAACGGAGCGAGCGAAATCAAAATTCCTCCAAAAACTAATTTTTCTGCCGTAACCCTCCTCCTTTCCCTAACCACGGGCGGAGAGAGGGGCGGAATCAACGAAAACCCCCCCCCGAAAAACACCACTCCGACCCGGAGCGCAAAACGAAAAACCAAGCAAAAAATTAAAACCCGGAAACGAAAAAACTAACCTTCTCGCTAAAGCTTCGCGCTGGATCTGTTCGGTTGGGGCTAGTCCTTCTGTTACGGCCGGCGGTGTCCGGCTGGATGGAACAGACCCAACGCGAAGCTTTTGTGAAACAAAGGGGTTTATTAAACATAGAACACGTGAGACAAAACATGAAACAGAAAACAGAAACCGCGACACCACATCGGCCTATCTACACACGAGGACTAGCAACCTAAGAAGACAAAGACAGGACTATATATAGGAAACATAATCAGGAAAACATTGGGAACAGGTGATCAGGGGCAGGAACACACATTAGGCTAGGGCGGGGCTTAAACACACACATGGCCGAGGTAAACAAAAACAGACACCACATGACAACCCCTACTGAGAGCCCCCTAGTGGTTCACCCTCAGCCCTGCTACCCGTAACACAATGAAGGTGGTGGTATTTAATTATGCTTTTTTCATGTGATCCATGTTTTACTGCAAGAATAACGTGAATGTGGAAGCGTGTTCTGTTCATAAGATCACCTATTTTACAGACTGCAGTCATTACATTTTTAAATTGGAAAATTTTACCTTCACATAATAAAACTCATTATTGTGCAATATTTACTTATTTGCTTATTCACAGCCCGATTTTTGCACTTTTTAGGTACAATTGAATGTTTATTAAGGTGAACAGGATGGCATGGTGGCACAGCAAGGAGCATAGCCACCTTACAGCTCCAAAGTCCCAGGTTCGAGTTAGTGCTGAGCTCGGGTTACTGTCAGTGTGGAATTTGACACTGTGTTTCTATGGGTATCCACTGGGTTCTCCAGTTTCCTTCCTGCTGTACAAAAACATGCTGATGTGAAGAATAATCTCAATTGAAAGGATATGTGGATAAATGTGTAAATGTGTGTATGCTTGCTGGCCTTTGGTGGACTGGTGTCCCATGTGTGGCTTCCAGTGTTCCCAGGAAAGCCTGTGGATCCTCCAGAACCCTGACAAGCACGAGACTGTTACTGAAGATGAATGAATAAGAGAAATATGCAAAACATACAAGACCGGTTATTCTGCTGATTTGGAAACCACAATCCTTCATCAGACTAGATTGAATGTCATTTTGTCGCTCATACACTATTATCAGTCTTCTGATTTCTCTCTCTCTCGTTCTCTTAACCCAGGAATAAGTTTGTCTCAAATCTGCATGAGCAATTAAGCTGTTTATCTGATTTCTGAGAGGGAGTGTATCCATCTTTGCAGAGGGAGTCGAAAGATCCTTCACAATTCACAGGTCTACGATGGCTGTATAGACTCAGAGTCATTCCCAGCAGATGTACTGCTAATTGCCATTAAGTGTTCTTAACTGAGGTTCAACTCAGAATTAAGGCTAATCTTAAAGGAATCTTTTGCTGTTATCTGTCAGAGTGTATAAGCGAGGTGTACCAGTGCCCATCTGGCTCACTGGGGGCTGCTGTGTCCCATTCCAGGAATGTCATGGCTTGTTTGCTAGACTGCTCTACCCCCATATATGTCTCCTGCTGAGTCCAGATGGACTGAGCTAAGTTCCCGCGGCCCTGGTCTTTATTGAACGCTTCCATTGATCATGACTAGCAGGCTTGGATTGGAGGGGTGGAGGGGGCTGTTCTTCTTCAAACAGCTAGCAATATACATATGCATTAAAGAGCAAGGGTGATAGCTGACAGCGGTGTATTGCATGAAAACACAGGGTCTAGTTTACCCCATTGGTCTGTAGGTCTTAGGCCAAGGTCAGAGGCCAAGGTCAAAGTGCTGACCCACATTTGGGCTGGCCGGCTGTCAAACATCCATCATTCTATTTCCCCACCTCCTGCTGCTCATTACCTTTGACCCCAGGACACTTATCTTACATAAGCACCATTGCTGAGGTGCCTTAACCAGCCACGGCGTAATGATGCTCATAATTCATTGTGGAAATGTAACCGGCAAGGGGTTAAGAGTGTGTTCGTTTGAGTCTGCTGTGCGTGAGCACCATTTAGACGTTTGTCTTTACTTACTCTGAGAGCGTCGTGATGGCTAAGATTTAAACCGCTCGCACTAAAAGCCACGCTGTCTGCTCGAAACATATAGCCATAAATATGCATAAGACAACTGTCAGTTATAGTTATTTTATTTCGACAGGTTTGCATGTCTAATAGGTACATTAAAAGGTATCAGTCATTGTTCTGGCGCTTGGGGACTGCGTGATGATCATGACTCAACACCAGTGGATGAGCAGATTGTGCCTTTAGAGCTCATGCACATTATATTGTTTTGCATGCGAGAGTCATGACGGTGAATCACTGGCCTAATTTTCAAACCCAGGTCTGCACCTCCTCCAGTTTTTTCTGCACAGATGTTGTCCTTTATTCAGTGTGGGAAAGCCCATCTGAACATTGCTAATTAATACATAGGTGGTGCTTTAAATCAGAGCCTTATTCCCCAGTGTCACAGCAGACAATATGCCTGCGGTAGCCCAGGCTGAGCTAACATTAAATCCCCAATGTAGACATGTATAATGTCATTGCTAGATGGATATAATGATAGAGTAACATTAATTATTTGGGTCAGCCCATCAGTTCATACATACATTATGAGGACTGGGGAAAAACGGGTGACACGCTCATTCAGCATCTTTTTCTGACAGTCTGTCTCTCTACCATGAGAGACACCATGAGAGACAACTTTGTTTCAATCCCTCTATTTCTTTCTACATGCTACTTTAACAAAATTAGAAATTAGGTGAACGGCGAATGCTATATGTTAAATCAGTCTGACTCACTTGACATTCTTTGTTACTTTTGCAAGAGAGGAATGTTTGCTGATTAAACAACACAATACGAATAATAGACTTTGTTTAGTGCTCCCCTTTACGTGCTACTAACTCTAACACTGTGTGGCTAAAAGAAATAATTAAACATGGAAGCAGATGACAGGCTGTATTGCCTGTGCATTTCGAGACTCTGATATCTCCATCATTCAGTATATGTAATGAATATACAGTACATTATATATATGGACGGTATATTGCATAATGTGTTTAACTATTGCTTTCTTTGTGTTTAACTGAATGTCTGTTGTCTCCTTTAAAGAAATAGCAAGTTTGGAGGATTGTGGTCAGCAGATAAGGATGATCCTGGACTCACCCAGCATGCCACAGTTGAACCACCAGCTCCTGGTCTATCTGACCAATCACCTCAGCAAAGTGACTCAGAGTGGAGGAGCTGCTCAGGCCAGTGCCAGGTTTCTGGCTCAGGCTTACGTCGAGCTGGTCTTTAAAAACAGCCATTTCAGGTAAGATTAGCTAGGGTTGTGTTCTGGGTGTCTTCACTTTTATTGTGTTGAAACCTTAAAGAAATCTACAGCCCATAATATGTCTGGCGTATCTAAATGTAGAGCTAGATATTACTCCTTTAACAGAAACTAGTATGTTTGTCAAACAGATGCTTTAATATATAAAGCCTCTAATGTTCTTGTCTGTGATTGACAAAGCATAATGCAGGAAGGTGAAGAAAACAGCTTTTGCATGTGATAATTATATGCAAAAAAAGCAAGTTTGGATGTCAGAGACTCCCAGGAATGTGAAGCTGAAGCTTGACATCCATGAGTAATTACACATCAAGTTGTTGAGTATGTCATAAAATTTGAGAAACAAATGGTTTTCTTCAGAAATTTAATATATTTATTGCAGTCATATGCAGTCTCTCGTCCGCAAATGACATTCGTATGCATTATTAATGAAATTATTTGCAAAGCTACTTTGTATTTTTCACCTTTAGGAATAAACCAACATATATTATGTGTTAATTTAAGCAAAAAACAGTCTTCAGGAAGTCATTTTTCTTTGCCTGAATGAAACATAAGTACAAATTACTGCCTGCTAAATTTAACAAAAACATTTTTTATGACTTGTAATTTATTTATTTATTTGTTTGTTTGTTTGTTTGTTTGTTTGTTTGTTTGTTTGTTTAAACAATAATATTACAAAATATTTTTAATTATAAAAATAATATTTATTTGTTTTTTTTCTTTTCTTTTAATTGTATTTCTTTTCTTTTCTTTTTTTTTATCTTTTTTTTCTAACTGTGGCTGTGGAAGGCATGGGTCTGCTTACAGAGACTTTTTTTTTTTTGGTAAAACTTTTGTTTTTTCTGTATTCTGCATATTGAAGCTTATTGTGTTTTCAGATCTGTAGTGGAAAAGTCCTTCACTGTTGTACCCTCTCTGGATGCATGGCATGATCAGTGACTACATATCACTTGTCTGATGTCTCTCGTAAAACTGTGAACAGTTTTTCTTGGGTTGAATATTTTACTGTTGATCTGCTGATGCTGCTCAAAAAATATATATAAACAAATATTTATTGTTTCTTTCAGAGGGAAAAAATTATGTCTTTAAAAAATGTGTTTACAGCATGTGTTATTTAGGCATTATTACCCATGGATTCACACACATGCATAAACACGACAAACCTCTTAAACCCAGACAAATACACAGATGTAGTTAAATTTGACATTTAAAGCCCAGTCACGCAGATGTTGAAAGTTGTATTTGGATGGCTGTTGAATCTGTCGGATGTAAGAATCTCTTGCGTTGTGTACAAAGCGCTTGTTGTTGGCAAAACTGACATCTGATGTTTCCACAGTTTTGCTGTATAAAATGATGATGTTGCACAAAAAGAAGAATGAGGCTGAGTAGACAAATATCTTACTCAAGCAAAGATGACAAGTAAAAATAAAATCAGTCCAAATCCTTTCTTTCCCTCTTGCCCTATTTCCTTCCTTCATTTCCTCTGTCCTGCTTATTTACCTTCCCATCTTCTATCTATCCATTCATCCATCCATCCATACTGTACTTTCTTTCTTTCTTTCTTTCTTTCTTTCTTTCTTTCTTTCTTTCTTTCTTTCTTTCTTTCTTTCTTTCTTTCTTTCTTTATTCCTTCCTTTATTCCTTCCTTTATTCCTTCCTTTGTTTTTACTCTTTCCTACCTTTTATAAATTCCTTCCTGCCTTCCTTCCTTATTGTCTTTACTTTCTGCCTTCCTTCCTTCCTTTGTTTTTTACTTTTTCCTTCCTTCTATAAATTCCTTCCTTCCTTCTTTCCTTCCTTCCTTCCTTCCTTCCTTCCTTCCTTCCTTCCTTCCTTCCTTTGTTTTTTACTTTTTCCTACCTTCTATAAATTCCTTCCTTCCTTCCTTCCTTCCTTCCTCCCTCCCTCCCTTCCTTTTTTCCTTTCTTCTTTCATTCCTATCTTCATATTAACATTGACTTAAGTTAGATGAGTAAAGACTGCCAAGCATAGCCCACATCTTTGGTTCATAAAAGCCCACGCCTTTTTTCACAGAAGTACACACACAGAAAAAAAAGAGTCAGTTTTTTGGGGGATTTAATGTTTTGCATTTGTTTTTAGATTTATGTCCCTTGCAGTTTCTAGCACACACAGTGAGGCCAGTTTGCATTTAACTTCATATTTACTACATACAGCCAGCATTTGGGATTCAGCTATAAAGCAAATAAAGAAGAGTACTCCCCTTTAACCACCTAAGCTCGCATCTTTATTATTCACTTATACATACTGAAAGTGTCTTATCCATAATCTACTATGCATTATTCAGTAACTACAGTGAGGTAATGGGAATAGTTTGTAGTTATGACAGTGAGGAATGCAGGTCTGGAGAATCAAGTGGTTCCAGGGATTTTAAAGGATGCATCCATTAGTAAAATTTATTCCAAAATTGACTTAGCAGCTCAGATTGTTGCACAATCACAGCGTGTGACAAATTTCCCATGGAAGCCACATCACTATAACGACTGTAGTAGTAACTTCTTAATTTCAGTTAGAGAAGGAACGCGGTGATGAATTGCTAAGGGGCCGAAGTAGCACCGGTGATTCAAGGCCCTCGTCACATTTCATCACAATTACCTTGTAAGCAGTGACACCACATACCCCATAAAGTGCCTCACTGTGTGATGGACTTTCATACACGCTGAAGGGACTAGTGGAAGAGTTGCTGCGATCGCAGCTTGGCTATTGCACTCCAGCTCCTAACTTGCCTCAGTCTGATTTGATTGTAGGGACGGGACTTTCCTTTCTCACATGTCAAATCCACTTGTTCATCATGCTTATGAGATTAGCAGGGGGAAGGGCTGTATTATGCCTCAAACACTCCCTTTGTTTAGTCAGCACAAACAGCTGATGACTGGGGTCATGTAAGGTAATCATCAGTTTAAAATATAAATAGCTACAGCAGTAGTAGTAATCATAGTGGTAGAAGTAGAAGTAGTAGTAGCTGCATTATTATTATTAATTAATAGTAGTAATAGTCATAGTGGTAGAAGTAGAAGTAGTAGTAGTAGTAGCTGCATTATTATTATTAATTAATAGTAGTAATAGTCATAGTGGTAGAAGTAGAAGTAGTAGTAGTAGTAGAAGCTGTAGTAGTAGGAGTCACAGTGGTAAAAGTAATAGTAGTAGTAGTAGTTGCAGTAATAGACAGTAGTAGAAGTAGTAGTAGAAGCTGTGTGCTAGAAGTAGAAGCAGCTGCAGTAGTAATAATAATAGTAGTAGTAGTAGAAGCTGCAATAGTAGTAGTAGTAATAGACGCAGTAGTAGTAGTAGTAGAAGAAGCTGTAGTAGTAGCAGTCATGGTGATAGAAGTAATACTAGCTGCTATAGTAGTAGTAGTAGAGGCTGCAGTAGTAGTAGCAGTAATAGACTTAGTAGTAGTAGTAGTAGTAGTAGTAGTAGTAGTAGTAGTAGTAGTAGTAGAAGCTGCAATAGTAGTAGTAGTAATAGACGTAGTAGTAGTAGTAGTAGTAGTAGTAGTAGTAGTAGTAGTAGTAGAGGCTGCAGTAGTAGTAGCAGTAATAGACTTAGTAGTAGTAGTAGTAGTAGTAGTAGTAGTAGTAGAAGCTGCAATAGTAGTAGTAGTAATAGACGTAGTAGTAGTAGTAGTAGTAGTAGTAGTAGTAGTAGAGGCTGCAGTAGTAGTAGCAGTAATAGACTTAGTAGTAGTAGTAGTAGTAGTAGTAGTAGTAGAAGCTGCAATAGTAGTAGTAGTAATAGACGTAGTAGTAGTAGTAGAAGAAGAAGCTGTAGTAGTAGCAGTCATGGTGATAGAAGTAATACTAGCTGCTATAGTAGTAGTAGTAGTAGAGGCTGCAGTAGTAGTAGCAGTAATAGACTTAGTAGTAGTAGTAGTAGTAGTAGTAGTAGTAGAAGCTGCAATAGTAGTAGTAGTAGTAGTAGAAGAAGCTGTAGTAGTAGCAGTCATGGTGATAGAAGTAATACTAGCTGCTATAGTAGTAGTAGTAGAGGCTGCAGTAGTAGTAGCAGTAATAGACTTAGGAGTAGTAGTAGTAGTAGAAGCTGTAGTAGTAGTAGCAGTAATAGACGTAGTAGTAGTAGAAGCTGCGGTAGTTCTCGCAGTAGTAGAACACAGTGTTAGAAGTAGAAGCAGCTGTAGTAGAAGTAGTAGTTGCTGTAGTAGTAGAAGGTGAAGTAGTAGTAGCAGTAATTAGCATAGTATTAGTACTAGTAGTAGTAGTATTAGTAGTAGTAGTAGAAGCTGTAGTAGTAGCAGTCATGCTGGTAGACGTAGAAACAGCTGCAGTAGTAATAGTAGTAGTAGTAGAAGCTGTAGTAGTGGTATACAGTAGTAAAACATCTAACACTGTGGAGTGTGACATAACTAAGAAATTCAGTGCTGGACAACCCAAAACAGGCACAAATTCCACATTTTGGCCTCCGGTAAAAAGGGTTAAATATCCAAAACTCCCTTTAAGATCCTAGATTTAGAGCCAGAAATCTAAATACAGGTTTAGATTTGGGTCCCTGCTCAGCCAGCCAGAGGTGATGCTGGCAAAAACTCCCTGACACTACATGAGTAAGAACCCTTAAGAGGAACCAGACTCAAAAGGGAAACAGACCTATACCTGATTATGAGTCAGTATTCTTCCAAAACTGTATACTGTAGCACAGGAGTGTCCAGTCTTTATCCTGAAAGGGCCAGTGTGGGTGCAGGATATAATTCCAACCAAGCAGACTCTGCATCTGAATCAAGTGGTTTAACAGGTAGAATCAGGAATGACTCGTGTTTGATTGGAAGGAAACCCTGCACCTACACCAGCCCTCTGTGGATAAGACTGGACCTAGAGCCTGTGTGCAGTGGTAAGTGTGTCAAAAGGCTCCAAAATTCTAGCATCAGGATCTTGGGTCTTATGCAAAGTTATCCGAAGACCCCTTAAGGAACCTTGGATTTCATGTGTGCAGGCTAGCCATAGCTAGGTGCTCAGGATGAGCTATACTACTTATACAGCAATATACACAGTTTAAACTCTCAGTAGGACATTATAGTCAATGTGGGACTTTCTTGGCAGTAATAGTAGTTTGAATAAGATAGAGGTGATGGGTGTGGGGGTTTTTTTTGGTAAGAATGCAGGTTGTAGTCGCAGAGTTTGAGCTTAATGGTGTTATTCAACCTGTTTGTATTAGCATGATGATATGGTTTTAAGATGAAGACTACTAAGCACTTGGGATAAGAGCAGCAGCTTTAAATGTAATGTACATTTTGCTGCATTCTGAACCAGCCTTTAAACATTATTTAAATAGAGTCACCACAGACCTAGAGGTTATTAAATCATGAAATAATATTATGCATATATAAATATATATATATACAAATATATATATTAAATATTTTTTTGTTTTCCAGATTTTTAATATGCAGATAGAGATGTTATGAACATGGGAATGAAATTCAAGAACAGCCACCTGGGTTCACACAAAGGTCCTTTTAGTTTTACTGAATAGAAGTTAAGCTTTAGGGGCCAAACCTATTATGGGAAGCCTCGCTTCCCAACATCGGTATATTTTTCTTTCTCAGAATTCTCGCGCTTCCCTGCATGACATCCTGACTATAAAAATGAGTCACTGGTCTTCCAGGCAGATCAGCCGCTGAATCTCAGGACGTGACTGAGCGCAATTCGTGACATGACTGAGTGTGATGAGCTTAACCTGTGACTGTGTGTGTGTGTGTGTGTGTGTGTGTGTGTCTGTGTGTGTGTGTGTGCATGCTTCTGAAAGCAATCTTGATTAAACAACTATGTGCAGACGTGTGGCTTCTAACATCAGCTTTGAAAGGGTTTCAAGTGGAGATGAAAGCAGTATTTGAGGATGTGAAGCATTGATCCTGCAGATGCTCAACAAGCTCTCAGCTTGTTTGGAGGCATGCGACTGAGACACAGTTTTATACATGATTGTTTTGAGCATGTCGGGTATCGGAATTATCCCAACATAATAATACCAGTGTAAATGCAGATTTAAATCCAATCACTCAAGGAGGTGTGTTAGTGTAAACATGCTGGTCTCTTCACATCACATATAACAATCTCATATTTCAGCACAGCACCCATGAGCTACGATATTAAACTCTGAAGCTCACAAAATGTTAACAATATTTTACATTACATTCTGTATATAATAATAATAATAATAATAATAATTATTATTATTATTATTATTATTTGAATTAATATATTTTCTTGTGATGTATTTTTAATAAATTTGTTACATTTTTTATTTTATATTTTTTAATTATTTTATTTTATTTATTTATTTTTGCCAGTGTTTTTTTGTTTTTGTTTTTATTTTAAACATGTTAAGGGTAAAAAAAATCTGATCAAAATAGTCCTAAATACAAATCTTAAAAGAAAAAAAAAAGAAAAAAAATCAGATCAAAGTGTTTAATGTTCCCTTCCATCACCATTGGCCAAATTTATGGGATATTAAATAACATTAGCCAAAAGCACATTATTAAAGTACACAGCAGACAAAAATATTCAGATATACAGAATTCATATTCAAATACATTTGTCAGCAATTTCTACACAGTGACTGAAGCAACTGTTTCAACAACAGAAAGCTGGTGGTTGTACTGTACTGAGCTTTTTGCTTTCGGCTGCTCCCTGTTCGGGGTCGCCACAGCGGACCAACTGGTCCGCACAACAACTTGGCAAATGTTTTACGCCGGATGCCCTTCCTGACGCAACCCTCCCATTTTTCCGGGCTTGGGACCGACACTGCATCCAGTGGCTGGGGTTGAGGCATTGACTGGGAACGCCTTCCGCATGATAGGCGAGAAACCTACCACTGAGACACCAATGCCCCTTGTACTGTAAATATTATTTGAAATATTATTATTATTATTATTATTATCGTTAATAACGATAATAATAATAATAATAATAATAATAATAATAATAATAATACGGGGCACGGTGGCTTGGTGGCTAGTACGTTTGCCTCACACCTCCAGGGTTGGGGGTTCGATTCCTGCCTCCGCCATGTGTCTGTGGAGTTTGCATGTTCTCCCCGTGCCTCTGGGGTTTCCTCCGGGTGCTCCGGTTTCCTCCCCCAGTCCAAAGACATGCATTGTAGGTTGATTGGCATCTCTAAATTGTCCGTAGTATGTGATTGCGTGAGTGAATGAGAGTGTGTGCGCCCTGTGATGGGTTGGCACTCCATCCAGGGTGTATCCTGCCTTGATGCCCAATGACGCCTGAGATAGGCACAGGCTCCCTATAACCCGAGAATAGATTGGATAAGCGGTAGACAATGAATGAATGAATGAATAATAATAATAATAAATACTTCTGGTTAAAATCTCTTCTGGATCCAATTCAGATTTAAAATACATAGAATAAAGAATAAAACATGCAGGAATGTATAGAGAATTGAAATATATGTAATATTACAAAAATTGAATCTAAAGATTTTTGTCCTCTGGTGTTTCCAGCACGGATGTGAACCCTGATCATCACGTGAAGATTCTTGAAGCCCTCATTGTCGTGGGAGGCCTGACAGAGATGCAAGCTGCCCCAGGTAGGCAAGATCTTCATCCTATTCTGATATATGAATCCAAAGCATGAGGAGGTTCTGGCTCTTAGTTATCACTTTCCTGCTCTTTTTTAAGCAGATGTCCACCACAGCATATTTTTCTAGCTGAGGTCACTTATTTGATAATAATTTCTCTTCAGTAATTGCGATAGTTAGCGCGATGTAGATGGTATCCGTCTCTCTTTTGGAAGTGATTAAGCTGTTCCTAAATAAAGTTAGCAAAGCGTGAGTGTGTGCGTCTTGGTGACTGATGAAGGCTGCTGAGGGGCCAACGAATGTTTGTGGATAGATGGCAACAGAAGAGAGCAAGGAGCAAACGAGCAAGAGATGATCCTCCTGTCCAAGGACTGACTAGGACTCCTCTGAGGCCTGGCAGCAGTGTGCAGCAATGAATCTTGATTTCCTGTCAGGGATTTTTTGGCAGCCCAGGCTCCCTCCGTGATCTGTTTTGTGGTTTAATGAAGGATTTTGACTCTGTGCCTGATACAGTTCTTCAGCTGAAGTTTATTTAACTTTTGTGTTTCTCACAGAGAGAGGATAGCCAGGCTCCTCCCTCCGAGGCTGTGATGTTGAGTTAAAACTCGTGGTACCTCTGGAATTAGTAGTGCAAAATGAATAAGCACAAGGTTGATATTTTTTTTTACCTTTTAGCTTGGAAATGGGCCTAAACCTGAGTT
>JAUCMX010000001.1:8196616-8304116 GCA_033459395.1 Hemibagrus guttatus
CTTTATCCTCTTATACGTCTAAATATTTTCCGAGTCTTGTGAGCATCTTTATGTTCTCTCAGTGTGTTTAATTGCGTGGTTACTGTGTGTTGAGATAAAACACTACAGATAGTTATGTGATGGCTTTGCGATTGAGTTTGCTGTGCATTGTTTCCACATACCTGTGTGTTTTCACTTACCTATAGCTCAGCTGAAGTGAATAGAAGGGCTTTAAGACTCAAGTCTGGTCTTGAGGCATTTTTTCTGTTGACCTGGACTTGTCTTGGTCTTGGGCATTAGTCTGTGTAAATATGGTTGTGGTCAAGATTTGTTAAAAATGTTTGGAGTGGGTTTTTGTTTTTTTGTTTTCACTTCATTTTGTTTTTGCTTTGCTTTGTTTTGTTTTGTGTTGTTTAGCTTAGTTTTGTTCTGTTCTGTGTTGTTTTGTTTTGTTTTTGCTTTGTTTCGTGTTGTTTTGTTTTTGCTTCATTTTGTTTTGTTTTGTTTTGTTTTATTTTGTTTTTGCTTCATTTTGTTTTGTTTTGTGTTGTTTTGTTTTGTTTTATTTTGTTTTTGCTTAGTTTTGTTTTGTTCTGTGTTCTTTTGTTTTTGCTTCGTTTTGTTTTGCTTTGTTTTGTGTTGTTTGTTTTGTTTTTGCTTCATTTTGTTTTGTGTTGTTTTATGACATGTGCAAGATAATTCCTTGGTTTTGAAAATATAACCTATTGCTTAGCACAATGCATGAATCCGAACAACTAGCTGAGGTAAAAGCTTGTCCTTGAACAGGAATTGATGGTCTTTCCATCTCAAGTTTAACTTGCTTTCATATGAACCTGATATTGACTTGGACCTGACCTCCTTATGTCACAATCGTAACTCGATCTCAGCTATTCCTGGTCTTGGACTTGGCTTGGACTTAAAACTGGTCTTGAATATGGCCTTAGTGTTCAATAAAGAAAGCGGTGCACTGTAAAACATGGTAGCCCCCTTAAATAAAGCAAATATATTTCAGGGGATGTGGTAGCTTAGTGGTTAAGGTGTCAGACTACTGATTGTGAGTTTGAATCCCAGGTCCACCAAGCTTCCACCGCTGGGCCCCTGAGTAAGACCCTTAACCCTCAAGTGCTCAGTTGTATAAAAATGAGATGAAATGACAGTTGCTCTGGATAAGGAAGTCTGCCAAATGCTGTATTTCTTCACTTGAACTCCAGTTGTCATGAAACGTTTTAGATATTGAACTCAAGTTTATACATTTTTAATAATGAAACTTAAAGTTGTCATTGTCTCTACTACCTGTGAGTTGAAACGTTATCTGCAAGTTGACCAGGTGAACTTTCAGTAGTGCACACTTTAGTGTCGAATTGCATCATACCATCGTGAAGCCTATTCCATTTAAAACACGAATACACAAGCAAAAGAGTGTTAATTTTCTTTTTCATGCTGTAGAACTTACTCATGCATTGAGCAGTTAGGTTAAAAAAACACAAATTAGTCTAGACATGAAATCTGCTACTGATTTGTCCACCAAAAAAGGAGTGAAAGCGTTCAGATTGCAGTGTTTGTTGCGTATTGGAAATCTGAGCAGCAGCTTTTCAAAATAAAACAAACTTTTTGGATTTTAACCTTTAGTACTGTCATTGAAAAATAATCGAATTATCCCATTCCCCCGATCGGGTTTGAAATGAGTTATTGATGAATGGATTACCATAACATGGATTTTTCATCTGCCGTCCAGAATCACAGCCAAAAACAATGTGGAACTGTATCCATATATTATCCATGCCTGAATATATCCCAATCCATTTTCTGGATGAAGTCATCCTTATGAAGTCTCAGCTATCCTGCAGTGATGTCTGAATTTAGTGGAACTATCAAGAGCCAAAAAAACAAATAAAAATAATCAGTTGTGCCATTCATGGGAGAGAGAAGCTAGCAAATCCTATATTAAAAATGACTGGATCATGTTTGGAAAGATCTGCTTTTCTCCTAAAATGGGATGGAAGACTGAGTCTATAAGCGTTGCTGTTTGTTCAGGCCCTCGCACCATCTGTAAATCGACACTGGAGATGACGTCAGTTATGTGCTATACACATCAATGTGTGCTGTCCCTCTTTAAACCACAAGTAGAGTGCTTTAGTATGTAAAGATACCAATATTTTGCCCACAGGGACCACAAATGATGCCAGGAAATCCACAAGGAATAGATGAGAATGTAACAATAAAACCTGATCCTAACTGGACCACCGGGGGGTATTACGTAATTAAGAGTGCTAATCCAATCTCAGCCACTGTCTACTCAAACACAAGACAAAAGATCTCCTCTGATCCTAAATCAACATCCATCCTGTCATGCATCAGGCTTTCATTTCCTCTCTGCTGAGGGAAAACTATCTTGATGCCTGATGGAACATGTCATGACATTTGTTATTTCAAGTACCTTTTTTACTCTGCTCCAAAAAAAGACCCTTTCATATGATATTAACATCAAGATTTCTGCATGCTCGGTGAACTAATGCTAAGGTTTTTATTCTATATCATACTCAGTTATACACTCCTTTGCCGACACAAACAACAATATAATATATATAAAATTACTTGTGCTGTAATTACTGAAGGGACAAGGTGATACTACCTCAGCAAGACTTTTGCACAATAGCACAATTTACACTACATGCACATTTTTGCACTTTTCCAATATATATAAAACACTCTGTGTTCATATCCATGAACATCACTCTACCATATTCAGATCCAATCACTGTGTTCACATACTACCTCTCTATTTTGATATATTTATTTTCCTGTTGCAAATTCCCACCATATTTGCTCTAGATGTTCTATTTCTATCTTATTGCATTTACACTGATCAGCAATAACATTATGAGCACTGAGAGGTGAAGTGAATAACACTGATTATCTCCTCATCATGGCACCTGTTAGTGGGTGGGAAAGTTGATGTGTTAGAAGCAGGAAAAATTGACAAGCGTAAGGATTTGAGCGAGTTTGACGAAGGGCCCAATTGTGATGACTAGACGACTGGATCAGAGCATCTCCAAAACTGCAGCTCTTGTGAGGTGTTCCCGGTCTGCAGTGGTCAGTATCTATCAAAAGTGGTCCAAGGAAGGAACAGTCAAGGTTAAGGCCAAGGCTCATTGATGCACGTGGGGAGCGAAGGCTGGCCCATGTGATCCGATCCAACAGACGAGCTACTGTTGCTCAGATTGCTAAAAAAGTTAATGCTGGTTTTGATAGAAAGGTATCAGTTAGGGCTGCAGCTATTGATTATTTTAGTAATCGAGTATTCTACCGATTATTCCCTCGATTAATCAAGTAATCGGAGAAAGTACTTCTTTATTAAAGAGGAATACTAAATATGCGAGAGAAAGTAAGACAGGTCTCTTAAAATGAACAACTAAGTTGTTTCCTATTTAGAAAAATGAAAATAAAATCTGAACCCATTTAGTGCATGTAATTGATATATTACATTCAAAATGCAATTAGAGGGACACGGTGGCTTAGTGGTCAGCACGTTTGCCTCACACCTCCAGGGTTGGGGGTTCGCCTCCGCCGTGTGTGTAGAGTTTGCATGTTCTCCCCGTGCCTCGGGGGTTTCCTCCTGGTACTCCGGTTTCCTCCCCCAGTCCAAAGACATGCATGGTAGGTTGATTGGCATCTCTAAATTGTCTGTAGTGTGTGAATGAGAGAATTGAATAGAGAATAGTTCGGATAAGCGGTAGACAATGAATGAAAATATAAATATTCATTGTCTACCGCTTATCCGAACTATTCTCGGGTCACAGGGAGCCTGTGCCTATCTCAGGCGTCATTGGGCATCAAGGCAGGATACACCCTGGACGGAGTGCCAACCCATCGCAGGGCACACACACACTCTCTCATTCACTCACACAATGGACAATTTAGAGATGCCAATCAACCTACCACGCATGTCTATGGACTGAGGGAGGAAACCGGAGTACCCGGAGGAAACCCCTGAGGTATGGGGAGAACATGCAAACTCCACACACACACGGCAGAGGCAGGAATCGAACCCCCAACTTTGGAGGTATGAGGCAAACGTGCTAACCACTAAGCCACCGTGCCCCCAAAAACATAAAAACATAAAAACATAAATATATAAATAAAAAAATGTAATTACTTAAAAAAAATGTAAACATAGTACAACCTAAAACAAAACAATAATAATAATAATACCTAAACATTGCATTTATGTTGTGCAACTTAGCTTTCAAGTTTCAGTCTAACTACAACTCAAGCATGACATAAGCCTTTACTGTCTTCCTGGAAGACTTTGTGGCTTTTGTAAGAGACAAAAATTAGTGGACAGTAAGGTAACTTGGAACAAGAACAAGACTCTATTCACAACATTTCTTAACACATTTTTCTGTAACATGAAATTAGAGTTATTTGGAGAATAAATCCTCTTAAATGTCTCACTACATACTGGTGTGTGTCTGTGTGTGAGTGAGTGTGACAGGCTATCAAAATGAATGACGCTTAGGCTTTCACAAAACTTAGCTAAATTAGGGACATCATAACTAGCCACCATACTGATTTACGGTCTTAAATATTCACTACATGAAGCCACAATCCACATACATTTTTACAGGCCTTAATTGATTTAAGCTAAGTGCGAACGCTAACGTTAGCTTGTGTCGACTCCGTGGACTGTGTGTTTTTCGAATGAGATATTGAAGTATGGAACTTGTACTGTTGTGGTAAACCAGTTCAATCTTACACTAATCACACTGTACAGTGTTTTCTTTCTGTTTTAGTTTGAAATCATCCCAAACTTTGAAAACTTTCTGCCGTTTTCTTTGGCCTGAATGTTTTCTCCCCAAGTTTAGCGGATTGTGCGTCAGTAATAATGGTCCGTGGGGAAACGCAGTGCTCTGTGTGTAGTTACAGTAAATGGACTAAACGAAGCTTTGAGGCAACAAATTTGCCTCGATGATTTTTTGCATTCAAATTACTCGAGTTACTCAAGGAATCATTTCAGCCCTAGTGTCAGTGCATGAAGGACAGGGTTTTGGCAGCAAAAGGGGGACCAACACTATAATAACCAGGTGGTCATAATGTCATGCCTTATCGGTGTAATTTGTGTGTTATTTATATTCATTCAATTTTTTTTTGATTGTGTATGTAACATAAAATTTGATTCTGAATTTAAAATTTGATATACATAGTGCAAAAATGTCAGGTAAACATAGAATAAAAACATAATGTCTAGTACAAGGGCAGGGTCAGTAACATCACAGACACAGAGCATAACGATTAGTTTGCAAAAAATATATAAAACAGAGGTGATTATTATCAGTGCTAAAAACAGCATACTAATTAAACACAGGAGGAAATGATCAGTTTTAGAAGGTGAGTCTGTTACAGAGTCTGTGATGTTGACACCGAGTCAGTGACACCGAGTCAGTGTGGCAGCAAGTGTTTCATCACTACAGGATACTCAGGACTGATGAAAGGATTATCAGTGTCCCCCTGCACATCCTCCAAGAACTGAATACATCCAGAATTAAGAAATGTACAGGTCGAATCACTCTGGACTCCACACTCACCCGGCCAATCACTAAAATGTTTTTAGAACATTTACAAAAACTGAAAATTTAATAACAGTTTACTTATAGAATTTCAAGTCAGCTTGCCTTGATATTATCTTTTTCTTTAGCTGCTTTCCCTTTGCTGCTGTAACTATGCAAATTTCCCCGCTGTGGAACAAAGGATTATCTTATTTTATCTTATCTTATCTTATCTTATCTTATCTTATCTTATCTTATCTTTCTTATTGTCAGGAGTTTTTGGGACAGTTCCTTGCCAGACCCGTAGGGGGACCTGGCAAGCGGTTTATTTATTATGTTGTTATTTCTATATCGGCAGTGCCACACCCTTTCCTAATGTGTTTTCCTGCTTTCTCACATGTCCCTTGTTTTCCCTTGATGTGCTGCTCTACATGTTTGTCCTACTGTCTTGGTCAGTGTCAGTCATTATGCTTATATATGTGTCGATGTAACGGTGTATGTGTGCTGTATGGCCGGATGCCGTATTATCTAGGTTTTTATGTTATATTCATGTTTTGTTTTGGTTATTTAAGTTTCCATGTCATAGTTATGGTTTATTTTTGTTACGTTTAATGTAGTTGTGTTAGATTTGTTTTGTTAAATAAAAGCAGTGCATGTACTGGATCCCTGCGTTTGCGTCTGATCTGCTACTGTGGGCGATCCGGGTTTGATCCCTGCCATTGGCGGCGTCTTCCCCGTTCATTACACTTATCTTATGTTATATTATTTTATCTTACCTTCCGGCATTAGTGTAATATCTCATGCACACATGTGCATTTCATCTCAGCTCAGTACTGAACACACTCTTCATACCTCCTTCAGTTTGCACCTTTTGGAGAGTATATTCCTCTAGAGTACCTTATTTATTTTTCTTCCCTGTTTATATTTAATGCTAATGTCCTGTGTGTTCTGCAGCGCCATATTTCATTGACAGAGACTTCAAAGCACTTTGCTGTGGATGAGGGTGTCTGACAAATAAATGTAAATGTAAATAAAAATTCCTTGTATTTTTTAATACCATGTTATTATACCTTGGCACTGATATTTAATTGTTATCAATCCCAGCTCCTGAAATCTTTTCTGATTGTGGCATTTCTTCCTTAAAGAGATACCAATCACATTAAGGTTTCCTCGACTGCACTTTCAAACACATTAATCTTCCATTAAGTATACCCAGGCTGCTCGTCGCATGAGGCAAACAAAGCTCTGATTAGTATGACGTGTTTGATCTTAAGACAATTAGCTGGCTTTAGAGCTGCTGATAAGGTGATTCAAAGTACATTTGGCAGAAGCTAATGTATGACGTGGCTCCGCAGACTCGATGTTAAGTTTGTTCGATGAAATCCAGAAAGGCTTTCGCTGTGGATTTTCATCCTGTCACGTCATTCAGGTCAGGTCACTTCTCAGATTTACTCAGGGGAGCGAGACTAGGGCTTGTGTCTGCTTAGCAAGCTAGATGTAGAGGTACAGCACATAATACTAAAGGAAATATATTCTAAGCTCTAATTACAAGGTTTAAGTCATTTCTTCAGTAGATTATTATTCCTAACACAATTCTAGGTACATTTTTGTACAAGTTGTGCATCAGGTTCAGCAGATTTTGTCAACACAATTGTGTATTAGATGATAAAAAACAGATACTAAATGGCAATGACATTTTACCCCCCCTACCCCCCCACCCCACCCCACCCCACCCCACCCCCCCCCCGGCGAAAAGTTTGCATTTTTATTACAGATCCTTTTTTTAACACTCCTATTATCCTTGGGGTCAGTTTGACCGAATGCAGTGTTTAATGTCTCTAAATTTATTTTGACGTATTGTTTTTGCTTCATATTTAATGACTTTTCCTAATTTAATGGGGACAACCAGGTAAACATAAATGATCATGATAATATGTTTTCAGTGTCCTGTACACATTTTATGGCATCAGTGATCCTTGGGGTTGTTTTAGCTGTTATTAAAACACAAAAATACCTTCATCTGCTTTGGTTGTTCTGGATAATATTGAGGACTCTATAACAATACATGTTATAATCTTTAAGAACATCCCTCTGCTTTAGAGCTCTAACCTAACGTAAACATTCCTGTGGTATTGTGAGAGCCATTGAGAGTTCACACGACATGGTGGAGTGGAAAACATCATTTCCCTTTAAACCCTGGGGAAAAGACATGTTACTCTCCCTGATAACAGAAATTGCGCTACGTTCCAAATGTTATAAATAACAAATATCTGTACTTAGAAATAAAATAAAAAAAAGACCTTTGATAAAATGTGTAACGTCTTTGAATGTGTACAATTTCTATGAACACTGCTTCAATAGAAATATCAGTTAAAACAAATATGTAGTAAGAGACGATATGTTCTGTCACTCATTAGATAAAAGTAATGCCACGTTTTAACACACACACACACACACTTCCTCTAGTGTAGTGTGGTGGATTTTGTAACTATGAGAAATTTAATATGCTCCTGTGTTCACAGAAACGCTGAGCGGCTTAGCTAAGCCCGGCCATTCTCGTGTGCCTGAAAAGAACAAAGGTTCTGTCACTCATGTATCTGCAGTGACAAACAATAATTAAACACACACTAACGTCTTGTGTGTGCTGTTCTGTGGCAATCAGCCAACTAATCCTACTCAAATATTTGCATTTTACCACATGTGTGTCCATCGCTTCACACTCTGGACATGATTATAGAGTTGCTTTTCAAAGAGCAACGTTTCAGGACAGGTTTCCTTTCTTGTGTTGTTGGTATCTAAAGCAAATGCTAAGCTTCATTGAATAAAATATAAAAGTGTTTTCTTGAAGCACCTGACTGATTAAAGGGAGACTTTGTTTTACACTTTGCATACAGATGTATAAGAAATATAGACATTACCACACGCAATACTGTGATCCACTGTTCAGAGTTTTATATGAATTTAGGCATTGGTGGCTCAGTGGTAGGTTTCTCGCCTATCATATGGAAGGCCCAGGTTCGATCCCCAGCCACTGGATGTAGTGCCGGTCCCAAGCCCGGAAAAATGGGAGGGTTGTGTCAGGAAGGGCATCCGGCGTAAAACATTTGCCAAGTTGTTGTACAGACCAGTTGGTCCACTGTGGCGACCCCGAACAGGGAGCAGACGAAAGCCACTTCTTCTTCTTCTTCCTTGTTATGAATTTCCACTAGGTTATTACCATGTTATTACATAGTTAGTTAGCTAGCTAGCTAGTGAGCTAACTAGTTAGTTAGTTACTTATTTACCTAGTTATTCAGGAAACAACTAGTTTTTTTGGAGTTGTGTTTACTTTCTCAGCAAATTCATCAAAAATTACATTTTCAGCTATAACACTATAATGTTACATCGTTATTTAATCTACATCTTTTTAATCTACATTTCCTTCAGCATCTTTATTTTCTCTTCCTACATGTGGCCACATATTGCACTAGAGTTTTATACATAACATTTCAAACGTCACCCCAGTTTCATCCAGGTTTCCACATACCCACGCTTTCCCAATTCTGAGAAATCAGCTACAGACGTCAGTGAGTCAGATCGCTTCTCTACCGTCATGTGCAGTGCAGCAGGTGGTGAGATTCACAAAACTGTGTTAGAGTTGCAGCGATGTTACTGTGAAGCTTGTTATTTAAAACGTAGCTACTGTACATGTGCAGATGAACGCGTTTATTTTGCAAATCGTAGAAAGGAATTGTTTTTTTGTTTTTTTGTTATGTTATGAATTCTGTTTTCTACGGTGACTGAGAAGTGCAGAACAAAATAACAAATTCTACAACACAATAACAAATCTGAAAACAAAATAACAAACCAGAAAACACAATAACAAATCCAGACCCATAATAACAAATCCGAAAACAAAAGAGAAAATTTTATTTGTTATTTTGTTTTGCACGTTACTACTCCACTGTAGTTTTCACGTCTGCCTCTGATGCATAGGTTATAAAGATATTGAGAGCTCAATTTACAATGAAACTTGGACTGAAGAATTTGCTAATCTACCAAAACAAATGTATTTATTTATTTATTTATTTATTCATTCATTCATTTATTCATTCACAAAATTGCCCTTAGCCTTACCTTTTAAAAGAAATATGTGGTCAGTCAGGGGTCGCAAAAAATGCATACACACTTCAACAGTTCTTAGCTATGCCCTTTTTTTTAAACCTGAATTGAATCATGACAGCAATGTGTAGTATTATGTGTCCTCTAAAGATGTCAGTAGTCGGACCATGGTTGATTTAATTTTAAAACTAAAATTTTTATGCATATATTTTTCATGTTGAAGTCTGTATACATTTTTTGTGGCCCCTCTATATATATATATATATATATATATATATATATATATATATATATATATATATATATATATATATATATATTAGTAGTTGCTTTCGGCTGCTCCCTGTTTGGAGTTGCCACAGCGGATGCGCCGCCAGATGCCCTTCCTGACGCAACCCTCCCATTTTTCCCATTCTTCAACCCAGGCCTTCCGCATGATAGGCGAGAAACCTACCACTGAGCCACCAATGCCCCCATATATATATATATATATATATATATATATATATATATATATATATATATATTTATATATAGTATTTCTCCACAAAACATGATTTCATTCATAGAAACAAGCTTTCAATTGTTAGATTGAATGATAGAACGTGTGATCATTTCAGCTGTAATGAGGAGCCTGAGGCATCAGGAGTATCAAACACTAAACAGATCAAACACTAGGCAGTAACAAAGTCGAAAAACAAACGAGAGTCAAAACCCGAAAAACACACCAGAGAGAAAACAAAACCGAAAGCGCGAGGACGGGTGAAAGTCAAACAGAGTAAATTCACACAATCGTAAGGCAAACATCGGAAGTCAGGAACAGGCAAAGGTCAGAACAAGAAACACAAAGATACAAACAATAGAACACTGGGTATGCCACTGGGGACGATAATTCGCGTAGCGCCCGGTGTGCGCGTGGTTTAAATGTCCGTGGGAACCGGAAGAGAGTCACATGATTAATCAGAACTCAGGAGAAGTTTCCCTTTGAAGTGCAGACTGCCGAGGGGACGCGACAGAGACCCCCCTCTACGAACACCTCCCAGTGTTCTACGACAAGGCCTGCCCCGGGACTGAGGAACTCCTCACGGTACGACTGGGGTCCATGGGCAGGTTTGAGGAGGGAGACATGGAATGTGGGGGAGATGCGGTATGTAGGGGGAAGCCACAGGCGGTAAGACACTGGGTTGACTTGGCGGACTATTTCAAAGGGGCCAATGAACCTTGGGCTTAACTTACAGCACAGTAACCAGAGTCTTAAGTTGCGGGTGGACAGCCAAACCCATTGCCCCACCCTGTAGGCAGTGTGGGGGCGCCGACGCTGATCCGCCTGAATATGTTGCCTCCTGACAGCCCTTTGTAGACGAACATGAGCCCTCTCCCATACGTCTTGACTGAGCCTAGACCACTTGTCCACGGTGGGAACATTGGAGGGCTCTCCCGACCAGGGAAACAGGGGAGGTTGATAGCCCAAGATGCACTGGAAGGGTGTGAGGCCTGTGGAGGAATGGTTGAGGGTGTTCTGGGCATACTCGGCCCAGGAGAGGAACTCGCTCCACCGGTGCTGTTCCCGACTGCAGTAGGAGCGAAGGAACCTCCCAACCTCCTGATTGAGCCTTTCCGCTTGACCGTGGGACTGCGGGTGGTATCCCGAAGTCAGGCTCACGTTAATCCCCAATTGGGTGCAGAACACCCGCGAAACTTGAGATGTGAACTGGGGCCCCCGATCAGATACGATGTCCTCAGGTAGTCCGTAGTTACAAAACACTTGCTGAAACAATGTGATAGCAGTTTCCCAGGCTGTGGGTAATCCTTTTAGCCGGATGAGCTTGTATATCTGTCAATAATGACCAAGAATATAGTAAACCCACCAGAGTCTGGGAGGTTGGTCAGGAAGTCGACCATGATGTGAGACCAGGGGCTCCCTCTGGGAGCTGACAACTGATACGTGACTGGGCACAGACAGTGCAAGCTTTGACAAAGTCGGCGACATAGTGACCCAGGGAGGGTCACCAGAACTGGCATTGAGTCAACTGGGCCGTACGATGAATCCCATGGTGGCTGTTACTAGGAGAATCGTGAACCCACTGCAAAGCTCTCACGCGGAGCGAAGCAGGCACATATAGCTCAGAAGGCGGGCAGACGGCCGGAGGAGCTTCCTCAGCGTGTGCTCTCTGGATCTCTTCGATCAAGTTCCACTGGATGGGAGCTAAAATAAGAGAAGAAGGGAGGATAGGGTCGGGATGTGAAGGAGGGCTCTTGAACTCCAGTTGGTGAGAGAGAGCTTCGGCCTTGCTGTTCTTGGACCCTGGGCGGTAGGTGACAGAGAAGTCGTATCTCGTGAAGAAGAGGCCCCACCGAGCTTGGCGTGGGTTGAGTCGTTTAGCTCCCCGGAGATACTCTAGCGGGTGAGAACCGTATGGACATGACGAATGTGGTCCTCCTGCATGGTAGAGTAGATAGGAATATCATCAATGTAGGCAATAACACACTGATTGAGTAAGTTTCTGAATATCTCATTGACCAGGGACTGGAACACAGCTGGGGCATTGGTGAGCCCATAGGGCATGACAAGGTCTTCCACTCGTCACCCTCCCAAATCCTGACCAGATTGTAGGCACTTCTTAAATCTAGTTTGGTGAAGATTTGCGCCCCCTGTAGTTGTTCCAATGCCGCGGGCACCAGAGGCAGAGGGTAACGGTAATGCACAGTGAAGCTGTTGAGGCCTCTATAGTCTATACACAGACGAAGACCCCCATCCTTCTTCTCCACGAAGAAAAAGCCTGCCACGGCAGGAGAAGTCGAAGGCCATATAAATCCGAAGGATAAGGCCTCCTTAATGTATTCATCCATGGCTTTGCTCTCGGGCAGAGAGAGAGGATAGATATATACCGGATTCTTGGGTGGCATGGCATTAGGGAGCAATTCAATAGTGCAGTCCCAAGGGCGATGAGGTGGGAGACGAGTGGCCTTTTCCTTGATGAACACCTCCTCCTCAGGCAGCGTGGCAGAAGTGTTGGGTTCGGCTTTTCCTACTGTCATGGCAAGGCAGGGATGTGGCTTGGCATGCAGGAAACAGGAATACAGACAGTGATGAGACCAGCGAACCAGTTCTCCTTCTGTCCAGGAAATAAGGGGGTCGTGTAGCTGGAGCCAGGGTAGACCCAGAATGATGGGATTGGCTGGGGAGGCGATGATGTAAAAAGTGATTTTTTCCTGGTGAAACAGGCCGATCTGCAGGTCCAGCGGTGGCGTGTGGTGATAAAGGAATCCCTCCCTGATGGGTTGGATGGTGATGGCTGTCACTCGCAGAGGGGATACGCAGGGGATGGTGGGGAGGCGTTACTTGTCTACGAGTCCGCTGCCAATGTTGTCAATGTTGACGGCCGCCCCGGAGTCGATCAACGCTGAAACAGGAAAGGATTGATGAGTGTGGTGCAACAGAACGGTTAATGAAACTTTGGATGACAGTGTATCACCACCCACCTGAGACGGGGATGGCCACTCAGGACAGCAGTACACTTGGTGGCCAGATTGACCGCAGTAAAAGCATAATCCCAGATCCCTTTGGCGTTCGCGCTCTTGCTCTCTCGTCCGAGGGTAACGCGGGCTCGTCCGAGTTGCATAGGCTCAGAGTTGTCCTCCCTGGGGGTGTGGAAATCTGTGTAGTGATGAGACTGGGGCCGAGGGTGTGTTGACGCGTGGTGCTGGCGTCTCAAGTTATCCAGGCGAGTGGCCATCCCGATGTAGAGCAACAGCGTAGTATCCGGATCACGACAGGCCATCTCTGCCTGTAGTGCTGGATTGAGGCCTTCTTTGAACACTGCAAGCAGGGCTGCTTCATTCCATCCAGACTGAGAAGCCAGTGTACGAAATTGAACGCCGTAATCTGCCGCACTGTAATCTGCCGCACTGTTTGATGGACTATCGTCGCCTGTAATTCCACTGGATTCAATGGTAGCGAAGTATTCTGTAATGAGGAGCCTGAGGCGTCAGGAGTAGAATCCATGAGCAGAATTTAATTACAGATCAAACACTAGACAGAAACGAAGTCGAAAAACAAACGAGAGTCAAAACCGGAAAAACGAATGAGAGTCAAAAAAACAGACTCTCTGTTAGAAAAACACACTAGAGAGAAAACAAAACCAAAAGCACAAAACCAGAATCAGAAACCGAGGACGGGTTTCAAACACAGTAAATCCACACAATCATATGGAGGGGACACGAGAGGACGCAACATTAGCGCTAAATCTATAACTGTCGTAATAAATTTAGGTGGTTAAACCCTGCATGGTAGAATAGTGCAGTGGTAATGTGTCTGTTGCAAAATACCACCATTCAGGTTTAAGCTGGGTGTTTCATTTTATCCAGGGTTTTAAAAATGGCATCATGTTGGATATACGAGAACTACTTGTGTTAATGTTGCTCAGTTCAGTCATCCGATGTGCATGTAAAGCTTATAAGTGGGCTTATTTTCAGCGTGAGTTCAGCATAAACGTGTTAATATTTCATTCTGTGGGCCAGATGTTTGCTACAGATGTGTTGTTTCAAATAAAAAAACATTCTGGAGAACTCCTTCAAGTTTTACAGCATTATAGTTTAATCATATGCATATTACATAGGAAAAGGATGGCAAAAGCAGCATGTTTGTGGTAAAGCTGCTCTCACTGTCTACAGAACTTTTTCCACTGTTGCTTTAAATGATAGTTAATGAATTACTGGCCCACATCCCAGAGGCTTTTTTTTCAAGTGTCTGAGCCTCTGAAGCTTTTTTTTCAGCCTGGTTGGTGCTGGTCACAGCAGAAGGTTAAGGGCAGGTTTAAGGGGGACATTTGGACTCTCTGGGGAAGAGCAAGCTTATTAACTACCAAGCCATGCTTAAATATTGTGTGTTTGTTTGTATGTGTGTGTGTGGGATTTCATTGTCGAAGAATTGTCAACGGATAGAACCTCATCTGTTGGCCTTCCCATTTAGAGTTCTTACTCGGTGGTTTGCTCTCATCAGACGCTCTTGCCCTTCCTCAATCATGTTCACAGCCTGGAAAAAAATTCTTCTTGGAAAAGAAGTGCTCTTGGATGACTTCTACTACTCCCCGTGCAGCTTCCAGTTGACTTTAACATCAAAAATGGCCTATTGTTTTGCCTATAGTTAGCTGTGACCTTTAGGGACCCCCTGACCAGAATATGGTTTGGCAGCCCACTCGATGGATCCTGTAGCCTGCCGGTTCCTAGCCAGCTCCCTGCCTTTGTTCACATTTGTAAAAGAGTCTGCTGAAATAAACAGCTATGAATAGCTGTTGCGGTCAAAAATTCGTATTATTCATGTTGGATTTTTTTTCTTCTAAGACGTGGTTAGCTCATTACTGCAGTGGAGATAGATTGTCAGTTCAAAATTGGGTCTTGTCTAGATATTTCTATCGAGGAACTAAGCCTCTGAAGCTTTTTTTTCAGCCTGGTTGGTGCTGGTCACAGCAGAAGGTTAAGGGCAGGTTTAAGGGGGACATTTGGACTCTCTGGGGAAGAGCAAGCTTATTAACTACCAAGCCATGCTTAAATATTGTGTGTTTGTTTGTATGTGTGTGTGTGTGGGATTTCATTGTCGAAGAATTGGCAACGGGTAGAACCTCATCTGTTGGCCTTCCCATTTAGAGTTCTTACTCGGTGGTTTGCTCTCATCAGACGCCCTTGCCCTTCCTCAATCATGTTCACAGCCTGGAAAAAAATTCTTCTTGGAAAAGAAGTGCTCTTTGTGATGAATAGCTGTTGCGGTCAAACATTCGTATTATTCATGTTGGATTTTTTTTCTTCTAAGACGTGGTTAGCTCATTACTGCAGTGGAGATAGATTGTCAGTTCAAAATTGGGTCTTGTCTAGATATTTCTATCGAGGAACTAAGGTCTAAATGACAAGCACTTGTGAGAATATGAGCAGAAATTCGTGATGTTCTCACAGCCTACGTAGCTGTTAGGACACTTTCTCACCTATAAGTGTGGATCAGAGTGAACTTAAAAGTTATGGCTTCACACTGCACACAAGCAGGAGACAAAGAAACATTTGCTAAGGGGTGTGTGGGAAGGAGTTTGATGGAAATGTACTGACTGAAGTGCTTTATACACTGGACAGAATATCAGCGAGAGAAAACATGCTTTATTTTTCTTACACTATAACAACTTACCGATATTAACCATTTTTAACAGATTACAGAGCGACATGTCATGCTTTTATCTGTTTATACTTTTAATCCGTTTAGTGTTTTGTGATACAAGTTCATTCCTGTAATCACCTTTGCTATAAACACTCCTTTTTTTGAAGTTAATATCTTAACCTCTGTCACCAGAGACTCCTTCCATACATGTTAAATCAGCCTCTCCTATTAGAAAGTTCCACCGTTACATGAAGTTTTACTGTGTTAAAGAACAACTGTTGGTAATCTGCTGGTTATTAGATTATGTGGCATGTCGAGTGTTCAGTACTATAAAATTAGCTACTATTATAGAAAGACATCTATATGAGAGCTTTAAGAAGATTATATAATAGACACTTTCCCTTATCTTAGCTCTTGCATGGAAAGCCATCCACTTTGTTTCTCTGGAAACACTTTAGCTTGAAATGAAAAGAAGAAACAGTGTTTTGATGAACTATCTGGTTACTTGGATACGATGTGTGTGTGTGTGTGTGTGTGTGTGTGTGTGTGTGTGTGTGTGTGTGTGTGCGTGTGTGTGTGCTTATAGGTGTGTGTGCATTTGCTTTTTTTACATGCTTTTGTAATGGTGAATCCTAAAACATTTTCTTTCTCTCTATTTATTTCTTCCTCCTGTAGACCTCTGTGACTTGCTCTTGCTCTTGCTCATTTCTCTGTCTGTCTGTCTGTCTGTCTCTCTCTCTCACTCACTCACTACTGTCTGTCTCTCTCTTTGTCTATGTCTCTCAGTCTGTCTGTCTCTATCTCTCACTCTGTCTCTGTCTATCTCTCTGTCTGTCTGTCTTTCTGTCTCTGTATCTCTCTGTCTATATCTCTCTGTCTGTTTCTCTATCTCTGTCTGTTTTTCTGTCTCTCAGTCTGTCTACCTGTCTGTCTCTCTGTCTCTGTCTCTCTGTCTCCCTCTCTCGTCTCGCAGAGACAGAATTACTACAATTAATTCAACAAATCAGTCACATGCATGCACAAATGTCATATGCAGATAAACGGGCTCGCTGCCAGACAGAGGAATCACTTCAAACGAAGAGAAGAAAGGCTTTACAGAACGAGATGCTTGCAGAGGAAAAAAGAAAATGTTTGTGGAGCCAAGCAAAAGAAATGTGAAACATGATTAATCATGATCTCTGGAGTGCTGAGAATTGAATTCTTTCCCTCTTCACACTGGTGCCTTTGTTGACTGTGAAGCGCTACACATTTGGATGCTTGAGATTAAATGATAAGAGAGGAATCATATGACCTTCATCCCATTTTTTTTTTTAATCTTGTGTTTGCTTCATTCCAAATGGCTTGCCAGTTCAATATGTGTGCATAGATGGTGTGTGTGTGTGTGTGTGTGTGTGTGTGTGTGTGTGTGTGTGGGTGGGTGGGTTGTGTGCTTCTATATTTATCTTCACATGCTCCCTTGTGTCTGTGAATGTGTGTGTTTCATACATTAATGACCACCCAGAGTGCTCATCATGACTTGGCTTGTGCATGTGTGAACGCTGGCTCTTCAGTGGCTCATAAAAAAAAGGGTGTGTGTTATGTAGAGAGCATCCAGGCCATCTGTGGTCTTTTGTGTTTCCAGTGAATGTCATCAGCTTGTGTCAACCCTAATCCATATAATTATTAAGCTCATTTGTTTGCCCTACTTGCAGTTTTAGTGCAGGCTTTTGAAGTGCTAAGCTGTGCGTAAGCCAGTGCGTGTTTTGTGGCTTTGGCTCATGCTAACGCGTGATACGGAGACTCGAAGGGTGAGACAGGGACGTGGTGTCAAGAGATGTTTGTCATATCAAGCGTTTGTTACTAGAGAAAGTGGAGGAGGTGATGAAAAGTAGATACGGAGAAGGTAAACTTGAGACAGGAAGTCAGATGGACTGGTCAGTTTTTTGCAGCGTAAGGATGAGGAAGCTGTCACGTGCTATGTACTGGTTCTTTAATTCGTTGCTCTGGTTCTTTTATTGTATCTCTCTTTGTTTACAATTCTCTTGTTTTTGCACATTGTACTGTATAACATAATATAGAGAATGTGTACTGGTCAGCGCTATTTTGTGTGTTTTGTTTTGTATTGTCTGTTTGCACTTTATGTGGCTAGGACAACTTACTGTAAGTCTTTAACTCTGTGCTGTTCTGTGTAGCTCTGTGTTGTTTTATGTAGCACCATGATCCTGGAGAAACGTTGTTTCATTCACTGTGTACTGCATCAGATATATATGGTTGACATGACAATAAAAGCTTCTTGACTTGACTTGACTAGCTCATAGAAACAAGTTTTGACAAGGTTTGGAATTTTCTCAATATGATAAAGCAGCCTAAAAGAAAAAAAAACAATATCATCACAATATAAGAATCATCAACCATTTTAAGACGCACGATCTGATCTAGAAAGTTAAAAGAAATATTTATTACGAATTCTTTGTCCTCTTCTTACAAAAGGTCAGTTTGCGCTGGAGAAGCGAGCACTGTATAAATCACAGAGATGGAGCGTCATGACGTGCACACTAACAAAACCCCATGCCTACTGTATACGCTATGGCATTTTAACCCGAATGGATTGTTTTGACCTTTATGTTATGCATTATAGCTTGTAGCTACGTAAGCTGAGCTTGATCATTAGGTCACATGACCATGACATGCATGTAGGCTTCACCCCGGAGTCGTGTTAAATAGAGTCTATATTTTATTGTTCTGTGTTTGCAGCTCGGATTCGTGTTTAGCTTTGGCGGGAAATGATAGAGAAGAATGAGCACTTTCCTTCCTGAAGAAAAAGCACAAAACCTCTTTTTCCACAGGATGTAATACCAATCTATTTATCTGGGGTTATTTCTACTGGTCATATTATAGAAGCTAAAAGTTTTCCACAGACTGCAAAAAATAAATGACATGACATATGAATTAGACAAAAATCCTAGGCATACTGTATTTGGTGGTTTTTACTTTAATTTGACAAACATCTCTATTTACATCTATTAATTATTTTGTAAGCCTAGTAAACATCAGCTAAGTAAACTAGCTAAGGTGTAAACATCGTACCTTTCTAGTTTGACACAGCTATGAATAACTCCGCTGTTTTATTTTTGAATCCACAGCAATAATTAGCAAGCTCTGAAACTCGAAAATATTCATAAACTGTGTCTGTACATGTAACTCTCCATATATTAACACTTTATTATTCTCAATAAGACTTTTTTATTGCCTTTTATTTAAACAGGCTACAGTACTTTGGGCATTTTCTAATGAAATCTAAAGGCAACCAAGTTTAAAAAACAACCATAAATAACTACACACGTTACTGAAAAGTAAATTTAATGCTTTCTGCGCTCCAAAAAGATGCTAAATTGTAGCCAAGTTTTCAGCGGAGAAGCCAAACTCGGAGAATATTAGATTTGCCAAGCGCACTTATACGAAGCAAGACGACCGAGTGTTTTGTGGTCTCTGTAAAAGTAAGTAAGTATGTAAGTAAAAAAAAAAAATGAAAATAAATAAATAAATACATACATACATACATAAATAGGTACATATGAGCTAATACTAATTACAAGAAGTAAATATAATCACATTTTTGTAGAAAGAAAGAAAGAAAGAAAGAAAGAAAGAAAGAAAGGAAGGAAGAAAAAGATTAATGAGAATTGGAAGACTAATGAGAACAAATAAAAACACCTGAATATATAATCACATTTTGAATATAAATTCACAAATTTAATATAATTTCACTCATTCATTGTCTGCCGCTTATCCGAACTACTCTCGGGTCACGGGGAGCTTGTTCCTATCTCAGGCGTCATTGGGCATCAAGGCAGGATATACCCTGGACGGAGTGTCAACCCATCGCAGGGCACACACACACTCTCTTTCACTCATGCAATCACACACTACGGACAATTTAGAGATGCCAATCAACCTACCATGCATGTCTTTGGATTGGGGGAGGAAACCGGAGTACCCGGAGGAAACCCCTGAGGCACAGGGAGAACATGCAAACTCCACATGCATGGCAGAGGTGGGAATCGAACCCCCAGCCCTGGAGGTGTGAGGCAAACGTGCTAACCACTAAGCCACCATGCCCCCCCTTTAATATAATTTTTTTAAATAAATTCAAAGCGAGGTGAAAGAGTGTTTTGTGGTCTCTGAAAATAAAAAAATAAATAAATAAACAAACAAACAAACAAACAACAAATAAATAAATATAAATAAATAAATAGATAAATAAATAAATCAGAAGTATCATAAGAAGAAGAACAAATAAATATATCAAGACATTTTTTAAAGATTTTAAAATAAATCGAAATATTAAATTTCAATCCAAAATAGATTTTTAAAGCGGGGAAATTTCATGTTTTCCCAATTAGAAAACACAAACACAAACAAATTCAGCCTGGACTCGTAGAGCAGGGCCGCTTGTTGTTCTTAGGTCTTTTGTCTGCTTTCCCTGAAGTCTTAATGTACTGTGATATACGAGGCGTGACCTGCAGGACGCTTTTGAGGACCCTTATGTGGCTGAGCAGTTTGGGCTGTGTGATTTTTACAGGTCATCTGTGCTGTCTGCTGCCCCTGTCCTGCACCCACCCATGGAGATTAATGGGGGAACATTATGGGCCTTTCACAATCCCGGAGAGCATTAGTTCAAGGTGAGCCTGCATGATGACGTGAAATGGGCCCTGATATTGTCTAGAGCTGAGACGTGTAAAATCAGCTCTCGTTTCTGTCCAGGCTTCAATAAAAAGGGTGGCTTCACCCCTGCTTTCACACCAGGGAGCTTTAAAGGCTTGCTGAGGAACATAAAGGCCTGGATGTGGAGATAGTAGCCATCATACAATCCTATGCCATCTGAGCGTCCTCACACATTCACCTACACTCTTGCATCCAATTAAATTCCTTTGACTGATTTTTGAAGAGCTTCAGAAATAGTAAATGGCAAAGATTATGAGCGAGTGTCTGGTGGGAGGATTGTTATCTAAGAAATGTTCTCGCTCTGTATTTGTGGTAACGCATTGATGTGCCATCTCAGTAGCTGCAATCAGAGTGCTATAATGACGTAGGTCTCTAGGGAGCCATACTGGAGCCCGGCTGGTGGGCAGGAGGCGGTGAGGTCATTGTTGGCAGAGCAGCCGATAGCCCTCAGCATGCTGCAGATGTCCCTTTCCTTCCTGCCATCCTCCTCTCTCCTGAGACACTCGCCTCACACTCCACATACGTGGCTTTGAACATGATGGTAGCCTGAAAGCCTTGAACCTGAGGACCAGAGGTCAAGCTGGCTTGACCCAAGTGTCCTTATGCATGTTTGCACTATTGACAAAACCCCCTTTCCTCAACTCCTTCATCGTTTACTTCATTGGAAAACACACCCAGGTTATTGCCTTCCTCTATTTTATCTGAAAATTAGAAAGATTATATAAATAACCATGGCAACAAAAACATCTCTTTGTATCTGATATGCCATTTACACTATCTAGCATACAAATGGCTCTGTTTATCACTTTGCATTTCATTTAGCCAGATGTACCGCTACCATATACAATTTTCACACTCAGAGATAATGGGACATTATCACTTCACTGACAATATTCTAACTTTGTGTCGTTCAGACTTCATGCCTACATTCCCATTTTCCCGTTCCTCGGGACGTGATGTATAACAAATCCCATGCATAATAGGTTTGCTGGAATTTGTTCCACAGCTGCGTCTTGTTCGTGACCTGCATTTTCTTTTTACATTCAGCACAAAAATCAAAATCTGCTGATAATTCAAGCTTAAATAACACCCTCTCCTGCCAGTCACCTGATTTCCTCCTCACCACAGGGCAGTGAGTTGCTCAAGTCTTCTCCATTTTCAAACATTTCATCAAGACTTCCTCATCTTTCTTAAGCTAATCTTAAGAACTTAATAAGAGACAAATGAATAAATGAATGAAAAAATATAAAAAAAGAAAGAAAGAAAGAAAGAAAGAAAGAAAGAAAGAAAGAAAGAAAGAAAAAGAAAGAAAGCTTGTCTTGTTAACTAAAAACCACAAAGCCCTTTGGAGACTCCTTCCAAAAATACACAGTAAACATCTTTTTACATAAAATATAAATATCAACAATTACTCACATCTCTTTATTCCGTTTAAATGGAGTGTGAACATATTTTGAGTATAAATTCAAATTCATGTGGTACTTCTTATTAAAATATTACCACAAATCAGATTTAACATTATTACACCTAGTCATTATTACAATAATAATAACAACATTATTACACCATTATTACACCTAGCCAGTTACATTTGCTTCTTTTTAAATATAAATGCTTAAAGATAGAAAAGTGTTCTGCCAATAGAACTATTCAAACTTGTAATAAGTAACACACACACACACACACACACACACTCCATAACATTAACTCACCTGCATAATCTAGTGTAGGTGCCACCAAAACTGATACTCTGTTTAACTGATGCTCAGATACATCAAGCCATGGACTCCACAAGATATCTGTAGGTGTGTTCTGAACCTATATCTGGCACCAAGACATTAACAGACGATCCTTTAAGTTCTGAAAGTTGTGAAGTGTGGCCATGGATCTGACTTGTTTGTCCAGCACATCGCACAGATGCTCCGTCGGATTGAGATCTGGGGAATTTGGAGGCCAGCTTGTTCCTCAAACCATTGGTGAACAGTTTTTGTAGTGTGTCAGGGAGCACTATCCTGCTGAAAGAGGTCACTGCCAATAGTGTTGGCATGAATGGGTGTACTTGGTATGCAACAATGTTCAGGAAAGTGGTATGTGTCAAAGTAACATTCACATGAACGCCAGGAAACAAGGTTTCCCTTAAGGGACATAGGGAACGTTAACCAGCGTATCACACTGCCTCTCCACCAGCTCTCCACCTCTTTCCATAGTGCATCTTCATGCCATCTCTTCCCCGGGTAAATGACGCACACACACACCCGGCCTTCCACATGATGTAAAAGAAAATGTGATTCATCAGAACAGGCCTCCTTCTTCCATTGCTTCATGCTTATGCATCCTACACAGGGGTCTGCAGGGGCTCTCTGACTGGTCTCATACACAGCAAGTGTGTTCTGACATCTTTTTTATTATAGCTAGCATGAACTTTTTTTAGCAATTTGTGATACAGTAGCTTTTCTCTGGGATCAGATCAGACCGTCTCACCTTCACTCTCCACTCGCATCATTGAGCCTGTCACTGGTTCACTGGTTGTTCTTACTTGGACCACTTTTGGTAGGTACTAACCACTGCATTCCAAGAGCAACCACTAAAGACCTGCTGTCATCTAGAAACCACAATTTGTCAAAGTCACTCAGATCTTTACACTTTTTACTCATTTTTCCTGCTTTTAACACATCAACTTTAATAACTAACTGTTCACTTTTCACTGTCTAATATATTCGGGTTTATTTTAACAAGATAATCAATGTCATTAGTTTTAATATTATGTACTTATTAAGTGCTTATGGGTTTATATATATAGTATATACATCAATCAGGCATAGCATTATGACCACCTGCCTAATATTGGGTTGGTCCCCCTTTTCCTGCCAAAACAGCCCTGACCCATCATGCACTGTGTATTCTGACACCTTTCTATCAGAACCAGCATTAACTTCTTCAGCAATTTGAGCAACAGTAGCTCGTCTGTTGGATCGGATCACACGGGCCAGCCTTCGCTCCCCGCATTCATCAATGAGTCTTGGCCGTCCATTACCCTGTCGCCGGTTCACCACTGTTCCTTTCTTGGACCACTTTTGATAGATACTGATCACTGCAGACCAGGAACACCCCACAAGAGCTGCAGTTTTGGAGATGCTCTGATCCAGTGGTCTAGCCACCACAATTTAGCCCTTGTCAAACCCGCTCAAATCCTTACCCTTGCCCATTTTTCCTGCTTCTAACACATCAACTTTGAGGACAAAATGTTCACTTGCTGCCTAATATATCCCACCCACTAACAGGTGCCATGATGAGGAGATAATCAGTGTTATTCACTTCACCTGTCAGTGCATATAATGTTATGTCTGGTCGGTGTATATAGTTCTACCTTGTGCTATCAAAACAGCTCTGAAACCATGGACTCCACAACACCTCTGTAGGTGTGCTGTGGTACTGTATCTGGCACCAAGACATTAAAAGCCAATCCTTTAAGTTCTGAAAGTTGTGAAATGTGGCCATTGTTTGTCCAGCACATCGCACAGATGCTCCATCGGATTGAGATCTGGGGAATTTGCCATTTTAACAAGATAATCAATGTCATTCACTTCACCTGTCAGTAGTTTTAATATCATGTGCTTATTAAGTGCATATGGGTTTATATACAAATATATAGTATAAGTAGACACGATGTGGATATTTTTGTCAGTCTCTACACCTCTCCCAGAAAATGACCAGCGGATAAATATTGTTTGCATGGGGGTGTGAAAGATTATGTAAGTACAGTATGGTACCTTGAGAAAGCCTCTTGTAATGTGGTGTGAGCTGGAGGCTGTTTAAGTATAGCACACTGTGAGGTCTGCTAGACTTAGCCGTTATTGCCACTCATATGCAACATGATATAAGCACACTTTATCCCTCCAAATCCAACTTAATGCATGGCGTGAGAGGTGTGTGTTTAAGGTGTTCCATTATCTACTTTATCCACTGCACATGCAGCTGGTTACTGCTGCACATATTGTTTTTAGCATACAAAAGAAAAGAGTCAGAATAGTAATTTCTGCTTTTTTCTTCCTTGCCTTTTGCTTGATTTGATTGATTTGCATGTGCAAGGAGATAAATCGTTTGTTTGGATTTTTTTTTTTTTTTTTTGGATAATTTGGATTTACAGAGTCCCAGAAAAATAAAACATGTAATACAGACTTACAATGAAATATATTAAGAAACTATTCAGTATATGTTATGAAGAGCGTGTTTGTGTGTATATTTATGATTTAAAATAATATCTTATGACCTTAAAAAAAATTTCTGATCATATCACTGTCACATAATTTAGTTCAGTATTTTTGTTAGTAGCTACAGTAAATTGTATCATTTTGTAGAAACAAGCTTCCACAAATTTAATACATGCTCTTCAGACATATTCATTTGCACATGCAAATGCTGTTCCCGAAGGGACTTTCAGGCTTAGTAAATCACATTGTGGATGCAAAATGATTCTATTTACATAAACACCACCCAGTATTTTGAACCTTTAGGTAGTAGCACCCCAAATTGCATATTCATTAGAGCAAACACGCAAAAGCAAACAAGAGACACTAGTTTGTCCAGGTGAAAGACACAGTCCTCCATAGAACTTCGTAGTAAATCAGCTTTGTGGGTGTTTGTAAGTTTGCACCTGTTTGTACACATGCAAATGTTTAGTCAGTCAAGGTCTTGAACTCATTGCCTTCTTCATTGGTGTCCTCAAACATCCTTACCATCAGTTCAGTATATATGGATACATGGTTCCTCCCATATGGAGCTACAGTGCTTTTGCATTCCAGTGGCTCGTGTATTCCCAAATGATTCCCTCAAGATAGATGTGTATACCTACAAATTAAAATCTATATTCAGTGTTTTAACCTCATAGTCATTGTTATTCCAAATCCAAATCCAATGTGGTAGAGGAGAAAGACAAAACAGCAAAATCCGTGTCACTTATAGCCTGCCTTGAATATGCCAAAAGTTCTGCTTGGCTTAATGCGCTAATTGTATGCCATTAAAATAATGTAGAATAATACATTGTTTTGCTAATTAATGAAAGTGATAAAATGGCCAGGGAACATCTCTACACCCTAATTAAAATCTCCCAATTTATGATATGCAAATTAGAAACACCCCAGTGACTACTATAGCTAGCCGGTTAGTGGAATGTTAGCTGTTACTGGACACGGATAGACACGAGTCCTTTTTTTCAGCATCAACGTCATTGTCAATGTTATATTCTTTTCCATTTATTTATCGGGAGTAAAGGCTATGGAAATATGTCAGGATATTTACTGATATATCATTATACCAGTAAATTTGTGAGATTTTGTTCAGCACTAACCTTAGCTATGTTGTCGTTAGCTGGTTTGGGTGTTTTAATGGTGTAATAATTTAATTTTCATATTGGATCTGATTGGTTCAAAATTTCGGGCATATATTATTTCATCACAAACTGAGATTATACAATTTATTCTTTGTTACAGAAATACTGAGAAAATCTTCAGTAAAAAAAAATAAAATAAAGAAATGTTTCAGAAAATGTTTTAAGAAAAGAAAAGAAAAGAAAAGAAAAGAAAAGAAAAGAAAAGAAAATTTGACCAAGCACTATAAAATAAACAGGAATCCCATACAATGTTTTTTTTTTCCTCTCAACGTTTTTGCGAACAGGGAAACATTAAAGGAGGCTGAGAAGCAAAATCGATTATTGAGACCCAGAACAAAGGAAACAAAGGGAGTCCTCTGAATGTGGCACGACACACTGTAATATAAATTCACCCACAATGTGTTAGAAAGACCTGACCCCCAGAAGAGCTCAAGGCTGTTTAATTGAATTAGCAAGGCAAAGGTAGGGCTGTGTGATGCCTGGTTTTAGTCCTGCTTTAGGATTTTAATCTGATTGCCTTTTCCCGGGGCATTTTGCATGGTTGGCTAAAGGGATTCTCCATGACTAAAGCGTTTGGTTTCATTACCCAGAAATTGGAAGAGGCTTCCATTCAATCCTATCAGTGCTGCCGTCTGGATCCTGAAAAGCCAAGGTAAAGCTCAGCTTTAAGAGTGAAGGTCATTTGAGGTCAGGGTCAGAAGTTGACAAAAGCCTTGTTTAGAATGCAAGGACAGATTTGACATTGTTCGCTTTTCATGTCATATTTTCCTGATTGTTGCAGATGGTGTTGTTGATAGAGGTGACCGGGATATGAAGCTTTCAGCAGTACAGTACAAAAGTGCAGTGTCCAGTTTGACCCAAAACATCAATCTATATCATCAGAATCAAGCATCCACATGGAGTTTGAGCATGATGTTTGATTACAGGGCAAATCAAATCAACTCCAAACACAATGGGAAAAAATGAGGAGTGCCCAGATCATTTACATTCACAGCATTTGGCAGATGCCCTTATCTAGAGCAGCTTACATTTATCTCATTTAAACAACTGAGCAATTAAGGGTTAAGGGCAGGGGTGTCCAGTCTTATCCACAAAGGGCCCATGTGGGTGCAGGTTTTCATTTCAATCAAGCAGGAGCCACTCCTTTATCATCTGATCTTGGCTTTCAATAGGCTCAGGTGTGGCATCTGCTTGGTTGGGATGAAAACCTGCACCCACACCAGCCCATTGTGGATGTTTGGACATCCCGGGTTAAGGGCCTTGCTCAGTGGTCCAGCAGTGACAGCTTGGTGGACCTATGATTCAAACTAACAACCTTCTGATCACTAGTTCAATGCCATAAGCACTAAGCTACCACTTCCCCCATGCAATGATTATGAGATAGGTGGGTAATAAATATGGGATAAGGAGGTAATAAATAATTTGTGATGCTTGATTAATTTGTGTGACTTATTTATTTGTGTCACTTGCATTAATTTGTGGGGTTTTGGGCATCTGGTTTATATTGGAGGCTGGAGGTGTGCATCGTGACTGGAATTCTCCAGGACACAACTAAAAAAATCACGAGTAGCATAGCTGTGTTTATGCAGGCATGAGTCAGATACGAAGCTTACAGTACAAACAAAGACCATGTTCTCGTGTACACAGCTTTAGAAGAGACTAATTATGAACTGGAGTGATGTACCTGAGGCTGAGGAACTGCCAGGATCAGAATTCAAACATCATGTACTTAAAAAAAAAGCGGAAAAAAACCATTCCAGTTTAGGCCACGCTTACTTTGGTTTTAGAGCAGAATGACGTTTTGTTACAGTTCTACAGGGACAGCACAGAGTAGTTTAAATTCAGGAGGATTTCATGATGATGGTTTAGTCTGAACCAGAGCGTGGTTTGTTTGTATGATAAATTGGTGATGTGAAAGCTGTCATGTGGACCAGGAAGCGCAGCACGGTGCTAGAGTTAAGACCACCTGTAGGAGGTGGCGTGAGTTGGGTTGCACTGGAACTGTGCCGAGATTCCTGTGAACGTGAGCGCAACTCGTTCAGGAAGTAAAGTAACCTGCGAGTGCGTTTTATCCAATAATGACATCATTAGTTTCCACAAAACACATATAGCATGAGTGACAGGAGAACATTGTGGGACACAGAAGACGTGAGAAGCCTTAATTAGAATAACAGCAGCAAAATAATAATTTTTAAAATAATAATAAAAATGAAAATATGGTGTCTTGATATAGTTCTGTTTTCTGTTCACGTTTGTGATGATATCAGATAAAGTCAAATGCACCGGGATTTGATAGAATCAAGTGAGTCTGAAAGCGAACCTACACTGATGGAGCACTAAGAACAATCACACTCGAATTCAGACCTCAGCAACCGTTCCTAATGTGAAAGTCACGTCATATGCTATGTGTTAGAAAATTCTGACTCCTGATCGATCAAAGAGCTTAATGTTGTTTGAGAGAATCTTTGAGGAAAATGTGTCCTGAGATTTTCCTAAGATGTTGAGGTTCTCTTTGGGAGTGACAAGATTGGACAGGATTAGGAACGAGTATATCAGAGGGACAGCTCATGTTGGACGTTTGGGGGACAAAGTTAGGGAGGCCAGATTAAGATGGTTTGGACATGTTCAGAGGAGGGAGAGTGAGTATATTGGTAGGAGAATGTTGGACATGGAGCTGCCAGGCAGGAGGCAAAGAGGAAGGCCAAAGAGGAGGTATATGGATGTAATTAATGAGGATATGAAGCTAGTGGGTGCAAGGATTGAGGATGCAGAAGATAGGGATAGGTGGAGAGAGATGATTCGCTGTGGCGACCCCTGAGGGGAGAAGCCGAAAGAAGAAGAAGAGTGTCCTGAGATTTTCCTATCCTGAGAATACTAAATACAGTAAATATACTATATTACACATAGAAGTAGTATAGAATGATAAGATAAGATAAGATCAGATAAGATAGAACTTTATAGAACTTTATTAATCCTGAAGGAAATTCTTTTGCCAGAGACTGCTTCAGATTACAAGAGAAATTCATAGACTGAATGTCATATAATGAGTCTTCTTCTTCTTTCGGCTTTTCCCTTCAGGGGTCGCCACAGCGAATCATCTCTCTCCACCTATCCCTATCTTCTGCATCCTCAACACTTGCACCCACTAGCTTCATATCCTCATTTATTACATCCATATACCTCCTCTTTGGTCTTCCTCTTTGCCTCCTGCCTGGCAGCTCCATGTCCAACATTCTCCTACCAATATACTCACTCTCCCTCCTCTGAACATGTCCAAACCATCTTAATCTGGCCTCGCTAACTTTGTCCCCCAAACGTCCAACATGAGCTGTCCCTCTGATGTACTCGTTCCTAATCCTGTCCAATCTTGTCACTCCCAAAGAGAACCTCAACATCTTCAGCTCTGCTACCTCTAGCTCTGACTCCTGTCTCTTCCTCAGTGACACTGTCTCTAAACCATACAGCATGGCTGGTCTCACCACTGTCCTGTACACCTTCCCCTTGATTCTCGCTGATATTTTCCTATCACACAGAACTCCCGACACCTTTCTCCACCCATTCCAACCTGCCTGCACTCGCTTCTTCACCTCTTTCCCACACTCTCCATTACTCTGGACTGTTGACCCCAAGTACTTAAACTCCTGTACCTTCTTCACCTCTTCACCCTGTAACCTTACTGTTCCACTTCCCTCCCTTTCATTCACACACATGTACTCAGTCTTACTACGACTGACTTTCATTCCTCTTCTCTCCAGCGCAAACCTCCACCTCTCCAGGTTTTCCTCCACCTGCTCCCTGCTCTCACTACAGATCACAATGTCATCTGCAAACATCATTGTCCAAGGAGACTCCTGTCTGACCTCCTCTGACAACTGGTCCATCACTATAGCAAACAGGAAGGGGCTCAGAGCCGATCCCTGATGCAGTCCCACCTCCACTTTGAACTCCTCTGTCTGACCTACAGCACACCTCACCACTGTCCTGCTCCTCTCATACATGTCCTGCACCACTCTGACATACTTCTCTGCTACTCCTGACTTCCTCATACAGTACCACAGCTCTTCTCTTGGCACCCTGTCATACGCTTTCTCCAAGTCTACAAACACACAGTGCAACTCCCTCTGACCATCCCTATACTTCTCCATCAAAATTCTCAGAGCAAAAATTGCATCCGTTGTGCTCTTTCTGGGCATGAAGCCATACTGCTGCTCACAAATGTCATATAATGAGTATGAGTAATTATTTACAAAATTCTCCACGTGCGTGAAGTCGGAATTATTTGATCAGCATTCAAGTTTAATGCTAGGCTTAATTTTAGTTGATTCGCAGATTTAAATCTTGAAACGATGACGCTTAAAATCAGAGCAATCAAAACTAGAAAAATAAAATATAAAGAGTTTAAACAACACAAATGGACAATTTTAAATATCGTCCCTAAGGTTTCAGGTTTAGACAGTTAGAAAAAAGACAGGCGTGTTTGGAAAGCTCAAAATGATTTAAATTGCTTCTTTGTGCAGATTTCATGCCTGTTTAGTGTAGAAGGCTATGCATGACATTAATAGTTTAAAGAAAGCATTGAACTGGAGTGAGTTGATGTGTCCTGAATGTTGTTTCACACTGTGAACTTGAGAGCCAGTGACAAGAAAATAAAACTTGGCATTCTTTCAGTTGCCAGTTTCTAGCGCTAAAGACTTTCAATGCTTGTCTTGAACGTCTATCAGTATATTGTCGAGGGTCTGCTCAGCTTTGTAGCGGCAGGAGAAATCACTGGCTCTTTCCTAGGGCGTCTTTTACGTCTTGTGTGACGCTGGAGCATAAACTGCTTTCCTTGAAAGCCCTGCCACATAGAGACTAGTGCAGTAAGACAATTAAAGATGTCCTAGTGCCTTAGTTTCAAACTGAGGCTTTATTTCTGCTCACAGGTCCCTAGAGACAAGACAGCAGGCCATAGTCATTTTCTTCGAAGGTCGTCAAGTCAACACAGCTGTTTGTTGATGGAACGTGGTTTTGTTGGTTAAATGGTTGTGGCATGTTTCCTAAATTGGTTTAAAGGTGGTTTGTTTGGTCTCACTATGGTTTAGTCTTTATTTCTCACAGCATAATGTTATTTGGTTGCTATGAGGTTCTTCATTTCAGCACAATAAGGAATTCACTTTTTATCTATAAATTTTCAGCGAAACGTCGCAAGAACTGGATTATTTTAGTAACAAATCTTTTCTTCAGCCTTTCAAACCTTTTACCCTCTCGCTCACATTTCTGCAGACTAAACAACTCTGTCTGAGGCCTGAGCTCACCATCTTAAAGCAACATAGAAATGTTTTGTTGTTGTTTTAGACTCTTTCCACTTGTGATCTGGAGGCAAAGTCTATCTGATGTCAATACGGATCTGCATAATGATATACAGTCATTATTGCACAGCTTTTCTGACAGCTTGGAAAGAAGAGTAGCTTCTGATGTTTGGTGTCCTACATGATGTCACACTGGAACAATTAGAACACACTATCCGTGGCTTATATGCACACGAAAACACTGGAAAAATCCAGAGGTAGAAATGCCAGCACTCTGTCAGCATGTCATAAATAAATGCTGAAAATGTGCTGCACAGCATGGCCTTTGTTTGTCCAGTGAACTTCATATCATATCATATCTCACAGTCACAAGAATTTTGAGTCAAGAAATCAAAAACAGTAGTGTGCTCCCTATTCGTATTCCCTATTCCATAACACATTATTTGTTCATTCTGAATATTATACAGTGGAATATGAATGCCCTCCCTTATGAATTTTTGCCTTAAGAATGGAAATTTTGCAAGAAATTTGCATCGGCATACAAAACATTTTTGGCATACGAACGAACTGAACCGAACACCGGCTAAGTTGCATGTACACCCAGGAGCCGTCTAAAACTTGCTTGCGTCACTGTTCTATTTTTAGCCCAAGCTTGGTGGCATGACTTCCTGTGAGGAGCCTTGACATGGAATGCTTGGGTCAGTTCTTTGGAAGCAGCCATACATTTTACATACACTTCGTATTGGTAATATTGGTAATATTTTTGGGTGGCTGTAACGAATTATCTGCATTTACGTTATTTCTTATGGGATCATTTGTTTCACAATACAAATTTTCGCCTTAGATTTCTCCAGAACCAATTGTGTCTGATCTTTACTATATGTTTCTGATTATATTTTTTGATGGTCTTTCTGTGTCTGTTTGGGTTTTCTGTGTGATCTCCAGTTTCCTCCCATCTACCAAAACATGCTTGGATTGGATGTGATCAATTGTAAGTGGATGCCTTCTAATGAACTGGCAACCCAGTATTATACCTAGAGTGCATTCCTACCTCACACCCAGTGTTCCCTGGTCAGTAATGTGAGTGAGCACTTCCTACAGTGATACCAGAGACATCTGAAAACTACTTTTTGAGTTTTTCAGCTAAAGCATTAATCAAATCAAACACAATACACAAATAACATTCATCCAGTAGAAAAGCCAAGCCGCTGAAATGGAAAAGACATGAGCTGTAATGATGTCACCTTAAAATAAGGTTATGAGTTCGAATCCCAGGTCCACCAAGCTGCCACTGCTGGGCCCTTAAACAAGGCCCTTAACCCTCAATTGCTCCGTTGTATAAAATGAGATAAAATGTAAGTCGCTTTGGATAAGGGCGTCTACCAGATGCCATAAATGTAAATGTCGCATTTATTTCTGGAGCTGTTGCTTTTGCTCTGTACCAATTTTATCTGTTTGATATTTGACCTGTGAATGTGTGTCTTGATCTTGTGAGACAACAGAAAATAAGTAACGTTCTTAACACTTTGGTTAACAAACAAAGGAGGAGACGCTGCTAATTTTATAAGTAGCATAAAAAGATTTTTTTTTTTAAATCTTATGAGATTTTACAATCTATAATTATAATTATAAATATAATCTTATAATAAAAAGTAGCAAAAAAATGAGGAGATGCTGCTAATTTTATATATAGCGTAAAAATATTTTTTAAATCTTATAAAATATTTTAAAATCTTTAAAATTATATAATTAAAATTTTTATTCAGTAGAATAAAAAGATTTTTAAAAATCTTATAAAATTTTTAAAATATCAGTACCAAAGTACCCCAAAAAATTAGATGTTGCTAATTTTATAAGTAGCATAAAAAGATCTTTTTTCTTTTTTGTTGGCACTTCTGATATTATAACAGCGATGTCACATGTAATGAGGCACAGTCAACATATAAGAATAAATATTTCAGTTCAGAAATGGATTTCAAATTTCTGAGCTAATGTGATGGATTCTCAGAGTGTATATAAGACTCTAGATGTGTAATAACAGTACCATATAGTAAGAATACCATTTAGTAAGATCAAATATAAGAAAGAATACACTAGCCTAATCATATAATTACAGCATGCCTCATTGTCATTACTATGTTTTAACACAACATTACAAAATAAACAAAAGTGGAATGAAAATCTAATTCAGTCCCAGATTCGACAGAAACCAATCTCCGAGAACTCATAAAACAGCGTAATCTATTCGGTCCGTGTTCCACAATAACGATAGCCGCGTGATGACTGTAGAGATATTATGCATTGTTCTCTGCTTCATTTGTTGCTCAATATCACAGAAACCCAATTCAAAATATGGACAGGGAGCTAGCAGATAAAAGGTTAATTTAGCAATTTTTTTTCATCTAAAGATGCAGCTCATTAGGTTGTTTATTCATTAATCATATATCAATATGGCACTGTGCACCAATTAATCACTATAAATCCTGATTAGCGCAAAGTAATTACTGAAAGATAACAGAGAAAGGGACGCTGATTATGAAGTTAATTATTGTGACCCTAACGCTAGTTCCAAATTTTCGTGTGTGTGTGTGTGTGTGTGTGTGTGTAAAGACCCAGGTCATTAACATTACAGTACAATTCAAGACAGAGAAAAACTACTGTGTTAAGGAGATTAGATAAGAAATCACATGATCACATGTTTATCCAATTAATGTCTTCTATCACCTTTCCTGAAATAAAGTGCTGAAATAAAGGCAAAATTCTCATTAGGGCTTTTCACACTGTGCTTAACCCCGGGTTATCGTTGTTCAAAAAACCGCTTTTAACCCCAGGTAAAGAAACGTTTCACACCTGTAATTTGAAAGCGGTGTTAGCACCGCTTTTTACCCGGGGTTATGAAACCCTGCTCCACCACAAATGTGGTTTGTTCAGTGTGAAACGGAGCGGTGTTTGCTTGTTGCTGCTGGACACTTGGCAACAGACAGCCAATCAGAAATTGAGCAGCAAGGCTCATCACGTCAATAACAGGAAATGCGTGTCTTGTAAACAGGCTGCCTGCTGTTCATCCAATCAGTGACAGTGACACCACAAATATGTAAATAATAATGTTAACCCGGGGTTTAGGAATGTACAGTGTGAAAGGTCTGTTAATGAATATCCAGGATTAACAGTTAACCCCAGGTATAGTATGAGCAGTGTGAAACATGATTACAGATAACCCAGGATTCCATTTATCCAGGGTTTAGGATGACCCAGGGTTAACAATTTTGTCGATATTTTTATTTTAATGTCACACTGTATTTTTTTTAAAGCTGTGATGTGTTTGTTGGTCCTTCCAGTACTCATCCGATTTGTGTCCAATCAAATGCTCTGTAGAACACATTTGTCCCGCCCCTGGTAAAAAAAACTGGGCAAAACAAATGGCTTTACAGTAGCAGCTAGTTAACATGAAAAATGTGTTGTTTGCGTAGTCATGGTTGTGTATCTTCCTGCATGTTATTCATGGAAATGAATACACACCGCAATGTATTGTTTGGAAGGTGAATGGAGTTTATGCTTGTATGTGTGTGTGTGTGTGTGTGTGTGTGTGTGTGTGTGTGTGGGGCGTGCTTATTACCCCTTCAGAATTTCCAAACATTTACAACCATTGCATGCTGCACTAATTGTGATGGTGTAATACAATGTGGTTCAGATTAATATACAGCTAATGTGTGTGTATGAAACGAGAGAGCAAAGATTTGGATGTATGTGTGTGTGTGTGTGTGTGTGTGTGTGTGTGTGTGTGTGTGTGTGTGTGTGTGTGTGTACGTGTCTTAATATGAGTGAATGAGTGTGTGTGTGTGTGTAAGTGTGTGTATGTTTGAGTGTGTGTGTGTGTGTGTGTGTGTGTGAGAGTGTATGCTTGTCTGTGTATTACGTTTGTATATGTGAATATGTGTGAGTGTGTGTGTGTGTGTATATATGTTTAAGTGTGCATTTGTGTGTGTGCATGTGTGTTTGAGTGTATGCTTGTCTGTGTATTACATGTGTATGTGTGAATATGTGTGTGTGTTTGTGTTTGTGTGTATACATGTTTGAGTGTGCATTTGTGTGTGTGTGTGTTTCAGTGTGCTTGAATGTGTGCGTGTGTGTGTGTGTGTGTGTGTGTGTGTGTGTGTATTTTCCACAAAGCTTATTTCTCGATATAGTTATATTTTACTGCCTCCACTTAAATGGCAGTTTTTCTCTCTCTCCCATAGGTAGCCTAATTCTCTTACTGCCACTGCACTGCTAATGGGCCAGTAAGATATGAGCCACGACCTGGTCCCAGTCCCAGGTACAGTGTCTGGTTTAGTGGTTGCCTGGTCAAGCATTGCTGTAAGAGTGCTTACACTGAGCAGCTATAACATTAAAACCACTGACAGGTGAAGTGATTGATGTTGATTATGTTGTAATGGCACGCGTCAAGGGATGGGATATGTTATATGTAGCAACAGTTCTCAAAGTGTAACTTGGAAGTGGTCCAGGGAAGAACAACCGGCAACAAGATTGTAAGCATCCAAGGCTCATGGATATGTGATTGGTGAGCAAATGCTATCTTGCCTGATCCCACTGAAGAGCTACTGCAGCACAAATTGCTGAAAAACTAAATGCTGGCTGTGATAGAAAGGTGTCAGAACACACAGTGTATCACAGTTTGCTATGTAAGAGGCTGCACAGAGTGTCCATGCTGACCTCTGTCCACTGATAAAGCACCTACAATGAAAACTTGGGCATCAGAATTGGACCATAGAACAATAGAAGAATGTGGTCTGGTCTGATGAATCACTGACACGTCTCTTTAAGCTAATATTTGCTGCTAGCATAACTGTAAACTAGCTGAGCGGGATTTGATATTGATATGCCACAGTTTGTTTGAGTTTTTAATTTTTGCACAAAAAAAACTCTGGTGGGAATTCCTGTATGGGAATGGGATTAAAAACAATCTGGAAGATACCTTCAAGCAAAGTGATATCAGTCCATTAAAGCCAAAGAAGTCTTAGTATAGTCTAGTCTGAAATATTGAGTGCCCTTTTTAGCCAGCTTTCTCTACCATCTGCCTCACTCTTATTTCCGCTGCCTCAACTATATATCAACTTGTCGATATATGCACAATGGTCACTACTGTATATACACCATCAGCCATAACATTCTGAGCACTGACAGGTGACGTGAATAACACTGATGATCTCCTCATCATGGCACCTGTTAGTGGGTAGGATATATTAGGCAGCAAGTTAACATTTTGTCCTCAAAGTTGATGTGAAGCAGGTAAAATGGGCAAGCGTAAGGATTTGAGCAAGTTTGACAAGGGCCACATTGTGATGGCTAGACCACTGGATCAGAGCATCTCCAAAACTGCAGCTCTTGTGGGGTGTTCCCGGTCTGCAGTGGTCAGTATCTATCAGGGTCATGGGCGGCCAAGGCTCACTGATGCACGTAGGGAGTGAAGGCTGGCCCGTGTGATCCGATCCAACAGACGAGCTACTGTTGCTCAGACTGCTGAAGAAGTTAATGCTGGTTCACCTTCAGGGATCTAGTGGAGTACATGCCTCGATGGGTTAGGGCTGTTTTGGCAGCAAAAAGCGGGACCAACACAATATTAGGCAGGTGGTCATAATGTTATGCCAGATTTTTTTTTAGTTTGCCAGGTGTATTAGTCGAGTAGTATACAACTCATAGTCAGGAAGCTTATACACTAGGATACCGAACAAAACATTTACATTGACAGCATTTGGCAAATGCCTTTATCCAGAGCGACTTACATTTATCTCATATACACAACTGAGGTATCAAGGGTTAAGGGCCTTGCTCAGGGGCCAAGCAGTGTCAGCTTGATGGGCCTGGGATTTGAACTCACAACCTTCTGATCAGTAGTCCAACACCTTAAACACTTGGCCTAAAAACTTATAGACATCTGAAAACAAGCTGTATTTGTACTTGTGGCCTCTTATTTAGCTAGTTTGCCGAGATTCAGCGGGTAGCCTGGCATATCTCGAATGTTATCTGTCGTAGAAATCACGCTCCCTCTCTGATTTACTTTCAAAAGGAAATCGAAAACAGCTCTCATGCCATTCCACTGTGACTTTAAAGTGAAGCAAATGTAAGCTTGAATTGCCAGTGACTGCTTAAACATGCTTAACATATGACTTTAGGAGGCATCATCTCATTATAGGCATCAGCTAATCAGTTAAGGGGTTGAATGCACTCCCAGGCACATATCTACACGTAGACTACTCTTAGAAAGACACATTGTAAAAGCCAGTAGCGAACCACAATGTGTTCCTTAGTCACTCTGCAATGCTGCGTTCACAAACCATGAGCAGGAGTAGGTACACTGTCGTGAAGCATTCCTCCACTGTGGTTTCATAGCTGTGGCCTGATGTATTTTATTACATTTCCTTAAATTATATTGGGATTCTCCCCAAATCCTGAAGCTATAAATCTAGTTTTTAATACTCATTAGGTTTCAGCAGGAATAACTGCTAGGTCAGAGCTGTTTAACAACAGACTTGGAATTGAACAATGATATATTTAGGATTATGATCTGCTGATGTGGGTTTGGAGTGAACAGCTGTCCTGAAGGCTATGGTCTTTTAAAACAGGAGCTTATTTTGAAAGAAAGAGGGCTACTCTTAAAGTTTCATTAGGCTGTTTTGAGTCTGCCTCCAATGAAATGAATACCACATGATTCATTCAAATGCATAAATTAGGGGAAAGTCCACTGATAGGTTTTTGGAGACTACTGGGTTCACCCTCACATGGAAAGGGAAACACGAGCGCCAGAAAAGCGAGAAGAATCAGAATGTTTTTCTGTACATTTTGTACATTAGTGCTTTCAAAATAATTCTGGTTTTAATTATTCAAAATAAGAATCATCCACGATCAGGGTCACGGTGGTTCCAGAGGCTTTCCTGTAAACACTGTGCATGAGGCAGGAATAGACTCGGGACAGGAGGCCTGTCCATCACAATCACATCTTTAGTGTAGTAAATCCACCTACCCTCATGTTTTTGGGAGGATTAAGGAAACCAAAAGAAATCACATGGATCCTGGAAGAACATATGAAACTCTACACAGATGGTAACTGGAGCTCAGGCTCAAACTGGACAGCCTGGAGTGGTGAGCCAGCAACGCTTCCTACTGCACCAATGAGATTCCAAAAAGAGGCTCAGAAAGGGTTAATGTTCAAGTAAAACAACCCTAAGCTTTTAATGACTGAGGCAGGCTCCTTCAGCGAAATAAGTGAGGTGATTTAGATGATCCTGACCCTGAGGAAAAGAAAACGAGAGAGTGTGTGAGAGGCTTTAGAATAGAGCTGCAGTCCCCCTCAGATTCTCACGCCATCCCTCTGCTCCACTTTCACTCTCTGAGACAGACAGAACCAACTTCCAGCAAAGTCTCGCTCACTTTTTCCTCCTCTCAGCCGAGTTATATAATCATAGCCGCAAGCTGAAGGTGGTTTTATTTATTTATTTGTTTATTTATTTTTCACATCCTTTTACTTCCAACTACAATGATGTTGGTCAGGTGATCAGTAGGTAATAACTGTTACCTTGTTTGTGTGATAGATTTCAAGCATGCTGCTATATGTGAAGTGTGTGTGTGTGTGTGTGTGTGCGTGTGTGTGTGTGTGTGTGTGTGTGTGTGTGTGTGTGTGTGTGTGTGTGTGCGTGTGTAGACATATATACAGAACCTCAGAAATTCTCAATATGTTGTCTTTCTTCATTAAATGGGTCTGTGCATAATGCCTTTCTCCCAACTGAAATCAGCAGGCTACCACCGGTTATTAGAAAATCTAGCAGAATGCACACTGCATGGCTTCACTCCTTCTCCTTCTGTTTCATTAATAGAAACAGTAGACAGCCAGCAACATGTGCATGGATAGCTCAACATATAGGCAGTCATATAGCAGCTCATAAAAGATCTCAACTCTTCAGTGAGTGACCAGTTATGTAAATGAAAAATAGGACGGCCAAATGCATACATAATAAAAAACTAATGCTGTTTGCCTAAGTATTCAACCCCTTTAGACTTAAGACCAGTACGTGGCACAACCACCTTTTGCTGCAAGAACAGCTTTAAGTCTGTTGGGGTAAGTGCCTGCCAGCTGTTTTTGCCTATTCTTCATGGAAGATCTGCTCCAGGATCTTCATGGTGGTTTGATGGTTGAGGTTTGCTGGCTGAAATTTATTAGTTGAACAAATCTGAAAAATTCCAGGGGGGTGAATACTTTTGTGAGAACTGTATATACCAGACGGACTGGCAAAAAAACAAAAAATAACGTAGGCAGTTACTGTGGCTGATTTCTGGAAGCCAAAAATGACAGAAAATCAGGTTTTGACAAGAAAATTTTGTGCATATTGCATGAAAAACCTTTTAAAAAAAAACTATAAACATATTTCACAAAAAAATTGATTTATTTTTATAGCTTGCCTGCAAAAATCTGCCTAAAGACATCTAAAATTTTGCTAGTTAAATATGAATATCACACTTTGATCCTATTGTTTAATAACCTGCTATTTCGAAATGGACATGAATCTAATAATTTTTAAAGGAACTTAAAGTTTATGATGGTTGAAATAAGTGCAAATCAAATACCAATTTCTGTTCAGGGAAGTCTGAATTTTCCAGAACTATAAAATCTCCTAGTGTGAAGGGTTTCCCAGGTATACACAGATAATATAGTTCTTTTAAAAATACATATTGTTGGTGGTAGTTTTATAAATATCTAGAATTTTCCATAAAGGAGAAGTTCTCAAACGTTTTGCTTCTAGTGACCCCTTCCAGAGTAAAGGAATTTCCAAGGGCTCCCTCCTGTGCTCTCACTCCTGCAGCTCCCATTTGATTCCTGAGAAGGAGAACCAACTTAGCCACTCCCAGTGCCGATCCCAAGCCCAGATTTTTCAAAAATGGTAAAAGGTAAACCAAGAAGAGCATCCAGCATAAACCCTGTGCCAAGACAAATATGCAGATCATTGACTTACTGTGGCCATCCCTAATAGGAGCAGCTGAAAAAAATAGAGATCTGAAATCATTTTGATGGCACTTCCCAATTAAGTTAACATCATCATAAAAATCCTTTATGCTAGTTGATTACAAACTCCATCGTTCTCATATATTTAAAAAAAAAAAAAAAAAAAAAAAAGTCAGGGAGCTCATGGACATAGTACATCACGGACCCTTGGAAGTTGCCGGATCACATGACCATAAAGAACAGTGGCAAGGCAAAACGTCTTGAGAGAGTATTAAGAAGAAACACTGAGAGAACAGCAGTTTGATTTCCTGTTTGTGTGCAATACTAATGTGGGGTATACATGTAAGTAAGTATCTGTAAGTAGCCTCATTTCTATGCATGGAAAAAAATGATGCGACCAAGCAATCACATTATTCTTTTTCACTAAGAGGTGAAAGAGTTGTTACTGAGGCAAGGCAGTAAATTACAGCGTTCATTTAATTATGCAAATGGAAAGCGTTTAACAAAGCTATGTGAGGTGTGATTAGCATCCAATACATTCCTGCATATGCACAAGGAACAGAAAGTTGTGTGTTGGTGGGTGGAAGACAGGCCCTCTGGGGCTTGGACAGAGCTAGCACTGGGCCGAAATCCAGCCACCGCCCGCACCCACAGCTCAGCAACCCTCTCCTGGGCAGCGTTTGGCCGGACGCCCCTTGTCTCTGCTTCTTTATTGATAGAATGTGGCTCCCAGGCCGCACTCGCTTTGCCTAATGATGCTGTCAGAAAAAAATGCACTCCCAAGAAGCCACTGGGCATTCACGTCGCACGCAACCTAACCAGAGCCATTTTCATCTACTGCTTTATTTACCTACAAGCTTTTTTTTTTTTCATGCTGGTTTTGGCCCTCATGCTGAGAACTGGAGAAATATTTATCACCAAAGATAGGGATTGTGTATTTCCATTAAGCACATCTTAATAATCTTTACTAGCAAACTTATTAACAGTCTTGTCTTGTTAATACTAGTTCTGCTAGATAAGTTGAATTAGATACGGTGGTGGTGTTTTTTGTTTTACTATTCAATCTGTACATTTCATATGTAAAAAAAAAAAAAAAAAAAAAAGGTTTCTGAAGAGGTTCCACTTTTGTGAGAGTAGTGGGATTTATTACAAATGAACAAATGAATACTGTACTACAAAGAGCAGTAGATGTTCGTCTTCTTACTTGTACTATCCACTAACTGTTTGCATGTGATCATTAACTATCCAACAAACTCTTGAAAACTGCTGGACAGCTAAACTGTCTTTGGCTTCTGATAAATCAACACACATTTGTAGGGTTCCACATAGAACCTTTAAGTAGTTCCCTCACTGGGACACCCAAAGAAGGTTCTAGGCTTTTAGGGAATGTCCTCTTGTTGCCATATCAATATTAGAGTAAAGTCTTTGAAACTTAATCTTCCTTGGCCAATAAAACTCATTCTGACTCTAAAGAGCTGTACCTCGTTTACAACCCATGTTGTCCTCTTACGTTCCCAAAGCTTCTTTTTTTTCCCATTCCACCACAAAGCCACACTGTTAGCATTCCGGAGGTCGCGTCAGGGTGAGGTCTGATCCGAGAGTGTAAAACAGAGAGCTGAAAAGTCCCCTCAACCTCAGACCATGCAGTCTCAAGGCCTTCATCCACGCCCGAGTCGTTCCCAGGCTGCTCCTGCAGTGATGTATCTACACCATTTCCTCTGAGAGCAACGGCAATAGTATGTGATACTTCTGTTCTTGCGCACTTACTGAGTTTTGGATGGCTACACAACGCACCCTGCCATGCCCAGCTTGATCTGCTGGATGTTCCCACATAATTTTAACTTGTTTATTGGAGAAACGCAATGCTGAGGTTGCTCAGACAGACCATGGACAGATGTGCATAAATCAGCCTTGTTTTCATGCTCAAATTCCCACTTAGCATGCTTAATCTTTCTTTAGAAAAGACTTGAAGAGTGGTAGTGACACTTGTGGTATCATTTAAGTTAGTGGAACCTTACTTACAGTTATAATCATTCTTAAAGCACGCATTTTCAGTCACTAGAAATTCTTAAAGCATGAAATCCTATTTCATTAATTATCCTGATGTGAAAATTTGTATCCATCCATTTTCTGTACCACTTACCCTACATTGGGTTAAGTAGCCTTTATATGTCAATTTCTTTCTTAAGATATCCCATCCTTGGAGGGTTGGGGTCAGAGCACATGGTCAGCCATTTCAGTACCCCTGGAGCTGCTGGGGGTTGAGGGCCCAATGTGTGTGTAGCGGTTGCTTGCTTAAGGGCCCAGTGGTGACAGCTTGGTGGTGCCGGGGCTTGAACCCCGAGCTGCCAATCAACAACCCAGAGCCATAACCACCTCCACTGCCCCAAGGTTATGGGGAACTTTGAGTCTATCCCAGGGACTCAGGGCATAAGGCAACTGACACCCTGGATAGGGGTGCAAACCCAGTGCAAGGCAAAATCACACAAACTACGGACAAACTATGGACAGCATTGCGAACTTTGATTCTAGGTGGGAATCAAACCCCCAACCCTGAAGGTGTGAGGCAAATGTGCTCAATAAATCTTCAGTCAATTAATCGCTCAGTCAGTCTTGGTTGGTGTGTTATAGAATGAAGAGTTATACATTGTGTGCCACAGATGATCAGAAATTATATATTTATGAATAGCTAATATTATGGTGTATGTTATATGCTTACTGATTGCCAAATCTCATAAGCCAAGGTTGAATTTTACGATATAAAATACTCGGTTACTGTCGAAAAGTGGCAATAGGACTAAAGAGAAAAGGAATAATGTAGGTCTTCATGTAAGGCATTAGATAGCTCTATCACATCTGATGAAACTCAACAGTTACTCAAGATAGCTAGGTTTTGCAGACGTTTGAGCACTAAACTATGCAGCAGCTCATTTATCCGATTCTGAATGAATAAACTACTCTGGACCAAACAAAGGATTTGTCTATAAAATGAACCTTCAGTGAGATGTCCTTAAATATTCCCTCAACAACCTAGAAAGCCCTACTGAGGCAGTAACGGTCACATGCTGATCATCAGCCCTGTTCCTGGAGATCCTTATGGAGCTCACTTTCATTTCTCCAGCATTTACTTTCAACCTGAATACAACCAAGCTAATGCAGCTAATCGAATCAACTGATTATCTGGAGCAGGTGTGCTGGATTAGAGATGAAAATGAATTCTGTAAGAAGGTAGATCTCAAGGAAAACCGCACTGGTGATATCTTCTGCAGCGTCTGCTAAAGGTCAGTCCACCTAGTTAACCTGGCTGAATCACACAAAGACCACCAACCGAGCCATTTCTAACTATCTTCTTTAAGTCCTCCATATTGGACATTGAAGTAATCAGCTTAATTCATTATCTATCTTAATGAGGCCAACCCAACCAAGATAATTAACCTGTGTTAGTGATTCTTGATGTATCATTCAGAGAGAAGTAATACAATTGACTGGATGAGGTTGACTGAATTATTGATTTTGATTGGCTGAAGCAATCAGACAGAGTGGATGCGAATAAACAGGTGCAGATTTGAAATCATTAACATGGGGATAAATGTATATGTAGGGTATGTTATCAACTGGGGATTTGCTGATATAATAAGATAAGATCGTATGATATGATCGAGTTGATCATATGGTAAATATAACGTGCAGATTATGAAATCTGAAACTGAATGACTTTGATTTACTAAAATCTACCGATAAGAGGACTTTTCATTTGCATGTGCAGTGGGATAAAAGATGCAGGTTGTTTATGGAGAGTAATTGCATTGTGTGTGTTTCCTGTAGCAGTGGTGGCTTTGGTTTTTAAATAAACCTGAACACGTATGAAGTCAGACAAATGCAATGAGATGAGACAAAAAAAGTAGTTGAAATACATGAACTAATTTGTGTGGATTATGTTGATATTAATGTGACCAATGTTAATGAAAAACATTTTGAATATGTTATGCAGTCATCCAGCCATATAGTAATACGAAGGCATCATTTGGAGTAACTTTCTGATGTACATAATGTCTCATTTTGTCTTCTACTGGCAAAAACGAGCTTGACTCAAGTTTGGATCGTCCTGGAGTCCTGTTCGTAGAAGGACTTTCAGGGTTATTTTGCTCCTGAGAAACACACAGTCCTTCATAGCACCTGTTAGTAAATTAGCTTGCATGTTTTTTACAGGCGTTTTTACATATGTTCTACACAAATTTGCATATGTTCTACACAAGCAAACCAGGGCATGTGTGTGCAGAAAAAATGTTCTTTATGTTAATACATTTAGTGACTAGGTGACCAAGGACAGGTTAAATTTTAAATTGCCCATATATTTATTTATTTATTTATGTATTTATTTTATTTATTTCTATTTTTTTTTATGGGGGACTTTTAATTTAGTGCATAGTGTAGTATTTGTGAGTGACAGAATGACTAGTAATGAAATACACAACAGACATGCCGGAATAATGTCAATGCAAAAACTCAGTTAGAATAAGTAACAAAAGCCTCCATTTTCACTTCACAATACTAATCTAGATGAGCAAACAACAGAAGAATAAAAGGATGAATGAATAAATGAGCACGCCATAGCCATACATATTGTTAGAAACCTCGCCAGTGGTAAATTCCATCTGATCTGTTCAAACTATTTCTGCAGTCATGATAAGCTTATAAATAGCTGTTGGCTGTTGAGGGGTCTTGAAAACATTGTTGTGACTTATTATTTCAGCAGCTGCAGCTTTACATTGCATGTTTCCCACAATATAATTATACAATGAAACAGCTGAAGTTTGGGAGAAAGACCATGCCTTTCTAATTAACTTCCTGTAAATTCCTCTCCATCTCTCTCTCTCTCTCTCTCTCTCTCTCTCTCTCTTGCTCTCTCTTTCTCTCTCCATTAGTGATGAAATTTCCACCCTGCCCACCTCCCCATCCCCATCCCCATCCCCATCCCCTCCACACTATTCAGCAACTCCTAATCAACACCAACCCCTTTTGCTGGAGTGATCAGCTATCTAGCTGAGCACAGAAGCATCCACTCGTTCTCTCACCAACCTTTTTTTCCTCTCTCTTGAAGTTAATAAGACAGAAAAATGCAGTTTGCTAGGAAACCACAGAGCCAATCATCCTGAAATGTTTCCTGTATTGGAAAACTTGAACATCTCCTCACAGAAAACTTCACAATACCAACATCCGTTTGTTTGGAGCTTCTGCAAACTCTGGGATGTTGCTGTGGATTAGTTGTTGCTATAGAAATGAAAATGTTTCAGGACGAGCGTTTGTTTCGTCGATAAATAGATAAACATTAAATCATATTATTGAAAGTTTTATTTTGATATTCGGTGTGTGTGTGTGTGTGTGTCTCTCTCTTTCTCTCTCACACACACAGACACACACACACACTTCTTGTAAATTCCCGGATTTCTGTACAGGTAGTGGTCTTGTAAAAACGCTTGATTATTGTCAAACATGGCGACTCTGTGCCTCGGCTTTGTTTGATCTTTTGTAGAAATGCGTCATGATCAACAGGGATGAATTACACGTAATATGATTGACGACGACATCCAAACCAAAGACAGAGAGTCTGATACCCTTAACCCTGCAGCACAATTCCTATACAAATACTCTATATATGGATACTTTATGTAGTAGTATGTTTAAGTGCTTTTCTTTTTTTCTTTCCTTTTTTTTTTTTGTCTTTTTTATGGCATTTGTATTACGGCAGCCCTTTCAGCCATTACAGGAGCTCTGTTTACACAAGAGGAGAGCAGGCAGGTTTTATGGTCCTGATAAGGATTTATGGCTGAAAGCAGTTTTTGTCATGGCAGATGAAAAGAGGCAGTTAATGGCAGATCAGTCTCGCTTCTCGCTATTGTCACTGTGTTCTGGAAACGTGTTTTGGCAAACGTACATTTGATCCGCATATCTTGAAACATCATCTCTCTGGATATTTATTCATATCCTGAGAAATTTTTTTTCTTTTATTATGTAATGCGATATGCGGACTTGAACAGATTTATTTTTCCAGTATAATTTTATGCCATTTTCCATTTCTCCTTGTCAGAACCCAGCTGATGGAGAAGCGAAGATGGAGTGTTTTCTAGTTTAGAAACTTAGAAAGGCTGAAGCACATCTGAAAGTCGTTAAACGGTGAACGAGCACCCCAGCGGCCCCCAAAACCATCCCAGCTCCTGCTAACTTGGCAAGACTTTTTTATTACAATGGCACTGCTGTATCATGCTGTAAGTTAAAGCGCAAACACTGTAAACCCAGGAATGAAAAGTACGGGACAGCCGCAAGATGAGTGAACGTCTAGACCTGAGGCTTCACACTGAGGCACGTTTATGTCAGTGGCCCATTTCAAACATGTGTCTTAATCTAATTGTTGCTCTTTTAGGAGATGCGAACTAAATATTTCATATCCATCTATCACATAGAATAGCATCGCATAGTATAGCTTCGGGGTAATGGGATTATTGTCCTGGGGTGGACGGGTCGCTAGCCTGATTGTCCACACTTTCACAAAACAAAGCTTGGTAACACTTTTTGGAAATCATACCACCTGCTGCACTACACACATGCTGAACCGAGTACATTTCCTGGCTCGGATTTATTTTTAACAAGCATGTTAATTAAGCTAAGGCAGAGTTAAGAGAATCAGGAATATGAAGGGATGTAGAAATAGTCACAAAAACCTGAGCTTTGGTACAGTGCTGCACAAAAGCTAACTCATAATGCTGACACAATGTGCATTCACCTCACATTTAAACACTTCATCAAACGAATATGAAGCCGTCGGCAAGGCTCGTGATTTTTTTTTTTTTTTTTGTGCAACGAGAGAACGCTGAAATGTTAGCTGTTAGTCGAGGGTGCAAACATGATATGCTTCATCAGCAGAGACATTATCTACACTGAGTTGTCACTCCCACACCCTTATTTTCCGTAGTCTCTCTAAATACGCATAACCAGCTTGTCATAGATTCAAGTTAAAAAGTATGACCCTTTAAGTCTCTTATACTAATTAATTTTACAATGTTTTGTTCCTTGTTTCTTGTGTCTTGTGTTTTTTTTTTTTCCTCAGTGGGCATTTTTTGCTGCTCTTGGTGCTTGTATGGCATCATCCACTTCAGCACAGATAGAAAAGAATGATGAGTGTGGTGCGAGGAGTGAGAGTTATTAGGCTCTGTTGGCTCTGAATCATCAGGGAAGCTGGTGGTCCCAAAGCAGAACCCACTCTCTCTTTACGTGCCAAAATGATGGCCCGGGTCACTCTTCCTGACAGCCTGGGGGCTGCACAACACCTCCAGCAGACCATGTACTTGGAAAATGATATGTGTGTGTATGTGTATGTGTGTGTGTGTGTGTGTGTGTGTGTGTGTGTGTGTGTGTGTGTGTGTGTGTGTGTGTGGTGTGTGTGTGTGTGTGTGTGTGTGTGTGTGATGGGGGCTGCACTTCAGGCAATAGATCCTGTTGCGTGCCCTCTACCCCAGTCTCTCACGCTATCCTCCCTGACTGAGCACCGACCATGCAGCAGTTCTCCTCCTTCCCTGTCCGACGCGCTTATTCTGTCTCTCCATTCTTTCTGTCTCTCTCTCTCTCTGTCTCTCTCTCATTCCACCTCCCCAGGGGGTTTAGAGCTGACACTGACAGAGCTCTTAGCTTGATAAAGGGATTGTATTGATCTCCTCACCTTGCTGCACATCAATATGGACCACAGCTTGAGTGGAAAGTGAAAAAAATGAGAAGGCTTTCATTTCTAATAAGTGCTCTCATATGTTAGCATACCAGCGTTCACCTTTCCCCAAAAGCCTCTGCAACTGTTGTGTTTAGGACGGTTTGGGTTTTGTTATGCATTGAACTGTTAGAAAGGGAAATAGATTTGTCTCAGCTGAATTGAAAATCTCCTTTTCTGGTGCTTTTTTTGGAAGCGAAAAAAGAAACGTGCCAGGTGACTGAAGATCATTTGACTTAACGACACCTGGCCAAAGGTCAGAGTGCAGAAGGTTTGGCTGTTCACTGTTGCCTCAAGCCGAATGCAAACAAGTCGTGAGCAGAGACCAGTCAGAGAGCAGAATGTCAGTTTTGTGTATTTTGTTAAGGTCTCGTTGCAAGCCGTATAATTCTCTCAAACAAAAGAGTGTAGCATTTAACAGCCTAAACAGGCTCAGCAACATGACTCCCTCTGTAGTGCGTTACTTTACCAGAATGGACAAGGCCGGCGTGTGTATTGATCTTTCGGTAATATGAGAATTTAGTGGTCGGACAAAGTAAACACGATCATGGCTTTGAATATTTTCAGTCGTATTTAAGTTGCTCTAGCAGTGCACAGAGAGAGCTTTACAATCTCCCTAATTTCTTCCTTTCTTTCTCTCTATTTTTTAAAATGTATATACACATAAAAAGCAAGGGTTTTTCGCATTTAACCAGAAACAGAGTCAGGGTAGAGAGAGTCTGAGAGTCTCTCTTTGTGCGAGTGCAGTGGATGCTTTCGCCTCTATCGTGGATTAAGAACTCTCAATCACGAGCTTATGTTACTAAATTATACACAAGCAGTTTTGTGGGAAATCTAAACCTCTGCTTAAAGAGTCTGTCCTTTCTCTGAACCGGGCTATGAGGAAAACCCCCATCTTTTGGACTTCATTCCTGCGCCCTCAGCAAAGCTTTGGTTTGTGTGGGAAACAAAGGTGGCAGGCTACATACACATTTGCTTGTGTTCCGATAGAATCCAGAGATAATTGTAGAGTTCTTGCAGTTATGGCTGTTTTTCTGCACATTTGAAGAAGTTGAAGTATCTAAAATCACCTTTATGAGACTGACTGCTGTATTGGATAGAACATGATGCTCGTTGACTGAATAAACACTCTGAAAAAGTAATGCTAAGAACACGAATGATCAAAAACTTTTGATATTTTGTGGCAATATGAGTTACGGGTTACATTAAGATGGTGGTGATGCTGATGGTTCTGTGAGTACCAGTGGTCCGAGTTGGAAAAGTTAACGTTTAGTGAAATGGCAAGTAATTTACATGGTCATGGCCTCACAGGGAAGATCTGAAAGGCCATGTCATACTTAATCTGGAACAATTTTACACTTTCTTTATAAAAGATCCAGATCTTAAGGTTCCTTGAACAAAATGTTGCAGCTCAGACCACAAGATCCATAGATCAGTACATCAGGGGTCAGCAGATCATGTTTTTTTAAAGTCATTCAATCAAATAAGTGAACATTTATTTGAGGACTGTTCAGTTTACACATGCGCTCCATATTTTCCACTCGTGTGAGAACCAGAAGATGGTCCACGAGCATCTGAGCGAGGTGGACTTGGCCTTCTTCCAAGAGAAATCTAGCTTGAGAAATCTCTCACGATTGTGAGAAAATAAACCCTAGATGCTTTTTTATTCCTTCTTTAATTATGCACTGTGTGAAACCAAACCAAAAACCAAATGAACCAAAAATATACATTTTTCCCAGCAAGCAGCCTAATAGGTGTGAAAAGGTGTGAAAGCAATCCTTTGAAACCCTGATATGATTCCTTAAAGCTTGTGTAGCCTTGTTCTAAAGCTTTCATTAATGTTCTGACATCTTAATCTACACTTTTAATATTCTCTTATCCTTTAGTCTTTCTTTTTCTCTGTACCTTCCCGCTCCCCGAGTGCCGAGTTTAGCGTGTTTCGCTGCTTGAACACACCTGATTCAACTCGTCAGCTAATTATAAAGCCATCGGTGTATTGTATCAGGTGTGTTAGAGCAGGGAAAGCATAAAAATTGGCAGCTTTCCCACGTGATCCTTTTGTTATAATCTGTAACAGCTTAATAGTGTGTGGAAGAGAGCTGTGTGTGTGCTACAGTGTGTTCATGCTCATTTGAGCACAGTATAAGCCTGCTTGAAATGGCTTTGGTATTAGGGACAGTGCTCATGATCAGTGCATGAAATGACTACAATGGGCCTGAAAAGCAGTTTGAATTGAGCCTTAAATACATCCACTGGAGTCCAAAAGTCTGAGAGCGCACTGAGATATCTGGGATTTATTTTCCCATTTAAAATAAAGGGACGGATTTAGATCTTAAAGCAATAAAGGTTAAGTATCTTGAATGTTGTATATTCATAATTCTGAACATTTTCTAAGTTCCTATTCAAGCAATGCTGTAACATATTGACAATGTTCAAAACTGCTGCTGCTCTGTACAAAAGATTAGATTTTCTTTATGTCTAATCTCTTCCACTGAAGCTTGCGATGGATTTCATGTAAAATACACTTAACAGGCATAAACACATTTTCATTTTGCACTCTTACCCAGAGCAACTTACATTTTATCTCTTTTTACACAATTGAGGGTTACAGGCCTTGCTCAATGGCCCAGCAGTGGCAGCTTGGTGGACCTGGGATCCAAACTAACAACCTTCTGAGCAGTAGTCCAACACATTAACCACTAAGCTACTACATCCCACATGCTTTAATCAGACTTGCAAGCCAGTTCGAGTGCACACTGACATTAAAGGAAAAAGGTGGACATACTAAATACTAAAAAACTCATCTCAATATGTCAAAGATTCTATGTTTCACTCAATTTGTTGTCATTAACATAATCCGTAATGAAAATTATTGTATTAAGTTAAAAAAAGATTGCAAAATGGAAGCACTGAGAAATATGAACGCAGAAAGTCGTTCTTCTTCTTGCACTTTTGTTTTTCTTCTTCTACTACTATTGTTTAACTAGCCTATCCAAAATGGTAAACAAATACACAATCCGACAAACTGTCTGTGTTTGTCTTGTTTATATTTCCATAATCCTGTCCCTGTCCTTGCTCTGATAATGGTGTATTGTCCAGTCATGTCCACTGTTCTGTATTAACTCATCGATTGTTTGTTTAAATCCACTGTTTTTGCTCGCGAAACCTAGCCAAACCTTTTGTGCCATTAATACCAAGTTGTGTTTTCCTTTTAGTTTAGTATCTCTTATATTTCTTGGTTATGACTGTTGCACATTTTCTTATTATCCAAGTTTGTTATTGTGTTTTGACTAATAAACCACACAGTTTACACTTTTATACACTACCTTCAGTCACTGCATGCACTTCGTCATGTAGCCAGTATGTCTTGTGCTTAACAAGTATTTATTAACCACAGTGTTATAGTGACAAAAATATTACAGTATATTGTGTATTATTGTGTTATTTTCTTATTGTTGATTAAGTACTTTAAAGTGTGAGTCATGGAACAATAAGGGTCACATGATCTATACATAGTGGCCTTGGCTTGCACTATATAGAATAAACTGGCTCACTTAAAATATAAGAGTTTACATTATATAAGAAATGCAAAGACAGGAGTGTGTGTGTGTGTTAATATATAAAATGTGTGGGTTTTGTTGTTGTAATCTTGGAAACTTTAAATAAATGTCTAAAAGAAGGCATTTATTTGCAGCAGAATGTCAAATTACTAACCAGGACTTGCTGTTTTTTGTCACTTTTTATTTATTTATTTATTTATTTATTTATTTTAAGAGGCCCTGGATGTCTTACCATGATGTTCACTTCACCTTGCTTTCCTTCGGTCAGAAGGCTCTTCTTTTTTTCTTCCTGCCTGAAGTGGAAAGCATGTGGAGAGCCCTATTAAGCCAGCACCTCCTACTACCATAGTGTTTCAACTTCAGACATTTTTCTTGTACTTTTGCTGTATTCCTCCTTTATGCACTGGTATTATTTTTGTATGACTTGCTGTGTTTGCTGATTTGAATTCAGCTGTCGGACCCTTTTGAGGTAACACAAAACCTAGACAAGCTCTCCACCATTCTGACATCCGTTTATTTATCCTGTCTTCTTCTGTTGCCTGTAAGATAGTCCAGACTACCTTGAGTTTTTTTAAAAGGATGAGCCGACCTATCTAGTAATTTTCCTTTGAAACATGACATAAAGCATGTCTTTTATCCATTACTGCTTTTAGCAAAGGCTACCTAAATGCCAGGGTCTAATTCCCCTGTATGAAAGGGTTTTAACAGAAAATTGCCTTGTTATGTAAGATTCCAGGCTTCATCCTCTAAGAGGGAAAAGGGAAGTGGTGCCTGCCTCTATTTTCTTCCATGCATTCCACAGAGACCGTGACACAGCATAAGCAGATTAGGGAGAGGTTAGGTCAGTGTTCTGTGTCCTAAACTGAACTAGACCCAGTGGATCAGTTGCCTTCGGAGACAAGGAGCTCGGTAACGAGGCTGACACGTTGAATCAAAGGCTGCTAGTTCAGGCTTTGTGTGTGTGTGTGTGTGTGTGTGTGTGTGTGTGTGTGTGTGTGTGTGTGTGTGTGTGTGTGTGTGTGTGTGTGTTTGGGAGTGTAGACATGTTTCAAACAAGTGAGAGAAAGCAGAGAAGCCATGTGAAGATTTTATAGGAGATATAATGAGTATAGGTTGGAAACACATGGGCCCCAAGCACTGAGCCTTGAGGGACACCACAGTAGAGCAGATATGGATCCTTTACATGTCACCTGATACAAGCACCCCTCCAGGTAGGAAACAAACCATTGCCTTGCTGAACTAGTGATTTCGGGCTTGTGAGGATTGACAGGAGGATATTATGGTTACTTGTTTTGAAACCTACCCTGAGGTCCAGAAGGATCAGGACTGACAATTGATTGGCTGATCTAGTGGCATAGAGGTTGTTGAAGTGTTGCGGTTTCAAACCATAGTGGTCAGAAATAGAGAGTTGGTTATGAGTGATTACGAACTGTAGACAAAAAGAATAGAGATCACTTGGTAGCTGCTGGTGTCAGAGTGGGCTTTGAGAGTGGTTACTGCCCTGGCAGTCTTACAGGCAATCAGGACATGACCTTATGTCATTAATCATGCATGTGTCGTGAGTGATGGAAGTCGAGAACCTGGAGCATCATGGATGGATTGGTGTCCAAGTCATTTGGAGAAGGGGGAGTGAAACATGCTAGGGATTTAATGTTGGGGTGTAAGGATTAGTGGGAGGAGTAGAGTCTGGGAAAGAAGATTGAAAATTCTAACCAACATTCTTTTAAAAGAAACTGAAGACTTCAAGTGAGGAAGTTCCTGGCCAAATCTGTAGTCAGTGCACAAAGGTAGACAGATGTACACCAATCAGGAAGCAGAGCTATAACTCTATATCCTTCACATATAGGGCATGGCCATTGATCTGCAGCTATACAATATCCACCATCACATGATCTTTGACAGAGCATTTGAACACGTAATCTTCATGTATGTGTGTGTTAGAAAGTGAATATTACCACAGCTAAAGGTCAGCACTCCTTTATTTCCCTTGGGGCCACACAAGCACTTAATCATAACTACACTTACTGTATATAAGCCTATTAGTTTAAATACCTTTATTAACTTGGCCTGGCTATATGCTTTTGTTTCACAGCTCTAACAGATCCATGAGCAAATCAGTTCAGAACTGTACTATAGTTGTTTGAGATGTGTCTTGATTTCGTCTTTTAATTTAAATGTGAATTGTCATGAGTACTAATGTGAACTTCCTAGCCATGGATAGCAGTGGCATTGTTGGGATTTAAACTCTCAAGCACCCTTAATCTGCTGCACCAATTGGAAGCCCATATTTGTTTCAGTTATCCAGACTGCCCCCATTTGTCATACTTCAATCTGCAATCATTGCACAAGGCAGACGTGTGTAGCTGTGGTCCTAATGCCCATAGGCCAGGACATGGGAGCAGGTAAAGGTAGGACTTCCACAGCCACTAGTGACAAAGGTTTGTCTGATCTACCGGCATGAACCTAAGTGTTGTGGTTTAAAACCAGAGGGACTGGAATCACAGAGCTGGTTATGTGCACGAAAGAATTGCAGACATGACCTTTAAAGGCTTTTGTACAGAGATATCACTTGGTAGTTGACATCAGACATCAGAGAGGCTTTTCTGAATGGACACCACCCTGGCAGTCTTGCAGGCAATTAGGACATCGTCTGCGATTATTCACCATCTATTATGTTATGAAGGCATGGAGGTTACGGGAGATGGGAATGGAGAGATTGAAGCATCCAGGAGCATATTTATTCCATTCATCTCCCAAAGTGCCCTGTCTTGACATCCTGAAATCATTTCTTTCCTTTTTCTGCAATGAGAAGCCCTGCAAATGTGTGTAGGTGAGTGTGTGTAGCTGTGCTCTTAGTGTCCATTGACAGCCTCATGAGAGAAGGTAAAACAGAAGGAAGTGAGGACATTCCCAGCCTCCTGGTAGCCAATGGGAAAGTAATGATGCCACAAAGCCACATTTCTGTCTTCTCTAATGCTGAGTAGAGAGGTATTGATAACGTCCAGGGGTTGGTATAGGGTCAACCATGAGGCTTCATCATAATGCTTTTCTACCCTGTCAGGACCTTTTCCATGAACTGATAATTAGTGAACTGTATGGGATTATCAGATTTTTTTTAGATCAATAGTCTCGTTATTTCCTTATGGACACATTTAATACTCAGACAGCTATGCTTTTTCAAGGCCTTGAGCATATCATCATAGGAATACCATTCCTGTGCCGTGGGTCTGCTGTCTTTCCTCTCAGGTCTCAACTCACCACGAAGCTCTCATCAAGCCTCTCAGTCCTTGGATCGAATAGCATGAAATGTACACCATGCCGCAATTGCAAGGGTAATGTGTGCACATACCCACTACAGACAGGCAATACTGGTGTGTCGGAAATCAATGTTTTATTTTAATTTTGATGTCAGCCACGGCTCGCTCCATCCTCCAGGCTGGAGCGCTACAATTCTTTGCTTCTCTCTACTATCGGACAACATAATTTGAAATGGGCCTCGGAGGAAATCTGCCATTGATCTGACGTGTCAGCAGTGTGACCATACTGTAAATGGATGGACTGTTCCTTGAGAAACAATAAAGTTCCCACACATTATATTCTTGACTACTATAAAGTAAGTTTAGCACCATTGTTCTTGGTATTGCTGAGAATAAATGTGGAAAAGAACTGCTAATTGTGCCTCCATGATGGATCTGATGCATCTTGGCATTCTATTCCTAATGAATACTAGGATGCAGAATTGCACACAACAGCAAATGCACGTACTGTCTGTGTAGAATTACTAAGCTCTCCGGTTCCTACGTGTAAGGGAGAATTTATGCCGTGCTGAGTAAGACATATGAAACAACAGTGTTGCGCTGTATGTGTTTATGTGTAGAGGGGGTAGGGGGGGTGGGGGGGGTGGGGGGGTGGAGGGGTAGGGGGGGGAGGGGGGGTTTTCTGAGAAAAAATTGAGCCCAAGCTGAGTAAGATGTGTGTAAGGAATAAGGACGGTAGATGTGCAGGAACGTGTATGTACAGTGGAAAATAAATGCTTCACTGAAAGGACTCCTTACTTGGAGAAAATCTTTCGCCTCAGCATATCTTATGGTTCATTATGTGTGTAAAGATGCATTGTCCTCACCACAGATGCAGCGCTATTATACTATCCCGAAGGTTCTACCTGTTCTGTGAGCAGTTCCTCTTTAAAAAAAACTTCTCTCTATAGTTTGTACTTGTGCTATCACAAGCTTTTTAGAAATCAGGATGGATCCCAAATGAGCAAGCCAGAGGTGACAGTGGCAAGGAAATATCCTGAATTGACACAGAGAAGAAAGATTATCCTTAAAGCCTGAATTATTGTCCAATCTGCTGTCACAGGAAATTACCTTTAGACCAAACAGAATTGAGGATTCAGTAGCACTATAGTATAAATTCTAACATGTATTGTCTATTTTAATATGTGTCATTATGTAGACGTGGAATATCATAATATTTCTTCACCATAAAACAGAATTCTTAACCAACATTTTGATGGCTCTATTATTCATCCATACATTTTCTGAAGTACAAAACCTGCACAGGGTCATGGAGAACATAGAGCCGATTCCAGGGGTTGGGGGCATAAGGGCATACATACTATGGACAATTTAGAGAAGTCAATAAGCCTACAACACATGTTTTTGAACTGGGGGAGGAAAGTCACCAATGCCTCCATTCCTTCAAAGTACTTACAAAATTCCTTCAAAGTTTAATCCTTGTCACTTGTGTTTATGGAATTTCAGGAATAATATAGTGAAATTCAGACAGACATTCCATTGGGTTTCCCTGCAATAGACCTTCATCCCATTCTAGATTTATTACTGCATTGTACTCAGAGCTTCCTGGATCCAGCAACACTGCCCAGGATAAAGAAGAATTTCATAGAGTTTCGTTGTATCTATAATAGTCAAGTCCACATGATGGACACATCGGTACACATCGATCTTAATGATGATGAACTCTTGAAAGGAGAAACTAATGTCTTCCTGCTGTCTCTCTACACCTTGATGCAGTTAAACATTAGTTATAGAAAGACAGAAAGTGCTTGGTGTCAATAAAAAGCATACATTTTAATTGGCGCCTGACAGAGCCTGAAAATAATAGAGATTAAAACACACCTTCAGTAGCCTGAATATTGTTTTTTCCCCAGGAGCCCACTCACTCAGATGTGTACACACACACACACACACACACACACACACACACACACATTGAGAGAACACTGGCTGTGTTGTGCTCATTTTATAATGGTATTGATCCATTGAATCACAGAAGTGCCTTTCAGATGTCATGTAATCAGCAAGATAAGTGCTTTAGATTTCAATCATGAAGCCGTGGTTTTAAAAGTGCATCGCAGAAGACAAGACAATATGTCATAGTGGTTTGATATTGCTTATCAAAATTCTCTATGTTGGTAAAACAGCTCTTACGGAGTTGAGCAGACAAAGATTTGAGTATTAAATGGTAGTTTAGTGGTATACTCCTGAATCTCAACAAAGCTGCCTTGTGTGTCGTATCACTGAGAGATTCACATGGCAGCCCTTTGCGTGTAAGACAACATAAGAGAGTTGGTTGGTCATGGAGCTGCTGTTCTGTGAATCGTGCCCTGTACATAATTAGTCTGATTATGTGTTACAGAGTAGCGGCATGCTTTACAAATCAAGAATGCTATTTTTCTGCTCCACATGCATCCCACCTGACTGGCTCCTTTATTTATTGTTTTGTCTCTTCCCAAACTCTCTTATTCTTATTAAATATAATTCAATCACACTTCAAAACACACTGGTTTGAGCCAGCATGGCCGGATTTGCCTTATTGACCCTGTGTCCCTCTTGCGCGAGCTCTTGTGCGTGTCTGATAGGACGGATTACTGTAGCTATCACAAAGAAAATGGCCCTGTCCATCAAGCCTTCCAAGTTTTCACATGGCCGATGGAAGCTAAGGGATCTGTATGCTGAAATCTCTTCTGAGCTGGAAACAGGATTTTCACACAAGCATGAAATCATGAAACCCCCGATTTAGACCTGATTCTTTGGTGCACTTTCTTTCTGTTCAAAGCAAGGCAGAATGGGAGCATCATCTTGACTCTTTGTCGCAGGCTGCTGGATGGATGTGAGGGAGGAGTCGAGGGGAAAAGGGGGGGGGGGGGTGTTGAGGGTGGAATTACAGAAGGTGAAATGAGGCTAGAGGAGACCTTGAGATGTGAGTGGGATGATGGGGGCTTTACATCAAACGTTGACCCAATCAGGCTGTGTCTTTCATGGGCGCTGGGTCTTATCACTCCTGCAATAGCTTGTTAACCACTGGGGTAGATAGTAAGAATGGGAGTAGATGGGTTTTGTGCCTGAATAGGTGATTTGTTATCATGCAGACAGCCAGTGTTTTGACAGCATCATCTAATGGTCCTGTCTCCAAGGTCTGCTTCTCCATTGCTCATCTGAATAGTCTTCCTATGCAGAAAATATTAAATGTATACTCTGTCTATTGAATGGTTGACCATCTCACCCCCCCGCCCTGTTTAAGACCAGTTTCTCTTATGATATAGCTCACTGTTTAGACAGCTCAGAAATAGCTTGCCTTTACAGTGCCCTTCTGTGTCAAATCTTTTTTTCCACCCTAAATCCCATTGTTTCCAGTTCAATGTCCATTCCTAGCGAGCAATCAGGAGGCCATATGTAGGCTTCATCCCATCCAGCTACATTTAAATGATGACTTGCAGCAGTATTCCATTGTGAATTTGGTCATTTTTTTTCTGCCTGACACTGATGAGCCTCTGTGTTTGTCTCCTGGTCCTCTGTCAGTGTCTCTGTCTGCCATTGTTGGCCGAAGATTTCAGCCATCATCCCGCTTCACAGGTACAGATCTGGGGAAAAGGTCAGGAACGTAGGTCAGCCCTCCTCCCGGCCACAGGATAAACCCACGGTCTCTGAACAAAAGACCTCTCCATCTGGGGCCTGAATAATGATGCCATGTTCATGCTGAACTGCTCTCTCTGTGTCCGAGTGATAAGACAAATATAGATAGAGCCGCTCAAGAGCTCGGCTCAAGAGCCGAGCAGCTTTGTTCACGTCATCCCCACTACTCTGTCTATGCTTAATAATTGATGCTGTCAATCAGTTATCATCAGCATCCAGCTTTTTGTGCTGTTGTCATAATCACTCTGGTGTGCTACATGTGTAGTGTTGGGAATCCATTAGAATGATTACAAGAGCTCTGTTTCTCAAGACAATGGAGATAATGAACAGTGTGTTATACTGAATAGTGCCTGACATAAAGGTTTCTTTTAACTCAGCACTGAAAAAAAATGCTTGTCAGATCTGCATATTTTGACTTGAGGGCACTATAGAGTCTGTTATTTTAATATGGTGTTACTCTGAGATGCTTTCTAACTTGCTCACAAATACAGAAACACAGTTATCTCAGTGTATAGTGCTTTACAGATTTAGGGGTTTTTGTGCTGTTACTAGTTAAGCCATTATAAAACTGGACAATGATGCAAAAGAGAATCTAAAGGTCTAAATGAAGTTGAATTACAGCTTCAAATTTTAGTCACATGTTTCACAAAAGAAATAGACATGTGCCGCAAATCTCTGCTGATTTTAGCTACTGGTGGTAAATTAATGCAACTTTGGGCAATGGAAAATTGGAACTTTTAAGCTAAGGCTTTATAAAAAACAGCTTTATTCCTAATATCTCAGATATTTTACTTGTAAAATTAAGGAAGTCCTAAGTGTTAACTAAAAAAAGTGTAGTGCAGATACTTAAAAAGAGACTCATGTACAAAAACAAGTCTCACACTTAAGAAACTGATCATCATAATCACCCTAAAGCAACATTAACAACAATACGCAACTATACTTTGATTATTAATGGAAATTTGTGAAGGCAAAAAGCTTTAATATTAAGACCCTGCTTGCAAACTTGAAATTAAAGCCTATATATTGCAATAGACTACAATAAGATGTCAGTAAATTAAATTATACATTTCTCTCATTATTTATATCTGGTTTCACCACAATCCCCCTTTTTTAATTGCTTTTCTTTCCCTTTGTGTCTTTAGATTTTCATTTTTTGCTTCTTGCATTGTTTTGTGTTACTCACAATAGTCCTTCAGCTCCAGACCTCATACATCTGGCACATGCCACAGTGAGGGATGGAACTTGTGCACAATAGTCATTTGTTTGGAGCCTCCTGATGGACACGCTCTCTTGACAGGGTGAAAAGGGGACAAGGGATGAGAGGATAGGGGAGTTAGGGTAGGGTTAAACAGAATATCCTGAGGGGACAAGGAAACACACACCCATTACACATGGACTGAATCCAAGGTTCATCAGTGAAAGGGCTGTGACTGAAAATAGCATATTATCCCAGTGTTGGATGTATGACAGAAATGCAACTGCGCTAATGATCTGACAGATGATTTATTTACATTGAGTAGAAAATAAAAGAAATATGTTAATAAGGATTATCAATAACAATTGATGGGTTTGATATGGAGATATCAACCTGAAGTTTATTATTTTTCAGTAACAACATGTCCTGAATTTTTATTCCTCTAATCTCACAGCAATTTATCAACAGTTAGATTTTTATTAATTAAAGAATGATATATACTTTTCTCAGTGTTACAGATTTAATATCATGGAATGTCTGCAAAACAAATTAGTTGAGAAAGTAAAACGAATTAGCAGAGTGGTTGGACTCTGATATAATTGCAATCTTTACAAATCACACCAGACATATGCCCCCAGTGATGAACAAGCATGCCTTCGGTTAATTAATTAGCCTTCACCCACCATGATGCCATCAGCGCCATAAAATGCAGTCAAACGTAACCAATATAAACCCAATGTAAACCAAAAGGAAGATTATTTTGGTCATTTCAACGATTTATGTTTAGAAAGTAGCTAAATTATTTGGCAGTAGAATAAGATCATTTTAGGTGGAATTTACCAAAAAAATTTAATTGCAATAAATGAATATTTGTAATTTGTTTTTAATAAGAATATGTGACAGAGAAGATATTTTCACTCATATTTTGCATAACAAAAAAATTATTTTTTTGTGTTATATATATATATAACACAAAATATATATATATATATATATATATAGCTATTATCTATATATTTTTATTTTTAATTTTTAAGATTTTTTTATTTTTTTATTTTATTTTTTTTCTGCTATTACTCTTGGTAAACAAATACTTTTATGCCTTATTCCTTATAAGGTGATGATAGTACTATTTGAATTATTTTGAAGGTGCCGGTATGATGTCCATGAATTACAAAAAAAAAGAATTATAAAAATTCGGTGGCTTGGTGGTTAGCACGTTTGCCTCACACCTCCAGGGTTGGGGGTTCGATTCCCGCCTCCGCTGTGTGTGTGTGTGTGTGTGTGTGTGTGTGTGTGTGTGTGTGTGTAGTTTGCATGTCCTCCCCGTGCCTCGGGGGTTTCCTCCCCCGGTCCAAAGACATGCATTGTAGGTTGATTGGCATCTCTAAATTGTCCATAGTGTGTGATTGCATGAGTGAATGAGAGTGTGTGTGTGTGTGTGTGCCCTGCGATGGGCTGGCACTCCGTCCAGGGTGTTTGATGCCCAATGATGCCTGAGATAGGCACAGGCTCTCCGTGACCCGAGAGTAGATTGGAAAAGCGGTAGACAATGAATGAATGAAGGAATGTAAGCATTTCTTGCTTGTATTCTTGAATATCTAAAAATGATAGCAATCAAAAGGGCAAAGTCAGAAATATTTCTCACATTAAACTATTATATTCATATTTATACAGTCTATATAGGAAAATAATACGGATCTTTGGTGGTATAAGATTTCTTTGTATTTACTTTAAAATCCAGTGACTTGAGTCAGCCTTCTTTGTTGTCAGTATAAATTTATCATGAATGCGTGCTGCGCACAAGTAATAAGCGTTCTGCACCACTCAACATGCTCACGTTTACAAAAGGGTGGCATGATCCCGGTTATTCCTATCAATGTTTATGCATTGTTAATGTCCTAATCACACTTAATTAGACAGCTCATCAGTCACACTTTTGTTGATCGTATTAAAAATAAGGGTGGTCGGCTGAACGGCTTCCAGCTGAACAGCTTCAATAGTGAGAGGCTTTTTCTGATTAATATTACATCTCATTTGACTTAGAGACATATGGCAGGTCTGTCTGGCCAAAAACAATAATAAACTAAGCATGGAGTCTAAGTGTGCTACTCTGGGAGTCACTGTACAGTCGCTCAGTCATCCTGAAGGCTGTGTGTGATGATGCATGTTTGAGTTGAAGATGTTACACGGGTTATACAGGTGCCACTATATGAATTATCTGAATTAAATACATTTAGGTGTGTGTGTGTTTGAATGGTGTTTGAATAGGGCTTTAATTAACAAGCTTTCAGGAAGGAGTGTAACTGAAATTCCTGTTTCATCCTGGTTCTCTGGTTTCCTTCCAAAAATATGTACATAGGTGGATTTGACGGCTTTAAATTACCCCATTAAATTAAATTAAATTACAACATTAAATTATAACTGTGAACAAGTCTGTAAATATGTGTGCATGTTTCCCTCCTGGGTGTTTTGCTCCAAAAATATGCAGATGAAATGTTCATGAAACCACAATAAATCGTTCCTAGACAGGTGTGCTACACAAGTTTCCACAGCACGCTGTCAGATTAATGATAAGGAAGGTAAGCGAGAAGCAAGCAGTCACTTAAAAACAATTGCTGGATGACCTGAAAGGACGAAGAGTTACACTGAGAATAATAAGCAATGAATCTCCAATCGCAAAAGCAATCATTTCCATTGCTACACACGTACAAAAGTCAAAAGTCATCCGTCGTTTTTTTGAACAGTGTTTTATAGTTTTTGAACATACTATAAAGGATTGCGGGAATTTAGAAATGCCAATTAGCCTACAAAACATGTCTTTGGACTGGGGGAGGAACCCAGAGGTGGAAAAGAAACTCCTGAGGCAAACTTGCCACCAAGTCAAAAGTCATTATGTGTGTAGATTAGATATAAGCAAAGGAAGTATATTAAGTAACAAAGACACATGTCTTATTTGTCTGCCCTGTATATTATTCACACTTATGGGGGTGTGGTAGCTCAGGAGTTAAGGTGTTGGAATAGTAATCAGAAGGTTGTTAGCTTGAATCCCAGGAGCACCAAGCTGCCAATGCTGGGCCCCTGAGCAAGGCTCTTAAGCCTCAACTGCTCAGTTGTATGAAACAAATGTAAGTTGCTCTGGATAAGGGCGTCTGCCAAATGCCGCAAATGTTAGCTAGAAGGCTAAATCAGTAAATATTTCTATCCTTGACCTTTTATTCTACATGTGATTATGTATGATAGACTATTAGCCTCTGACCTTATGTGAGTTCATGTTTTCTTGGAGTTGACGTTTCAGCGGTTAGTTAATTGAACTACTTTTATCAGTCAATTGATTTTGTTCGTGGAAACAACTCGTTTGCCAACTAGACAGCAACACTTTGCATTCAAGGGTAGGAGGATCATATGGGTTTTTTGTTGTCTGTGGTTGAATTCATGATGTAATTGTGAAGTTAATTCTTCATTCACTCCTACACTCTATTTCTATTTGATTCCTCATTAAAAGTCTGGCATCCCATCCCGGATGTGTTCCCGCTTTGTGCCACGGGTTCCCGGGAACAGCTCTGGATCCATCATGACTCTAACTAGGATAAAACGGTTACTGAAGATGAATGAATGAATATTAATGAAGTTGACTAAGCAGACTCTCGCCCATGACCTAAATACCTGCGTGTTCAACATGCCCTGCTGTCGACCCTGGTTGTCTGGTTGTAGTGTGTTGCCCGAGCTTGTGTTATAAGGGTGACGTTTGTGTGTGTAACTTCAGCTTCATTAGTCTTGGTGAATTACTGGAACATATACACAACACTGCTAACATAATAAGTAAAGCCAAGAAACTTAAAACAACTTAAAGTCTTGAAGATTTGTTAAATTTTTATTGACATATCGACAGGATCGTCTAAGAGGGGTGATGATTTTTTTGAACTCTTTTAACCAGAGGCCAAAAAAATGGAATTTGTGCCTGTTTTGATGTTTCCATATCCAGCATTGAATGTCTTTGTCATGTCACACTCCACAGTGGTGCTTAATGACTTATATGAAAGTAGACATTTGTAGTTTTTTGTAAGTATTTCTGTTTTTTTTAGCCTACTAAAGCCCATGATTTCATAGAAAAGTTTTTTTCAAAAGAAAAAGGTTTGTTTATTTCACACAAATGTTTCTATCTTCAAAGTAAATGTTGATATCAAACCCATTTCTGCTCTGTGAGATGCCTCAAGTGCCTCTAAAATTTTTAAGGTGCCATCTTCACCCACTAAAATTCTATTTAACATTATACAAACAGAGCTAAAAACATCTCACACTAAATACCACCAGTGTGGAGATAAAATAATCCATTTGTTTATAATGATTGAAACAAACAAATGTCCGATAATTCGCTTTCCATTCAGCCAGCAGATTGGAACACCATTGTACTTGTAAAAAGGGTTACAGATAGCAGTAAGTTAAAGAGGTGCAACATGTATTTACTCTTTAGGGTTGGAAGCTGCTGTCATAATCTTAAATGCTAACACAGAAAAAAACTCTATAGAATCCAGATGATACTTAACATGACCATCCAGGGCCTCATAGAACCACAAATACAAACTAGCATTTTCTGCAACTAGCAAAACAATGTACTAACATTAAAAAGTGATGATAATAATGAGTCAAAATTATTTCTGTGCATGGATAGTGGTATTGAAGCAGATCCTAAGCTCGGTATCAACTTGTCAGTCTGATAAGCACGCTACAGCCACAGGTGGCACCAACACAGGGTGGATCAGCTTCCCTCTCCAGATTTATTCACACTAGCTGCTCCCCATTAATCCCATTAGGGCCAGTCCAATCACCTGGCAAGAACAGACAGACTTACTCTACATTGTATGGCTGTGAAAATACCTTTACACCTTCCTGCACATCCTCCTTCAGAGCTTTCCTCACCCTCCAGCTGACATTTGCTCACTCTTGCTAAGGTTTTCAGTGGAAAAATGAATAACCCAGCTGTTAGTTTCAACAACCAGAAAAAAATCCTACTCCTTATTGACTTTAACAAAGAAAATGAGTAAACAGAGCATACTTCACGGTGATACGTCACACCTCGAATGCTGCAACTACTCACTAGATCACATCTTCTGAATCTGACTGCGAGCACCAATTCACACGCACTCCTAAACGGTCACTATGTGACTAGATAACAAGACAGCATCTTTTGTGAAATCATTATTTACTGTTCAGTGTCTCCCAAATGAGGATGATCTCATATTATCTCAGGGAGTTTTTCCTCTCCACCATCACCTCGGGCTTGCTCATTAGAGCTAAATATTAGGGATAAATATGAATTTAATTTTAAACTTTATCATTTTTATTCTATGTTTCTATACTTCTGTAAAGCTGCTTTGAGACAATGTCTGATGTTAAATGTGCTATAGAAATGAGGTGAATTGAATCAGGACACAGAGATGCAAGTAGAGGACACATCTAGGTTAAGCATATTGACAGAAATGAAGATGCTAGCCAGATTCGAATTATAACAGCTTATGTTAAATTTGGGGCAAAAAAGTTGAAATGATCAAGTCGTCATGTGGTATTTATTTTCGTATTACTGCATTAACAAGGTATCCGGATAACTACAGGCTATTTTATCATGTTAAGGACATCTGTGGGATGTTCTAAAAACCTCTCAGATGAGTGGCCTAGATGTCTTTACTTATTATTACCACTCAAAATCCTCCACATTACGTATTATTACCACTGGCTAAAGTAGGCTGATGCACAATCGCTAGTTTATCTCACAGCAACTTTCTCAGCAGTGGCATTTTAAGCGCATATAGAATCCGGGTGTACTTTATCTTAACACCCCCTGACCTAACCACCTCGATACAGCTCTCTCTTATTCGCTCTCTTGCTGACTCCCTTGTTCCTCTCTCCCCATAGCAGTGGCCATTCGTCTTCATCAGGCAGAAGAAGTGTCTCGGCAGCACCCTGAATAATTGACGACGTGCTCTAATGATTGGGCGCTCCGTTAACAAAGACGTGCTGCGGTCAATGTGAGTGCCGGTGTCGGTTGTCATGCTCTGTGATGATGTCATTGCTTCAGACACACACTTTCTTTGTAAGCCATAGAGAGAGGACAGCCGTGTCGGACAGAGTCGTATCAAAGATCTCCAAGACGTGCTAGTGAGATGTATGATATGCCTATAGATGTTCAATCAGCTTATTCTAAACAGGCAAAACATTGGAATACACATACTAGGATGTAGTTACCAATTCGACTTGATTTGATGAAATTACAAAAAGTGGATTCTTCTTTTAAACTTCTAGAAGTAAAGATACTTGTTATTACTTTTTATGATAGCTGTACTCATGCTCGACGCACATGAATTGAATTGGGCTTTGGTTGGATGTGTGTCGTGATGACATCACATGCCACGTCTTGGCTCAAATCTGCGGAAAATCTGCAGTCACCCTCAGAATATCACAGGGTTTGCATGATTTTGTTTTTGTTTCAGCGACTGCAAAACCAACAAATCCAGAAGGGAGTGTAAATGTAGATATTTCTATTCACATTTATGGTATTTGATAGACACCTTATTCAGAGCGACTTACATTTATCTCATTTCTATAACTGAGCAGTTGAGGGTTAAGAACCTTACTCACGGGCCCAGCAGGGGCAGATCGGAGGTTCTGGGATTTGAACTCACAACCTTCCGATCACCTTAACCACTGAGGTGCCACATCCTGCATATATAGATAGATATAGTTGTAAACCATCCTTTAATCAGGTTCAGTAGGAGAGTGATTTGATTATCTGATTATTGATGATTATTATCAAATGGATTATATGACTATTAACCAATTATATATGCAGGGGTAGCTTGGTGTTGAAGGTGTTGGACTATTGATTGGAAGGTTGTGAGTTTGAATCCCAGGTCCACCAAGCTGCCACTGAGCAAGGCTCTTAACACTCAGATGCTCTGTTGTTTAAAATGAGTTTTAAAAAAATGCCACATATAAAATCTTAAAGCAAATCTTTAGCTGTTTAATTGTATATCATTTTGACGTCCAAATTTAGAAACATGACAAGCTGACAAGACATTTTACAAACATAAATATAAGTAAATATATTGTGGTTTTTGAGCAATACATGATACCAGTATCAGTACTGGTGCATCCCTAAAGCTAGAGTCTAGGTGTTAAATCTGAATTAACTCCATCTTCTGAAGACTCAAGGTGAAATTGTGTGCAGCTGAAATTATATGGTTACACTTTGAACCTAAATGTTAAATATGATATAACCCTTCTAATATTTTATGGAGGTTTTTTTTTTTTTTTTTTTTTTCCCTTTTTTCGGCGAGTGAGCAGTATTCTCACTTTTTGCCTGTGTGTGAATGCTCGGTAAGGGTTCTGGCTGATTTCAGATAGAGCCTCGGTAATCAGTGCAGCATGACTTGGAAGAAAAATTTTGCTGATTCCTTTTTATCCTGGTCTCTCGCTTGTCAGAAGGATGTTCTAATGCTCAATTAGGCATTTCCTTCACCCTCTCTTTAGTCTGCCGTGCTTAACCCGTCTTTTCTGTTATTGGGCTGAAGGTATGGCGGAGCAAGGGAGTGAAATGTGCCATGAATACTCCTCCTCCTGTCCTGATCCCTTGAAAGCACTTTAATCTCAGCACACATCCTCCTTTCTACCCCTCCTCTCCTCCTGGGTCCTCTTTTACCCTCCGTGTCACTCTCCTTTCATTTGTTTCACTTCATAACCCTTTGGTGAGTTGGACTGGAAAGACTTTTAGACTTCAGCTAAATACTGGAAGTTTCTGGAACTTTCAAATTTCTGGAGTTTTGTAGTTTATTTAGAATAGTTTTAATTCTGATTAACAACCAAGGAACATTACACAGAGTAAAGATTACATTTCCAGCTTCAGTGCTAACAAAAAGAAACAAATCAGTGCAATAAGTTGGCAGAATCATAAATCTTTGTATCACAGAACACGATTTAGGGATGTAAGTATTCTTAATACCGTGCAATGTGGTGGATGATTTGGTGGCACGGCTGAAACCACCAACTGTGGAACTGAGCATGTAGCACGGAAGCTCATGTCTGCTAACACAATCCTGATTATAGCTCAATTACGTACCTTTATTAGCATAATGCTATGTGTACAACAGCATCAAAGAGGTTTTTCCAGGATAATATTGATCTGGGTATCATTTCTACTCAGTAGTGTTTAGTCAAGTAGCTATTGTACCTGTTGTATATATATGCTTGGAGCTCTGAGTTCATCTTTTCTGTTTACTGAAATGACATCTTCCAAAATCTTTCTTTCCCCATGATCCCATTTTGGTGTCTTTCATTCCTTCAGTATCTGTTCCCTGATATTTTAAGTTCACGCCTAAATCCATTTCATTTTAGACAGACTCTTGGAACAACAACTTTGACTAGGACTTAGTTACCAATTTGACTTGATTCGGTGAAATTGCAAGCACAGGATTCTTCTTTTGAAAATTATTTTGAAAAATTCCAACCGTCTCGGAATATCACAGAGTTTGCATGATTTTGTGTTTATTTCAGCAACTCCAAAACCAACAAATCCTGAAATGACTGTGAATGTAGATATTTATTTACACATTTACGGCATTTGGTAGACACCTTATCCAGAGCGACTTACATTTATCTCATTTCCACAACTGAGCAGTTGAGGGTTAAGGGCCTTGCTTAGGGGCCCAGCAGTGTAATCTTGATGGACCTGGGACTCTTGGAATGTCAGTTACAGTGACAAGAACTCCTGACATCTGAGTTTCTATGACCTGTAACAGGACACCTTTTTCTTGACGTATGTGTGACAAACACGACAGCATGCCTTGTCCTCACAGATTTTCTGGAATCCATGTTTGACCACCTGGCTTCTAAATGCGTGTCTCGTGAACTCGTTACACATGTGCTGTTTGACCTCTCGGAGTGCTGAATGAGGTGGGGTTTGCTTGTACACAAGCCCACTCCCCCCTGCAGGCAGGGTTTGGCTCAGCTGGGACTGTGTCAATAGCTTCTGGCTCAGGTTACTGTAGGGATGTAAGCGTAATCAGCCTGCCACTCTGCACAACAGTCTGGGACTGGATTTGAGATGACAGGGTTGCTAAGTGATAAACAGTGCCACACTGCACTTTTTTCCCCCCTACACACCTCTTAAGCTGTGGATTGCTATCATTTGGACATTTTGTAGTTGCTTCTGTTGCTTGCTGCTTGCATGTGCTCTGTAATAAAAGAACAATTATTACACCAAATAAATAAGTAAAAGTTTAATTTCCTTAACAAAAGAAAGGAAGGAAGCAAAACAGCAGTATCCAGACTGTAGTTATAAACAGGAAGTAAACTGAGGAGAGTTTAACTGTATACTTTGGTATACTATGCTTGTAAACCAAATATAAGATTATTAATCTTAGTTTGCGACATTTTTACTAATTTCGAGCAAGAAAATGACGGATAATTTTGCTTCTTCATAGAAATAAAAAAGCTTTAAATTAGCTAAATTATCTGACAATAGAAAAAAACTACTTCAAGCTTGAAGATAGATAGATAGATAGATAGATAGATAGATAGATAGATAGATAGATAGATAGATAGATGGATAGATAGATAGAGTGGTGTGAAAAAGTGTTGGCCCCCTTCCTGATTTCTTATTTTTTTGCATGTTTGTCACACTTTAATGTTTCAGATAATCAAACACATTTAAATATTAGTCAAAGATAACACAAGTAAACACATCATGTAGTTTTTAAATGAAGGTTTTTATTATTAAGGGAAAACAAAATCCAAAACTACATGGCCCTGTGTGAAAAAGTGTTTGCCCCCTAAGCCTAATAACTGGTTGGGCCACCCTTAGCAGCAACAACTGCAATTAAGCGTTTTCAATAACTTGCAATGAGTCTGTTACAGCGCTGTGGAGGAATTTTGGCCCACTTATCTTTGCAGAATTGTTGTAATTCAGCCACACTGGAGGGTTTTCGAGCATGAACCACCTTTTTAAGGTCATGCCACAGCATCTCAATCAGACTGAGGTCAGGACTTTGACTAGGCCACTCCAAAGTCTTCATTTTGTTTTTCTTCAGCCATTCAGAGGTGGACTTGCTGGTGTGTTTTGGATCATTGTCCCTGCTGCAGAACCCAAGTTCGCTTTCACACAGGGCCATGCAGTTTTGGATTTTGTTTTCCCTTAATAATAAAAACCTTCATTTAAAAACTGCATGATGTGTTTACTTGTGTTATCTTTGACTAATATTTAAATGTGTTTGATTATCTGAAACATTAAAGTGTGACAAACATGCAAAAAAATAAGAAATCAGGAAGGGGGCCAACACCTTTTCACACCACTGTAGATAGACTAATTGATTGATTGATTGATTGATTGATTGATTGATTGATTGATTGATTGATGAGTAATAAAGTATCTGTGAGTGAAAAAATATGTAGGAAAAAGTATAATTTTAAATATTAATATTTTAAATAATTTTATATTTAGTTTATTCTAATATTATAATAAAAAATACTACATATTTAAGACTATATTAAAGATATTTGTACTTACTAAGATGTAAGTTTTAGCCTTGCATTAAACATTTAAATTATTTATGAATGATTCTCAACAAATTATAGTATTGTAATATATATTTATAGACAGTCTTTATTTTGTAGTGTGTGATTAATTGCTGTAATCCTCTACAAGCTACTTTAACATGTTGGTGATAATAATGATGTTTAATAAGCTTTCATACCCGGTAAGGACCGGCTGCTGTTGTTGTCCACTACTGGATCAGTAAAGTGTTTGTAGTTTAACTGAGTTGTGATGGTGGTGTTGTGGTGCAGTGTTGCCATCTCACACTTTCAACGCCCAACAGTTCAATCCTGAGCTCTGGTTACTGTGCAGAGTTTTGCATGTTCATCTTTGTTCAAGCTTGCTCAGGGTTCTTCCTCCAAAAACATACAGCCAGTGCTAGCTCCTGTACAGATTGGAGGCTAGAAATTGTTGCTACATTTGCAAATGTGTGTGCATGGTAGCCTTTGATGGACTGGCGTTCCATTCATTTACATTTACATTTACATTTCAGTCATTTGGTAGACAATTTTGTCCAAAGTGTCCTGCAACTGAGCGGAGCAGATGAAGGTCAAGAGTCTTGCTCAAGGACCCAGCAGTGGCAGCTTAGTAATCCCACATTCAAATTCTTCGGAAACTTTCCGATCCGGTGATAGTCTCCGTGTCCACTGTGACCCTGACCTGGATAAAGGGCTTAGTGAAGAATGAATGCTTTGCTTTCGAACTTTACATGTACAGTATATGCCTAAAAGACCTTTTTTTTCATGTCTTTGGATCATCTTTGTTCTCACAAGAGACTACAGCTTTATAGAGAAATGCTTTTAATTCCAAATCATAAAATTCATTTCTTCAGTTAGGTACAGCATATACATTCAATTATTAAAGCAAATCTTTTGATATATATTTAAATGTATTTTTAAATGATTTTTTTGTAAAAAAAAAAATTTAGAAACAAGATTTAGAACAAGATTTCTAGCTACATCTATACTTATGATACCAAGATGCCACTTAACTTATAAAATTATTATTATTAATTATAAAATAATGATAATAATAATTTCATAATACTAACATGTATAAATAGATAGATAGATAAATAGATAGATAGATAGATAGATAGATAGATAGATAGATAGATAGATAGATAGATAGATAGATACTTTATTGATCCTGGAAATTCAAGCATCCAGAAGCCAAGAAGGCAAGATTATCACAACACAGTACCCCCACACCCCCCACCCCAACTAATAGTCTGCAGTTACGACCCATATAAGTTTAAAAAAAAAACCTATGTTACACAGTAGCATTGTCTATAAAGCTGACTGTGAGTAGGTAGTGCAGATACAAGCAAGTTCTGTGCAAACACTGGAGTGAAAGATATACAAATGAGGCCTTTTCTTAATGTCCAGTAGCAGCAATCAGCAAGAGAAGTATGTTGTAGGTTAGTGGTTAAGGTGTTGGGCTCCTGATTGGAAAATATTAGTTTTAATCCCAGGTCCACCAAGCTGCCACCACTGGACCCTTGAGCAAGGCTGTTAAACCTCGGTTGCTTAGTTGTATAAGAAAAAAAAAGTGGGATAAATTGTAAGTTGCTCAGGATAAGGGCGTCTTCCAAATGCCAGAAATGTAAATACACTATATTGCCAAAAGATTTGGGACACCCCTCCAAATCATTGAATTCAGGTGTTCCAATCACTTCCATGGCCACAAGTGTATAAAATCTTCAGCATACCAAGACATTTTGGACAATTTAATGTTTCCAACTGTGTGGGAACAGTTTGGGGATGACCCCTTCCTGTTCCAAAATGACTGCACACCAGTGCACAAAACAAGGTCCATAAAGACATGGATGAGCGAGTTTGATGTGGAGGAACTTGACTGGCCTGCACAGAGTCCTGACCTCAACCCGATAGAACACCTTTGGGATGAATTAGAGTGGAGACTGCACGCCAGGCCTTCTCGTCCAACATCAGTGCCTGACCTCACAAATGTGCTCTAAAGGAATGCTCAAAAATTCCCTTAAACACACTCCTAAACCTTGTGGAAAGCCTTCCCAGAAGAGTTGAAGCTGTTATAGATTCAAAGCATGGGCCAACTCCATAATAAACCCTATGGATTAAGAATGGGATGTCATTAAAGATCGTGTGCATGTACAAGCAGACGTCCCAAAACTTTTGGCAATATAGTGTATGTAGAAGTGAGGTTGTTTAAAAATATATATAACATCATGCGTCCTGTCGTGGGTTGACGTTTTGTACCCTGACGTCCCTGGGATAGTCTCCAGGGTCCCTGTGACACTGTGTATGATGTGTAAAATGGATGGATGCAAGCACAAAGTCATTCTCATAATCCAGAGGACCGATTTATTTAACTTGGATATAAGTAATAAACTCCGTATAACCTTAGCTGGTAGTAAAGTAACAGGAATGATTTATGCATGAGTTATAAATTGCATTCTGTAGCTAATTAAAGACACACTTATTATTACACCTACTTATTACACACACTTATTATTACACCTACTTATTATTTGTGCATCCTAGTGCTCCCTCACAGGTAAACATGGGTGTATATATGTGTTTGTTTACTTCAAGTGCTCTAAGGTTCTTAGTCAATCAGAGGTTTTATTATTTGCCCGGCTCTAACGTGTACGTGAACATCCATGTTTAGCTTTTAGTCATTTTCAAGACTGTAAAGCAGACCAAAAAAAGGGGGCAAATACTAAACAGCACAGTGTGTCTTAGATCTATGGGAAGAAAGCTAAAGTGTACATTATATTTTAAACTAATGGTGTTATTTTAGAGGTTCACTGGCAAGTCATGACACTACCATTTCCTGAGCCAGCTGGCGTACGGTGAATTTTTCCACTGCTGCATGCATCATCTGAACGTGTGCTCTGAGCCAGTTCATCTACTGGCATGGGAAAGTGGATCACCATGTCAGTCTGAAAGCCTATTTTAAAATTAAAGCGAGGAGACGACTCCCAGCTGTGAGTTAGCTTTGCATTGTACACCATTCAGGTCAGCTGTTTATAACTTTTTGAAAGGTTTTGAAAAAGCAAACTGTAAAGCTGCAAAGCCATAAATGTAACTGTTATTCGATGGAATTGTTATTTATTAGCATCGATTCTGCATTTCAGTAGCTTTCAAAACATTTTATTACCTTTAGTAATTGTTACTTGCATGCTAATAGTAAGCCATAAAATAGGACAGCAATGTAAAATGGAATAAATGTAATTATGTGGAATATATATCATTTGACTCTTACTCCTTTGGCTTTTTAAGGGAGCTTGGCTCTTGGCCCTGGTCAGGACCTTACTAGTATCCAGAGAATATCCTGAGAACACTCGGTGTGAGGCAGGAATACACCCTGGATAACACACAAGTCTATCACACGGCACCACACACACTCATTCACCCCTAAAAGAAATTTAGACAAGCAAGTACACCTACTAGCATATGGGAAGTGGAAGGAAACTGGAGAACCCAGAGGATACTCTCAGAACATGCAGACACCTCCAGAGACAGTAACCTGAGCTCGAATTTGAACCAACCAAACAATTAAAAAAAATTAAACAACATATTTTAAGAACGTGTTTGATGGCGGTCTTTGACCAATGGATGACTTTTCATCCTCTGCATATGACTTCCTGCTGTACTGAAGACCTCAGAGTTCTCCAGGATAAACAGCAGCTACCTCCTGATGTCCCTACATTATAAAGCACCGGGCTGTTTTTGTTCTCACTGCTTGGCTGGAGGTTGCAGACTGGGTCAGATGTTGGATGTGACTGTAGAACTTAAATCTCTGTACAGTTCAGTTCAGTCAGAGCAAATGAGAAGGATGTTCAGGTTATGTTACAAATCTCCAGTCTATCCTAGTGCTGCATTAAAGGGCACTAAGAGGAACATCAAGAGGCATGTGAAAACTGGTCCTAAGCGACCTTTAAATTGATATCACTACATCTTATCATGGATGTTCATCTCAGCTTTGATGTAGTACAGTACAAGTCAAGCGTTTTAGGTGTTAATATGTCACCTCTAACCATCCAAGCATTAAACAATGCCTAGGGGCCTTTCATCTGAAGTAGGCTTATTCACATTGTCCCTGTACTCATGGAGCTCTGTGGTGCGTAAATAATTTTGTTTGATGATTGTATGATTTCCACTGAGGTTTCATGCTGAGGTGAACAAACTATCCAATAAAGCCCCCCTCTCTTGCACTTGGTTACAATTATACCTGGCACCTGATGCCCAGGTCATCCCCTGACAGATAACTAACCTCACTCACATGTGCACTGTAGCTAATTCTGAATAACCTCAACTCCCACAGTAGAGGTTGCTAAGCATTTGAATTTAATCCAGACAGGGACATGAATGCTGCTCATGTAGATGAGACAAATTATCCACACTCCTCGGAACCAGAGCATGCAGTTTAAGGTTTATTTTAGACTGGTGAGAATTTCCAAGAGTGAACAAAATTGAACATAGAGTTCATTCGTTCTTTTATTTGTTTGTTTGTTAATTTGATCTTCGTTCCTTCCTCCCTTCCTCCCTCCCTCCCTCCCTCCCTCCCTCCCTTCCTTCCTTTCTTCCTTCCTTCCTTCCTTCCTTCCTTCTTTCCTTCTTTATTTCCTTCTTTATTTATTTCCTTCCTTCCTTCCTCCCTCTCTCTTTCCATTCCTTTCATTCCTTCCATTCCTTCCTTCCTTCCTTCCTTCCTTCCTTCCTTCCTTCCTTCCTTCTTTCCTTCTTTATTTCCTTCCTCCCTCCCTCCTTCCCTTCCCTCCCTCCTTCCCTTCCTTCCCTCCTTCCCTTCCTTCCTTCCTTCCCTCCTTATTTTTTTATCTAAATCTCAGATTGTGTGGTTTCTCAAACCTGCTCAAAGTTGGTACAGAAATTAATGGATCACATGGGCAGGGCTAGAAGCACTTCTTGTTGCTGATTGGTTAATCACAGCACATCACACAACATGGAACAAACAATTTAAAGTTCTGAATGACTTCATGGAGGTTTTTAATGGAGGTGTCGACAGTGTTAAATTTTTGTGTTGTCATATGTTCAAGTAAGAGTGGACTTTTCGTCGGTCTGGAATGTTTTTATTTTGCCAGTAATGAAATTTATGAAACTGTCATCATCATGTCTTAATACTAACTATAATAATTGGGTTGCAGCTAAAATAAGCAAGCTAAGCAAAATGACAATCAGGCAATGTTAATCCAAGCATATGCATATTCATATTCAACTAAAATTCTTAACTCAAAATTTCAGACTGAGTTCAGAAAGTGACGTAATTCTGAGTTAAGTGAAATGGATCAGCTGTCTCCGCCTCAGAGGCTCCAACCACAGACAACAGAGAATCTGAAACCAAGCATTAGACTGTTGAACGTCTTACTGGCTTCCACACTTTGGAGGACTAGATTCTGGGGAATAAAAAATAAATACTGGCTTGAAAAAAATCATGGCATCCCATTTTTAATGGACTGATGTTCTGGTCTTGTTTTTTAAAAAAAAAAATGGAAATCCTCTAACCAACTACTTTGGACTAGTTGATAACTCACTGACCATCAATCATGATCATAATCAGGATTCACTGTCACTGATGTGACACCGGTTGCCAGTTGCAATTTTTCCCCTGGCTGGTTCAGTACCTGGGGTTGGTATAATTTCAAACCACATATCAAGCCTCTGATGTTACTGTTTGTTTTGCAGACTTTTATAATATCTTATAGCTGATATGGCACTTATAGCATCAATAGCTGCTTAATCAGCACTGCAGGCTGTAAATGTGAGAAGGATGTGTGGATCCGGCTGGTTGATATCGTATCTGTCTGAGTCATTCAGCCTGCAGGCAGGAAGGGGTTAAAGAGTTAGAGTCTGGCCTTTATCTGCAGAATGCTGAGCCATGGTGGCCGGTACCATGACAACCACAGAGAAGGAGAGGGGGAGAGAGAAGGAAGAAGAAAGTGATGAGGTGAGAGACCAAAAAAAGTAGGATGAAAAAACAGCATCTAAAACATAAGATTAGAGTGTACAAAAATGATAGAGAGAGAGAGAGAGAGAGAGAGAGAGAGAGAGAGAGAGAGGTGGGTAGGTGGGTGCCACCAGCTTATTACACTGTGTCACCGGAGTATTGCATCAGTCCAACAGGGACGCTCACATTGCAGGATGACATCACTCGCTTTGGAGGATGGGAGGAGAGACTGATAAGCTCTCAAAGGGAGGGAGGGAGGGAGGGAGGGAGGGAGGGAGGGAGGGGCATATCTCCATCTCTCACTTTGGCAGAGTCATTAACACGTCGGTGTCAGTTTTAAGGCCATCCTGTAACGTGTGTGTGCTCTGCCTAGTCATGCTGTTTTCCCCACATATTTTAATTCTCGGGGAACGCTTGCATCCAGACGAATGTACGGAAATGTGCACGGAGGAGAAAAGCGAAGGGAAACTTCCAGACAGTGCGCTTAATCGTTTAACTCGAATCGGAGTGTACATTATCCGAGACACATGACTCCTCCTGGGGAGTGCAGCCATAAGAGCCCATTAGAGTAGCTCAGTGGAAAAATACTGGCTGATAGCAATTCACGCTCGAAAGTGTATCTGATAATAAAGAACTTTTTTTTTTCTTCTTCTTCTTTTTGAATTTGTAATGCCTGCTTGGTCTGTAATGCACTTTCAGGCAGATGGGTTCCAGACATGTCATGTAAACCCATTATTTAGTGTTTCATCTCTAATGGGATAGTCTGAGTCAAATGCAAACTATAGCGTATTCTGGAAATAATCTGGAAAGGTATGATGGGTGTTATCGATATGTTCTTACAGGCCATGTTTTACATGACACTTAAATGGAATGAAAATTTGCAACGGCAGCAAAAATAGAAGTGAAATGAAGCCTAAGCTTGGGTTACTGGGGCAGGCTGTTCTGTTCTCACGTATTACCGTATGGAGGATAGAGCTTTAAGACTTGTCTATCTCTTCAGATGTCCTTTGCTACTAGGAACTTGGAGGAAGATAGTGTACAGATTAGACTGGCAGTTTCTTATGCTGTTACCAAACAAAGAAAGAGAGATAGAGCGAGAGAGACAGTGACGAAGGGAGCAGCCTGGATCTGATGAGCTCAGCAAAAAAGTGAAAAGGCGATCTCTCTCACCATGTAATTTATAACAGCATGGGACCAATTTCCCTTAGCCGTTTCAGCTAGAGAGCGATGGCATTGCCTTCTTTTAGATTCCAGAAACTTTATGAATTATGCATCAGAAAGAGCAGTGCTTACACAACAGCCAGTGTGGTGTGTATCTTTAATACTTGACTTGTGCCATAGAACAGTCTATTCACATCCATACTAAAACTGTACAATTGAGCCGCTAAGGTCAGAGAAAAAAATCTGACAGTGCCTGAGGCTACTGTATAATCTCTATAATCAGATCTTTTCATCACGTAAGGCTTTATTTTACGCACACACATACACAGTGTGGTCAGACTGATTAGAATCTCTCTGTTAGTCACGCCTGCCCTTTCGCTCAAAGTCAACAATCTACATACACACAGAGGCAGAGTGCAATGAGAAAATTCACCTCAGTAACACGCAAACAGATCTGAGCACAACCCCTTACAGGGAACTGCAACGAACTCTGATGGCATGATAAAAAATGAGGCAGGAGATTGGCTTTGTAAATAAAACTACAACCTGTTTGAAACAAGTCCATGCAACATCTTGGTCAAGCTGAGGCGTGCAAACAACTGGTATTATAATAAGACAGACAGAGAGAGTGAATGCTGTGTTTGCATTAGCATTAGTCTGTGTTGAAGTTTCGATGCATTTATCATGTGATTGTCTTTAAGCTCATTATTCATGTGACAGAAGGTTCTGATCTAAACACCATGCAAAACATCATGCAATGCTGCAAAAACAGAACATTATTTGAAACATTTTTGGGGTTTGTTGCAGCAGGATGCATTGTGGTTGTGGAAAATCTGGTGCCGTTGAATTTGATATTTAGCTACTAACTAAATAGGTCACTGGATAACTAATCACATGTTAACATTTGAAGTTTGAGTAATGTGCATTATGTAATTAATAGCTTATATACAATTAAAATGGAAGTTTTTTTCTGATGTAAAAAAAAAAAAAGAACCCAAGATAAATCATGTCAGAACTTTTTCTACCCTCAATGTAAATTATACAAAGTACTATAGAAAGATTTAGTGTAAAACAATCAGAAATATATATTTTAGTGAAAATTGGACAAATAAAATATTACAGTAACCTGGTTGCATATGTTTGCATATGTTTATTAAATGGGGGCATGGCTGTGTTCAGAATGAACCAATCACATTCAGTCTCATGTACAAAAGTAATGATCACGCAGCTGTCATCAGTGAAATTATTATTTCAATTTACCCCAAATACAGACCAGCTGCTTTTGTAGTATTTACTTCATATCTTTTTGGATTCATCAGACTGTTGAATCCATGGTCTGCAAAAGAGTCAATCAGGAGAGGGGTATAAAGAATTTCCAAAATATTAGATTAGGCCATAATCAACAACTATAGCAAACAGCAACAGTAACATTACCAAAGATCAGGACGTCCCTTCAAAATGTATAAAGGTACTAGACAAAAACTTACAAGGGAGGATGCCAGGAAACCTTCAGGAACATTAATGGAGATGCGGGAATATCTGACAGTCAATGATTACTCTCTGCATGTGACAACAATCTCTCATATTCTACACGTACCTGAGCTATGAGGTAGAATGGAATAGACGGAAGCCATTTCTCACCAAAATATCTATAAATTATGTTGCCAACTCAACTAAATCACCCCAAACCATGTGTCAAACTTCTTCTTCTTCTTTCGGCTTTTCCCTTCAGGGGTCGCCACAGCGAATCATCTCTCTCCACCTATCCCTATCTTCTGCATCCTCAACACTTGCACCCACTAGCTTCATATCCTCATTAGTTACATCCATATACCTCCTCTTTGGCCTTCCTCTTTGCCTCCTGCCTGGCAGCTCCATGTCCAACATTCTCCTACCAATATAAAACCATGTGTCAAACTGTGTGTGTATAATAATTCCGTAATTCCAAAAGGTATGTTTAGCTAAAAAAAAAAAAAGCAAAAGAAAACCATACCCGCGTTGCAAGTGTCATGATTTAGATCTGCTTTTCTTCAGCCAACTGGGGTTTTTACCAACGTGGAAGGAAACATGAATAGCTACAAATACCAGTTGATTTTAGTGCAGGTGTCTGCAAGTTAGCAGAAGATTGAAAGCAGTTTCACCTTTCAGTACAACAACAACCTGAAGCATACATCCAGATCAACAAAGGAATGACTTAACCAACAGATGATCAATGTGTATGAATGAGCGAGCCAGAGTCCAGACCTGAATCCAACTAAAAATCTGTGGGGGGACCTGCAGCTTACAATCTGATAGATCTAGAATGTTTTGTTAAGAAAGAGTGGGAAAATATTGCCAAGTCAAATGCTGACAGCCATGCTGATAGACTCTTACCCAAGAGTAATAAGTGATGTGGTGTAATAGAATCAAAATATGCTGCAATGTAGTATTAGTTTAAGGGTGTGCGCCCTTATACAACCAGGTTATTTTAACTTTTTTTTACATCGCAAAACCATTTTATTTGCCTCTTTTATGAAACCGTATTTGAGGATTTTATTATCTATGTTTTATTTATTTTTTTTAAATCTTGCTTAGTCTACTGTCATATGGATCTGTGACTGGTTTCTATATCCACCTCACTCAACACTTGTGTAGAGGGAATTACTGTATTGGATGAACCTCAAAAGACACGTAATTTAAACAGAAAGCTCTCCCCACACTCACTAGTAAGGAATATTCTTACGTAATGTTTTATATAGTTATGTTCCTAGTATTATTTTATTGAGACTCAAATCGATTGCTGTTAAGCCAGAAATTGCACATCCAGGTTACTTCAGTTCACTTCAGTGCAGTTCGTGAATATATTTTAGGTAGAATAATTTTCCACCGGGAGTCACTGCTTGGTCATTGTTTCAGATCCATCTGTCAACACAGGACCGAGGCGTAGTTAGTGACAATTAAACAAGTTTGACACACTTGATAAGAAATGCCTGTGGCAGGCAGAAGCCATCTGGCTGGTCCTCTGAGTGTTGAATTAAATAGATGCTCTTAATGTTACGTCGAGGTCTCTGCAGGACAGGGAAGATGGACATCCTTAGGCATGAAGATTCACAGATTTGACTGATGAGAATAAAAAAGAGAGGATAAGACAGGCAGATCGATGTCCGCTCTTAGCACTTACTGTCAAAAATCAGCTGTTAATGAGACCTTTTGTCAGACTTTATTAAATATCACTGATAACTTTCCATCCATTGTGACTTTAATTGAAGCATTTCTCATTGACATGCAGGGTCAAATGCATTACACAGGAAACATTTCATAAAAAAGATGGAAAGCTTTGTGGTAATCAAATTTGCAATGTAAATGTGACCATTTTATTCCACTTTCCGACTGGACGGTTTTTGGAGTAGCTATTGTGCTAACTTTTCGTGTAACACTTTGGATGAAAAGACTACAATAAAACAGCTGTAACACGCTGTTTTTTTTGTTTTAGTTTTGTTTTAAATGTATTTATTTATTTAATGCCAAAAATTATGGAACATTTGAACAAGGAACAATTGAGTAATAGTGATGTTGGATAAAGTTGGTGGGATTTGACTGGATAAAACTGTACTGCATTAAAGCAGTCATTGTCATTGTCCTGCTCATTTAGAGCTAGCTGTATTATTATCTTTATGACACAGAAATGCATAATTTAACCAAAATATAGCTAACTATCTATTCCTCATCCCATGTTGAATTGGTGCAAAGAGTCCAAGTCCTCAAAGTCCTCAATTACATTTTTACTCAGTCCCCATGTTCTCCCCCTTCCCCCTATGTTCCTCTTAGTAACGGTTGGACCAATCAGAGTTTAAGTTCAGCTTTTCTCGCACGTTCATTGGCTCCTTAGAAACACGCGGCTCTCCAAAAAAATGTATGCAAATTCCTACTTTGGCAACAGACCCGGAGAAACGACGCTTCTGATTGGTCGCCGAGTTTGGAGTCTGCGCACTGAGCAGCGCTTGAGCATGGCACGTCGCTTGGGCCGGGGCGACACCATCGAGTCTAGGGGAGAGGGGTGTTAAAATATGATGTCACTTGTAATTGACGTATAGCTAAAATAAAAATCTTAACTAAAAACAAAAAGATTGGATTTATTTTAAATCCCGATGTCAGCAAATATATATAACGTATAATATTGTTTAGAACTTTAGTGTGCCGTAGTGCAATCGTCCTTAACGACTTTCTTACATAGTGTCAACCCCTGTTCTGTCTCTAACGAATGGTTGGTCCCACATGAAGTGAAAGGTTTGCTGTGAGAGCACTTGAAATGAAAGAATTAACCGTTTAGACTTGGTGAGGGTTCAGTGGATTGTAGAGCTGGTATCTACTTTCCTTTCTGTTTTGTAACATGGTGAAATTTCAGGAAGTAACGTTATATCGCTGAGGAAAAAGAAAAAAACGCCTGGTGTTCTATTGCATTTAATTACAAGATTGTCTGAAGCGGGCATTCAGATTTGGAGAAAGAAAAAAATTGAGCTTGTGCTTCAAGTCAAGTCTAAGGTAGCTAGCGTTAGCTTAGATTAAATCAAAGGCTAGCACTTCGTATATTCGTGTCATCATTTTATTTTATTTTAATGATTTGACGACGGATAAGTGTCATTCATCACTGGAGTGAGACAATGTACAATACAGTGTGGAATACAGAGAAAGACGATGCCGAGCCGAGGGATGATTTGATGATGCCATATTCCACAGAATTGATATTTTACATTGAGATGGACCAACCTCCAGGTAAGCTCTCTGACACGACTCTGCTCAGAGATTACATAACGCACTGACATTTAAAATAAATACTTTTAAGCTTTTGTGGCTGCACATAATGTAACGCAACAGTGTCGAGTCAGTGCAGCTTGGCATAAAGAGAGAAAAACAGTGGCTCTGACTGCTAAAGTATAGCGCACGGAGCTTTCTTGGCTTTCTTTTTTTTCTCATTCAACTTTTTTCTTTTCTTCCTCTCAGCAGTCTTTTGTACGCCATCTCTAACCAGGTCATCACACACACACACACACACACCATCCTCACAATGCACACTGCACTTCTTCCCATGCAGGCACCTTTTGAGCACTGAAAGATTAAAAAAAGAAAAATAAATAAATAAATCTTATTTAGCATCTCTGTAACCCAATGGCATCACTGTATGTGTGTGTGTGTGTGTGTGTGTGTGTGTGTGTGGATGGACAATGCTGAATAATGGACTGCTGTTCACCTTTTGAATATTTGAAGTAGACAAGTGTCCTTGTCTTTGCATATTGAAATTCAAAGAGACCTCTACAATAGGTGTAGTTGAGGCTGGTGAGCGTCCTCCAGCCACCTCCATTTGCATAAAATCCTTGAAATGACACCAGTAGGTTTGTGTGGATCAGCTTTGGGAAGATCTTATGTAGATGTTAATAATAATAATAATAATAATAATAATAATAACTATGATCTCTTATTCGTCCTGATCAAATAATCCTGAAAAGACATTTCCATCTTTATGGGGCATCAGCCAGGAGTGTGTGTGTTGACACAGTTGAGCTATAAAGTGTTTATAGTTGAACTAAACAAAGCGATTAATAATAATAGTAACAACAATTACACAAAGCAAGTATTGTTATAGTGTCTACATTCAAACTGGCTAATATAATAGACAAAATGAGTGAGTCAGGTGAGGGCTGTCTTTGGTTGTTGAATATTTGTGTTACAAAAGTGTATCATACTATATATATATATATATATATATATATATATATATATATATATATATATATATACATACACATACACACACACACCAAGCAAATCTGCTTTTCATTCAGTTCATTTACATTTGGCAGACGTCCTTATCCAGAGCGACTTGGAATTTATCTCATTTTATACACCTGAGCAATTGAGGGTTAAGAGCCTCGCTCAATGGCCCAGAAGTGGACTAGCTTGGTGGACCTGGGACTCAAACTCACAACCTCCTGATCAGTAACCCAACACCATAACCACTAAAGCTACCACATCCCCAGCTTTCCAGCACTTAAGGCACTTGAGGCTGTGGATACATCTAGAATAATACCCTGCTCCAATTCTAGTCACACTTTCAATGTTTGACTCATAATCAGTACAGACTAAGTGACTCGTAATAAAAACTACAGACAGATTGATTCATGGAATAACTGATTGTCCAAGTGATCGATGCTACGATAATTATATATTAATATCTATCTATCTATCTATCTATATATATATATATATATATATATATATATATATATATATATATATATATATATATATAAAAATTCACATAATAAATATAAAGTGATCCGTAACATTACAAAGTGAGTCGTATAAAAATGTCAGAAAAAATTGTCATAATAATAACTACACATCGATTTGTATGATAACTACAGACAAGATGATTCCTTCAATGCTAACGACGTAGTGATTAATTACTACAGTGTGCTTCATGAAATAACTACTAACAAAGTGATTACAATACACAGGTTCATATAATAACAAAAAAAAAGTGACTGAACTATTGGCAAAGCGATTCTTTAATAATAAACTAATATCAGGCATGGTTTTGGATGGATGTTGGTGTTGACAGTGAGTATGAGCATAAATAGCATAAATCATATCCTTTAAGATAAATTTTTTTGGATTCGTGACTCATCAGGCTTGCCTTTCCTCACCTCGAGCGCTTTTCATATTTTTGCCTCTTCTTTGCACTTACTAGTCTCTCCTGCTCCTCTCTTCCCGACATCTGTGTCCGGAAACATTCCTAAACGTTCTTTCTCGAGTGTTAGCGATGCAAAGCCCTGTTTCAGCTCAGTGCGCTCTCTTTTCCTACGCAGGTCCCAGGCCTGTGTTGTATATTAAACTCGACTTCAACAGCATTTTACAGCCGCTCAAAGTGATGTCATAGACTCGAGCCCGGACCCCATTCAGGAGCCAGAGGCACGGCTGACAATGGCTCGTTAATCCGGACCGTTAATTCTTGATGGGATGATTCCTGTAATAAAGGCTCAGATGACTCTTTGTAGGCAGAATAGAGTGAAAAGAGTCAGTGTTTGAATTGATCAAGCGGGAGCTGTAATTTTATTCCAACAACGGTCACAGGGTTTGAGTTATGATTTGCCCTAACAGTGCAGAAGCTGTGTGAAATAGGGCTGAACAATATATCGTTTGTTCATCATTATCACAGTAACGCTTGCCTTTTTAACAGGGATATCACAGAAACTTGAAATCTGCACTGAGGTTCCAGAGTTTTCCTTGGATCTTTTCAACAGAAATCATGATCCAGTTCATTTTTGGCCATGGTTTCTTAAATATGTTTTTGTTTCTAATGAGATATGATACGATTACAACATGCTGTGCACCTCTACTGTGAAATTACCCCAGGAGTCAAGATCACGTTATCATTTTATTTATTTATTTATTTTGCTGCTGCTGATGATGATGATGGTGATGATGATTTTTCAGCGATCATCAGGATATTTTGGGTTTAATATTCCAGTACATGAATTCCAGCATTCCTTTGAGAGACAAACTTTCTTTGCAGCTGCTTATTTCCGTGTTTATTTTTTCCCCCGATGGAGCTCTGCTAGGTTGAATCAGGCTTCAGCGATGTGGCAGGTAGAATTATGGACTGAATAGCGGTTCGATTGTGCTGCTGCTGGAATGAATGAGCACGAGTGAGCACGATCAGTCCACACATTCATCTTATCTCCTGCTCTAATGCCAAGACGTGCTGGTTTATGGTGAGCAAGAGAGCTTTATGAACCCCTCTCTCTCTCTCTCTCTCTCTCTTTCTCTCTCTCTCTCACACACTCACACACCTTTCACCTTTTCTCCTACGCCACACAAAGCCTGGTGAATATCATTTCAGGGTACATAGCCACTTTGTCTTCCCCTGACCAGCTGTCTTGATGCTAGTTGTGGGATCTAGGGCCGAGAACCCCATGGCCCAGGGGAGCGTGAAGAGGAAGGGGTGCAGAGAGAGGCTCCTGGTGCAGATGTTCATTAGAATATTTAACTGAAATGTAAAGGGCTCAGGAGGTCAGCACAAGCGTTGGCGACCGTGTGTGTGTGTGTGTGTACATGTCTGCACGTGTGACACTCGGAGAAAGACAGCAGACGTTTTGTTCCGTTGCACTGCACAATGAGCACAGGTGGTACACCACCCCCGAGGGAACCTGCACTCAGGTTCGAAGACAGCGGCGACTCGCAGCGCCAAACATGTGAGAGAGTGTGGGTGGTGCTTCATTTTCCTCCCAGGACACAGAGTAGGGAGCTTGAGCAAATAGAAGTGTCTCACTGCATGGAAAATCAACACTTATTTCCTCTGCCATTGAGCCTGACTAAGAATGATTTTTTTAGAGATATTTTCAACTTCGCATGATATGTTCATGATATGTCCGCCAGCCGTTCTCTTTTTCTCGGTGTCTCTTTGTCACTCCATCTCTTACGCCATGTCATCTCACCGCTCGGACATGTACATGCTGAAATTAGCAGAATCGCACTGTTTTTAAATAATTGTGTGTTTTTGAAATCCCACAATGCACTGCTGTACCTCCTACTGTAGACTGTGGGGTAAAGAATAAGCATCATGCCCATAGTAATGAATAGGGCAGCATTTCAGACAGGAACTTTGTAACTCTTTCTCACCACATGCTGACGCAAAAGAACATTTTTGGAGGCGCAAAGAAGTGACAGTTGTTTAAATATGACATTACATCGTTTTCTTTACTCCTTCCTGGACTTTCCATGTAGGCTGTTTGAGACGAGGGGCACAAAGTTGCTACGTGTGTGTGTCTACGTTCGTGTCTCGTTCTTTTCTGGGAGGAGCGTCTCTCCCCTCCTTTTCCCTCTCCATTCCCCTGAGCGCGCTCTCTCTCTCTCTCTCTCTCTCTCTCTCTCATATGGTCATACCCACCCCCACCCCCCCTTACCCTCCAAACCGCGTTCCCATTGGCTGCAGCAGACGTCTCCATTCAGAGGGTTTGTTAAGGCAGCAGTGTCTGAATTTAGGAGCAGGGATTTTCCCTCTGGCTTCAGTCTGAGAGCCACAACGCAGGCGGAGTGTGGAGAGAGAGCGGGAGAGTGGGAGGGCGAGAGGGAGTGAGAGTGAGCGAGAGAGAGAGAGAGAGAAAGAGAGGACTTGTGTCCAAGGCAGCTGAGCACACTCCGTACGCATGCAGCTGAAAGAGGAAGCAGTGGAGGAAGGTAAGCGTGCTGTCATCTTTCTGCTTTTCTTCCGATTTCACGCCTGTCGCGTCTTCTCAGTCTTCTTTGTAATCGTCCCACCGGGAGACAAAGGACGCTCTGTGGTAATTAGAGTGTCCTTTTGTGTGTTCAGTCGGAATGCTTGATGCTAGCTGGATGTGCAGAGTTGACAATGACATTGTCGTGATCCTTTTTAAAATTTCTGTATTTTGATTCTCGGGATAAATAAACGTATTACTGAAAGATTGAATAAAATTCGATCGGTCGTCCGTTGCGAGAGCGTAGGATAAACATGGCTGGCTGTTAAACGAAGCACGTGATTGTAACGTGCACGCTCTATTTGGCTCATACGGTGCTCCATATTTTTTGTCATACCCCCTGTTCGACTGTTCCACGAATTTTCATCTCGGACCGGGACGTAGCAGTCTTCCTCTGACTGCCGTTACTCGCTGTCAAGCAGCCTTTCTCCTTTCTCATGCTAATGTGCCTCTGCACATTCTGGACAAACTGCATGCGTGTGTGTGTGTGTGTGTGTGTCAGTGTTTACTTTGCATCATGTGGAGTTGGAAGTTTTTCTACACTAAGAATTTTTACTCTTTTCTTTTTTTTTTTTTATTATAAAGAAAGGCACTTTGGTAACATGTCATCATGTTGGGTGTTGAGCATCCTGTCAGCGATGCGAGTCACAGCTAATAAGAGGGAGCAGAGTTCACCCCTCAATGTGGAGACTCCTTTGTTCGGAGCTGCGCTGCTGGAATGGATTGTCGCTCACTTTTCATTATTCCGCTTTCTCTTATTGTGTTTGCCGTCCCATCTGACTCAGCCTGTCCTCATTTGTGACTTAAAAATTCACTGGTTGAAAGGGGGGGGGAAAAGGAGAGACCGAGAATCCGTTGTTTCTTTTTCTGTCAGACAGATTCTGTGAAATCCAGAGCTTTAAGTTGCCTAAGTAGGTGTAGCTATTATACGTGTGTGTATATGTGTGTATATGTGTGTATATGTATGCATGTTTAATATATATATATGTGTTTAGTAGACGATCAAGACAGTAGCAACATGAGGAAGCTTTACCGAGTGTGTCGACTATTGTGTAGCGCGTCTTATTGTCAGTCGTAGTAGCAGAAAAGTGTGCAGCAAAAGTGTTTCAGTGTGTTTTCCATTTAACCCCTTTTCTTTTCTACTTGGTGTCAAATAATCTAAATGTGAGAGGGGGGTAGAGCTGGTCCCGCAATTGCAGAAAGAGCTGACCACGGTAAACTGTAGGCAGGAATGTGAGGTTTCAGCTCCGCTGGTGCACCTGCCTTTCGGCCTCTTTGTGTGTGTGTTTGTGTGTGTGTAAAACCCACAAAGGCATTTCCCTTCCTCATGGCAGCATGCCGCCCTGCTACTGTAGCCCTCAATGGGCCTTTGTGGCTAAATGAAATCCCTCAGCCCTCTCACTGATCTGCATGGGTGTTACACACACAGGTAACCTTTTTGTAGACCTTTACTAAATTATTTATTAGTGTTTTTTAATAAAAAAAAAAATGCACATCTAATCTGATAATAAAAGGAACATAAATTATTCACAATGCACAAAAGCTGCTTTGAGAATCTGTAACTTGTCTCGAGACCAGCTGATTTCTGCTACCCACAGCTTCTGACAGAGAGAAACTGCACAGAGAGGCCACATTCTCACTTTTCTCTTTTTCTTCACTGCACTGTATCTCTATCAGTGAAGAAAAAGAGAAGCAGCTCTCTCTCGCTCTCTCGGCAAAATGTGTCTTTTCCTCCCCTGGAGTCCGGCCTTCCCCCTGCTCGAAAAGTGTGTGTGAGAGGGAGAGAGAGAGAGAGAGAGAGAGAGAGAGAGGGGATGTGCACCTGCAGAAGTTCAGGTTGGACATGACGCGTCTGTTAAGCCAGCGTTTCAGTGACAGGTCTGCGCTCCTCACCCCACCGGGTTAAAGTGGATGTACGTCCCTCCCTGTGTGTGTGTGTTTGTGTCGGCTCTAACTCACTCCACACTTCCCAAAACTGCAGCACTGCTTTTAATTAATCATGCACTCAAAGAACACCATTCATACTCCCTTTTTCCTTCTTCCACTCCTGCTGAAGCTGATTTTAAAACCTGCAGCTTGAAGAATGAAGTCTCTTACTTAGAAACACATAAAGGGAATCGGTGACAAGCTCCGTTTTGTTGTTCTTGTTTATGTTGGTGGTACATTTATACAGCTTTCTAAAGGATTCTTTCTGCTTGCTTTATACAAGCAGATATTTCACTCTCTGATCTGACCGACCATTGGACATTCCTGTCTGGTTTTATTTTTGTGACTAGCCAGGTACAGGATACTCAGCTGACATTCCACAGAGCTCTTCCTGGGCCACAAGAGACTGCTAGAACGATCCAGGACACGGATATCCGAGCCCTCACCGTTTCTTCCAAAACCATCCTGTGTTAATACATAACAACCCCCTTCATGAGGATGGTGGCACCCTCACGGAGGCTTTCCACAGCTCTCTGTGTGGGAATTGCAGTGCATGTTAAATAACCACTCTTACTCGCCATTCCTGCTCTCCGATTCGTATGCTCTGGCTTTCCATACAAGTCAGCAGCGTTTGATGTTTTCCTCTCGTGAAAAAGGGCTGGAGTGTGTCTTTTGATTTTCACTTAAAAGGCCGCTACAGCAGCTCCGGGCTCGTGGTGGACGGACGTTGTGGGTGCGGTGCTGCGTGTTAGGCTTCAGACTGGGTCAGGAGAAGTTTAGTTTGGCTTGGCGTGAGGGTTGTGCCGAACACTGCACCCTCTGTGAGTTAAAGCTCCATCTTATTTTTTACCCTCTGCTCCCTCAAAGTCGGTAACTCTTCCTTGCCAGCTGCACCTGGCCTAGTGCAGGTTGCCAAAGCCACTACACACACACGCACCTAAACCTGGCCTCGCTCACAAAACACACACACACACACAACACAAGCATCGGCAGCTTTTTATCTTTAAAGCAACCTCATTCACAGAGCTATACACCACCTCTGGCTCAGGATAATTACACTGAAATTGCTCTCCATCAGGAGATGTATAGCAGCTTTGCATGTCGTTAGCCACCATCCTGTTGCTGCCCAGTTTAGCTGCGTATTGAATTGATGACTCCGGACTTGGAGGGGGTGTAGAAGCTTAACGCCAGCTGAGGACGGAGGTAATGGGTATAGAGGAAGAAGTCCTGGAGGCATTTCACATGCTAAGTTTTGTGGTCTGATTAGGTCTGTGATGAAGAGCTGTTCACATTTGACCTCCTCTCTGGAAAACGCCTCGAGCAGCTTCAGTCTTCTGTCAGCTGTTGTTCCAGCTGTTAAAATGTGTTTTGACAAAAACATACAACACATGATACCAGTCACGTTCTGATTCAACAGCAGTCAGGCCTCTTTATTTACTACAAATTAAACACTTTACGGCCAACATGAGCGAGGTGCGGGTGTGTGTGTCTTTGGGTATTCGTGTGTCATGAGAAAGCATTAGATCAACTATTTTATAATGATGGCTTTAGCAGATTAAATATCCACAGTAGTTTCATTTTCATACATATTTTTTTCAGTATCTGTATAATACTAATGAGAAAATAAAATTGTCTGTCAGATCACAAACTGATGCAACCTGACTGAAGCGGTCAGTGTCACCAAAGTCGGAGAGACGTTGTGCTTGATATCAACATGGATCATGTGATCACTTTTTTTTTTTTTATCTCAGTCAAACAACCTTGGTTCAGTTATGACTGTTAGCGAACAAAGTTTTGCCAAGACATCATCTGTTTCTCGAGCGCAGGCTCCTTATATCAGTTTTCCTGATTTGCACAGATGGGGCCTCCTTAGCATTAAAAGGCTGCATTATAGGGTTATAAAAAGCAGTAAATTGAATTTGCTGATACCTGCAGAAACCCTGCTTTAGCTCTCTCTCTCTGTGTGTGTGTGTGTGTGTGTGTGTGTGTGTGTGTGTTTAACGAGAAATAGCCTTGCCCTGTTTTTATTTGGTGGTGTTATGGCTTTCTGGTCTGTGGGTCTGGTTAATCTAGCCAGCCTTTTTTTAAATTTTTTTTTATTTTTATTTTTTTTTTTTAATAATAAGAAGAATTGTTGCTCTGTCCACAGTGATGGCTCAAATTTAGATTCTCATGGCACAACCACGTGACCATGGGCCAGCTGTTTGTGTTTTATCTTGTTCTTTTAATTAGTATCAGACTTCTGTTTTGACACATGACTTGTTTGATAGGAGATTTTAGCTTTGATATCTGCACATGGTGCTTTATAACAGCTCAAGGAAGATTTTTATGCTCTTGTATTAAAGCTTCATTTCTCTCTCGCAGCTCTTCCTCCCAAGCCGGCCAAACCCATGACTCCTGTGAACAGTAACGGTGTGAAGGAGGCTGCAAGCAGCTCGTTGCAGGAAGCTGAATGGTACTGGGGAGACATATCAAGGTAAGATGTGTGTCTCTACCTTACACACACACACTTCTTCTGCAGAGTGTGCAATTATTCACACAGCCATGTCAGGTGATGGGAGTCATGAGATCCCCTGCGGATGAGATAAAAGGCTCGCCAGGTTTCCACAGCATAAGCTTCCCCTCTGTGTGAAGAAGAAATGTTCCCAGCCCGTCTCCCTTTTCTTTCATCGCTCCACAGCCCCCTCACGATCTGCGCCGCCAACATCTCTCCCTGCCGACGACAAGTCTCTCGGCACAGAGCTGCGTCATCCTCTTCGCTCTGCTCACACCTTTCTCTTCTAACAGTGCACACGCCTGCTCTCTGTTAATAGAACAAATCTCACGGATACTGGACAAAATTCCTTTTTAACTTTTTATTCCGCTCTTTCTCCCTTCCTTATATAGCTCTTATAGGGCCACGACTGCCTGGCAGCTGCTTTAGATTAAATCGCCAACTGAGAGGGGGAAAAAACAGAGGTGCATTTTATTCAGATATAGTAGGGGATAGACGAAGCCTAAATCTCCCAAAATGTCAAACAGTTTGGCAAGTCCATAAAACACTCTGGTTTTATCAGATTAGAGGGCTGCTTATTGACAGACTTTATCCCCGTTTGATGTTGAACGTGTGGAAATGCAGCCGAGGTGGGTTAAGAATCAGGCAGACATCCGAGACCGCTGCAGATACCCATTAAACACACGCAGAGGTGAAGGACCCCATGCAAGCCTCAAGCTTCTTTTAGTTTGACCTGAAATCCTAGCTATTTTCAAACTGTGTCTCATTTTGCAGGTAAAATTAGAAGCAACCAGTCAGATCTGGCATTTAGTAGTGAATTTGTTCCGTGTGTGTGTGTAGCTCTTAATGCTACCAAGTAACATTAGGCTATGGCTATATTTGGCAGCTTATGACTTAATGGTTTGTGTCTGAATAATTTTGCCTCAAGCAAATCCTTTTACACTTAAAGTTAGTGTTTTTATGGATTTTTGGGGGACGTTAAAATCCTTGCACTAATGTACTCGGAGTGGTGTGAAAAGTACATCGCTAATACAAAATCATCCAGCCTGTGTTAATGCTCTGATGCCTCAAATGAGCCGAAGTTTGCCCTGTCTAATGTCCACTTATACTCCAAAAAAGGGCAGAATATCTGCATCAGGCTAAAAATATGCCACAAACCTCCAACTGCAGACTGTTGAAAAAGAAAAAAAGTTGATAAAGGTATACAATTTGCTCCCCGCTGCTGCTGAGGTAGGAGCAACATTGAATGATCGAGTCTTTACCTCAGATGCCCACAGCAGGATAAATATAACCCTCTCCTGGGAGCACTGGATCTGAGGTCAGCTGAGCAACAGCATGACTGAGACAACCAGAGGGCCCAGATGGGGACGAGAGAGAGAGTGTGGACTCGCGCAGGCTGGATAAGACTTAAAAAAAAAAAAAAAAAAATAGAAGACCTTGATTTTTCTCTTTGGGCTGCTTTGGAAGCCTTTTGCTCTGTCAAGGTCAAAAGGTTTTACAGAAATAGAAACAAGGCCACTTGTGTGAATCTGTAAGAAACTGACAAGTGTGAGAAAATGGCAGTTAACAAGTTGAATTCTTGAGTGTTAGGAGAAGTAAACCATTTAGAGATGTCTTGTTCGCTTTCAGATGGGAGTATCAGACCACACCGTCGCAGGCTAGTGCCTTCCTCCTCATCCAGAACGAACACACACACACACACACACTCCAGAGAGGAGAAAGCAGCATGAGAGCACTGAGCAGAAGCTTTTACCTGTTCATTTGTCTGTGAAGTTTTTCAGAGATGCCATACATGCCTTTTATCTGACTGTCTTCATTTTTCTCCCCTCCTTCTGTCTCCTTATCTGAACTCCTTTTTGCTCTCTAGGGAAGAGGTGAACGACAAACTGCGAGACATGCCAGACGGGACCTTCCTGGTACGGGACGCCTCGACTAAAATGCAGGGAGACTACACGCTAACTTTAAGGTTGCAACTGCTTTAAGTATTTAAGCTGTAGTTTGTGATGTCCTCTTTGAATTCATCATCTAACGCAAGACGATTTATCTTTTTAGGAAAGGCGGCAACAATAAGCTAATAAAGATCTACCATCGTGACGGCAAATATGGTTTCTCGGACCCGCTTACATTCAGCTCGGTGGTGGAGCTCATCAGTCACTACAGACACGAGTCTCTGGCTCAGTACAACACGAAACTGGACGTCAAGCTCATGTACCCCATCTCCCGCTACCAGCAGGTAGAATAACTGCACACCTCTGTCATTTGCTCTTAATTTCAGTCTGTCTCTCGATGCAGCTTGCTACCCCACAGCCCCCTTGTGCTTGTTCTAAGACTCTGTTTGGTCACTGAACACTGCAACTTGTTGCTTTTGAAAGTGCCAAAGCAGCAGGATGGTCACAGCATGAAATATTACTGTGCTTATTTGCCACTGCAGCGCACTCTATAAATAATTGCAGACATCCACTATGTCGAAAGGCCATCCAGGCATTTATTCCTCCCCCAATCCCCCCCCCCCAACCACAGTGTGTTTTTAAGGCACTCACATGGCAACTGTAATTTAGAAGCTACCACAAAAATGAACTTTAATTTTTTTGTTTTACTTCTTATTCCTACAAGGAAAAAGATCTTGAGCACATTTTATAAGCTTGTCTTCTCTCTCTCTCTCTCTCTCTCTCTCTCTCTCTCTCTCAGGATCAGCTGGTAAAAGAAGACAACATTGATGCTGTGGGGAAGAAACTCCAGGAATATCACAATCAGTATCAGGAAAAGAGCAAAGAGTATGACAGGCTGTATGACGAGTACACAAAAACTTCGCAGGTATATTAAACAAAGATAACAGAAGCATCAGACTGGTTCATTTTAGGATATCATGCCCTATTTGTTTAAACATAAACGCTCCACATGTTGACAAAGCTTACAGTACTACATGACCTGCTTTCTATGAGTGGCTAGGGGTGTATATTCATAGTCATGCAGTATGCTTCAGCATTATCCTGCACAGTAAGTGTGTAATTGCAGCCACATTTGCAGTTTTTGTTCTTTTTTTTTTTTATTGAAAATAAAACAGGATATGACTAGTGGTACATCATTGTGGTACCACTGGCATACTTCCATATTTATTGTGTGCATAATATGCAGTACATACTCCTTTGGGACAAGGTTTAGCCTGAGCAGTACTTGTCACGTGCCATTTGAAGCAGTGTTTCAGTGGTGAGAACCCAATTTGTGTCAGTATTGAGTGCATTGATTTTCTTTTGCCTTCGCTCGCAGGAGATTCAGATGAAGCGCACCGCAATAGAAGCTTTCAACGAGACCATCAAGATATTCGAAGAGCAATGTCACACGCAGGAGCGCTACAGCAAAGAATATATCGAGCGCTTCCGCAGAGAGGGCAACGACAAGGAGATCGAAAGGTAAACACTCGTTTGGAATAATCAGTCTCTTTGTCCTAATTCCTTCAAAAGGTCACTGGGAATCCCATATAGACCAGTGCTACATACTAATAACACACTTTTTTCTTTTCTGCTAGGATAATGATGAACTACGCCAAACTCAAATCACGACTTGGGGAGATCCACGAAAGCAAAATCCGCCTGGAGCAGGACCTGAAAACACAAGCTCTGGACAACAGGGAGACAGACAAAAAGATGAATAGCTTAAAGCCAGACCTTATCCAGCTAAGAAAAATCCGAGATCAGTATCTTGTGTAAGCGGCTGCTTTTATTTCATGTAGACCAGGGTGTGTGTGTGTGTGTGTGTGAGTGTGTGAATGTGTGAGTGAGTTTTTCCCTCGTCAGTAATTTGTCTTTCTTCCTCACAGCTGGCTGAATCACAAAGGCGTACGTCAGAAACGAATAAATGACTGGCTGGGCATCAAAAACGAGAACACAGATGAGTAAGTTCATTAGAAGAGTTTTTTCCCCCTTTTCCTTTTATTTTTACATTCCTCTTGAGTCGCTATTAGAGCTGGCTGAGAATTCACTTCACCGGTGTGTTCTGCAGCTTGCTCACTAAATAGAAACAAGACTTCCTGCATTGGGAGCATCACATATTTAGTGCTAGAGCTGTAACTGTTCTCAGTCTCTTATTATGTTCTGTCTGTTGTTGGGTCCAGTACTTACTTTGTGAGTGAAGAGGATGAGAACCTGCCACACTACGATGAGAAGAGTTGGTTTGTTGGGGACCTGAACCGCACACAGGCTGAGGATCTTCTGCTGGGAAAGCCGGACGGAGCCTTCCTCATCCGGGAGAGCAGCAAGAAGGGCTGTTACGCCTGCTCCGTAGTGTGAGTAACGCTTGCATTTCACTAATTCACATTGTTTCCTACTGAACACTACTCTAATTACACTTAATGCTTCCAAAATACTGCCACTGATGGGCTGAAGCGTCAGGTTGATTGATTAGTTGACGTGATTAGCGATGTGGAAAAACCTCATCATTCTGAGCAGTTGAGTGTGATTTCATAAGAGAACAACATGTTCCTGGGTTAACGTCCAAGAACTTGTTGCTCCTAAGACCACATTCCTTTTAACCAGCCACAACTGCATGATGTCATCAGTGTGCGCATCCTGCACTGCACCGAAAGATTATGGTGTAGCTCTGCAGTTTAGTTTATGAAATAAATCAAAATTCCTGTTTAAATGAAACCCTGCCCCTCTTTCATCATGGAATTGAATGAGCAGATTTATAGTTGTATTACACTGATTGGTATCTAGCTACTAATTTTAAAAATACATATTTGATCATTATGTAGCTCAAGTGGTTAAGGCTCTGGGTCGTTGACCGGAAGATCAGGGGTTCAAGCCCCAGTACTGCCAAGCTGCCACCGTGGGGCCCTTGAGCAAGGCCCCCAACCCACCCTGCTCCAGGGGTGCTGTATCATGGCTGACTCTGCGCTCTGACCCCAACCCCCAAGGATGGGATATGCGAAGAAAAGAATTTCACTGTGCAGTAATGTATATGTGACAAATAAAGGCAACTTAACCTTATTCTAGCTAGTTAAGGGCACCCATTTGGCTGGAATGTATTAACTACTCCTGCTGTAGCTGGGCTTTGTTAACCCTGATCTATTTGACGAGCATGAACGTATGGTTTAAACAGAGACTTCAAAGCTCTTCAGGATAAATGCTATAAATACCTCAACAAATTGCGGGAAAGTTTTAACAAAATTTTTGTTTTCCTCTGCCAGGAAATCTAACTCAGGTGTATAATAGAGAATATGGTACATTCTGATCACAGCAGCAGTGAGGAGTAATTTGCTAAAAATATTTAACAAGGAACGATAGGATACAAATAAAGCTGAAGTAAAAACTGTGCAGATTTTTTTGTTTTGTCATACTGAGATGAGCCAGATATCAGACCATAAATGTGTACATAATATATGACTAAAGTCAGTGATGTCTTATAGACTTTGTGAATAAACTGGCCTAGACTTTACTGACTGACCTGAGCTTATCTCTGCTCCTTCTCTTTCTTCTTACCGTAGTGTGGATGGAGAAGTGAAGCACTGTGTGATCTACAGCACGCCGCGTGGTTACGGCTTTGCTGAGCCATACAACCTGTACAGCACTCTGAAAGACCTTGTTCTGCACTATCACCAGACCTCGCTGGTCCAGCACAACGACTCGCTCAACGTGCGCCTGGCTTACCCCGTCTACGCACAGATGCCCTCAGGCCCCCGCAGATGAGGCCCTGCCCACTCCAACACACACACACACACACACCTTCAAACAAAACAATATCCAACACGACAAACACTTGCTGCAACACACACACACACCACACACATCGGCCACCTTCGGAGTTCTATATTTTTACTAGAACAATTTGGAGGGCATTCTTTCTAAAGACTGCTTGATTTGCACAAGGAAGTTTTAAATGTTTGTGAATGTGAAAAAAAAGACAGAAGGAAGCAGAAGAGGCGAGTTTCAGGTGACCCACGCTGCTACCTAAACTCCAGCTGGGACTTTTTACATGCTTCATGATTTAAAGCTTTTTTTTTTTTGTCTCTCTTTTTTTTTTTTCTTGTCCTTTATTCTTTTTCATTGTCATTCATTTGTACATTTTTTTTTTTTTTTTTTTATCCCAACCTCCTTTACTAAGTGTAAGGCAGGAAAATGTTTTTCTTCTTTTTCTCTCTCTATCTCTCTCTTTGTCTGTCTCTCCCCTTTTTTCTCTCATTGTGTGTATGCTGAAAAGGCAAATGTATGTAGCAAACAGACGCCTGACACTTTCCAGAGTGTTTCTCACAGTAACTGCTGCTGAACAAGGGATTGAGGGAGGGAATGGAACAGGACAGGGGTAGGGTGGGCCAGGGGAACAAGCTGAGAGGGCACAAGTGAAAATATGTCATAGTCTTAAACAAAACAAACTTGCTTTTATATGTTAGAGGGGAGCTGTCTGTTTTTTGTTTTTCTTTTAATTTGTTAGCTTTTCTTGCTGGATCTGATCTTTTTGTTGTTGTGTTTTTTTTTATCTTTCTGAGCAGTAATGGTGTTACAGTCCAGTGCAGAGACCAAAGTTAGCATAGGGAGGAAGTCCCTTTTTTTTTTTTTTTTTCCCTGTGTGCTGTTAATTTGTTCAATGAAATTGAGAGGAAAGTGTTATTTCACCCTAAAACCTTAGACTCGGTAACTAAAGCTCCAGACAAAAATAAAGACTAGAATTTTCTTGACTGGATTTTTCTTCTTCTTCTTCTTCTTCTTCTTCTTCTTCTTCTTTTAATAAAGCTGTTCTTGACACATGTTGATGTGATTCCTCGAACCACAAACAGTGATGAGAATTTTATTTAAAATAAACCCAGTCAAGGAAATCGGTGTCATCTGCAGCTCTAGTTATTAAGTCTGAATAGGTTTCAGGGGAAAATGTCACTTCTGCTAATGCCCATGCTAATAAAATGCTAACCACACATGAAATAGAGTTCAGGCCCTTGTCGCCTTTTTCTTTTATTCGATGTGAAGCACTTCTTTGACATGATGAATCCTGCAGCTGCACGATTTATACGCCAAATTAAAATTCAAAGCTAAACCATGAAACACTATTTGATGTGTGGTTGTAAAATAATCTCTGTTAATTGTTAGACAAAACTTGTGTATCTGTTCAGCTCTGAATGATTCAGTGTACGAGAAGCGGAAGCAGTGGGTCAGTGATGAGAAGGACTTGCTTTAAACTTGAAGAAAGTGCAATCCAACACGTGTATTGATAGCATGGAGGTCTAACAAAACGAGCGCTGACGCACCCATCAGCGATGATCACAGGCACTGAGACCCCTTTGGAGAAAAATGCTTCTTTTTTCACCTGGTGCTTCTTATAAACGAGTGAATGCTTTCATTGTCCAAACGGTCAGCATTTGGCCGTTTTGCTACTTGTTAGTGTTCGTGTCGCACAATAAAAAACCCTTTTCAGAAATCCGATAACGTCACGGCGAAATGCACAATAATTACTGGCCACATGACTTCTCATTAGCACTGGACTCTCTCTCTTTTCCTGCTGCTCTTTTGTTTGGTACTGTTGTCGCTTGGTCCACGCTCCTCTTTTAACGATAGATTGATCAGCCTGATTTTTTGGCACTCGATTGCTTTTTGATGTCAGTCACTTCTCACACACCACATGGGCAGCTGAAGGGGCGTAACGTGCTTATTCCTCCTTTATAAACTCTATGCATTACGTCCACCTCTGTGTCACACTCGCTCCTCTATATTGTACTCCGCACCAGAGAGGTTGTGAAATGTTCTTCACAAGTTTACGTACAAAAAAAAACAAACAAACAAACGGTCAAATGCACAGTCAGTATTCCTGTATTCCCCTCTGTTATATCAGGAGTTAGTGGTCATTCTGGGTGTCTGAACCCAGACGCCGAGGACTTCTCGTGCAGTCGGTCAGGTCAAGCGCAGCTGGCAGGACGGGCGAGGCCGCGGTTTAGCCGTGTCCTCGTCTCACACAGCCAGCTGATCGACCCGCTCCCTCGAGTGCATGCGCTTTATCTGTCTTCCCTCTTCACGCCCTGAGTGTCCGGCTTCGAGATAAAAACCACATTCAGGCCCCGAGTACTTGATAGAAGCCACATGTCCTCACAGCTTGTGACTTGAAGTTGGCCAGACAGTGAAGGATTCCTTTCTCTCTGTCCTCTACATTGCAGCCCTTCCTCTGCCTCGCACCATGGCAACTAGCATAAGAGCAGTAGAGCTCCTTGTGTGACTGCGTGTCACGGCTCTCGCTAGCTGTAATTGCTGAGGAAAAAGCGGCAGTGAAGCTTCCCGGTGCACGCTGGGAAAATTTCAAGAATGACCAATGTCTCCACACGAACATCTCTATACAAACATCCAACTTTTCAAACCCCTTCCCAACAAATACTTGATTTCCTCTTCTGCACTATGACCCCATACGCATGTTGGCAGCCCTGTTCACATGCACGGGGTTCGCTTTTGGTTATTTTTGGGGGTTTTTTTTTTTTTCGACTTTCTGTAAAAATTTTATAGAGCAAAGATTCTATTTAGCGTCTCTTTGTTTTCCTTTTTCAAAGATGCAGATTGTTTGTCTAACCTGGGCCACTGATGGGTCCTCTCTCTATTACTTGAACTATTGCATTGCTCACTGTTGAATGTCTTTATATTGCATATATACAAATATATTAAAGAAGAGGAAATCCCTTTTATGACAGTTCGGAATATATGTAAACGCATTTATTCAAAGACACAACTTCAAGTGTTGGTTGTTTCTTAAAGGGGTTTGCTTTAACTGAAATACGACTGTTTATTGGATCCTGCTGTCCAATATTGCACACATCATATTGAAGAGACTTTAAAGAATTAACATTACAAGGCTGGCGACAGAGTGAGGTTTTTTTTTTGTTTTTGTTTTTTTTTCCTGTGCGTGTGTCATACAACTCATCATGTTCCTACATTTACTGAACAATTGTTAAAGCCAAGTTGTAAACTTTTAGGGTTTTTTTAATTACTGGCATTGAGACCAAAGATTTGAGTTTGATTGTTGTTCTGAGCGAATGCGTAGTTTTCCCCTTTTTTTTCTTCTTCTTTTTTCTTTAATGTCTTGCATCGATGAAAACCCAAGGTGATATACTGGTTAGGTTTTATTCGTACTTGTCTGAAAAACAACAACAACAAAAAAAGGATAACAGACTATTGTGAATTTCATTAACAGAGTCAGTATTCTCAGACTGTTGAAGAATCTGACAGTGAAGAGGCAAAATCCTTCCACTCAGAAACTATTTTAACCCTTAAACCAGTTAAGAGTTTCATCTTTTTTTTTTCCTCCAACGATTTTAGGAAATGTCTAAACAGTTTAGTGTTCCATCAGTGTTTTCCTTTCGCCCGACTGCTCACTGACACACGCCACCCGAATCCTGTCCGTCAGTCTTTTCCTCACCTTCAGGAAAAGTTAGGCTAGCTGTGGAGGCTTGGATATTTTTTTCCTTCTCCTATGGACATTTGCACCGAGAGAAAAGCAAACTAGTGCACCTAGCAATTTGTGATTCGTCTCAACAACAACGAAAAATATATATACACACACACACACACACACACAATGTGATCATTCTCTGCAGGGCAGAAAAGCAGTGGGGTTCATTGGCACTCTTTGTTCACACACTCCACAAAGCATGCAATATTTCATTTTTTCATTTTCTTTCCTTAAAGGTTTCAGGGACAAAAACAAGCATTGCATTGGGGGATTCGTATGAAGGACATGTTTACCAGAGGATTTTTTTTTTTTTTTTTTTTTTTTTTTTCTTTTTTTTTTTTAATGAAGATGTGGGACAGGGATGCGGGAAAACTAAACTAAACCGATTTAAAGAAAAACAGATTAACGGTGCATTACTTCAAAAGCTCAAAGGGTTTGGGCATGAACCAAAACCTCTCCACTCACCTCGAACTGTCTGCATTGTGATTAGATCATCAGGCTTCGGTTATTTCAAGACTGTTAACACCACAATGTACAATTCTCTTGCCCTTTTGTGCAGTTCTGCAAAGTTTTATTTGCAGTTGGGTTTGAATATGTTGTGATTCTCATTGGGAGTCTTTTATGTTCTTACCACTACTGTCACACCATGACACCCAGCACAGCTTCATGGAGTAAAGCTTCTTATATTTAAATAAAGAAAAAAATCGAGAGAGAAAAAAAAAGGAAAAAAGAAACAAACAAACAAAAAAAAAAAAAAGCCCAGTCTCCTTCCCACTTTGACATACGTACAAACCCAGCATGCTTCTTTGGTACTCTTGACTGTTGTTTTGTGTAAAAAAGAAAAAGTTAAAAAAAAAAAAAAAAAAAGTTGTTGAAACAAGAACTGTTATTTGTCTGTTTATGGTGTTGTCAGATATACATTTTGATATCGCTTATTAAAAACACTGCTTTTTCAGCTGTAATAAGTTTGAACCCTGTGTTTCAGTGGACAAGGCAAATATGATATTGTTCCTAAATACTGAGAACGAGGGGCCACGTCAGCAATAGCAAACCTGCCACAGGTTTTTCACAGGATTTTACAGACACGTCACTGGATCACGACAAAGAATCGACTCACAAACTAACACTCCAACTAACTCTTGAAACAGCAGCGTCGGATTTGAACACACACTTTGTTGAATATTTGCCTGACACCAGCAGATATTTCTAGACCCAGCTTGAGCAATAAGCCGTCGGCCCTGAAATCAGCTAAATCACCGTATCCCACAATTCCAACCAAACGCTATGAAGATAACTAAACAAATAAACCTAAAAGCACGCACCAAACTTGAATCTTTTCTGCACTACCTACACATGCGGTTTGTTTGTTTTTTTTTGTTTTTGTTTTTTATGCACCGCCTCAGTAATGGCACAGCATCTTGTTCCGTTCGTTCTATCTGGAGAAGAAGAGTAGAAAACGTCCTCTTTCTCAGTATTTGAATATCATCCTTTGCTACAGGCTTCTTGATACTCCTCAGTTGTTTTCCACCATATTTTCTTGTATCTGTTACAAAAGTTTGTATTGGTTGTAGACTCTCCATTTGTTATGAGATGAACTCATGTATATTCTCAATGGAACTCCACAATATTCATTTCTCTTGCGGAATAAAGAAAATATTTTGTCCAAGCTTGTGCTTGTGAGTTTGTCTAAGTTCTTTGTCCTCTCCCTGCTTTGTAGAAATGCAATGCTGTGTGTTTTATATATATATATATATATATATATATATATATATATATATATATATATATATATATATATATATAAATATAGTGTATATGCAGCACAGCATTTCTGTGTAGGATTCGCATTTGACAAATTTATGAATTATTTATTTTCCACACTGGAAATAATCTAGATCGGTGTTGATGCTGTGTGGACGATCACTCGCGAGAGAAATCTGCTTTAAACTGCTATGTTTCTTTCAGCTCATCTCCCTATAAAGTCTTCAGACACCGAAGCTCAGAACTGATTACAGAACCTCATTTTTCCTGAAACAGTATCATGTCTGACTGACTACTATTTTACAGAAGCAGTATGTATTTTAATGCAGTGCTACAGTTTGTTTTTAAAGCTGTATAAAAAAGCAGGGTGTCTGAGGTGGTTCTGGTTACTCCTGATATACGGCTAGCTGAAAGCTATAACACACAGCAGGCTGATTCAGTCAGGCGAGGATTTTTTTTAATCACATACATTTGTATGTACGTGGTGTTTTTTTAGCGCTCTTAAAGCCCTCAGCTTCCCCCTGGCCATGTACAAGTGAATGGCAAACAGGGAAGAAAAGAGAATAAGATAGCAGCACTGGCCAAGGAAGTGAAAACTCTAACAGAATACTTTATAATATACAGTTACTCAAGGCATGAAACACAACGGAGCACGCTGTTACCGGAAACTAATCAACGACAGGATGTTGTGTGGAATCAATGTGTTGTATGAATTGTACTGTATACTAGAAGAATTGAGAGCAAGAAGCCTTTATTATCGCCACACATACATTACAGCACAGCACAGTGACAGTCAGAGCACAGGGGCAGCTATGATACAGGACTTACTCAAATGCCCAACAGTGGGCCCATAGACCTAACCACTTGAGCCACCACTTCTCCAACTACAGGAAGTTCATTCATTCATTCATTGTCTGCCGCTTATCCGAACTATTCTCGGGTCACGGGGAGCCTGTGCCTATCTCAGGCGTCATTGGGCATCAAGGCAGGATACACCCTGGACGAAGTGCCAACCCATCGCAGGGTACACACACACTCTCATTCACTCACACAATCACACACTACGGACAATTTAGAGATGCCAATCAACCTACAATGCATGTCTTTGGATTGGGGAAGGAAACCGGAGTACCCGGAGGAAACCCCCGAGGCACGGGGAGAACATGCAAACTCTACACACACATGGTGGAGGTGGGAATCGAACCCCCAACAACCCTGGAGATGTGAGGAAAACGTGCTAACCACCAAGCCACCGTGCCCCCCACTACAGGAAGTTGTCATTTTTTAAATTCATAATACATCTTTACGATCACATGCTTTTTACCTGTGTATAGTCCTGTTTAATGTTAAGGTGGAAGAGTTTGTAATCACATTACAGCAGCTAGAAAAAGTCCCTCTGTCACCAGCCTCTATTTATTTCTCTTTCTTGAAGTAAATAAGACAAAAATGCAACTTCAAACTGCAAAGTCCAGCAGCTTACAACTTAACACCTGACTGTGACACTGGAGACTGACCGCAAACGTTTTCACATTCGTTTACGTGAAGCGTCCACCAAACAAGTCCCTGCATGAGTTACCACTAAAGAAACTGCAATGTATTTAAACACATTTACCTAACTACTGTCAGAGCTGCTGTTATAGAAAATTAATCAACTCCTTCTGACCAATCAGATTTGAGAAATTAACAGCACTGGGGTTTGATCAGGATGTCGTGAATGCATTCATGCCTAAACCTTCTGCCGCCATCATATTTTACTGTTTACACCTGACACATCCTGAGACTCTTCTTTTCTACTAAAATGAACAGAAATCATTTCTTTCATTAACGATACACAGCGCTCCCTCCAGCACAGTAACCAGTTGCAGTTTTAGAACATCTAGAAATCAGGAGCTGAGAACATCGATTACCTGCCTGAGCAGCGTGAGGAGCTCGAAACACAACAATACAGACTGGATGGAAAGTCCTGAGGGCTTCTGCTTTAAACCTCACGTTTATGACAAGACTGAATTACACAGAAAAGAAATCAATCTCTGAAGCATTCTATCTGCTCTGCGTTAAGGATGATGGTCTTGCTGCACAGGTTTCTTCTGATTCAGCTCTGAATGAGGAACCAGTGGTTTTACTGCATCTTCTTTTCTAAATTAATTAATCAATTAATTAATTAGTTAATTACTACTACTACTACTACTACTACTACTACTAATAATAATAATAATAATAATGATAATAATGATAATAATGATAATAACAATAATAATAATAATGATGATAATAATAATAATAATAATAATAATAATAATAATAATAATCATAATAAATAATTAATGATAAGGTCATTTTCTAGCAATAGCAATTGTTGTGCAAGTCCAAATTTCTTGTCTAACCTGCTGCATTTAAATTCAGTGTTCAAATATCGAATTTAGTAACGAGAATACTGAAGAACATTCCAGTGAAAAAGCACGGAAAAGGTCTTTATAATACATTTGTCAAGACCTACACCACTGAGTTATTGTGAATGTAAGAGTCAGAGTCAGAGTGAGTGAGTGAGTGAGTGTGTGTGTGTGTGAGTGAGTGAGTGAGTGAGTGAGTGAGTGAGTGAGTGAGTGAGTGAGTGAGTGAGTGTGTGTGTGTGTGTGTGTGTGTGTGTGCACGCGTGTGTATGTCCCTGCAAGGCTCATTAAACTTGATGCAGGTCCATCATTGGAAATGGAGATGAGAACTGCTGACATCTCCCATTTGCTAATCTATAAAGATCAGGGTTCAGCAGATCTTTACATTCTTTATCAACTGCACTCGCCCAGCGGGACCGGGAAAAAGTGGAGGAGGGGTCAGGGTCAGAGCCAACTCGGTCTCTGTGCCCAGACCTCAGAAAATACAATAATAGGAAAATCGATAGCATCCTTGTGGCACTGTTCAATAAAACGACAGAGTAATAGTTTCACTTATTAAAAGATGAAGTTCCAGCAGCCTCCGAGGTTTTAATCCATCATCTGATCATCTTCATGAACAGAACAAGCTTTTCCTCTGATTCGGTCACTACTATGAGATAACTAGATGGAAGTACATGAATCAACTTTTACAAATTCCAGTCAGCTGTGTTTTGTCTAAAATCTCATATGACAAAAGGTTCTTTGAGAGCATCGGGAAAATAAAACACAACAAGTCTTCTGACCCTGTAGAGGGGAATCTGTATTCTTTAAACTGAGAACAAACCTGATTCATGCTGACCTAGATTTCTTCTTCAACGTAAATATAAACAATACATTTAATATACTAATGTGGCGTGATTAAATGTGAACAAACTAACCTGATGAATACATTTACTTCGTGCAGCTCTCTAATACAGACCACAGATTTCTCTCATGGAAAGTCAACGCTTCTCCATGTCTCCTTTTGTTCTTTTCTACTGAAGAAAAGCTTCCCTGATCTCTGTTTAAATACAGACTTTCTGCTTATACGGCCAAGTGTGATGTTCATAGCACTACACACACACACACAGACACCTACACAAGCCCTTCATGACAACCGGCATAAACCTATACAAACACTGTATTAAACCTGATGTATTATAATAAGAGCTTTTTATAACCAGGTGTCAGAAAAAATGCTTCTGTCAATATTGTAAGGAATAAAAGATGTCAAGGCGTACTGTCACAGGAAAATAATCAACGACATGGTGGTGTGATGGAGCATATCAGTAGCTCAGTGGTTAAGATGTTGACGTACTGCTCAGAAGGTTGTGAGTTCAAATCCCAGGGCTGCCACAGTGGCTTGGTGGCTAGCAGTTAGCACATTTGCCTTACACCTCTGGGGTTGGGGGTTTGAGTACCGCCTTTCCTTTGTGTGGAGTTTGGCGACAGGGTCATAGACGGCCAAGGCTCACTGATGCACGTGGGGAGCGAAGGCTGGCCCGTGTGATCTAATCCAACAGACGAGCTACTGTTGCTCAAACTGCTGAAGAAGTTAATGCTGGTTCTGATAGAAAGGCGTCAGAATACACAGTGCATGACGGGTCAGGGCTGTTTTGGCAGCAAAAGGGGCACCAACACAATATTAGGCAGGTGGTCATAATGTTATGTCTGGTCGGTGTATGTCACATTAACATTATGTGACTCCACAAATTGTCTGACTAGGCAAACTAGACTCTGGTGTTATTTCAACCTGGAATCAAAATTAATCAGTCTTTATGACACCTGATGCCCTTTTACATAAAATATTCATATATGTTTATGGCAGGAAAGGCTTATGTAGGTGTCATGCAGGTTTATAACCACTCACATTGAGTTAGCCACTGTCCCATGTGTCAAAAAAGAGGAGCTACTTCGGCACTTAACACAGACATTATGAAAAGTTCTAACCTCCGATTTGATAAGAGATGGTAAAGTATTTCTTAGTTGTGCTATAATCTCTCACTAAAAATGAAAGCTCAGTGACAATGTAAAAAAGTTTTGGCTCAACACAATGATTCAGACTTACACATTGCACAACAATCAGTGTTACACTGGCTCGCTGTGTTTTTCCCAGAGATGATCGACTCGTCCTGTCTCCAGCAGACAGAGTGTGAGTCAGCACTGCGAGCTCGCAGGTGACACCTGTCCGACCCGCTCTGCCATCCCAAGGTCCCATTAATCACAGTCACTTGTGGAAAAACATCTCTTGAGCAGATAATGCCAATTTTCTCCTAGCGCTCATATCTCGACAAATGCGTGGCAAGGTTTTTTCCACTGCAGAGCAGACAGCCTTCAGGAAAGGTCCACAGTGAGCCTTGCTTGACAAGATGTAGGGCCTCGTGTACTTCATGTTACAAACAAGGCCTGGACTCAGATTACTGCAGCGTTCAGAAAGAAGGAAATAGTCGCTTGATGGCTTATGGTTGGACCTGAAATTCACTCGGATTTCAAAGTCAGGAACTGACATAAAGTGCAGGGCAGGAGTTTAAGACTTCTGAACTGACATCAGTGAAATGCTAATAAAGTGCCTTCCTGTAGCTGCACAGCTGAGGCCTTTTCTGGCTGTTATATGTGGAACATTTGGGAGTCGGCTGGCACGGAGCCATCTTATAAACCTGCTCTACATACTGACAAGTAGTGTGTTGGGTTAAACCTCACTCTATAGGTACAGAATATATATGTCTAGTGTATAAAAACACAGCTACACAAGAGAAATAACAGACACAAATCACACTACACACACACACACACACACACACACTGTGAGAATTAAGTCTGTAAATGTCAAAGTGGTTGCGTTTGAAATTCTCCAAAGGGACCGAGATGGAGAAATTGGAGAGAGGAAAAGGCGAGAAGGGGAAGGAGAATGTTGCTGTTGGATGATGGGACACGGTTTTTTGCAGCCGGTAAATA